>CM036534.1:5164175-5764175 GCA_020745685.1 Tautogolabrus adspersus | reverse complement strand
CTTAATGTTCTCAGCACAAAGAGCCAATAGTGCACTAGATCAGAAATATAATGTTTTTTAACTGCCTGAAAATGTATCATACATTTTTAATCTAGGTACAATTTAAAGCTTCTCAATACCTCGAGAACTTTAGAGCTTTCTTAAATCTCCATGCTTTCTTAAATCTCCATACCAAAAATTCTTTGGTTGTCCGGCCCTCATCTGGCCCATATGTTCAGAGATGCAGTGCTTTGAACCACTGATGTAATATCCTCACATCTGTCTGGCAGCACAGGACGTTGGAGGATGAGGACCAGAAGGGGAGAAGACTCTGTCTTCACTAAAGTTGTATTTGAGTGAGACTGCCGTCTGCTTTACAACAACCACAAGATACTTTTGAAGTGTGAAACCAGAACACAAGACACAAGCATCTGACCAATTTAGGCTGTAAATTAAAAATGAATGCCCACTTTCATATGAAGTTTTTAACTGAATGAGCGCTTAAGGCTGTGACAATAATTCGAACTAATTTGTGAATAAAGTTTGCTGTCTATCAGTCTGAAGGCAGAACTGTTTATGTTTTTTTATCTGAGGTCACTGGAAACACTAAGAAGCCTTGCTACACTTCTAAATAATACACAGAAGAAAGTGATAGAAGTACTATCATGCAGTCAATGAAATTACAGAAAATACCAGATGGCCTTGTATCTACTTGGCCTGCACGGGCACCAATTACATCCAGTGACAGAGAAAACTGCTTTTTGGGTAATTGTTGTTGGAACAGTTGTCTGATAAGGGGTTGCACCTCTTCAGAACACATTTGACTGATGATGTAGCCTGGATCTAGCCTTTGGGAGAAACAGCATATTTTGGGGGGCTTGTGGTGTAAAGGTTATTCTGACTTAAATGCCATTTTCCATGTGGTTTTTATTGTTAAGAGCACAACTCGAAACTTGGATGCAGATGTCAGCTTTTAGAGAAATTAATATAAAACTAACGTCATGATAGTCAATTGGTTCTGGGAATGTATGACAGCCTTGCATTTGAATTGTCCCTTCACACAACTGGATCATACTGCCCAAATGTAACCATCACTAACAAGAACAACATACAGCTTGTTGACAACTACTTCCCTCTACCACCACTCATCCCAAACATTGCCTGGCCAATCTCTGCCATTTGCTGTGTTTTGAATGTAAACTAGCTTTGTAGAATGTTGTATTTGTTCTCCATCTCTTACCTTACTCTGTACTTCCTCCCCTCCCTCCCAGACCAGCCTGCAAAAACATACACAGTCCATCACATCACAGACAACCAGGCAGAGGATGGGGGAGCTGAAATGGTCCTTGAGGCCATGGATGCCACTGCGGCTGAACCCATTGCCATCACTGAAGTCCCCACCACCACCACTACCACCACCACCACAACAAGGAGCACCACAACTGCCACCACGACAACTGCACCGACAACTATCACCACTCAAGGTGCATCAGCACCTGAAAGACCAGCTCCAACTATTGTGCTGATGCTTGACAATTCCAACAACAACAGTCGTCCCACTCTGCACAGAGCAGGTAAGTGATGAATACCCCTCTGTGGATAAGTATATGGTTAAATGTCTGCAATGTCAGAGGCAAATTTAGCAGCAGAAAAACTTGTAGAGCCTGCCAAAAAATGTGTGAAATTGAAAAGTGTGAAATTGATTTGAGCTGATGTTAATGTGAGTCATTCTCTATGGGGCATTTTTGTTTTTTTGTTTCTTCCAGGAAAGATCCTTAACTGTGAAGGTACCCTGGCATCCATCGAGCAGCCAGAGAAGCAGCACAGTTATGGACGCAATGAGGGAGCCTGGATGAAGGACCCCCTTGCTAAAGACTCCAAAATCTACGTCACTAACTACTACTACGGCAACAACTTGGTGGAATTCCGCAACCTGGACAACTTCAAGCAAGGTGGGCCTTGCCGTTGTCTTTTGACATTGCTTTAGTCATCGACTTTAGCCAGAGCCCTATTTAAGTGTAAAGGAGGAGGTTATCAGGAGTCCCATCACAGATACCAACAGCAGCACAGTCATTGATTTACAACATTAATAGTGTAACAAGTAAACACATTAAGGATGCAAATGAATCCAGTTCGAGCATTGCCCCTTGAACAAATATGTTTTTTATGGTTTGAAGTTACCAAGGCTCGACCTCCAGCCCCGCCACAGAGTATCCAGGAGACACATTTTATTATCTGTCTTTCTAAGATCTCACTCTAGTCTGGGTTTTCCTATTTTCTCTTGTGTTTTCTTTGCCGTTCTTTTTCATGTGTAACATTGGCACCAGGAATAGTAGCGTTTTTGTTGTGTGGGCCATGTGGTACTGTAGGTACCAGCGTTGTGACTACCCGGTTAGCTGGCATAAACAGAGTTTGGATCTGTTGTTGTGGTTGTGGTGGCAACTAAGGGCCATGTGGTAGGTTCTGTAACTTATCAGTTGGGCATAGGGGCATAATTGGGATGATGGGTGTCTTCAGTGAGTGCTTATCTTTTTTAGGGCACAAGTATCTTCTGTCTATTTCATATTTGAAACTACATTATTCAATATTTTCAATCATGCCAAGGCAGTGAAGAGGCCTTCCTGATCCAGAGTTTACATGTCTTTTAGCATTAAAGGCGGGCATACACTGTGCGATTTTTTCCCTATTTTGGGCCGATTTCTGAGTCGTGCGAGAATTTTTGGAGTCGGGCCGAATTTCAGCTTAATCGTGAGTCCTGAGTCGTGTAGTATACAGGGGGCAACGAGCACCGATATACCCCTCCCGAACAGCTCCCGACCGGCAATCAGCTGGTCGCCTGAAAATCAAACCTGTTTGATATTTTGGTCGCCCCTCGTGAGGGTATCGCACAGTTGAAGCAGAGCTACGAGCCGATTCAACTGAGATCGGTGGGTTTTCCCCTCATTGCGCCTGCGTGAAAAATGTAAACATTACCGCGTCCAGAAGAAGAAGCATGTCGTCATGTCGGTGCCGCCGCAGCGTGTGGTTTGGACTCAGGACATGGAGGCCAGACTTGTTGAGCAGTGCTTAATTTGTGCCGGATCCTGCCAGAACAAGATCGGGCACCTACCAGATTGGGACCGGCACCTGTTTGTTTGGATCCAGACCCTTTGTCACTATCCATTCTCTCATTATTTGGCGCAGTATAATGTTATCTGTCCTTACATTCTTTTTTGTATTTAAATAACTAGGAATGTTATTCTCTGCTGTGCTGCTGTGTCGTGTTGATAATTGTTTAGTAGAGTGGCGAGTGTGATGATGAAATTGTTGCTGTTTGTGCCGGGACACGGGAAGTAGGCAGCGCCCCCTAAATCAGGCACAATTAAAACCATCAGGTTATTAAAACATTTAAACTTACTAACTAATAGTTTCTGCAGAGTGACAGGCCCACAACTCCCAGCTGGTCAGAGCTTCTATATCGTTGCGCACACGTTGAAGTGTCGCGGAGAAGTTTTCAACATAATCAAAGAAACCAAAGACGTTTGATCATCCTGTCAGACAGAGCAGCAACAATATGCTATCCTAGATTCTGGAGTTTTAGTTGATTATTTTAATAAGTGCAGAACAACCTCTGAAAGAGAGTGAGCTCATACAGATAAAAGCGAGTGTGCCATTACGCACAGAGGTGGAGAGACTTGAAACATAAACTTCAATCGATCATCAGTTCTAATGTAAATCAGTTTAGCACAGAATAGTGGGATCTACACTGCAGACTGTAGTCTCTGTTAACAGACGCTGTCCAAACAGCTCCAACGTGCAATAAGTGCGCACTGATGTCCGTGTGTCTGCTCGCCTTCCTGCTGCGCCTGAACAGCACTCTCTCTGTGCTCTGGGACCTCAGGGTTTATAAATTAAGCACTGTTGTTGAGATGTGGCAGGCACACTCATGCCTTTACTGTCGTTTCAGCGCATAGAATGGCACAAATGGCCAAGGCAGCACGTTTCTCCTTCGTGAGCATCTCCCCAGTCCTCTTCCGGATTTGGGGACCCGACGTGTTTATTTTGCTCTTATAGTGTGAGCAATCAGGTCGCAGCAGAGCATCGGACCGCACAGTGTGCACACATAAATCGTGAGCTTTGGCTTTTCATCACATGCGATTTTGGGGCGGCAGTAGCTCAGTCCGTAGGGACTTGGGTTGGGAACCGGAGGGTCGCCGGTTCAAGTCCCGATGCGGACCAAAATATGGAAGTTGGTCTGGTAGCTGGAGAGGTGCCAGACCACTTCTCGAGCACTGCCGAGGTGCCCTTGAGCAAGACACCGAACCCCCACCTGCTCAGGGGGTGCCTCCCAAGGGGGCTGCCACCGCACTCTGACATCTCTCCATTAATGCATGTCCACAGGTCTCGTTGTGCATGTGTGTGATTCAGGCCTGTGTGTGTGAGAAGCATGTCTCTATATAACAGACAGAGTGCGAACCAGAATTTCCCCGTTGGGGATTAATAAAGTATATAAAAAAAAAAAAAAAAAAATTAAAAAAAAAAAAAATTTACTCGTGCAGTTTGAGTCTGAGATTTTCATAACGATCGAAAACATCGCACAGTGTATGCCCGCCTTAAGACACATCAAGCACGGCTTTAAAGGAGGTTTCATTTCAGTGTCAACAGACTAAGATATACCCTCACTTTCACCTGTTGTCTTTCAACTTAGAACTCTCCAATCTTATGAACATATTGCTCTCACTTTATCACCTTGATCCAGTGATGAAGCTGTGTGTTTTCTCTCATAACATCATTGACATTGATTCATGTTGATTATCCTATGAGCTCTGTGAGACTGATGAGATCTGAGGAATGTAGGTTTGGGTTGTTTCACGGCTCCATTGGGTGGGAAAATCAACTCCTTCCACATCCAAATCAACTGAGGAATTGGATTACACTCTCTAAGAGAGTTAAGATGATCTCCCCTCACAGGACTCGGCTTGTTGATCTAGATGTGTTTGGACAATGGGCTTTCTAAATGCACTTACATGTGAGGTATCCTGCAGTGTGGTGAGCTCACAGCTGTGTGCGGATGACTAGGTATTTGGAGTTGCAGTGATGCCCGCTGCGCCCTGACATGTGCACTGGTCTTTCCTTTGAACTGGGCACAGCGGAGAGGGATTAGGAGTGTGGGCTGGACTTGGGGATGGGGATGGAGAGGGGGTGTTCTACAGCCCGTTGTTTTTGTCCTTCACTGGGCTTTCCATTTATTATCATTATCTAAGTCGCACTTCCTGAGGTTGGAGGTTAGGACAGCAGATAGGATGTGATTAGAAAGTGACACCTACAGTACACAACGTGTTTGCTCAGGAGTGAACTGCTAAAAAAAACTGTGTCATTCTCACGTGAAGCCAGTGTGTACACAGTCTGGCTTTGTAAAAACATTGACATTGGCTCTTTGAAGGGCATAATATCAGCAAAGCACCCACACTGTTGGATGTATCCAACTCATCATAACTAAAAGATAATATATAGATAAGCACAACAACACAGCAGATGGATCTTGAACATTAAAGGGGTTTCCTTTATGCTGCCATAATAACCAGCTTGCTACATCAATCAATCAATTAAACGTACAGTATGTAAAACCTGCCGCAAGGGGGCCTCAATCAAAACAATAACAAAAGAGATGACGTTGCTCCTCGCAGGGTCTCATGGGATTACCCCCCCCCCCCCCCCCCCTGAAAACGAACGAACTCCGTGTTGAATCAATATGAACGGGCAACTCAACTCAACTCAACTCAAACTTGATTTATAGAGCACATTTTAAACGACCAACGGTCGACCAAAGTGCTGTACAGTTCAGTAAACAATACAATACAATACAATACAGTACAATAAGAAAAATACACGTAAAATACAGTAGACGGGTGTCTTGCTCAGCCTGAATTAAAAGCCAGGGCAAAACCGACCTGAGAAAGACAATATGTGTTCTGACGATGTATCCAAATATAATTTACATGAAGTTTTTATCACAGCAGCACATACAGCAACAGAACGGCAGCTTTCAGTAGCAGCTAGCGCTTAGCTAATACAGCGGTCTTTGACGTAACATCCGGTGTTTCCTTGACAACGATCAACATTTCGTGTCTGTCATGGCGGCTCATCATGGCAGCTGCCTACAAGACACGGACCGTTACAACTATAAAATTACGGATTTCTCTGGCTTTGATAAATTTTTGAAATATTTGAGGTGATGTAAGTACTTAACTAAAAAATATATATAACATGGGTTTAGTCCATTTTTAATTGAAGTTAGATATTTTAATGTAAACATTAGCATGCAATTCTACATACTGTACCTTTAAATCAATCTATAACAAATGTTATTACAAGACACTTTACAAAAGGAGCAGGTCTAGACCGTTCTCTTTGTTATATTATTTACAAAGCCCAATATTAATCCACCATGAGCACAGCACTTGGCAGCTTTAGAAAAAGTAGCTGTGGTAAGGAAAAACTGTCGAGGCAGAAACCTCGATCAAATATTATCCTGCATGAAGAATGGCAGACTGTTTGCCTACCCCATTGATAATTCTTAAATCTTGATAAATGATCAAGCTAAATGGAGAACCAAAATACTCCTCACATGGGGCGTGACCTATACGCTAGGCTATCAGCGACCCAAACAGCTACAGAGTCATTAGAATATTATTTGATGGCGTATTAAAGTACTTTTTTTAAATTGTAGGCTACTTGTTGGCTGGCTGGCAAGCTCCACTGAGTAGCTGCAATGCATTTTAGGGCAGTTAATGTTAAATGGACTTGAGCTTGTGTACTGCTTTGCAAGTCTTCTGACAACTCAAAGCGCTTTTTGCACCGCAGGTCACACCTACACATTCACACCACATTGACACACTGATGGCAGTGTGTCATGCACATTCACACGCCGCTTACGCAGCAGCGTGAGCATTTTGAGGTTAGGTGTCTTGACCAAGGACACATCAAAATATAGCTGCAGAAGCTTGGGATGGAACGCCCGACCTTCCGGTTGATAGACAACCGACTACTGTACAACTGAGTCACAGCCATAGTAGTATACAACCAGGCATACACAAAATTGCATACTATGAACTGTAGCACACTACATACTCAATGTGACGTCATACTGAGTATGATTTATATGAAAGTATGGGATAGTGTACACAGCAAGTGTATCAGAGCTGAATCTTTCTAGGAAGTTCAAATTCATAAAAACAATCCAAATATGTTGTTTGCTAAGCTGTTTGTACAGGAAAACCTGGATTTCGTTTGCTGCCTTATGCAGTCTTGGCAGATACTTGAGCCCTAAAATGCATCAGTATGGGAACCTTTCTTTAGCTGAGATGGAATGACAAGACTTTTTGGATATATCTGATCACAGTCTTGCCTTTGTTGGAGCTACACTGGAGCAGCCATTTTTGATAATAGAAAATCTCCACATGGGCAGCTGTGGATGGTGATCAAGGGAGATGCATCAGAGGTGAAATGCTGTCTCTTTTGTGAAACAGAATGTGTGTATTAGCCGATAAGAATAGAGTATTAGCCCCTCTTTATAACACAAACAGCTATAGCTAACATATTCTTGTTTCTTGTAGGCCGATGGAGCAACCTTTTCAAACTGCCTTACAACTGGATTGGCACAGGACATGTGGTTTATAACGGAGCCTTCTACTACAACAGAGCCTTCACCAAAAACATCATCAAGTATGACCTGAGGATGCGATATGTGGCTGCCTGGACTCTGCTGCATGACGTGGTTTACGAGGACACCACCCCCTGGAAATGGAGGGGCCACTCAGACATTGACTTTGCAGTGGATGAAAGCGGCCTGTGGGTTATCTACCCTTCTATTGACTACGATTACAACCAACAGGAGGTGATTGTCATCAGTAAACTAGATCCTGGAGACCTGTCATTGAAAAAGGACACAACCTGGAGGACAGGTCTCAAGCGGAACTCCTATGGGAACTGCTTCATCATCTGTGGTGTCTTGTACGCTGTTGATGTGTATAACCAAAAGGAAGGTGAGGTGAACTATGCTTATGACACCCACACCAACACTGAAGCCATCCCACGCCTGCCCTTCACCAATGAGTACTCCTTCACCACCCAGATTGACTACAATCCCAAGGAGAAGGTTCTGTACGCCTGGGACAATGGCCATCAGCTCACTTATCAAGTGAACTTTCTTGAACAGTGAGGTACAGATACACTGCAGATATGCTCCGAGTAGGTCTGCCGGTATGGCACCTAAATCAAAAGAACATACTTAGACTTGACAGCCTAGAAGCAGCCATATTGGACTCAACAGGACAAAGGATGAGCCTACACCAGCCTTCCACAACCAATGCATGCTATTTAAACAACTGACCTCACTGAGTACTGCTCAAACATATATTTATATGTGTTTTGGGATGTGACTTTACAATATGTCTAGAAAAGACAGCAGACAGTAAAAACAATCTCACAGGTTGAGAACTTCATGACAGAAGAAAGAGAACTTAGGGAAGCAGAGAGATTTATTTGTACATTAATATGGTTGGCCATCAAGCCAATAGATTGATAACTTTTAAAAGTTAGTGTCAAATGGAAAAAATATATTTAACATCCGTTGTTGATTTCTGTCAGGGCACTTTGAAGCTTGCATTTTGGATTGTTCTCTTAATATCATTTTAGTAGTTTTTTGAATCAGAAAGATCTTCGAGTCAAAAAAGCAACTTAACCCCCCAACCCCCCACCCAAAATAGAGCTTTAGACATCAAAACACTAATAAAAGTGAGTGAATGCAAAGTGCAGCTTCGGTGCTCTACTGGAATCTGTGCTCTATTTGGTTTGAACTCTTAAGTCCTAAGTAACGATGACCTCACTAGCTAGACTTCTGGCTAATGTAGCACATCTAGCATTTGCGAGAATCATTAGGTTTTTCACATTTTGGATTCCCTCCTTTTTTATCCTTTGCCTTTTTAAAAGGACACAGCTAGCAATATTTGGCCCTGCCCCCAACATTTAACTCACCCAATAAACCCCAGTTTCCACCAAGTGGTCAGGTTTGGTTCAGTACGATTTGGTACGGTAAACCCTGACCTTGCTTGCGTTTCTACAGCCAACCCTACCCTTACACGTCACTAAATCACAGCGGCACAGCATAGTGTAGACAGCCAATAAAATCAACAAAGAAGAAGAACGTGTCAAAGTAAACAAATGATCAATGATTCCTAGGAATGTCTGCATCTCCAAAGTCGTCCATGGGGCGGTGCGCTGACAATAGTCGCTAAAAGCAAAAACAGCCTTGAGATTACTCTCCAAAAGCACAGGATATTTAAATATGGTGAGTTTGTGTTTGACCTTTATTACTGCTGTCGCACGGTAAGTGAAGAGTCTTTCAACCAATCAGTGTGTCTACCTCCAACCTTTAGGGTCGCATTCTTGGCACCCCAACAGAAGGGTACTAAAAAAGAAGGACGGTACGGATCAGTTATTTTGGTACCCTTCCCAAATTTTGACAGTCGAAACGCCAATAAATGTGTACCGTACAGGACCAAACTGAACCAGACTGCTTGGTGGAAACAGGGTTTAAGATTATTTCAGCTTGCAGAGTAATTCTCTTTTTGAGAATTATTTTTAAAATCAAGAATCCGCTTTTGTTTCACTTGCTCCTCTATACTCCATCCTATCACCAAGCACTTTGATCATGAATCTGCATTCATT
The DNA here is from genome assembly GCA_020745685.1 of Tautogolabrus adspersus. Classification (NCBI taxonomy): domain Eukaryota; kingdom Metazoa; phylum Chordata; class Actinopteri; order Labriformes; family Labridae; genus Tautogolabrus; species Tautogolabrus adspersus. The sequence continues at coordinate 5,754,488 of CM036534.1, read as the reverse complement.
ATTATTCCGGCCTCATGGTGCTTGCCTGTTTTTCTGTTCCACTGATGTTTTTGGAGGGTTTTGTAGAGGGATGTAAAATAAACTCCAAAAAAAAATTGTACACGTTTCTAAGCTCAATATTTTATATTTACCTGAATTCATTGACCATACCATATTCATTTTTTTCTCATTTTCAATGTTTCTTGTAAAGTTTCTTTGTTGTTGTATAAAGTATTCAGCGTTTGTTTTGTTAATAACATTTGCATAACCACTAAATTCGTTGTAATTCTTATTTGAACACTTTAACCTTGGAAATGAAAATGAACAAACAAACATACTAACGCAGAAGGTGCCCTGTACCATTAGCCATGCTTTCTTTAGTAATGGACATTATAAACAATGGATGTCATTATTTTGATAATGACTGAGAGTAATGTGTAAGACACTTAGTTTGTTTTAGAAAGGGCTACCTTACCCAAGACCAAGTCATGAGTAAGACCAAGACTAGTGAGTCCAAGAGAGTCTGTAACACCAACAGTAAAATAGAAAACATGAGTGTGATTATTCTAAAAGACCCACAATCCCATTAATACATTTAGCTTAGTGACATTTAGCTACTTTAGCTTCCTCCACCTTCACCTCTTTTACTGCCATATAAAGTTGTCTTTACAGTATGTTTGTACACATTAGTGTACCATTAGAAATGGCTTAGTGTTGGTCTTTGGGGATTTTCCTTTGTGTTCTTTGAGCAAACAAATTAAAACAAAGTATAGCTGAAATCAGCTTCACTGTCTTAAATCAGATAATTGTACATTAGCTACATAGGTCTATGTTCTATCTCATAATTGTTTAACACAAGCAAGTTACTGGTTCCACTTAAAGTGGGACAGTTGCATCAATTCACAGAAATAATGTAATAAATCAGACATAATGCTCATGCGATTTCGTGATGTTCAGCATAGAAGCCCGAGTTCTGTTTGTCTGTAATCAAGACGAGACTAAGTAAAAATGCAATCGACTCAAAGACGTAAGCTTTAAGACACATGAGGTAACTCTTAGAGCAATTTATACGATGTTTTGGTCTTGCACACATTCAGGATTTACAGTTATATTACTAAGCTTGTTCACAAATAATCAGGAGTGTTTTGTTTATTCATAACTGTTTTCTGATTTCAATAAAAGTTATTTGTTAAGTTCAAATAAACTCATGAAATGTAACAACACTTGAAAGCAGCTGTGTCTGTGCTATGAAATAAAAATTCCAGTGTAAAAGTCTGTTGTGAGTTTTATAACTCAACCCCCTATGTCCCAATAGATGCCATGGGATAGTCGTACTCGCCTTGCACTGCTCATGTTGACAGGATAATGAACAGTGACTCAGATCTTCTGATTCCTGGACAACAAAGCTCTCATGAGCTGTGTTTAGTTCTGGTGCAAAGGTCACCATGCTCTGCTTAATTTCAATCTCAAAGTACACAAAAAGGAGCAGCCAAGGTCATGGTAACAAGGGCATGGCTGCCTGATTTCTTGGCTGTGGATTTGAAAATCTTGGACTACAGATCCAAGTCATGCAATTCTGGAGGGAGACATTGAGAGAGCAGAATGGTGGGTGTGGTAGGTCCACGAATGTGATCCTCATTTAGCGGAAGCAACTCCCCACTTCTATTTAAAGAAGCTCTGTGTTCACTTTGTTCCTTTTGACACCCAGATAATGATGTTCATTAATGAGTGCAAGGCAAGGCCGTAAGTCTTACGAGGGCCACACTAATGGTGTGTCCAATCATGAACTCTGTCACGAAATGTTGACATGTTGTTGTAATGGAACAATGATGTCCACGCTAGCTGTGGTGATGAACACTGACAATTCACATGACCTATGCTGCTTCCGTCTCAGGGCCTCACGGCGAACACAAAGGCTGTCCTGTTGCTAAATCAGCGCTCAACTTGATCCTGTTCACATCAGCAGGGCCTCTGCTTTATCACCATCATCATGTACCATCATGTCCTCACGGGGCCTGGATGTAAAGCCTTTGTCCCTACATTATATGCCACTGTGAAGCCAGGAACTGCACTGTTGAGCCATATCATTAATGTTCAAGAGGTCATTGGTTTAACATAGGAAGAGGCTCATGTCCAGACAACCAAAGGAGCAAGGATACATTGGATTAGTCTGTACGTTTACATGCACCGCTAAGTCCAGCTATGGTTATAGCTCGATTAGGCCATTGAAATGGAATACTGTCCTTGTCCCGTAATGCAAGCAATGAGGGAGAATCGTTTAAATGACAAACAAATGTCTGACTTTCAACTACGGTAGTTACTTCTGACCCTCTTGTGGTTGACCTTGCTAACAAGTTAGCAAACCGCAAAGTGGTGGTTGTATGTCGAACAGTGAAAACATTGTTTAAATGTGATGCATGCCATCCCTCTAGCTTATGGTGATATCCAAAAGCAGTCAAAAATGTGCCTTCTGCTGTGCCACGCTATTAAGCTGTTGGACTTCCAAGTCAAAGCCTGGTGCGGGGACTGTGGAGCATGCTCAGAACATCTAGTTCAGTTTGGGTCCGATTGAGGTGTACTCTTGCAAGAGTTAATTGATATCCAACCGCATAATCTAGGTGTGTTAATCCAATTTAGAGAAATTCAAAGTAACTTTAAACGTCCAGTTTTTAGGCGGATCAACACAATAAATTGACTTTTTCTAACTTCATAAAAATGTACTGATTGACATCCCTTGCCTTGTTTTAATAAGTTGGACTTTATTAGAAGCGATTCTTCTGTTGATGAAGATCCTTGGATTAGCTGAAACACTTGTTTCAGGCTCTGAAGTTTGACCAAAACATCTCATTTACACTTCAAGACTTTTGGGCTGCAGGAGGGTAAGTTGTCATTGGTGTCTTTGCATAAAGAAAGTCAAGGTTTAGATTTTTTTTTAACCTTTTTTTTCATTGACAGTTTTAGCCATAAGATTGTAAATTGTACCATTACAAACCTATCCACTGAATATTTAAACACCATTCTCTAATGTAGACAACATTTTCAATATCACAAATAATACAAACAGTTAGTCCAAAAATTAAATTCTGATTCATATCTGTAAAATGTACAGTACAGTATATACACTTTATTCATTACATTTAAATGACATCATATTTGGTAGTGAGGCATACAGACCTGTTTGGGACTCAAATAAAAGTTTAGGATTTGATTCAGCTCCTCTTGCTCCTGATTCTGGGACTTGACAGCCCAGACATACCCATATACCTGTGGTTCCAAAATACTGACTCTGAACCTCCTCTGCCAGAATTGTTCTAAACACATGACAAAGGAAAAGATGATTGATGCGGCATCTGATTTCATGCAACTCTGTGTTAACAAATGCTTTTAAAAATGTAACAGCTTTCAGAAAAACAGTCATTAGCACTCTGCAGAGTGACACATTCCTCATGTGGATCCTGTAAAGATAAGCAGGATGCTGAGGGAGTTACATTTTGAACTCCTCCACGACATATTGCAAACACATTAGGGCTCACAATGAAGTGTGTGTTAAAGGAAATGGGACAAGTGACAACTCGAGTTTTGTGCTGAACAGAATGTAGAGAACTTCAGCGTGACTTTAATTAAGACCCATTGGGCTGTTTCCTGAAACAGTCAGTAAGGACAGAGAGTTGGCTGAACAGGATGTAAGAGCAGAGCAGACAGTGCACATGTATCACAATCCTTTTCAAAGCTGCATGGAAACTTCTGCTTGGTCAACCTTCTGTCAATCTCCTGAGCTTTATGGAAGTTCATGTGTAAAATAAAGCCTGAGGGTCTGATAGTCAATAACAATCCTATTATGAAGTGCTTTATTCCTAGCTTTGTCTATGGGAGCTGGCACACGCTCAATAATGCCTCATGGTCTTTGCAGAGGGGGCTTTCCTGAGGTCGAGGCGAGTGACCGAGGAGCACACCAAAGAAGGCCTTTGTATCAGAGACAATGGATGCCTTTGGAAATGATGGAGGAGGAGTGGTTGTGTCAGGACCTCACATCAACATTTTGTTGCAAAGGCGCAGACAAAGACGTCCAAAAACACCCACAGATTTTGACTGCAGGGCATAAACAAATCTCAACACGGATCAGCCACAATAAGGTGGAATATTCTTCCACCTACATCCATAAATCATCCTGATGAAGTGTCTAACTCTTTGCCCTCTGCTTCATGTTGATCTAAATATAAGATAGCTGTTCAGATGAGATGAAGAGATATAGAGTCTTAAAAATGTCACAAATGGAATGTGGTAGATCTTTCCAAAATAGATAAAAGATTTTGGCAAGCATCTGAGCCCCATCTGTTCACTATGGTGACAGGGAAATAAATCAGTCAACAAACAGGAACAATAGAGCTGCTGCATCTGGATGATTGTCTGTGGTGCTGCGTCTTGTACAGATAAAATGGAACGATCAAAAATAGGAAGGTAAAACGAGATTGAGGCTATTCCTTGCTGTATACTCGGTGCCATGCAATCTTTGGTACACACGTCAATGTGCTGCCAGAGCGAGGTTAAGCTGCTGCTGATAGGAGGTGAAGATGTCTGTCCACCAGACTTTCCCCAGCAAACATGAAGTAAAAATTCTTCATCCGGGCTTTCATCTAACATGTTTTTTTATGTCATCTCACATGCTCTCCAATATATTGCATTTAAGCTTCTATTAGAGACACGCCTCCTAATTTAAATGTAATGGTCATTGTTGGCCCTGGTCTGTATCAGCACCATAGACTGTACATAAGAGGTGTACGTAACATTCAGGACATCATCCATTGGATTGTGGTCCACCGTTTTGGCCATCACCTCATTATCTTCCTTTTTCTGGACACATCGTTTTGATGAGACGGTGGAGCTAGAAGGAGCAAAAGATGACTTATAAGCTAACGGTAGCGAAAGTTTAGAGAGGTGCATCAGTAATTTACAGAAACTATCTTGGAAGTAGTTTTACCAAGCAAAGGACAAACATCAACTGTCTGCTCCTCAGAGGTATTTCACTTCGATTAAACCCTGACCTCTTTTTGGGTCGCCATGGTAATTATTTGTCAGTCACAGGTAGTCATTCCCTGAAAGCTTCATCTATTCCACTCCAAATGGGACCATGACTTATTTTAAAAAGGTCATAAGGTAAGGTAACTGTATTTGTGATGCAGCTCATGCTGAGTTGAAGAAGGCCTGAAAAGCACTGGAGACCATAAACACTGCTAACTGAGGAGAATAAGATGTACATAGTTTTTTATAGACAATAGTCAAATATGACTGAAGACAACATTAAAGAGCACCAGAGGGACATTATTTTCAACATTTTCAAAAAACCCATGCTGCACTCCATGCATCTCATGTACTCCATGTAACGAGTGGAGGAACATCCTGCTGGCCAAAAGAAGGAACGCAGGTATACGTTTCTTCAGCAAGGGCAACCACCTCTAATACAGTATACTGTACATTCTTTGATCAGCACTAAAGGCAAGGTTAATTTCACAATAGCAATCTTACAACTGCAAGAGATTAAAAAGGTTAATATGAGGCTTGTGTCAGCATTGAAGACATAGACAGAAATTAAATCAACAACATATTTCCTGGTTAATCTGCATTGTTTGGGACTTATGAGGTCCCAATTTTAGTTTGTCTTATTCTCTGCTCATGCACTGTCCGACCGTATAACAAAAGTGACATATTTAGAAAATGGAAATGGGTGGGGAAAAGAACGAGAGAACTTCAATAAAGCTTGTGGTAATTTATACTATGATATACGAAAACAACGTCAGATAAGAGGGAATGATGTCGTACTGAATATCAACGCTGCTGGCCTGCATCCTCGTGCCTTTGACATCATCACAGCGGTGCTGATATTCAGTATAACATCACTCCCTCTTGTGTGATATACAGTAACTTATGAATATAATTTTAGTCGTACATTCCCTTGTGTTTCTCTTAACTTCTTTGTAAGGTCACTCGTGTATTTCTTTACATGTGGAACATTAAATATCCCCCCATGTGCTCTGTTTTTACTGTTATGTTTTTGTTCTGCCTCAGCAATAGCATCTCCAGAGCAAGGGTTCAGGTTTCACTCGGCATTTCCCATCTATGACTCCAGGTCCCTGCAAAGCTTTATCCGTATAAAAACTGTCAGTAGGTATATCTTAGTTACTGTCCTAAACACACACACGCACGCACGCACGCACGCACGCACGCACACACACACACACACACACACACACACTCACTCACCCACGCATGCACGCACGCACGCACGCACACACACACTCACACACTCACACACACACACACACACGCACACACACACACACACACACACACACACACACACACACACACTGTGGTCAGAGTGAACAAAACAGTCTCCATGCATGTACAGTAATCACGTCATCAGACTCTTCTTTTCTCTCCAGGAGAACTGAAGAAACTGTGACGACTCTTTAACAAGCCAGGCCCATAGAAACACAAACACGGAGCGAAACCAGAGAGAAATCCCCTTGAAAAAAAAGCCTACAGATTACTTCCAGACCACGTTAGTATGGCCAACACCTTTTGTTCTTAGTTGGTAGAAAAAAAACAAATAGAAAGTTGTCAATACATATCTTTCTGGGCTCAGCTTTATGAGTTAAGGGAGAAGTGAAAGGTGTCAGGGTGGGATACCTTGAAGGTGGGTGTTAATGATGGTGCAGCAGTTTCCTGGACATCCTTCATGCCAACAACAATGTACCACAGGGTTCATAGACACACCACCCACCAGAAGGTCTAGTGTAATCCACACAGCCACACAGTCCATCCCAACAGCTGCCCTCAGCTGGCAGCAGAGCGACTTCAGACTCAATAAGCCCTGCCATCCGTCACGCTGCCCCACCCAGCACCAGCAGCCAGCTCCTGAGGCCAAATATCAACACCACTCTGCAGCTGTTTGGGGGGTAAAGGAGTGCTGAGGTGTTGCCTCATTGGAAACAGGACTGATTTGCTCTAAAAGTCAGAACAATCTTCCCAAAAAGTATGTCTGGTGAACAGGGGGTTTCTGAGACACCAAGAACAACAACAGCAACAACAATGCAAGGCTTAGTCAACTAATTCAGTTTCAAAGCCTTTCCTAACACACACACACACACACACGCGCACGCACGCACGCACGCACACACACACACACACACGCACGCACGCACACGCACACACACACACACACACACACACACACAAAACAAACAACAGCTTGGAGCTCATCAGATCAGTGTGATAAAATCAAATTCAAGCTTGTTCTAAGGAGTCAAGTCTGAACAACTTCCATCCACAATAAGTCACGGGGAGGATGTTTTCGAGACTCAGCTTTCATGTTCAAAGCTACAGATCACACACAGAAAAATGAAACTATACTGCAAAAAAAGCAAAAAAAACAGCATCACAAACTCAAAATGAATCGATAAAACTGAACAACAAGACCAAAGTCTTATGTGTGTTTAAGTTCTAAAAGTTTAAAATCATGTATTTCAGGCTGCACGCAGCGCTGTACTGACTATAGACTACAGCCCTTATTTTCAGGACTCGTGACTCATGACTCGACTCATGGACTGATGACTCGGATTTGGACTTGAGCACTGACATCATTTGGACTTGGAAGATGAAGAGGAGGACTCTGACTTATTCACTGATAAAGACTGTGTTTATGTTTTTTTGTTTTCTAAATTAGGCCCTAACGATTTATTCAGTTTGGAGAAAAGGCTGACACGTTTGTCGACCTGCATGAGCGTTCACGTGCCGTCTTGCAGTCACAGTTTTTATGTCGTGGTGATGCACGGATTGCAGTCATGTTAATGTGGATGCTGCAAACAGAGACATAAAATGTAAAATTCTAATAACAGGTGGGTTGCAGGTATTTGTGAGTTTATTAGACACCTGCAGCGATCCCACCGCAGCAGAAGCGATCAGTGTGTCTCCTAAAGAGGGGCGAGTTGAACATTTATGCATAACTTCATACATGATTTATATTTCAAGACACACAGATAGAATCCTATATTCATCAATGAGATGTGTTTTCTTCACATCCAACAGGTTCCACACAGTCATTCCTCTCTGGAGAGTTTCCTCTGTCCTGTCTAATTAGAAGAGTTTAAAACAGTTTTTTCGTTTTGTTGCTTAAATGTGCCATGATAGAAGAGTAGGTGAGGTGGTGCCCCATGTACGAAGACTATAATAGTCTTCAAAGCAGACGGGCAGTCTTGGTTCAAGTCGGGCCTGCGGCTCCTTTCCTGCATGTCATTCCCACTCTCTCTCTCCTGATTTTCTACTCTATCAACTGTCCTATCAAATAAAGTCAAAAGCCCCTCCCCCCAAAAAAATAACATTCAATGTCCCACGAGATTTGCTGTAGTGACATCACAGCACACATGGAAACATTTACAGTTTCTGTAAAAAGTTTCCCTAATCATTAAAGAAGACCTTTACGCATCAATGTAACCCAATAAAAAATCACCAGTAAGCTTGCACTGCTCAACATTAATTATAATAGTTAAATGGTAATTTGTCGCTGTGTTTTAACTATATCACGCCCTCTGAGACTGAGGTACAGTATGAACATGATTAAAGCTCAGCTTAGAAGCATTTACATTTAAGTGAAAAACCGAAACCCAAATCTTTGAACTCGGTTCATACTCAATCTTTGTGACTCTGACTCAAGTCGACTTGGACTTGGTAACTCAACTACAACACTGGCTACACATTCAGAAAAATATAAAAAATGTGCAATGTTTTTGGTACTTAGACGCCATTGTGATGTTTTCAATAATTCAAAGGGGTTGTGAGGCCGACAGCAGAATAGGAGCCCCTCTAATGGAGTCGAGACATTGGTGCTAGAGGTGGTGGTGAAGGAAGGATGCAGGATGTGATGAGAAGAGGTGGACATGGACACTGATGAGCTGGATTAGAGGTGACTGAGGTGGAGGAGGGTCCCAGATGCAAAAGTTTGGCGACAGCAGGACTATTGGTTGATAGAGGTCATGGCTCAATCTGGTACCTAAGTGTAAACGTCTATACTCAGCTGATCACTGGAGCAGGAAGGGATGAATTTATTTGGAACAGTCTTCCTGCTTGAACTTGTGCTGGGCTTCATTAGTATCATTACATTTCTAGGCTACCACAGCTGCTGTACTGTAAAACTTTAATTCTTGTGATTCTTTAATACGTTTGTAAAGCATTTTTAAAACTGCATTCTGTTCTACAACAAACATGGATTCCTTATTCATTATCTTTTGCTTCTCATTATGGTTATACTGCCTTCTGATATCTTACTGCTCAATGCTGTCTCATCACTCTAAAATTCCTATGAGCGTTTTTTTTTAAGTTATAGTTTTGGGCCTTTTTGCCTTCATTGGATAGGACAGCTGAAGAGAGACAGGGAATATTGGGAGGAGAGAGCGGGGGATGACATGCATCAAAGGGCAGAGGTCAGATTCGAACCCACAGGCGCTGCGACAAGGACAAAAGCTTCTGTTCATGGGGCGTGCAATATAGCCGCTTTTTAAAACTTCAAAACCATGTTTTTATTTCACAGCTATTACAAATTGATTTCATGTCCATACTCTGTAAAGTGAAAGTTTGCAACAACAAAACAAGAAGCTTTCTCTGCTTGTGTTCCATGTATGCACTGATATTTAATACTGGTTGCACAAATTCCCTGCATTACAACTTTAGCCCTTCTCCTTGCAGACTCCCTGCTTGCATTGCATTTGCTTTGCTTGTGCCTCCACTGCAAGCTTGCACTAGATATTATTGTTGCTTGCACATATTTCCTGATAGCTCCTAGCACTCAAACACACTCTGCTTCCACTTAGATATGCAATGCTTGTGCTCAAAAATGTAATATTGCATTCAGATATTATTGTTGCTTTCACAGATTGTGTTGCAGCTTCCGTCCTTGCACTGACACATTGCCATGCTTGCACCTGGTTTTGCTCAGCGTATCAAACTGGTAGCCTGCACTCAGAAATATTGGGGCTTGCATAGATTTCCTAGCTCCTATTTCACCCCATCTCTTATCACTTGAGGATAACCTGCTTGCACTTTAATTGTGCGTAACTTTTTAAGCCGGCACATAACGACTTTGTGTGTTAGATAGAGCACTACAGTTTCAGCCCTTCTCCTTGCACTAAGACTGCTCTTTGAGATTTTGTGCAACAACCTGGTCGAAATCCCCCCACGAATGGAAAGAATAAATGAAATCATGACTGATACAAAGACTTCAGCAGTCCTACAAAAGCTCTGACAGCAGACTTTACAAGAGCCAAAGTGGCAGCCACATTGCGTTTGAGCACAACAGAGCATGCAGATTGAATATGAAGGTAAGGCAAAAAAACATTACAAAATCTGATCATGAAATCAAAAACACTTAAACTCTAAGTGAAAGACCTTGCTCTTGAATAAAGATCTAAAGAAATCCCCGTAAAAATCAGAGTATTTTAAGCACTTCTTGAGTGAAAGCGTTACCAGTGCTGAAAGTGAATGTCTTTTTTTTTGTACTTTCTTTGATGAAGGCTTTTGTTGGTGGTTCCGTGCAATTGCAGACATACTTGACATTTAGTACAAAGCCAGCTTCTCCCCTGGTCTTGAGGAATGCTGGCTGGGTGACAGCAGCCTGAATCTCGGCTAATAAAGAATGTGACCATTGTGGTGACAGTCAGATCTTCTTTTTCTGTCCACTGCACTAACCACAGGCAGCTGTTGTCTGGAGGCTAAAGGCTGTGACACATATTTGTCCTGCATTCACACACTCACACAAGCTTTATTCATGGACAATACTCGAGGGGATTTCTGGAAGTGATTTGATGCCATTCGAATCATTAATGGAGATGAAAAGAAAATCTTAGAAGATAAAAGAGAATTCTCTCAAAGTGTTAAAGGATTAGAGGGTGTTCTGTGTGCACCCGTGGCCTTACTGAAAAAAGATATCCCACAACATTCACACACTCATCAACCAGGTCTCCTCTCACGTGTCCTCTGACCTCTGCCTGCTGTGTTCTGGCGTTAGTCCTGGCTGGTGATCGAGTTCCTCATTTGCACATTTTGAGAGGAGAATGAAGCTATTATCATGTCTGCCATCAGAGAGGGACCAACACGACTGGAGTCATGTGTCTGCTTCAAACCCAGCAGCAGAACCAAAACACAACTTTTTTAATAAAACCAATAAATCACGATGCATGCAGAATGTTTCTGTGTATCTCAAATGATAATAACATTCAATTTCCGTCTTCCCTTTGACAGAATAAATAGTGTGATCACAAGCTCCTAGCCTGCTTTATAAAGTCTGTGCCTTTTGTGAAAAATGATCCAAAGCCCAGCAGATGCTCCTGCTGATGGCAGTTTCTCACAGCCCTCAGTCACAGCTCTCATCCACATGGTGTCTAGCAGGAGGAGGAAGCTGATCTCAGCCCATAAAGTTCTAATGAATCCACTGTACACGACTGTCCAACAGATAGCACACCACAGAGTGGTGTTGCACTTTTTGTAACATAACAATGAGCATGGTCTTTCTACCTGCTCTTTTGTAATATTAATAGACAAAGAGTAAGGTCCTTTACCTGCTTTTTGTAAAGCGTCTTGAGATAATTTGTTATGAATTGGGGCTATACAAATAAAGATTGATTGATTGATTGATAAGTTAAAATATCTAAACCGACGTAGTGATGACAATGCCTGTTTTTTGTGTTTCAAGATTTTCCTTTGTTACCCAGAAGGTTTATCAGTGTTATCTCAAATTAAGCACTGACTTACAATCACAAAAACATAAATATGATGCTTCATCTTCTTATACAGGTCATGAGAGAAGGTCAAAGTGCATCTCTGCACTAAACTTTCTCATCGAAGGCTTTTTTTTATAGTTGCAGGAGCCGGTTAGATAATTAAGGCTCTACTTGAATTTTGTAAGTAAGTAAAGTTTATTTATGGAGCAAACTCAAGTGTTTTACATCAACACAAAAACAAGCATACATACAATATAATAAGAACAGAAAGACATAACAAGATGGGCAGGGAATTCCAGAGGATTGGTACTATGGCCTCAAATGCACGATACTTAAAATGTGTCTGTGGGACAGACGGCAGCTGTAGGGTGTTTGACCTTAGTGAACGGGTGGGTGAATACGGGTGAATGAGTTTGTCATACTTGAGTCTTACTTGGCTGTTTGATAGTCAGCTTCTTCTTCCCCCTCCTATTTTCCATTTCAGCGCCACAACAAACTCCTTTATTTAGCTACATGAGTCTTGTGTTTAATGAGAGCTTTCTATAATCGTCCGTTGTTGGCAGGGCACTGAACATTTCAAGCTGATTTCCATCTTGGTGCGTGAAGACATGTTACCCTCTTTTTATTCACTATATCAGATTATTACTGTGAAACTGCTCTGTTCAAAGACACTCCTGTTAGTCATTGAGTCTGTTTGTTTTGGAGACCTCTGTGGAAAATTCAGCTCCCTGTGAGCCAGGGGCTTGTCCAGAGGGGTGGCCAGGGGTAGCATGGACCCCCCTTGAAATCTAATTGACCCCATAATCCAAATCTATGATTGGCTTTTTGCCTAATCAGAGGCGGGACTTAAGTACTTACTTACTTATCATTAGTGCTGATAGAAAAGGTTAAAAAAAATGTAATTCATTTGTGTGTTTGTGCCAACAAACATCATGCCACCCCTGCATAAGTCTGTGCCCCAGGTGGGCCACCCCAGCTTTAAAGAAAGTCTGGACACACCCCTGCTGTGAGCACAACCATAGATGGATAGATGGGCCTTCATTGTAATTCCAGTGCACAAGTACATTACAACATTTGATGGCTGTCTTTACCAATGCAGTTGCCATGAAAATAATATTTAGATAAATAATGTTGAGACTTTGTTTGTATAGTTTACAGCTTGCCCTGCTAATGCTTCTCTAAGCACTTATTACTATAATTGTAAGACTCACTATTTATCTGGATATGGCCTCAAATGTGTTTAGCGTAGTGAAAATGGCCCAAGCATGTAACAACAATGAGCGGTGGACAGATAGGAAAAGTTCCCGACTTATTACTATAATTGTCACGATGGGCATTTTCCATAGCTTTTGGTAAACCTAATGTCCTAATGTAAACCTAATCTTTGCACTTTGACAGGGTACTTGTGGAGACTTGGACAAAACAGGCATCAACAGAGCCCTTCCAGCCAAACACCTAGTCACCATGTCCGCCTGGAAGTGGCAAAAATGACCCACATATGAAGAGTGCCACTTCTCTGTAATAATCATGGTCACACTCTTTGACAGCAAACTTGATGCATTGAGGCCAACTGCTGCTTAAATCAATTCCACCCTGGTGTCAGAAAGGAAAAACCCTGGTCTGAGTAATCCCCTCTGGCGGCTTCACATCGACACCCATCCAGCGGTGCAGATCACTTTCACCGCTGGAAGTGTTCAGATTTGGCGTTTTTAATGCACTTAATGCCTGCAGAGCCATGGGGACGTGTCAAATATTCAACACCTATGCTGCCTCTCACAGATGTCAAATTACCAACGCTTAACTGTAGAGCTGACAAAAGACAGCTTGGGGAAGTGACCGTGTTGTGAAACATGAGGTGAGGTGCACTTATAATGACTCATGCTTTGTTTAATGAACGATGTCGGCTGATGTATCTCACAGCCACGCACGCCTCATGTTCTACAATGTTTTAATTTGTCTTCATCTGCGTTCAAGATGTGGTTAATCTAATTAGTCAGGAATGTTTTGTGTGACACCCTTAACCCATATGGAGCACAAGAAAAACAAAAGGGATCATAGCTCTGCCATTTTACAGGTGGCCTTGTGCACTGACCTAAGAGAACAAGCATTTAGAACAAGAGAAAGCAGCCCGTGGTCATCGTATGTGCAGGCCTTGAAGCATACACAGCAGACAATCCCGCTGTCAGCTAATACACAGAGCTCCAGTTCTTTGGATTAAAGTAAGCAGTAATTCTTCCTCTAGAGACGAGGGACGGGAACAAAGACGTCCGGCGTGGCAGTGATTTCACCCATTCAGTTGCCCGTGCCAAGCATATCAACGAAAGGAATCCAGTTTCTGTATCCTGTCGTCCTCGGGAACGGAGATCATGTGGCGGATCCCAGCACGCTGAATGATAAAGAGTCAAATATGAAAGTAGATTTACTGCCAGATGTTGGCAGAGCGTGCTTCATTTCACTTGTAAAACAGAGAGGAAAGCAGAGTGAGCATGAAAGCATGAATAATTCCAGGGCGTACTTTCTGGGGAAATTGTCTCAGTTGTCTGATGGAGGAAATGGCAGCAGAAGCAGACTGAGGCATCTGCAGAGGACAGAAAACTCAACAGATACAAATTTAAAGGATTGGTCCGACTTTTTTTTTATATTGTTCTGCTTTTTAGGCCTTCCTAATGCTTATTGTTGCCTTTCATCATGATAGTACTGTTAGTCGTATTAGGACAAAATATCATCTCTGCACGATGTCATTGTCCTGACCCAAGTGATACAATTATTGAATCGCTGGTCAAATATCGATATACAAAAAAAAGACAACTCTATCCCGTGCCCATTTGGCTCACTGCAACATTAATTCCTGACTTCTAGCGGTGGCACTTTTTGTTTTTTTCATTTTGGGGCTTTTATGCCTTTTTATGGAGTGGATAGTGTCAGAAATCCGGGAGAGAGACAGAGTGGGGAATGATGCGGAAAAAGGAGCCTCAGGCCAGATTCAAACATGGGCCGTGTGCTTGGAGGACTGTAGCCTCCATACATGGTGCAGGCACACTATCCACTAGGCTACAGGCACCCCAACGGTGGCACTTTTGACATGACTGAGGGAATGAATTAATATTTATTCGGGCGGCTCTGGCTCAGTTGGTAGAGTTATCGTCTCTCAACCGGAAGGTCGAGCGTTCCATCCCCAGCTCCTGCAGCAACATGTCCGATGTGTCCTTGGGCAAGACACTTAACCCCGAAACCATTTATCGACACCGGAGGTTGCCGCTTGGTAAAAACCCTCATTTCAACCTCTGCCAGAAACATTTCGTTTCAGCTGCTGTCTCTTTAAGGCCCCCTCCCCATGTGCCCACTTTCTGCTTATTGGCCAGCTCTCTGGAAGACTCTTGGTGTGCACATCGCTGCAGGGCTGCCAGGGGATGGCTGCTCTACAGTGTTGGGAGAAGAGAACCTATGTAAGAGGTTTCACCGGCTTATGTAGAGGCTTGAAGCCATCTCTGGGGAAATCAGGGAACTATTGTGTGTTTAGCAGGACACCACATTTCACGCACTCTGCGGACTGATCCTGGGATCACTCCAACATTCCTTTACCTCATGATCTGAGACTTTGCCCACGTTGAGTATGGGCATCCAGCATTAGGTGTTTTATGACCGCAGGAACTTTTTCATGGTTCTATGAACTGTTGGAACCTTCCCTTATTTTTATTGTTTCCAGACCGCAGGAACTATGAACTATTGTAGTTCCTATAGCCCCGTTTAGTGGAACCTTTTTAGCTTCTGCTTCATGAGGGAACTCTCTCATCACAAGATGGACTTTCTTCCACAGAGGAGCAAAATTCTTTCAGGCAGTTACATGCAGTTGAAATGCCAACACCAAACAGATACGCAATACTCCTGTATTCGGGGTTTGTGGCAAGTTTCCACAGCGCTACCGCAACTCTTTTTTTTAGTGGCACAGAGAGTCGATAATTTGTATCCACTTTCTCCATTACAGGCTTAAGGCGGCGACATATATATTCAAATGTTTCTCTTGACATCCAGAAGTTTTCTATCCACTGCTCTTCATTAAAAACAACGGACTTCCACCATTCATCCGCTCTCCTTTTTATCCAAACGGACGGTGCACAGCACTGTGCCGTTATCCGCAGCAACGTCTGAAACAAACACATTTTTGTGTTTCACTTAAGACTTATTTCTCCACAGTATTGTATTACCGCAAAAATAATTTGAAGATATGACATAAAAATAAATGTGCACATATTACACTATAAGCAAACATAAAAGTTACCCGTCTGCAGTGCGCTCGTCTTCTGTCCGCCTCAATTGTGTGAAGGCAGCCAAAATTTTGAATAAGTCGTCTCCTCTTCACTGTCCGTCTTCTGAGTCTCTAAAATGCTTTTTCTCTTGCACATCTCCTTTCAAACTCAAATTCATTCATGAACCTAATCACACACAACACACAAACAGCTCCCACAACGGTATCCTCCATATTTTCTGTTGTGTTGCAGGAATGACGTTGCTATAGCAACTGTCGGCCGGCTTACGTCACTTTAAGGTTCATATGAAACAGCACCATGGCGGTGCACCCTATGGTGTGTAGTTCTCAGGGAACTCCCTAGTGGATAGTTCTTCTTCAAAAAGTCCTCAGAACTGTTTGGTCAGAAAGCGCCTATTGTAACCCAACAGGTGAGGTTTCAAATGTAGATCAGCATAATAGGTCAACTTAAATGACTTTTAATTACTGTTACCAAGGTAATATGTGGGTTTGAAGTTACAGAGAAATGGCACTCTTTAAATGTGGGTCATTTTCTCTGCCTGTTACAGTGGATTGCTCCCTCCGGGTGGGGAGTGAGTCCTTGCCCCAAGTGAAAGACTTTAAGTATCTCAGGGTCTTGTTCATGAGCGAGGCTAAGATGGACCCTGAGATTGACAGGCAGATTGGCTCAGTGTTGGCAGTGATTAGGAGTGTTGTACCGAATTCATTGTGGTGAAGAGGGAGCTGAGCTTGAAGGCAAAGCTCTCGATTTACAGATCGATCTTCGTTCATACCCCTTACTGGTGGTCAACCTTTGGTACGGCAGAAACAGCTCTAAAACCTGATATTGATCAATTGACCTTTCAGAACCAAATTCAATTATTTCTTCATCTAAACCTTCAACCTTTCTCTACGACCAAAACCTAACAAAGCTGCTTAACAGTCAGATTTGAGCACCTTACCCATATTTCTAAGGCTGAGCCCAGCCACCAATCCTCAAAACTTCAAAACCTGTCATGGTTTTGGACTAATAAGCACCATTCAAAGTGGGATGGATGTCGTCTCAGGTTTTCCCCAGAAAGACTTTCAGTTATCTATAAAACCTACATTGTTTGATGGACATCACCTCGACAGCCAGTGGTTAAATGATGACATGTGGCTATACATGTCGTAATCACTGGTCTGATTGTGGAGGGGTTCAGAGATCACTCGGTTCGACATTTTCTCAGTGTAATATGTGTTTCTGCACATTTTTGTTTTTTTGTAAATGGCAGTCGTATATATTCGGGTTCAGAAATCCAGAGAGTGTGTTGTTAAGAGTAAGAATAAGGGTAAAAAATGTGATTTAAAATGTGACTGTTAACACAGATGTGTGTGATTTTATGTTTCTTCATTCTTTCTGATGAAATGAGGGAATGAAGGCTTTGTTTGTTTTTCAATGTTCTGTGGAAGCATTTCTTTTCATGGTGTCGAAACATGCTTGATTGCTCTAACGTGTGTCAAGAGACACAACACACACACACACACGCACACGCACACACACACACGCACACACACACACACACACACACACACACACACACACACACACACACACACACACACACACACACACACACAAACACGCACACTGAGCTTTTTCCAGAGAACTTCAGACTGGATTGGTTAACAGTAATGGGATTCTAATGTCACCTTAGGACATGTTGAGAGTTTTTGGAGTGGTTTTAACGTTTTTTATCGGGAAACTCTAAATGATGTGTATATTAACCCAACGCATGAGTCAACAATGAGATGGGAATGTTACAGAGTCATCTGGTCTGCATGCAAATGCCCTCCACCCAGCCACGCAAAGCTCTTTTGATTAACTGGCCCACACACTACAATCCCCCAAACTCATATTTCCTGTATAAGTGTGAAAGACACAACACAGGTTAGACAACTTTGGCTCCACAGCTTGTGAGTTTTTACATGACACATTAACATGTCATTCAATTTATACCAACAGGCTTGTAAACACCAGTTGTGCTTGTCTATATCCGATGGCAGCATGACACCACACACAAATATTACCAGAAGCTACTGTGAGGTTGTCCGCCACTGTCAACAATAAGATATAACAGCACCAAAGCAACAGCTGACGTGATTAATATGCCTTGTAATGTTTCTATACAAAGGGATTAATACAGGAGAAGAGGCTCCAGCAGTCAGGAAGTTATGAACCTAATACAGTACAGTGTGACTAACATTAATACCGCACATCTAATATAAATCAGGTTTACATCCAGTCCTCCCTTTTCTTTTCACTATGGCCTGGTCGTCACCAACATACAAGAGAAACAGGATGAATACCTCGGATAGATGTTGGAGTGACTGTATGGGGGGCCCCTCGCTCTGACATCTCCCATATGTTGATGCACGTTAATGGAGTTAGAGCATGTGTGTATTTCTAGTTTGTATGTGTGTGTATAAAAAACAACTGTGAAAAAGATGAATACCTCCCTAGAGGAAGCATGTCTTCTTGTCTTCTGAAAGGCTTCACTGTGTTCACCAGTATATTGTTTTCTTTGAGGGTCTTGCGCAGAGTGTTTATTTGTCTACTGCTGCTGGAGACTACACTTATGAGAACAGCAACATTTAATTAAAGCAGTGAATTTGCAGACAGTAAAGTTAAAAGTTCAAAGACACTAAAGTGCTCCAAAGGGTGTTACAGAGTCAGTGCTAACTCTTCAAGTGACAAAGACTGAGACTGTAGAGGAGGGTCGGCAAACTCGTACATCATACCTTCATCAGTTATTTTGGGTAATGTGACATGGATTGGGTTGTTAAAAAACCTTCAGAAAAAAAAGATCTGTTAACTTCTAAGAGCTTAGTAGCACGAGGACTTGCGGTCAGCCCGGAGGATGTAGGACATGTTTTGCTGCAGCTCCTCGGAAATATGATATTATAATTTTATTAACTTTTCCTATCTGTGCACCGCTCATTCTTATTACATGCTTGGGCCATTTTCACTACGCTAAACAAATTTGAGGCCATATCCAGATAAATAGTGAGTCTTTGAGAAAAAGTATTACTCTATTAGTCCAGCCGCAATAGGCCGCACCACCAGTCCCCAGAGCCTGAGTCTCCAGACAAGCCCAATGCTAGGAAGATATGCTATGCTGCATCAAAGTCATGAAGGATGGCCTATGGACTGAATTTTTTACAAAATTCCGGTCCATAGTATCGGAGTCTGTTAAGAAAGAAATGACGGCCGCCCTGAGACAGTTGGAGGAATAAAAAAGCTGCACAAAACAAGACTTTCGGACCTGCAGGGTTCAGCTAAAGATCATGACGACCAGCTAACTAGCCTGGTTCTTGTGTTTCAAATACATGGGCCAGACATGGCCATCGAACAGGCCGGGGGGGTCTGGCACCGTGTAGTTCCTAGAGGCTGCCAGACAGCGCCGCCATGACAGGCAAGAGTTGTATTGTTGCCGTGGAAACACAGGATGTTACATCAAATAATGCTATGTCAGAAAGTGGGAACTGCTACTGAAAGCGTCCTTGCTGCCGCTGTATGTGCTTCTGTGATAAAAGCGTCAGGTAAATTATACTTGGCTACATTAGCTTGTCTGTAAACATATTCTCTTCCTCAGGTCGGTTTCGCCCGGTCGTCTTGACTACGGTCAACTCGTAACAGAGAGAATTACTGTCATGATTCCCCGCAAGCCTCAACGTCATAATTTGTCACTGTTTTGATTAAGAGCCCCCTGGAGGTGGAATTTACATACTGTGCGTTTAAAGGGGACATATTATGAAAAATCCACTTTTACAGTGTTTTTGAACATATATTTGGGTAACCTGAGTGTCTAACGACCCATAAAATTAGAAATAAATCCATCCAGGTCTCTTACCTGCTTTTTGTAAAGCGTCTTGAGATAACACTTGTTATGAATTGGCGCTATACAAATAAAGATTGATTGATTGATTGATTGATTGATTGATTGATTGATTGATTGATTGATTGATTGTTTGTGGTCTGCATAAGTCTTACCACACAGAGAAAATTGCTCCGTTTCAGATTTTCTCAGTTTGTGACGTCACAGTGGGATTCTGGTAAATAAATACCCTCCTCTCCCCTGGTTTCTCCACCCATGGACTCCACCCCCAGCCTAGAGCAAAACTTTTGCACAGGTCCGCCATTTTTATTCTCACTACAGAGGAGTGATGTCTGCTCACTCATGGGGGTCTTAAAGAGACACACACTAAAACGGAGCGTTCTGAGAGAGCTGGTTTATACAGGGTCACAAACCTCCTCTGGTGCTTGATTCATGTTATATTTTGACCAAAGCACAGCACAGATGTTTCATTTAGACCACAGGGGACTGTTTGAAAAGATGAAAATGGGGGAAAATATGTCTTCTTTAAAGCATTTTTGTGTCGTTTTCATTTCTCGGCCATGACCGTGTGTTCTATTAAGTCAACTGTTCATGGCATAAAATATGTACAATAATAAAAGTGCTCAGAATAATGTAATACTTTTCCAAGACAAATGGGCGACTCTATATGTCAGGGGAAATCTATTCATTTAATTTAATGCTGTCCAGTTTCTTAACCAACATGCCTCAGTATGTAGGATTATAAAGAGCACATGCTGTCTTTAGTGAGTGAATCAAAAGATGAAGGGAAGATAAGAAATAAGGCTAAGAATATGCCAAAGTGTGCATGTGTGTGTGTTTTTAGATCACAGCAGTGGTTCAGTGGGATATGAGTTGTTTGTTTTGGATTCCCGCTCAGTTACAGACACAAACACACATTCCTCTATGGCTCTCTTTTGGCACATTGTCAGAAATCCCGACCCCTACTCTCCCAGAAGAACTGACCTCACAATAAGACATAAATCAAGGATCTGGAACGAAGTCCTGCACTTTGTTAAAGGTTATTTTCTCAGAGCTGGCGTGTCATGGCCAAAAGAATGGCTCCCTCTTTCAAAAGCTCTACATGGAAACGCAATTTTTTATGTGAAATCCATCTGGGGTCAGAAAACATCAGGGGTTTTTATAACACTCGTGATGTACTGTTCACACTGACAGAATGTGTGGAAATCCCTGCCTGCTATGCTCCTCCCAGGAGAAGAGTCTTTCTCCACTGATAAAAACTTCAATCTGTCCTCAGTGAGTGCAGGTAACACAGAGAGGCCCTCAGGGCTCCATCAACATCCCACCTCCCGAGTGCTCTGAAACACAGCCAACGATCACTCTGACTTTCATGTGGGTTGCTGATTATGAAACCAAACACTCCAAAATTAACTTGATTAATTATTCCTCTGCTACATGTCCTGCTTCATGTTCACAAAATCTACTTACATGTTACTGAAGGTAACATACACACTGTTCTGTGAAGAGTAGAGCAGTATTAATACATTTCATTTAACTAGTATATTGTTGTGTTTTTACTTCGTAATAGTTTGGCATTAAGTTATTTGGCCGTGAAATGTCAGTGAATCACAAAACGAAATCACTGTTGGACCACGAGCAACAGACATACCAGACACATTTAAAATTGTGAAACCTGGTGTGTTGTTGCAGTTTCATTGTTTTTTTAGGCGCTTAAATAACTGATTAGGTAAGAAAAATAGGGTTTGGGTTGAATAAGCACAGGGTGTCTGTTGCTCCAGTTTGCATGCTGAGGAGTTCTCTGTAAATATATATTAGTGCTGTTCCTTTGCTCTGTGAGTGAGCGTTATTGTGTGTGTAAAAATGGGCTGAATGGTGTGCAGATTGGTGGATAGAAGACTAGAAATTGATTTCATGATTCATGATTTCATGATTGATGACCAACTAACCTTCAAGGTTCAAGTGGCCTCGATTGCCCGATCATGTCGTTTTGCCCTGTACAACATCAGGAAGATCAGACCTTACCTGTCAGAACATGCTACACAACTTGTGGTACAGGCTCTTGTGCTATCTCGCATAGACTACTGCAACTCTCTACTGGCAGGTCTTCCTACATGCACAACCAAACCTCTGCAGATGATACAGAACACAGCAGCACGACTGGTCTTCAACCTTCCAAAAAGAGCTCATGTCACTCCGCTGTTCATCTCCTTACACTGGCTCCCAGTCTCTGCTCGCATTAAATTTAAAACTCTGCTGCTCGCCTACAAAACAGCAACAAAAACGGCTCCTCCTTACTTTGACTCTCTTTTTCAGGTCTACACTCCCTCCCGTCCACTACGCTCTGCCAATGAAAGGCGTTTGATCCAACCTTCACAACAGGGTCCAAAGACGAGGACTAGACTCTTCTCCTCTGTCGCCCCCCGGTGGTGGAATGAACTTCCAAACTCCATTCGATCTGCAGAGTCCCTCTGTACCTTTAAGAAAAAGCTAAAGACCCAGCTCTTTCAGGAATACCTACTAACTTAGCTTAATGATGATGATCTCGATAGTATTGATGTAATGATGGTAATGATGATGGGATCGAGACCAAGTCAAGACCAAGGCAGGGCGACACAGAGACAAGACCAAGACCATAAGTATCACTGAAAAATCCTCATCTTGTGTGCAGCGGGCGTGTCACTCACTTAGACAGTAACACCGGGAAGGTTGCGGCCGAAACCGGTGAAAAAATCCAATGAAAATGAATTGTTAAAAGTTATTTTTTTCTTTTAGAAAGAGGCATTTTTCCTTCTAATCACAGTAATGATGTGGAATAATAGCCCGTCAGTTGTGGTCTCGACCAGTCTTGATTTAAAATCCAGATTCCGCAGAGACCAAGACAAGACCGAGTAAAAATGATTTCAAGACGAGACCGAGACCTTCAAAAAGTGGTCTTGGGACTGGTCTCGAGACCAAGACCGATATCAAGTACTAAACACTACCGCTCTGCTCTGCTCTTGACGAAGCCTGCTGCAAGTATGTCAAGCTGAACAGAGCAGATCGAACTGGACAGGAAGACAGACAAGGGAAGACACCGATGTTCTAGTGTTTCTAATGCTGTATACGGGCCAGACGTGGCCATCCAACAAGCCAGGGGGGTCTGGCACCGTGTAGTTCCTGAGCAATTTCAAAATAAAACACAATACAGACTCCTAATCGTATATCCCATACTTTTATCAACATTACGTCTTAACAGGCACTAAATGAACAGCGATTCAACCTCGGGAAGACAAAGTAACGCATGTTTTTTTGTCTTTATTTGGAGTCATGTTGTAGTTCTCCTGTGATCTTGTGAACCTCTGAGTTCAGCCTCTCATGGCTGTGCTCCTTTGTGCTTACGCTTCAGAAACTGACCCAGTGAGGAAGGGTGCGTGCCATCGGATGGAGCAAAACCACAAGAAAAAGTAGTATATTACAGTATTAAGATTTCAAACCATATTTGATTGCCCAGATTGTGTTGTCAATAAAGACCGAGAGAACAACTTCCAAAGTAAAGACACTTTTGTTCTTGGAATCATTGATGCATCTGTTTGTTTTGCACTATGTCGCTCATAGAAAAAGGATGTTCAATACAAATGCAGCAACCGAAGTCAGCAGCAGAATCTGAGTAACTTTTCACTTTAGAAGAAACAGTCAAATCTGTTTGTTTTTGCACTCACTTCACATTGCATTTCTTTTCTCCCCGTGTGACAGCATGCTCTATTGTCAGCCAATCATATTGTGTTTATGAAATACTATATGGGCAACACTTGAAGAAAATCTGGTTTATGACTTGGCTTGGAAAGAAAGAAGTTGGCCCCTTTGCCTTTTCGATCCTCTGGTAATAATACACTTAATAATGTGTAACAAAGTACATTTCAGTGTTTTTGTGTAAAACTGTTGCCCAATTGTATGACTTTGTTGTTTGGCACTCAGTTAAGAGTAACCCATGCCCACAGCAGATCATGTGTCTCTCATCACAAACACGGCTTCAGGCTAACAGCAGATTTCATGCTTCTGCTTCATTTCCCAACACCTGCAGCAGCTGAGAGGGTGTAACAAAGAAATGGTTCTCCCTGCTGAAGTCACACTAGAGGTGTAATGAAACACCTCGTCAGTGCTGTGGAGATCCAAGAGGGATGGGTGGGAGTCTTGACCCAGTGAAGCTTCATTAGCCCCCACCCACTGAGAACAACGTGTCCAACATGCTGAGTGTGAGAAAACCACAATGATATCATGGTTCAGAGCAGGAAACCCCCCAATATGATGTTGAGAGGGGAATAGCATGAAGATCATTTGGACAAGGGCAGCAGTGTGGTGAAACATTTCCACATTCACACATCAGTTCACACTGGTGCTTTTCACTGAGGGGACCTCTCTGAACAGGGAAAACTGAGATGATGGAGGATTTTAGTGACCTAATCTGCTCCGAATGGTTGCCGCTAGATCGTACAGGATTATGCAATAACACAAATCAGAGGAAGTGCAAGAAAAACAACAAAACTTGTCAAGTCCAATAAAACCCGAAGAAAACAAGCTAAAAGGAAAATGATTCCAGCGTCACAGATGACGTGGGGCTTTGTGAGGGCTTTGCGTCACAGATCTGTTTTGGGAAGAGTTTTGTTGCCGAGCATCTTTGTGTTGGAGGAAACTTTGGTGACACCAAGCGCTACCAGCAGCCATTAGGAGTTCAGGCCTGCCATGGATGACCTCAGTGCCCCCCTGCTGCACCTTGTCCCATCCCATCCTCTCCAGTTACACTAATATACAACATGCAACAACAGATTAATCCAACTCAGCAATGTATTAGTAGTTAGATGCATTGTCATTTAAAATGTTCATATTTAAAGTTCACAACTCAGTATAATTTGTCTGACCAGTTAACAACACCTTGATACCTACTGGTCCATGTAGGAGTATGAGGACAGCTGCTGTACATTAGGACAGGCTGGCTTAAAGGGCAGTGGCAACATGTGTAATGTTGAGTTATGTAAGTCATCATGGCCTCTAAATCATTCTAATCTTTTGACATTGCAAAAAAACTGATATTTTTGTTGTGTAGTGATAATACCTGTTAACCTTAACGTTGATTTAAGTTAAATTAATTCAAAATGAGCAGGTCTTTAGCAAAGTTAGTGGTAAGGAAAAACATCCTTTTATCAGGCAGAAACCTCGAACAGAACCAGACTCATGTTGAACAGCCGTCTGCAGAGTCTGTGTTGTGTTGAGAGGGGAAGGAGGGAGATACAGCAATAAAGAGATGGAACAGCAATGGATAAAATAGTAGGTCTCTACTACATTGTCAGTAATACTGGTAAAAGTATGTGTAGTATTAGCAGTAACAGCTAGTTGGGGGGGGGGGGGGGGGGGGGGGGTCCACAGCAGCAGGACATCTACACCAATGATCCAGAGGAACCTACGCGACAAGGAGGCAGGATGATATATAGTAACTTACAGTTTTTCTCAGTCGCTTTGGTACATTTCTTGAATCATCCTCGACATTTGCAAAACAGTAAGTGCATTTCTCAAAACAATTTGTACAAATAGCAAAACACCATGGATTACCTGCAAAAGCCAGTCTCTTGCTCAAAATCCTCTCAAAAGTAAATATCTGTGTCAATGAACATGTCAGTGCCATCAGAATGACAAGTCTTTGTGTCATTGTGTACGGATAAGACAGTCAAATTGCTTAGTCATGTTGTCAATATAACAGTGTACTCTGGAGGGGTGTTCTGATGTAAACTATAGCTAAAGTTCTGATGACAATTATTGTAAAGTTACACCTTAGTGTATGTGGGAACAGTGTACAGCTGCTTCATATTCATTTGGTGTCTTTTCAGCACCCTGTCAACGGTTGAGATGCTGACTGTTTGGATGTTTTCAAAGATGTTGTTGTCCTCTATAATGACACTCTTTATCTCCCTTAGTCTTATGGCATTGTTTTCTACAACCATAGTGCAAATAGCCTCCTCCTGTTCAGGTGTGAAAAGGGGCCCTCTGCCACCCCTGTGAAGTTGTCTTGCAGTCCTAAGTGGAAAAAATATAGTAATGCAAAACAAAAAATTGAGTAAGATAAAATGTCACTGTATAAAGTGTACTTACTATATATTGTAAAATGCAAGTGGAATACTGTTATACGAAGCTTTACAGAAAGTATACAGTATTACAGTACAGTGCCTATTGTTAGATTACATACCTGTTCTGTCGACGAAAAGTCTGAATGATTGAGGACACAGTTGTTCTCCCAACATTTGGCTGCACCCTTCGACCAGCCTCAACCATTGTAAGCCCATGATTGAGAACGTGGTCTACAAGTGTTGCTCTTATCTCATCAGGAACGCGCATATGTCCTCGGCCTCTTCTGCCTCTTCCTCTGTTTTGCCTCCCAGCTCCTCCGCCACGCAGCCTCACTCCTCTTCCTCTTCTTCTTCTCTCTGGCTGTTGACCCGTCCAATTCCTTGTCCTTCCATTGTCAGACATTGTAACATTGTGTTGTGCTCCGGCTATATACAGTATATATACTTGCCAGTTGATGGTTCATGAGATGTACCTTTGAGCTGTTTCAGAAAACTGGTTGATCATTGGTTGATCTAATGCTTCACACATTTCCCTTCGTTAGAGAAAGTCATGCACATGCTCCCTTTAAAAGACTCGGTGTCATCACGGCAGGTGAGTTGCAGAGACAGAGAGATGGAGTGCTGCACCAGGCAGGGGAGCTCATGTTTTCTACCCTGTGACGATGTAATTGACATCTGTTTTCATTAAATTTGCTTAAAATGGTTTACATCTCCTGTCATTTACGTCAAACTAAAGTTACTCTGCCTACAGCTCGTCAGTGGCAAACTTTCTGAAGGAATGCCACTACACCCCTAACTGTATCTAAGAAAAGCTGATCACAGACTTGTGTGTATTACTTAGTGAAGGACACTGTTACAGGGACCTTACCACGGTTTACAGTTTAGTTAGAAGTTAGAATGTAAAACCTGTTGTTGTAGAATTAAACGTATCTTTGAGGGGAGGCTTCAAAGTCATCTGAAAGTTTTGAAGGGTTTCTTTGATGATGACAGGATTTAGCCCGTCTCATACACTTACATACTTTCTTATATTGTAAACCATTAGATAGATAGATAGATAGATAGATAGATAGATAGATAGATAGATAGATAGATAGATAGATAGATAGATAGATAGATAGATAGATAGATAGATAGATAGATAGATAGATAGATAGATAGATAGATAGATAGATAGATAGATAGATAGATAGATAGATAGATAGATAGATAGATAGATACCTGAGCTAGCCCTAACTATGAGCTTTATTAAAAACAACAACCTTAAAAACCATCAATAAAATCGTAAAAACAACCCTTAAATGGACAGGAAGCCGATGAAGAGATTCTAAAATGGCTGTAATGTTGTCATACTTCCTTTTCCCAGTAAGAGGTTTGTATAAGAGGAAGATGCTGCAGCAAGCAAAGTGTACTCAAGTGATCCTTCAAGCACATCATGTTTCATCTTTACAGTGTATTCATCCCTCAGACAATAGGTGGGTCTACAGTATGTCACACAGTTACAAGGTGAGTAGATTTAAAAGAGAGGAGGCTTCACCTCTCATAGATCCTACTTTTGGCTGAAAACTATTCAACATGAAATTAAATTGCCACATCCTTTTAGTCGATTCAAGCATTAAAATGATGAGAAAGAACAACCAGAGGCCCTGTAGTTATGAAAGTAATACATTGTGGATATCATTTAAAGGGGTCAAGGGAAACACTTTTACAGTGTTTCTGAACATTTATTTGGGTAACCTGAGTGTCTATCGACCCACAAAATGTGAAATAAACCCATCCAGTCCTTTGTTTGTGGTCTGCATAAGTCTTACAACACAGAGAAAAATGCTCCGTTTCAAATTTGCTCTCCTTGTGATGTCACAGTGGGATTCTGGTAAAAAAAATCCCCTCCCCTCCCCTGGTATCTCCACCCATTGACTCCACTCCCAGCCTAGAGCAAAACTTTTGCGCAGGTCTGCCATTTTTATTCTCGCTACAGAGGAGTGATGTCTACTGGGAAAACTCAGGGGGGCTCATTGCATTTAAAGAGACACACACACCAAAACGGAGCGTTCTGAGAGAGCTGGTTTATACAGGGTCACAAACCTCCTCTGGTGCTTGATTCATGTTATATTTTGACCAAAGCACAGCACAGATATTTCATTGAGACAACAGGGGACTGTTTGAAAAAGAGGAAAAGGGGGATAATATGTGACACAGAGAGAGACTTTAATGAGAAGGGGCTTCCAAAGGGTTGGGTCTGGATGTGGAGGATTGGTGGAAGCCTGTGTGGGTTGACACAGGGGAAAAAAGGAATAAGGGGAAACTATATTTTGATACAGTTTATTACTGTAGCAACAGTGTTCTCCCACAGGGACAATTAGAGATTGCTCTTACATCACTTTATGAAATTGTTGTACCAAAGATTGATGGTTTGAAAACCCTCTCATCCCTCAATCTGTTACTGACCTGCCTTAGACAGTACATTTACTCCTCTGTTCCTCGGTTGGAGCTGCACATCATCCAACTGCCTGAACAAGTTAAGAGCAGGTAAGAAGTACTGCAGAGCTTTATTCGTGTGTCAGCAGTGGTGAAAGGTCATGTGAAACATTGTCCCCAAAGGCCTGTGAAAACCACGCACACATGCTTTCTATTACAACCTTGTCGACAAGTCTGATTTTCTAATGTGCTAAACATAAACATCCTCATTGAATAACTTCCAAAGCCGAGTGCCCTAAAAAAAAGTTTACAGTCTGAAGACAAGCTAACTGCCAAGAGGCTGCAGTGTTTATTAAAGACCACAAACCAGTGTGTAAATACTGATCATTTTATTGTTATAAGGGCCTTACAAGTCTTGGAGCTGTGGGAAGAACATATATCACCATGTAAAAAACAACTGAACTGTATAATAAGTAAAAGACGCTATTCTGATGGCGTTGTCTAAAGCGCATGGAGCACAGTGATTTGGGGCCTGTCTAACTATATTTCGGTATCTACGTGCCGCACAATCTGGGCGCAGAGCCAGGCGCAGAGTGCACTGCAAAGGGGTTGGATTGAGGCGCTTGATTATACATAGGTAAGTTTTGGGTGATTCAAACCAATCAGAGTGTCTGCTCTTATTACCTTCAAGAGCCAGGTGCGCCTGCAGGCTGGCAGGTTGGTATTTACACCACGGATTTCAGACTTTTTATTCTGAAATAGACTGAACTCAGGGCGATTTATTTAACTTCTCTCCTCTCATTGAGCCCCCGGCACACAGAACACTGTATGAAATATGTTGAGGGCAGATTGGTTTAATGTTTCACTGAATTATTCTCACAACATCAGAAGAAATCAGTAAATTAACGGTGAAATATTCATATTTCTGCAAGGGGCATAAAAGTTTATCCTCATTAATTATAAAAATCTCCAGACATGCCGGCAAGATCGGACAAGAGCTATGTACATTTATGTTCAGTGTACTCAACATCAAAATAAAGGTCTTTGATCTTTGCTGTAATCCTTGTCTGTATTCTCTAATGGACACTGGTCAGTCTTTTTTAAGATCTGTGGCACTCATAAGAATTGTCATAAATCCAACTCTCAGTTGCATGAGAGTGTGTGTGCTTCTGATATGTTTCTGGGTGTGCTAGACGAGAACATGCACTGGAGCGCTGGTCTCTCAGTCCTCTGCTACATTTACAACTCAGTTTCAATGTACCAGCAAATGCGCGATATTAAACTGTGGAGTAGGTGTGCTTTTGTGCATCCTGTGTGATGGGATTAAGCTAACTGGACATGTGAACTCGTATGTCTTTCTAATGTATACCCTTAATATCAGGAACATTATGTGTCACAGACTTTAGACTTTATACCAGGTTTTAGGCTCCGTCATTTTCAGCATTCCCAGGATTGGAACAATTAGCCATCAATAATATGTAGAGGAGCTTTGAGACCAAACTTTTTCTTTGTCCCAGGTTGAAGACATTTCAGTAACACTTTACTTTACAGGTCCGCAAATTTCGTCGTAATTAGGTGATAATTAGACAATAATTACCCCCGAATTTCATGAAAATTGGGTGAAAATTAGCACTTAACTTATTTGAAATAATGCCCGAATTTAATTGTAAGCAATAATGATTACAGCTTTTGGTAATAAATGACTGAGATCAGCTTTATATGATTAACCAAAAAAAGATTAACACTGGAACTCCTATAAAACTAAATGAACTCAGCTGTCATTCTAACTCAGACATTTATTAATGAATCCTGAATCACATCAGCTGCTGTTCACAAAGATATTCTATGATTTTCTTTATGAAATTAATTATTTCAAAGAAGTTACGTGCTAATTTTCACCCAATTGTCATGAAATTCAGGGGTAATTTCAAAGAAATAATAAAAATGTTTGTCTAATTATCACCTAATTACGACTAAATTTGCGGACCTGTAAAGTAAAGTGTTACCGACATTTCTTATTCGTCCTTTTCAGTTGGGTATTTGGCCATGGGGCGCTATGAAGTTTTACTTTTTGGACACAGCCCCAAGTGGCCACTGAAGGAAATGTAGGTTTCTGACCTGGATGTTGCCTCTTGGTGAAAATGTAAATATGAAAGAAAGCAGCTCCCACAGTAGATGCACATGTGTCTAATATGAGACTCCTGCTCAGTCAACCGTCTGTGGTTTAACAAAGGTCCAAATATGAACTCAGCCCTGGGATGATGGTGGCTTTCCTGTCAGCTCAGCTTCTGTGTTCTGCATCAGATCTCACCTGGAGACCATCAGATGGGGAGCTCTGTGCTGCTGGTCTACATGGTGTGTAAATGAAAACAGACAGCAGCCCCTGAAAGCCACAAAAACTCCTCTCCTGGACTCAGTCCCAAAAGTGAAGGTGAAAGTGAAGACAGACACGCCGCAGACTGTTTGAATTCCTTCTGCACCTGTCCTCCTTTTAAGTTAAATCAGTATGACGTGGTGATAAAAGCATCGCCGAGGAGCCCCAAATCCACTGAGTAATGTTAATCTGACTCCTCACGCATGACCTTTTATTTAAGACTCTCACCTTTTGAATTATTACCCACGGCTGACAACAGCCTGGCTTCATGAGACAGCCTCTTGTCACTGTGTACAGTACAATAAAGTCCACGTGGATCAGTCGATAAACAAACTCTAAAACTGTAGAGGCTTTGCAGTTGCTTCACACATGTCCTGACAACAGCTGGAGCCACTGTGGAGCCTGCTGCTTCGCTGGAGATTAGGTTATCAGAAATAGAATAGTGGATTAATAATGTTGAGAATTCAGATATGAGCAGGGGCGTGTCCAGAGGGTGGCTAAGGGGTGGCATGGACCCCCCTTGAAATCTAAACGGCCACCCCAAGTGCCAAATATATGATTGGCTACACTTTTCATACGGTGATGTAGCACAAAGTGCTTTACATAAAAAGAAAACAAACAGCAACATCATTATCCCCCCACCAATCCCCCTCCCGTGCCCCAAAATCCATAAACGAGGTAAGAAATAACTAGATAAAAACAGGTACTGACGGACTGAGGAAACACTAGAAAATGTACAGTATGTTTCCAAATGGTATAACTTAAATATCATTAGTGGAGATAGAAAGGGTAAACGTCATGCTACCCCTGCATAAGTCCAGGCCCCAGGTGGGCCACCCCAGTTTAAAAATGTCGGGACATGCCCCTGGAAATGAGTAACACTCACCACATTCACACCACGGTTATTTTCCTCTGACATCGTGTGAAGCTTAGGCACTGTTAAAAAGGATGCTGTCAAAATGCCGTACTCTGGGTTGCAAATAGTACAAACCATCAGCAGCTCACTGGAACACTTTCATCTGTTCATTAATGTTCACCTGTGGGATCATACTTTGTTTCACTTTTGATGATGTTTGCTAGTTCACTGCCTTAGACCATTTTCTAAACTGGAAACAAAATGATTGTGAAAATGAAAGCAGCTGGTTTCAGATTTTCTCAATGAAGACGATCTCACCTATTTCACGTGTCAGCAAGCTGAGCTACATGATGCTCATTTAACCCTAGAACACTATCGCTAAAATCAGTAACACCATCACTAACATCGGGTGATTTTTACCCGCTATAATATACCCAATATAAAGTACTTGTCATCAAAATATATCAAAATATGACAATACATGACAAATTAGAGTAGTGTTCCCTTATTTTCAACTGTGCCATGTCTAACAAAATGAAAAAAAAGTATCATGGGGGACCCTATAAAAATGCTCCAAAATTACTGAAAAATTAGGAATATGAAACAAAAAATTCCTAAAAAAATAAATAATGAAACTGGAAACTTGGTCTTTGGTCCACCCATTCCTGGGACATTTGAGACTTCCCTGGTGAAGGCACAGTCTCCTTGACACACGAACAGCTGCAGGAGAGAAACTATTGCCGTGTGAAAATCACCCGAACACGTGCCTGTAGGAAAAGCATGTTTTGGAGAAGGGAACACACCGTCGCCTTCAGAGACGTCAAAGACAATGCTGAAGCTACCTAGGGACCCATGACACTCAGACAAACGCAACATAATGAAAATCATGTAAATACGTTTGCTCGGGTGAAAATCACCCGCCGATAGTGTTCTAGGGTTAAACACTCTTGGTCCTGGTTTGATTTCAGCAAAGTTATGTGTACTTTTGTTTCATGTGCAGAAAGAGAAATCAAAGGTGACACCAAAAAACAATCTCTTCCCCAAAATATGGATCACATTGTGATGATAGCTGTTAAATCAAACCTTATCAAACCACACCCACACAATCCTGCCAAGCTAAACATGTTCACATGTTCACATTGTGGTGGTTAGTTGAGCAGTTATAGTTAGCTTACCAACATGCTTAAGTTAGATCAACAATGAATGCATCTGTGCCGCTTTAGCTCAGTTGGTAGAGCAGGGGCAATAATAAGTGTCGTCACACTGGCCGCAGGTTGGTCTCCTGATCCTGATGCTATTTGGTGCGTGTCATCCCCCATTCAAATAAAGGCAAAAAGCCTAAAAAAGAATCTTAAAGACAAACAAACAGATTCATCTTTCCAGATGAAGGTTTTTTGACAAGGGAATCCATTGTGTGGGGGACCTTTTCACGGATAGGCTGTTTGGCTCCTTGGACCATTTTGTAAGGCAACACAACAGACCAAAACCACATTTCTTCAGGTACTTACAAATCCGTGATTTAACGCGCTCACATTTCTTTCCATCATTTGCATCCAAACCACTGGCTAGTCCCCTTGATGAGTGTCTGAAGGTAAAGCCCTACTTGTCTGGTCACATGACTCGCTTGTGTAGTTCTTTTCAGAAAATGGAAGGCACCTGAAAACACAGTGGGAGGAGGACTTGGACACGGAGATCAGAAATCACAGATTACAGTTTTTAGATCCTTAGCCACCATCATTACTGTCAAGCTATGGCTATATCCTCTGGTTCATGGTTCAGACTCGACTGGTATCAGATGCCATCAGGCCCCTGCTACTTAAGGCCACATGTTTTGCACATGCCCAGAATTAAACACATTCTGGTCAGACATTTTCACCACACTCTCATAAATGTGTGAAAGGAAAATAGATCCAGACCCTGTCATCTCAACTTTTGGGGTTGCCCCTAGCAACACAATGAGATACCCAGGCATTAATCAGATTTAATAGCATTCTCAACATTTTTAGCTCACAGTCATATTCTACTTAGCTGGAAATCGCCAACGCCCCCATCTCACTCCCGCTGGATTCACAAGTCAGTTCTCAAACTTCAACAAAATCAGACGCACGGGTCAGGGCTCATTGAAAAGATTTTATAAAAACTTGGCACCTTTCCTAGACTATTATGCAAACAAATGTGATGCCGACACTCTGGATCAGTAGCCCTCCTCATCTCTCTCGTATCTTCTCTCTCATATTCTCCCTTTGCTCTTCACTCTTTCCTGCCAATCGTATTACTAAATGTGCCTCCATTTATTCATCCTGCTGTGATTACAAATAGACGTATTTCATGTGCAAAGGAAGATATGTATAACATTATGTTCAAGTACAGCACACACACACAACAAAGCTCTTCTGTTACTTTGATTTTTTTTACTTATTTCTTCTTTTATGTTGATTCTTTTTACTCTTATTCGTGTGATTTTCCTCTGCATCATTCTTCTGAAAACTCAATAAAAACATTTTGAAGTAAAAAAAAAATATAGAAAAAAAACAAACAAAAAAACCACATGTGAAATAACATCAGCCAACAACAGCAGGGGGATGATCCTTGTCTATTGGGCTGACTAGTTATAAATTAGCACTTTTAATTGTTTACTTTAGGGAAAGGATATCATTATCAGATCATTATTCTGGTTATTATAACCTAGTCATTAAATAAATTGATCCAAGCTGCTGTGATGCCACATCTTCTCTGATGAAGAAAAAACATCCAGACTTTATTCCAGACACTTTTACAAACACTGGCTTGCTTCTAATTGTCCGTCTCATTATTAACCATGGGGCCTATAATTTGAGGCGAGTTTACTGCTGTTGGTTTGGATTTCATTTTCACTCTTTAGCAACTTGTACCACAGCTCTATTGGCAGAGCACTGACAGGCATTTTGCAAGTGTTTATTTACTGCGCCCTTGTTACAACAGTACAGTTCCCACTAAATGACCCAGACAGGGCTTTCACACTTTCAGACAACTCCTGAAAAACTCCTGATATTTCCAGGAGGAGCTGTATGTGTAAACGCGAACAGTTGCATTTTTCACTCTGACTTCACCCAGAGTTTCTCCCGCCAGACCCCTAGTATTTTTTCTGCAGCAAGTCCGAGTGGGCTGATGTGAGAACGCAGCAGGATATTAACCAGAGAATTCACCTTGAGCCAATGGGAGGGGGAGTGACATTTATATCCTGTGACTGGTTTCAGTGCATTGACTGCCTGCCCACGACCGCTGCGATCTCTGTGCACGTAATTAAACGGCTGCCCCCCCCCCATCTGACAGGCATTGGCTCCCGCTGTGAGGTGCATTTGTCAACAGCCAGGTCAGGAGAATCAGAACAGGGGCCCGTTTCAGAAAGCAGGTTTTGTGCAAACACTGAGTCACTTAACCCTGAAATGAGGGAAACTCTGGGTTTTCTGTTTCAGAGGGGGAGGTCACTCAAACCTGAGAAAGAGGGGTAACTCAGGCCTGTTCCAGAGAGGGAGGTAACTTTAGCTCTGAGTCAGTTACTATGGTAACTGAGTCTGTGAACCTAACCTGGTTGGGAGCAGGTTTTATTCAATGAACCCCGAGTTTCTCTCTGTCTCCTCCCTCTTTCAGATCCAGAAACGCCGTTTCATTTCCTCATTATTTTATTCAGTCTGTATCACTACTAGCGAAGATTCACCGTTTGTCTGAATAAGAGTCCAGGTTGTTTTAATATTACATGTGAGGTAGGCTACACTCTAGCGTATAAAACAAACTATTTTGTCGAACATGGCATGTCTTTTAGTCGAGGAGCCTCGAGATGAAGGGGCTGCATTACTCCGCACGGAATAAGAGTCTACATTTGCGTCGGGAGATGTTAATTTAAATAGGGATAATTCATAAACTAAACAGGATAAAGGTGAGAGGACATTTAGCCTATGTGTGTGACACCCGCATTATGTTGGGAATAAAACGATAGGCCTAATGCACATTCAAATAGACACTGAATGAAGTTTACTTTTTTTAATTTGTCAAATATGATTAAAATACCACCATGAGCATAGTTTGTTCTTATATTTCATTTTGTTTTAAAGTCGCTTTTCTTCTGCTGGTTTGCATCTTAATGAAAATACATTTTAGGTTTAACACCATTCCACCAGTTTGGACCTGCGATATTATAATTCTGATTAAATATTAAATGAATAGACTTCATTACATGCTGACGCGAGCAGCCGTCTTACCCCACATCACTTCTCTCTCTCCTTTGCGCTGCAGCAGTGTTACTTTTTTCCCCTTATTAAAACCTGTTCATATTCGCCGTATGTCCGCATGAAGATAGGTTATATTTCGAGATGGTTAAAGTACGAGGATCTCTTTTTGTCACCTGTTGCCATGGTGAATCGTAGTATCGGGGCTCCATTAATGTTGGCTTTTTATCCTCATGGTGCACGCGCTGAACATCGAGTGAACTTACTGAGAGTTGATTTAACGAACTCAAATCAGCTGATCTGGAACCACAAACTGAGAGTTTCCCACCTGAGGGTAAATCAACTCAGAGCTCAGGGTTAGACTGAGAGTTTGTTGAACCGTCTTTCAGAAACGGGCCCCAGATAAACTCACTCATGCTGAGTGCAAGTCCACACAGACTCACTCCACGAGCTGTTTTTAGCTGGAACTGTGGAGAACAGGATACAACTCTTGAGAGACTTGTTCAAATATCAACCAAAAATACCATTGTGTCATACAAACCAGGGCTTGTAACTATGATACCGTACCCCCTCCCAACCCCCACCTCAACACCCCTACCAACCACAAACAAACCCAGAGAGTTCACTGTTCCCATAGCAACAGCCGAGAGGACCTACAGTAAAATCAGTGTTCGGGTGTGGATCCATATTCTTAGAGGAACATTACAAAAAAAGGGGATTTCCTTCAACTCTGCGTGAACGAGTCCTCAGGGAGTTTTGTTGAGAGACTTAAAAGTGTGAATGAGAGCAGGTAAGAGCAGAGACAGAGCTTTAATCACTGTGGGAGAGTTGCTGAAAGGCTGTGTAATGAACTGTAACCCTAACCCTAACCACACACACATGTTTTCTGTTAAATTGCGGTTGATAACCTTACTTGTCCAAGCGGCTGAAACTGAACGACCTGAATCAGTTCCAGAGCTATGTGCCCTCAGTTTTTCTTTTAAATGTGTCAGGCTGTTAAAATGGGCTTGTAAAAAGTGATGGTTGTGAGAACTGTTGGACAGTATATCGTCTCTGGAGAAGGAAACATCTGCCTTGTCCTCTTTAGTGTATATAAGATGAACAACATGTCTTAGTACGAAAATTTAAACAACCCAAACCGGCAAGCACTGCGCCCATGATTTTCATCAGTTATAATCTGTTTTAAAGCATCAAATAACAGATGTACACTCTCAAATGAACCAACAAGATAAGTGCTAACTTTAATGACAGACACCATGTTTGAGAACATTTTATTTGACGTGTTGGTTTAATAGTTTCACCCATGTCCCATCTAACCTTTATAAGACGTATACTGCAGCCTGCCAGTAGGGGGGGCTCTAGATGTTTTTGGCTTCACTTTCTGGGAGTTACTATATTACAGTCTGATTTATACTTCTGCTTCTTAGCTACGCGGTAGTGACCTACTCCATTGTGAGCACTACAAACTTGTGCGTTGGTGTCTGCATAGCTCTGCAATACTTTGCCTGCAAACACTACAGTCATTGGCAATGTGATTTCTATGCTAGTTACTGTATATCGCTAGTTTTCAGTTCAGCCACATTCTCTGCTTGTCTGTGTACAGGAAACCAGGGCGACTAAAACCAAGCTGATTTAGAGCTGATAAATATTAAGCAGCAGTTGATTAAACTGCAATTATTGCAAAGAGGAAAAGAGAAGAGACATTGGGGGAGATTGAATTTATCGCTGTTGAATCAGGGGAGGCAGAAGAAGGGGGACGCGGGTAATGCACTTCCAATATTTTCAGATGTCGGCAAGTAGATTTGAGTAATTGGTGCATCGTCTGCAGCCATTTATCTCACACCAGAGTTCACCAAAAATGCCTGTGGGCAATACGATGCTAGCTAGCGGACCAATCTTAGGGCTTGCAGTCTGTGTCAATTTGGTTAGATTTTTGAGGAGGTGCACGTCAGGCTGCGAACGTAGGCTTCTGCATAGGTACAGGGGTACACGATCTAGGGCGTAGATTTGACGCAGAAGTAGAAATCAAGCTTCCAATCAATCAAGCAAGGATAAGCACAACTCTGTTTAATAGGGATGTACAAAGACGCTTTGTTCTCAATTGGCATCTGACAAGACTCTTGCAGGGAGCTTTGCCTGCTTTTTTTTCGTTTTGTCAAAACAGTCGTATGTTCTATTAGCTCCTGCATGGCACAGCCTGGTCTGATGCGGTACCGTAGCTTCACACCAGAGAGAGCATTATTTATAAAAGGAAAAACTTTAAACATCCCTTCCATGACACTGAAATCCATAACAAGTATCTAAGTGGGAAATAAAAACAGAAGAAGATCAGGAAGTAAAAACAAGTAACCAAAGGTGTGTTTCAGTAAATAAACAGATTAAGTGCAGATTATCAGGAAGGCAGTCTTTACTCTGTTTTGTCCTTCAGAGCTGAGTGCACTGATATAAGGAAAACAAATAGAAATAAACTAAAACACAAAAACAAATTGAGAACATCTTCATTAATTTGAAAGTAGCATTTAGCAAATCAGCTCCACACAGACAACATCATTTAATACCAGAGCTGCTGTCTGCTGGTGTTTGTGGCTGTGGTTGTGAGGTCGTATTTGGTTGTGTTTGTTTATTTGCAGCAGGTTTTTTTTCATGTGTTGTCAAAGTAATGAAGATGTTTTCTACATTTGTTCATGATTTGTCTGTCCACTTGTGTGTTTCAAACTGAATCCTGTTCAGCACTCGGGGCCACCTTGAAGGGTAAAATGTTTTTCTTTTCTGTGTTGTGCAAATGTACAGACTTTAAGACAAATATTCATATTGAATGACTTATTACAGAATGCCTGTGAGAAATTGCATTTGTTTAGATGTTCAAACTAACCACTTCAAACACGGATTCACAACCAAAACCAGACAGGAATTTGATGTTCTTGTGGTATGCACAAAAGACAATGCATTGTCAGCAACATATTGTAAATATCCTCCGGTCTGCACAACCAGACCATGTTCACAGACCTCGTTGACTCCTGCTAAACCCGCTGCAATTAAAAATTGTTTTGCTGCCTTCAGAATTATGTGGTGTGGCATTCATTTTCTTGGACCATTAAGTCAATTTAACAGCCTTTTTTAAACAACAATCCATTATTCAGAAACTCAGATTTACAGTCCCTGCAGCCGGTTGCAAAGGTTGCAAACTTAATGTAAAGCTCAAAATGAGCCTCTCAGCCACATACTGTAAACGTACCGCTAAAGCGTATACAGCAGTCCTGAAAGTTACCAGAGTGCAAAAATACCACCTGTGTTACTGTGACATGTACATTTGATTTTGAGACATGCAGTTACATCTGATAAAGTCAATTCCTAATGCAAGGAGGGGAAATAAGTGTTTTAAAGGGAATGATTTGATGGGGAGAAACTTAGAGCGCCTCCTTTATTGTCCATGCAATTAAAATTACACAAATATAATAAATACCATGGTCTTCACAAATACAAACCTGTCTGTGTTTGAGACAGGATTGTACAGTGCTGCCTTTGACTGTGCTCTCTCTCCACCATCATCATGGCAAAAAGGATTAAAAGTCCAATATCTAAGATATCTACTGAATTAAATGATAAACTGACCTTACTACATCATCAGACATTTAGGAAACATGCTATGTTGAAGTCCTGGCTTCTCTGTCAACAATGCAGCAGCCAGTATGTCCTCCTTCTAAATTTAGATTCTGGTCCTGAATGGTCTGGATTTGTTTGGACCAGAGAAGGTAGGCGGTTTTAAGGCACCCCCACACGGCCATTTTGACCCGCACCCCTCAGTTTACCAGGCAAACGGCAAACCAACAGGTGTTTCAGCAATGGGAAAGCCAACTGGTTCAGATAGAAGTGATTGTACCCGACCTAAAAAGCCTCTGCATGTTTCTAATAAGCTCCACGAGCAGAAACGTGCTCAAACTAGGATCAATATTGGAGATGCTTTTGAAAAATGGAGAGAGGTTAGAACACAGAAAGGTTTACAGACCGATGCAGAGCTGGCTAAACACTGAAGCTTCAGTGTCCACCACATGGCAACATCGCCTCTAGAGAGGAGGGGGCGGGGGAAGAAAGCTCTCTTTAATGTTTCTAATTTGGACTGCAGTATCCATTTTAAACACCAGGTGTCACAGTTACATATGGCTACTTTAATTTGTTTTTCACAGTTGCTCCTTATCTCTCTATGGAGATGTTGGTCAATAATGACAACCAGCACTAAAGCTGCTCTGAAGTATCATGGTAACACAGAAACCTTACTGATTTACCTTTCATCCTCTGTCTCCCATCTCTGTTTGTAAAAGTGCTACAGATTGCAGATTTATCATGAAGGTCTTCATGCAGACTAAGGAATACTCAGGCCAGACCATGTGCTTGACACATTACAAGAACATATTGAATGCGGTGTAAACGCTGGTTTCACTTAGTGGATGCAAACAATGGAGCCACATTTTTTTCAGGAATGTTTCATCTCCGTGACATTAAATTCAATGCAGATTCTGGAGAGAAACTTTGATGTGATTTTCTTTATGGAATAAATTCATCCCATACTGAAAATCCTAAAAAACAAGGGGAACACCCATTTTAAAGATGTCATCATCTGTAACATAATAATCCATGACATGGCTATAAAAGAGGTTAATTTATTGGCTCTAAACTCTCAGATACAAACAGACTCATTACATGGACTGAATGTATCGTGAGTCACAAAGGTATAACTGGCTGAGTGTGTACATCGTGTCTTTGCAGAATAACATGGTGGGTGTGTGATGCATGAGAGGAGAGATGCAGATGAAAGCATGATGTCCGTCCACAGCGTGCAGAGGAGGAACTCTCAGTCTGAACCCTTTCGTGACAGCACAGAGTTATCTTTGCTTCCAACAAGACCCCGGTCCTCCACAGCCTCCGAGCTCCTGGGTCTGCAAGGTGACTACATGATGTCTGTAAATGACGACACGCTGTGGCATACAATCATAATATGCCATGATGTAATTATCTATACACACATCCATGACATTAAAGAATTACTGTTTTATGGGTTATCAAGTCTTTATCATAGACTGTTATTATTAATGGACGACACGAGTTTAGTGATGTCACCCATCTGTTACTCATCGGCAGAATTTTTTAACACCGGAGGTTGCCGCTTGGTCTTTATAGCAATTTATAGCAATAATCTAAAACACATGTTTATCTGAAGGTATCACAAATTAGGGTGTCTGATCCCAAAGAAATCACCACGCTGACCAGTAATGAATCAAAATGTCATTTTCAGTCGGCAGTTTTTTCATGCTTTATTGCTTTTTAAGGTTTTACTGTGTCAGTATATTTATGATTTTGAGTTATTTGATTATTAAGCATTATAGGGTCTTTCAATCTCATTTCGTTTGATGTTATTTCAGCATCCCCTTTTTATTTGTTATTATTATGTATCATCGTGTTCTGTAATCCCTTGTCTTGTTCCTGTCATTTAGTGCGAGGGTTCTGCTGTCCCCTCCAGCAGAGGCCCAGCAGTGGGAGGACGACACACAGGGTGACACCACAGAGCAGAGGAGGAGGAGGAGGAGGAGGAGGGGGGAGCCGGACTTTGCTAAACGGTCTGAAGGGAAGGTTGGACGGCAGAGAAGAACCAGCGTCCAGGTCCAGGAGTTGGAGCGGACCAGAGATGACCACAGGAGGCAGAGCTCCCAGCGTGTGCCATCACAGAGATCCAATCAGTGAATCAGCAGGTGAATAAATCACAATTATGTTTATTTGTTGGTATCATTGCTTCAACTGCTGACTGAATCAGTTTCACTGAACAGCATTAGCATTTTATGCTTTGGGCTGCAAACACACTCTCCAACAAGATATAAAACTCTCTCTCACAAACAATTACAGAAGAGAAAAACAATTGTTGGAACTTTCTAAATATGATAATCCAACACTGTTTGTCAAATAGTTCTGTAAAGCCTCCAATAGACTGTAGGATTTTTATAATCTTACACATTTATTCCAACCCACAATGTGGGACACTCTTCTCATAATGTCGGGTACGCCATGCATGTACACTTTGCGATGAGGTACTTAGTGAATCGTAGGCTGATTTTGGCTGCCAAATTGGGATGCCAATAATGCAAGGGCAGCTTGAAATTAGTCACGTTATTGTTAGCATACGCTTTGGACAGCTCTGGCGCCTGTGTGGTTGCGCTGATTAGAGCGTCGTTTTATGCTGCATTTCTATTGGTTGGTAGTTGATGTAGATCTAAGAAGCATTAACATCATGAGATGATCGTTCCATCACTGTTAGATCTTTGTTGCATGCTATCAATTGCTCCCAAGACCGGGAGATGGGTCATCTTTGATGATCTCTCACAGTGCTACGCAGCACCACTGTTTTGGAGCCACGACCACCGGTATTGCCACGATTGATCTTCTTTCGCCAAAACCTGCACAGTCTGTACCCGACTCAATACATCTAAATGAGACCTGTTTATCCTGAAACCGCTTAGACTCCACAGATTTGTCCTTGGTTGCTCTTTCCTAACTCATCATTGTTCAACGAACATGGTGCATTTAAATGACCATGTCTTAGTCAAAGAAGATAAATTAACTTGATGCAGTTTCTATTCAAATGTATGTATTTCTATTATTCTCCTTTTTGACAGTTTCTTGTAGCATTTACCTCAAATCATCACTCAAGGAACCAGGGGTGGAGCAGTGATTTAACAACTAAAAGAACGAACAAGACGTAAAAAAAGTTTGACGTCTCAGACACCTGCGACTCTAATTTTGTTTTCAGATAAGAAATAAATCTTGAAAACATTAGTTTAAGAGACTGAACATCTTTTTAAAGAGATGCAACATCTATTTCTTTACCTCTGAGCTCCAACCAGGACAGGAACGCACGTAACTTCAACGTGATCCAACTGTAAACTCTTCGCTGGCCTGGTGGGCTGGTCGAATGGCTGTGATTGGCTGAATCGCCATTCAATCAATCAATGACTTGACCAATAGGTCTTCCTCAATGTCTCCCTCTGTAAAAAGATTGGGGGATGATATTACATTAAACGCCTGGTGAACTCATCAGATTTATCTTTTTTGCCCCTCAGGTTAATTTAAAATCCTCACAAAAGCTTTTTAGGTTTGAAGCTCCTGTCGACTGGAACGTTTTATGTTCATGTTAGATCAGTTTTATCATTAAGTGTGTTTAAGAATCATCCTACTATGCTGTCATGTTTCTATTTGTATTAACATCTGGTTTTATTTGGTGATCTGGTAACACTCTTCTCCACATTCCTGCACTTTGGCCATCTTGTGGTTGTGTAATGTTTTTCATCTACTTGTGTGTTTTATCTAGATGTTGTTGTTCTATGTTGTCTTTTTGTGTTTTAATTAAAATGTCTCCATGTTTTGTTTTATTGTTAACTTTGATGCCCTGCTGTTCATGTGTTTTCTACTGTGATCCCCTTTACAGATAATAATAATAATAATGCATTAGACTTTTATAGTACTCAAAGACGCTTAACAAAGAACCACAACAAAACAAATCAGTGAAAACGATACAACAAAGAAATAATGTAAAAGAAGGAGGATGAGTTTTCGAGTGATTTTGCCCTGACGTCAGTGATTGAGAGTAAAATATTTCCCACAGTTGTCAGTGATGTAGGGGGACTGTGCCTTCACCACACAAGGCTCACATGTCCCAGGAGCGGGGGGACCGAAGAACAAGCTCCCAG
Source organism: Tautogolabrus adspersus (assembly GCA_020745685.1). NCBI lineage: Eukaryota > Metazoa > Chordata > Actinopteri > Labriformes > Labridae > Tautogolabrus > Tautogolabrus adspersus. The sequence goes on along the minus strand of CM036534.1, from coordinate 5,710,939 downwards.
CTCCATTAATTTTTTGGGGGGGAATTTTTCGTTAACGATTCCCTAATTTTTCACTAATTCTAGAGCTTTTTTATAGGGTCCCCCCATGATACCTTTTTTTCTTCTTATGAGACGTTGTATAGGGGGAAATAAAAGAAAGGGAAGCACTAAAGGCGAACTGAGAACTCAGGAATATATGACAGAAACAATACACACAAGGAGAGAGAAACACAAGGAGAGGAAAAGACAAAATAAAACAGGAAGCAATAACAGAATCACAAACAAAAGTACAAAACTAAACTAGAAACTCGTGACATTAACATAATACATGTTACAGTTATAATGAATATACAGCCATCTGTGAATTCTGATTAAAAGACACAACATCATCTTTATTGTCTTACTGTATCTGGTACTCATATGGGCTCCTTCCTTTCATAATGAGGACTGAAGCTGCTGTTTACGCACACTGCTCACCACTTTAAAGGCCTCTTTGAGAAACACACAAACATGACAGCTTCCATCTGCCTGCAAATCTCCACAATCACATCCAGATGACATGAATTATTCTTCTTCTTCTGGCTTCAGGCTGTAACAGCTGTGCTTGTTTTCTGATGACTCAGAAAAAAACAATCCAATTTTAACGCCAATTGACATGAAAGTTTCTCTGTTTTGGATTCTTTCTCAATTATTTGGATTGAGGGCAATGAATGTTTTTTTGTGCAGTTTGGGGAATTGCCTTTTGGACATCTTCTCGTGAAAAGCTGACACAGTTGTTCAGATGTTGTAATGGTCAATTTTTTCCCCAGTCCCAGATCATACTGGTTGGATTATTGGCACGCTGTAAATGACATCTGCAGCATGATTGTGTGTGAATTCAAGGCTGCATCTCTGACCATGGCTCACATTCCTCTCTTCTTAGAAACTCCCACAACCCCCAGCGATGAGAGGAAGAGTCTTCACGCACTGACCGGAGCCACAAAAGTTTCAGAGCTCCATCTGTATCTGCCTTCATCGCTCTGTGATGATGAGGAGCAGGACGCAGAGACAGCAGACATGAGGTATGAGTTGTCAGAGGGGTGTTTGGGGCGTGGAGGGCGTAGCATGCAAAAGGAAAGCAGCCATCTGCACCATTTTCATAAAGTGCTCCTTGGATAATCTTTTACGTCACATCTGGGGTTTTCACCCTACTTTCCAAAAACTGGACCACTGCTACAGAATCCCGCTCTCAGAGGTGATGTCAGTTTGAGGGTGGGGGGGACAACAAATATTTTCCCAAGCAATTAGAACAACTGCAGTGCATGAAAAGGGAATACCCACTGAGTCTTAAAACAGATCTGTTGTGTCCATGGAGTCATTCAAAAACCTAAGAGGATGAGGTTACAGAAAAATCTGTGAAAAAGAGTCCTGGGAAACTTCAGATATCGGTGGTGACACGGAGATGCTATTGAAGGATAAACTTTATTGATAAACTTTATTGATCCCCCAATGGGGGAAATTTAGAGGGAAGAGGGAACAAATAAATGAGCGAGTCACCACTTTGACTACAAAAGCTGTGCTGTAGATGCAGCAAAAGCGCAGCTAATTTTTGCATAGAGTCACTCACGCAATTTTAAAAAGGATCATTTGTGTCGTTTGAACACAATATTCACCCCTCAAGATAATTCTGAACTAAAACCAAGTCATTTCTCTGCCCTCTGCAGGGATGGTCTGGATTTGCCTCTTTACAGAAACAACATCTAACTTATCCTACTTCAAACAGTCGTTCAAAGGTTGAATTAAAAGCACAATAACTTTCAACAGGGAGAATGGCGTCTCTATCATGTCCACAACACAGCCCTATCGCCTGTTTACTGCACTATGTGACTTTGGCAGCAGGCTGAGGTCATCTAGTGAGAAGTGCGTACGGCTTTACAGCACTAGTTCAACCACAAGCCTTCAGTTATAAAAAGTAGCCAGTTAGCTTTACGGGTTGATACAAAGGCTGAAGCTGAGAGGAAGAGGACGGTGACGGATGAAGATAAGAAGAGAAAAAGAGAGAGAGTGACAGAGCATGAAGCCGAGTGTACATCCCTGCTGGAACGCAAGTCGGGGCTTGATCAACCTCGGCTGGGTCGCCTGGGCGAGGGTGTATGATACACCTAATAAACCCAGAAACATCACTGATGATGCATCCCAGCGCATCCATATGATGTCTCTTTTATCTATCATCCCTGCAGATATTATTCATGACAGATTGAGACGCAACGTCATCTGTGTCATCGCTGTCTCATGTTTAGCAGCTTTACCAGGTGCAGAAAGTCTTCTAACAAGTTGTGTCTCAGGCCCGATATAAATAAATAAATCCATCTTATGCCAAGAAAGTCGTCTCTTTCCTCGTTGATCTTTAAGTTAGCTTTATAAGTTTGGAATCTTTAAAACCTATCTCAACTAGCATGTAATAAAAGACCCTCTCCAATGAAACCATTTAGCCATGGGCTATATAGACATGATGATAACAGTTGAATACACATACACACACTCCACATGCAAACAGTTTGCAAACAACAGACTGAAGAGCCTTTCAGTCATATTTGTGCATAATCAGGTAATATTTCTGTACATCGTTAGTCGACATGGCTGTTTAGCTCCTCACAATGTCTTTCTGCTTATAAACAAATGCTCGTTGTCTAAGAGGGGGAACCAAATTCCTACATATTGTTGCTTTAAGCACTGCTTGAGACTGGACCACTGCCCAGTTTGGTGACTTGTTAAGCAGGTCAGGCTGAGCTCGGCTTGATGCCAAGATCTCTCTGATGTTTTTTAACTAGTGTTGTTGTTCTGTTTCAGCTGTGTAGTGTCTGTCCATCTGTTTCTGGTAGTTTTAATGTTTCTAGAAAGACAGCTGCAATCTGTTTCTCCTCAGGAATATGACTAAAGTAAATGATTTAATTACCACAACTGGCTCTAAATCATGATGCTGTTGTAAAACTTGATGAGGTCTGTGAGCTTTTTCACATAAGAACTTTTAAGATGCTTTTCAGGTCAGCAGAATAGAAACATTCACAAGCTTATGTAACACAGCATCTTGAGAATTTCTCACTCCTTAGTCGGCAAACTTGTGTTTTAAAGAGACTCATGTCGTTAGATTCACGTGGTTTGTGGCTCCTGGTGCAGTTTTTGTGTATTAACACGTCTTTGCATTGACTTTGTTTGTATTGCATCGTGTTAAAACTTGCTTTGCTGATTGTCTTAACGCACTTTAAGGCTTTTCTCAATCGCTAACAGTTTGGTCTTCTCTTGGACAACAGTTCTGCAGGACACAAATAAATATCTCACGTCTAAGTCATTTGTTTAGATTTGAATTTTGCAGTCTCAAGTTTAACTTGTCACTGCAAGGATGTTTCTGTGCTCATTGCAGGGCTACAGCAGAGGACACTAGCACTCAGGGATCTGAGGTCAACACGACCAATGCAAATCCTCCTCAAATGTTCCCCAACTCTCCAGATGAGACCAACACAGGACCTGCACTCCACAGAGCATCTCCTGAAGACATCACACAGGAGGACTCTGAGCACAGCTGAGGTGTAAAGGATGGAGGACAGCAGAGCTTCCAGCAGAAAACAGATTGAGCCAATTCGGCCCTTAAGAACCTTCACATAGACCGGACAGAAAAGAGCGATGTGTCACCTGCAGGCCTCTGCTGTTGAGGTCTGCAGCTGTCCACAGATGGATGCCCCACTCATGTCTGAAAAACACAAGTTCCAAAATGAGATGAAAAACTCTCCCACACTGTCGGGAAAAAAGAGAAGAAACAGAAATGACTAAAAAGGGAACAATGCTTCAAAAATGTTCTGAACATAAGAGAAGGAGCCACACAAACAAAAAAAGTTTACTCCAAATTTACTTCAAAGATCAAAACTGTTACATACAGCAACCAGAAAAAACTACAAAACCAAATTATTGCTAATTGTCCAAAGAGATACATTATATGAAATATCATCCATCCATTATCTACAACACTTTTCCCGTTCAGGGTCGCAGGGGGCTGGAGCCGATCCCAGCTGTCATCGGGCGAGAGGTGGAGTTAAACCCTGAACTGTTCGCCAGTCAATCACAGGGCTGACATACAGAGACAGACAACCAGCCACACTCACATTCACACCTACGGGCAATTTAGAGTCACCAGTTAACCTAACGAGCATGTCTTTGGACTGTGGGAGGAAGTCAGAGTACCTGGAGAAAACCAATGCACAGGGGGAACATGCAAACTCCACATAATAATAATAATAATAATACATTTAATTTGAAGCGCCTTTCAGGTCACTCAAGGACACTTTACAATAAAAACAGAGCAAACAAAAACAAAGCATTTAAAAGTACAAGTAAAAACAACATGGCAACTACAGAGAAAAAGCTGTTCGGAAAAGGTGTGTTTTGAGAGAGGATTTGAACTGAGGGAGGGAGTCAATGTTTCTAATGTCAGGAGGGAGTGAGTTCCAGAGCTTTCAGCCGCTCTGCTCCCCATGGTGGTGAGCCGGGCAGAGGGGACGGTGAGGTGGATGGAGGAGGAGGATCTGAGGGAGCGGGTGGAGGTGGCAGTGTGAAGGAGGGCAGACAGGTAGGGAGGGGCGAGGTTGTGGATGGCTTTAAAGGTGTGAAGGAGAATTTTGAAGTTGATGCGGAAGTTTATTGGGAGCCAGTGGAGTTGCTGCAGGATGGGGGTGATGTGGTGGAAAGAGGGGGTTTGGCAGATGATACGGGCAGCTGAATTCTGGACCAGTTGGAGTTTATGGAGGGATTTCTGGGGGAGACCAAAGAGGAGGGAGTTACAATAATCGATACGGGAGGTGACAAGGCTATGTACAAGAATAGAGGTGGTGTGGGGGGTGAGGGAGGGACGGAGGCGATTTATGTTACGCAGGTGGAAGTAGGCAGTGCGGGTGGTGATGTTGATATGGGATTTGAAGGAGAGTGAGCCATCGAGGATGACACCCATACTCTTCACCTGGGGGGAGGGGGAAACTATGGAGCTGTCAATTGAGAGGGAGAAACTGTCAACTTTGGATAGAGTAGATTTAGAACCAACCAGAAGGATTTCTGTTTTATCACTGTTAAGTTTGAGGAAGTTTGTGGTGAACCAGGTTTGTATTTCAGAGAGGCAATCTGTCAGGGAAGAGGGAGGGAGGATGGAGTTAGGTTTGGTGGAGAGGTAGAGCTGGGTGTCATCCGCGAAGCAGTGAAAAAGAATGTTAAATTTACGGAAAATAAGGCCAAGGGGAAGGAGGTAAGTAATGAAAAGGAGGGGACCCAGGACAGAGCCCTGGGGGACACCAGAGGAGACAGGGGAGGGTTGGGAACGGAAGGATTTGAGTTGGATGAACTGAGTGCGGTCTGAGAGATAGGAGTGGAACCAGTCAAGGGGGATGCCAGTGATGCCGATGGAGGATAATCTATTGAGGAGGATGGTATGGGAAATTGTGTCAAAGGCCGCACTCAGGTCAAGGAGGATGAGGATGGAGAGTAAACCAGAATCAGCTGCAGTAAGAAGGTCGTTGGTGATTTTCAGAAGGGCCGTTTCAGTGCTATGACGGGGACGGAAACCAGATTGGAACTGTTCATATAGACTGTTATGAGATAGATGGGAGTGTAGTTGAGAAGCAACGATTTTCTCAAGTATTTTGGAGATGAAAGGTAGGTTGGAAATGGGGCGGAGATTATTGAAGTTGTTGGGATCTGAACCAGGTTTTTTGAGGATTGGGGAGACAGCAGCAGTTTTGAAGGGTGAGGGAACAGAACCAGTAGTGAGAGAGGAGTGAATGATAGCAGCAATGAGAGGGAGCAGTGAGGGGAGGCAGGATATGACCAAGGCAGTAGGGAGGGGATCTAACTGGCATGTGGATGGTTTTGATTTACAAATGAGATCAGAGATAGCAGAGGGATCAGGGAGATGGAACGAGGAAAATGGCAGACTGAAGGGGAGAGGTTCAGAGGAGGGGGGAGGTGAGGGAGTGGGGCTCAAGTGCTGGTGGATTTTGTGGATTTTCTGATTAAAAAACAGAAGGAGGGAGTCACACGTGTCCGAAGAGTACAGGTGGGGGGGTAGGAGATCTGGGGGTTGAAGGATTTTGTTGAGGAGTGAAAAGAGTGCCTTGGAGTTGCCATGATTGGAACAGATAAGACTGGAATAATAGGTGGATTTGGCTGAAGCGATGGAGTCCTTATACTGTAGGATATGATTTTTGTACATGTCATAGTGGACAGTGAGACCAGTCTTTTTATGGAGACGCTCAAGTTGACGTCCTTTGGACTTGATGGAGCGGAGTTCAGGGGTGAACCAAGGGGCAGAATGGGAGAACGAGACAGACCGAGTCTTAACAGGAGCGAGGGAGTTGAGAATGGTAGTGAGCGAGTTATTGTAGTGGAGAACCAGTTCATCAGGGGAGGAGGAGTAGTCCGGGTCCGGTAAAGATGCGATGGTGGAGGAGAGGGTGAGAGGATTTATGGCCTTGATATAGAGAGGTCATGTCCGACGGGGATTGTGGACCTCCTTGCTGTGAGGCAACATTGCTAACCACTGCATCACCATGCAGCCCTTAAAATATCATGTATTTGAACATATTACGATTGTAGATACCACTGAAGACAATTACATCATGCCACTATCACGTGGAGGCTCTGCAGCCTGTTTGATTTCAGCCTTTCAGGTTCACTGTGACTCCATCAACGTTTATTTCAAAATGTAGAGACCTCTGTTTGTCTGATTCTGTGACACTTTAGTCCATATACAACTATATTTACACTTCTAATGTGTTATACTCACCATATTTCATCTGTCATGTCATGTTTGAAAAAAAATCAACAATGAAAAATTAGTAGCTGGAAAACTTAAACAGATCTGATATCAGAATTCTGCAAGGTACGGTATTACAATTACAAGGTATTTATATTTAAAGCACAATCACTGAATAATCTGAGTGTAGCTACAGTGTTGTCTACGAACTATAATAAAGTTTGCAACATTAAATTGGGAAAAAAATGCTCCAGATACTCTAATCTTAAGGTATAAATCAGTTAAAGGTTGCATATTATACTTCTTTTCAACAAGTGTAAATAAGTCTCAGAGCTCCCCAAAACATGTGTGTGAAGTTTCTTGTTTTAAATCCACTCTGATCCTGTATTTGATCATGTCTATAAACCCCTCTATTTCAGCCCTGCTCAGAACAGGCTGTTTCTGTGTCTGTAGCTTTAAATGTAAATGAGCTGTGTCTGACCACGCCCCTTTCTGGAAGGTTTGGCTCAGGCTTTCTCGCTCCATGCCCTATTGTTTACTGTGAGAAGGCAGACTCAGAGGGCAGAACAAACACCTAGCTGTGGGAGTGTCACCCACCTGGGGGAGGGGCTACTGCCCTTTGTGATGTCATGAAGGGAAAATCTACAAACGGCCTGTTTGAGCACACATTTTCTGAAAAGTGGAGCAGACAAAAGACGGGGAGGATGGATCTTTGTCATAATTGGGGGGTTTTGTAGACAGACTAGGGACACATGTTAGTGTTAGATAAACATAATATGGGACCTTTAATGTATTGGAACCTTTTTTCTAATATCTGAATTCCTAAAAGAATCCTGTGTATTTTTTTAATTTTCAATGTACTCATTGCTTTAGCTTTTTTTAAATGTAATTACATGTTTTCTTTCCTTATATTTTGACATCTTATTCTGCATGGATGGTTGTGCATGTTGTTGTCTGATGTGGTGATTTTGTCTTTTTAAAGGCGTTTTTCATCAGGCATACAAAGCCTCCTTCCCCAAACAATTATTTTTGTATTTTACAAGTAAATTTAAGATATCAAAGCAAATTCATTTTTATGCAATCAAATCAAATCAAAAGACATTTATTGTTTACTTATAACTCCTCACCATACTGTGTGGAGGTATTGAGCACAAGCCTGTCACTCTGAGCTGAACTGTAAAACACTTACACCATTCTGACTGCGGGCCGTCAGCGGGACACGACACCTTCAGGTCAAAACATTTGACACACTGAGACTTCCTGTAGCGTTGCAGAGGGTTGCAGCTGCTTATCGTTCGCTGTGTGTCATGTCTGAATAGTGTCCTCTTGCTGGCCTTCTCTCAGTACAGAGGTAGCAGATCATACACCACACACTGTGCTCCGGAGAGATCTGAACTCCGCTGCTGCTCCGAAAAGGCCTCAGAGCGCAGGAGCCTGTCGACAGAACGCAGGGAAAAACAGCACTGCTTCACTTTGATTTTTGTGGCAGAGCATAGAGAACATACACTTTATTTATTACTGTACATCAATGGTTATATACACAGATATGTTGATTCAGTATGTTAACTTTGAATGGATTACAGTTAAAATCGTTTAACTATGGGTGAAGTTCAAATCACTGTAAATAATAAGCAGGGGATGAATCAAAACTGTAATCCATAATCTAACTGACACCATCGGATAGTGACGTTGTGCACCTAATCATCATGAAGTCAATCACTGATTTCTGATTTACAGTTCTGAAGAGAGATTATACTTTATGCTTTATTGATATTGTACTCTAACAGGACGATAGCTAACAGCAGGAAATCATGCTTAAGTTAAAGCTCATTTGAGGTGTTTTAAGATGGACTTGGTAAATGGTAAATGGACTTGAGCTTGTAGAGGTCTTTTCTAGTCTTCTGACTACTCAAAGCGCTTTTACAACGCAGGTCACACCGACACATTCACACCCTGATGGCTGAGGCTGCTGTGTTAAGTGACCATCAGAAGTAACTAATCCCATTCATACACCGCCGACAAAGCAGCGGGAGCAATTCAAGGTTAAGTGTCTTGCCCAAGGACACATCGGACATCTGGCTGCAGGAGCTGGGGATCGAAACCCCAACCTTCAGGTTCAGAGACGACCGACTACCACTGAGCCACAGCTGCCCTAACATGGTAATCTAACAGACTGCTGCCTGTCTATGACCAACAAAAATAATCAAGACCATCAACAACATGGGGTTGACTAATTTAGTAGTTATAAGTTATTCTTAATGTTACCATTTCAGTATTTTTACACATCTGTTCAGTTAATGATTTGGTTTTATTTAAATTGAACTTTTTTTTGTCTATTTTTACAATAATGGGTGAAATATAATTAATATATATATATATATTTAAAGCATTTTGTGGCCCCCTAGTGGTGGCTCGTGAACCCCCACTTTAGGAACCTCTGATTTAGACTTTAAGATACTTTGAAAAACAATAATCTTTGTTATTAAATCAGATGGAAGCTGTGTAATTTTCTCATCTGCTTTGAAACATTCACGAGCCCTGCACAGTTCTAAAACTGCCCCCTGCAGGCCATCAGACAGAATGCAGGTGAAAGGCACTTTTGAATGGCTAGGGTTACTTGTAAAAGATCCAATTCTGATGCATGGTCTATATAAGTGTGGTATGAGTAGCATCAAAAAGAAATACTACCTTTCAACACACCTTCAATCACCTAACACGCCTTCTCCATCACACTCCCCTCTGTTTGTCTCCCCTCCCTTCCCTTCCTCTCATCCAGTCACCCTCCTTCATCATCCCTTCATTTTTAACTCAACCTTTGCCTCTCCTTTGTGTTTGGCACTCTCTGGGCCGAGATCAGCTCATGTGGAATTACACCTGAGACAGAACCCCCATCTTAAATGTCCCTCTGTGCTCGGCCTTTAGTCCATCCTCCCAGACAAGTCTGACAGACAACACCCTCTTCAACATACATACATCTGTCTCAACATTCATATGATCTTTCATGAAAAATGAAAAATACTGTTGGCGAGGTCCTTGATAGTGATTAGACATTTAAATAAGCTGAGTTGTCATCAAAGCCTAATTGTCATCAACTTGCTGTACATAAAATCACGTTATCATCTCACGAGCATTCCTCTAATCTCACTTTTAAACCTAAAGTGTCATTCAAATGTAGTGTTGCATGACAATCCTGGTTCTCCTTCAACTTCCTCAAATTAAACAGTGACAAAACCGAGCTTCTCCTCATCGGCACCAAATTCACAATTTCAAAACTTGACAGCTTTTCTCTTACCATTGATCACTCCTCAGTTTCTCCCTCCCCTCAGGTTAAGAGTCTGGGTGTCATCCTCGACAACACACTATCATTCCAAGCTCACATCAATAATGTCACCCGGTCTGCTTATTTCCATCCACATTAATCACCCTCCGCCCGTCCCTCACTCCCATCAGTACCGCCATCCTCGTCAACACCCTGGTTACATCCCGCATTGACTACTGCAACTCCCTTCTCTTTGGTCTCCCTCTCAAGTCCATCCTCAAGCATTTCAGTCACGTTCTTGTAATTAGTTTTTGCTTTGTTATCAACATTGGGGCTACATTGTTGAAATAAAAAGAATACCAAGGATGAAGTACGCAGCAGCACTGACGGAGAGGATGATGAGGAAGATGGTACCCACGCCCAGATCTCCCATGGCGCAGGCATTCTGACATGCACAGGGGCTCTCCACCCAGATCTGCAGGGGCTCCTCCGTGCTGAGTCTCAGGTCCTGGATGTAAGAAGCCGGCTGATTGGGATTACAGTGATAATGCACCACTGTGAGCGGCTTCTGCTCATGAGCTGGGACACGAGAAGAATGAGACGATGATTTAGCGACCTGGTCATCACAAAACAGGGACAAATGATCAGTGACGGGAAAACAAATGTCATGTTTGTGTCAAAGCTTACAAAAGTATGAGACCGACAACGTCTTCAGGGTGTCGTTGTAGTGGAACTCATTCCCTTCGTGTCTTCCGTAGCTGAAATAGCGGTTAATGAATCTGTTGAGCTCGTGATGATACCTGTTTATAAGGAAACATATCTGCAGTTATAGAGGTCACAGCCCTTATATACATTTAACAGACAGACGTGTATTCAATCATGGCTGAAGGAGAAACAACATTGTTCAAGTTCACATGTCTGTAGTATATTTTTACTGCCTTCCCTTTGTAATTGCATTTTATCCATTTTTGCAATCATTTCTGAACTGTTTTAATTTTCTTTTCTTTTATCTTTTTCTTCATCTCTGCCTGTTGTTTCTAAAAGCCTCGTGTGGACAGGTGTTGCAAATGACCATTTTGCTATAAACACTGAGAGCAGTGCATCTGGGACTTGTGCATGGTTGAATGTTACAGCACCGATGTTACTGTATGTCCATGTCGAATAAATAAATAATCAAATGTCCATCCATCCATCCATTATCTTTACTGCTTTTCTCGCTCGGGGTCGCAGAGGCGCTGGAGCCAATCCCAGCTGTCATTGGAGGAGAGGCGGGGTTACACCCTGGATTGGTTGCCAGTCAATCGGGGCTGACATATAGAGACAGACAACGAACCACACTCACATTCATACCTACGGGCAATTAAGAGTCTAAATAATCAAATGTTTGTAACCAAAACTAAATATTCGGCCACTGTTTTTTTTACAGTCTATGGCCTGAGTCTCAAGCTTCCACTACGGCCATTTTTTGTGTTGGCAGTGCAAAACCAATACAGTTTAGCGTCCTAAGCGGAAGGACATCTTGAGTTTATCGCTGAGAACTCAGTTGAAAATAGCTTAACTTGTTTGAAAAAGTTTTTGGAGGGAAACAGACATCAACTAATTATTGTAATAAAAAAATAAAAAGACATAAAAACCATTTTGAGAACAAGAAAATCCGCTTCAATTACAGTGTGCTTTTGAAAACAGTAAACACATTGGGATGAACAAAAACTAACAGCATAATACACTAAATAACATTTTTGTAGACTTATTTAGCACTTAAATAAAAGGCTTGTGGGATCTATGTTTTTAACCAGCAAGACTTGTCTGTGTATTTAAAGCCAGATGGATCCTATTCCCCTGTGCCACGGAGCTCTATTTGTCCAAAAGTCCTTCATTACATCAGTGAGACACTGTTGACCCTGGAAACATGAACACACATAATGTCATTTATTTATACTAAATCCCACATATCCTCGTCCTGCTGCCTCCAACTTTAACTTTAGTGACGAATGTGAATGCATCCACTGCTGAGGAAGAAGATTACCTGCACAGTTGTGGCATTTGAGCAAGTGTGTGGTCATCTCTTCTTCCTCAGTCTGCCGTCTTTGCACTGCCCTTCACCTACGTGATGTGCGTACAACTACGCCTCTTTTTCTAAACTAATCCACTGCTAAAAATAGTCCCTAACATGTGCACAGTTGCCCCCTGCTTGACCAATGTTTGAAAAAAGCTATGATCACCAGAAGCTTGAGATTTACAACAGCAACCAATGGGATTGTGGCTGTGAGGCACAGTATTCAGAAATGGACTGGCACGTTTTTGTGGGTTTTTCATGGAACTTATTGACATCAATAAGATTATAGTTTACCAACCACATCCACATCAGCAAGCTATAGCAGTGGTTAAGCTGTGATGTAGTAAATGTCACATTTTGCAGAGAATAAAGCACAAACTTTCATGATATGTTCCTAGAGTGAAGATTAAAGTCAAATCAGCAGAACCATTTCAAAGGTTAAGAAAAATAAGAGCAGGAAGATCTTTAGTCTTTAGAAGTTGGTGTGCGATCTGAGGAAAAAAAGTCAAAGTGTTGAGATTAAGCTTTAAATGGCGAGAATGAAGGAGACTCAGTATTAGAGCAAGGTGACGCTTGCATTTTATGTCATTCATACTTTATTTCAAATTTTAAAAAAACTCCTACACTTATTTTTAACAAATGTTCCTAACACTCAAAATAAGAAGAAGTAAGTGACTAACAACGTCTTGCTTTAGTGTAAAGGCTGAAAACCAACAGTCTAACAACACAGTGATTCTGGTCTACCTGACGATGAGGCATGCAGCCACGTTGGTGCAGTCCGTTCCTGTCGTGTCCTCTGGCTGTGAGAAGGGTTGACAGGGGCTAAAGGACAGGAGGAGCTCCACACTGACCGGCAGGTTCTCTGCGGACACAGGCCTCAAACGCCCCAGGAAACCGTCTGCATCTCCCATAGCTTTCAGGTTAATCACGCCGCTGCCATCCTTCATGATGCATTTGCAGTTGTTGACTTTGAAGCAGCCTGACTTCTTCGCAGAGTGAGGATGAGGGGAGAGAGCCGGGGGAAACATGTAAAAAAAACAAACTGAGAGCATGAGGAAGACAGTTTGAAGGCTCATGGTGACAGTGTGCACCGGTGCAGAGGAAAGTGACAAGTTGTTTGCTGTGAGGGAACTACAGAGCAGCTGACAGCATGGTGATGGTAGGAAAGTAATTAGAATAAAGGTGATTGCCATTCCGGGCATTCCTGAGGCCCACCGTGCTCAGATCAACATCTTTCCAAATGCAGCAAAACACAGGCGTGCAACCTCTGCAGCCTGTAGTACAGAGGGACTGTGGAATACCCAGACTAACCGGGACAATGTTTCCTGAAGATCTGATGCCCTTTTGTTTTATAGATGTCATCATGTAGTTTCTAAGACCCTAGATGCATTAATTCATCTCCACTGTAGAGGAATAGAGGCCATAGAGTTATTTGGAAGAGAAGGTCTCCTCAGATTTCAAAGGTGGAGCAGAGGTGTCTTAAACCTGCTTTCTTTCTAAAAGCCAGCAGAGGGCGACTTCAATCATTACTAAAGAAGTCAGATCGTTTATAAACTTATAACAAAATGACCTCACCTTTCAGTTAATTTATCAGTACAGGGACGTATAATCATAGACTGTGAATATTAATGAACGAAGCCTGAGTGACGTCAGCCATCTGTTACTGCAGGGGGCTCCAGAGGCTCATCAGCAGCAGCCACCATGCTGGAAATCCTGTCTCAGTCTAACTTTCAGTCAACCTAACGACAGGCTGAGAGCTGGGTGATCTTGACAAAATGATGTATTTTTATATTTGTATGTGCGGCTGCTGGTTGTTTGTGTGAAAATCTGTAAATGATGCTGCTGCCTGTCTCGGCCAGGACTCTCTTGAAAAAGTGATCGTTAATCTCAACGAGTTTCTTTCCTGATTAAAACAAATGAAATATAAAAATGACTCAGTTAATATTTACTCAATGAGGTCATGTTCTTAATCTTTTTTATTTGAACTTTTCTCCACTACAACATGATGTTTATTTAGTAAATGTCAGAGTCGAACAGACCATGAAGCGAGTTATGCTAACAAAAAAACAGGCTTTCATTAAAATGTTATAACTGATCAATGACTCATCAGATTGTGTTTTAGTACAGCTGAACACTAGAAAAGGCCTTTTTTAGGTTGCAGTGATTGGAGCTTATCAAACACAATAAAACCTCATCTGCTTTAATGTCCTCACTGAGATCTTTTATTCTTAAAAAACCTGAATAATAAAACCAGATCCATGATGCAACACAAATAACTTACCAGAGGACAGAGAGCATGCTCTATAGGACCTCAGCACAGCACTTCTCTTGCCCCGTTAATATCATTATCTTTTGTTTTCTTCATTGCATTATATTTCTTGATTGCATTATATGTCGGTATACCTCTGATGGTTTTGTGTGGGTGCTGTGGCTCTGCTGGAGGGATGTGTGAGTGGACGGGTGGGTGAGAGCCTTTATGTGTGTATGTTGTGCGTGACTGTGACTGTATCACACACACAACGAGATGGTTCATCTCAAGGGGCTATCCATCAATAAACAGAATTTTCTACAACATCAGAAATAGTGGTTTTAAATCAGTGCCAAATTTAAAAAGATCACAAGAGACTCTTTTTTTTATTGTTACTGACACTTCCTAGTGATATTAAGTGATTGAGACAACCTATAATTAACTTATATTTTGGAATACTTTATATTAAAATCCTGTTGAAAATGTGTCAAAGCAGGTCTTAAAGGTCAGAAATGTGTGTATCAAATATAATTCATCTGGTATTTTTGCACCTTATTCCTAATGCATTAAATAACGCATGTTTTCTCTTTTGCATAATAAGTTAAATGAATTAAAGAGTAAAATGGCATATTGTGTTTTTGATATTCAATCTGTTCTAACTCACGATGAGTTACTGGAGGATTTGTTGAGTCACTTGCTCATAATTTTCTTTTCCCAGTTAATATTACATTAGAAACTGATCAATTTAAAAAATATAGACAATAACACTGTGAGTTTGGTGAGTCTTTAGATAGCAAACATGTAAAACATGTAAGATGTAAACCACAAAAACAGCCAATTAAGGCCATAGCTGCTCCCACCCTGCAACTCTCTCCCAAAAACCATCAGAGACCCCCGTCACCCTTCACCTTCAACAAATCCCTAAAAACTCACCTTCTTCATCACCAACCACCACCAACAAACTCTGTTCTCATCCTCTGTCTCTGCTTTGTTCCCCTTCTCTTAGAGTTTTCTTCTTTGTATTGTTCCTCTAGTTTTGATTTGTTTTTTGCTCTTTGTGAAGCCTTTTTGAGTAGAGAAGTGCTGTTTAAGTCCAATGCATTATTATTATTATTATTATTATTAATAAAATAAAAGGAGAGTCTGAGAGGGGGAAAGTAGAAAGTACTTTTCTAACAATTGTAGATTCAAAGAATTTAATTTTTACTACAGTTATTTGATGGTTTAATACGGACACCCCGTTTTTACTCTTTGGGAGGAAAGGCTGAGAGAATCCTTTCAGACCCGCCAACATCCGGTGAAGGAAAGAAACACCGTTTTTTTAAATGGAGTCAGTTTACAGTCTATGGTTTTTACTCAGATTGAAAAGATGGATTTTGGAACAATGTGTAGATGTGCTGCCCTCTTCTGGAGGTTGACCTCACTAACGACTAAAAAGGTGGTCAGGTTATAAACAGCTGCTCGTGGGATCAGTGTCACACCATAATTATCTACTCGTATATAATTTTGTTCATATTAAAATCATCGCTTTGTGCAAGAATTGCTACCCTTGTTTACCTTCCTCTGCCCTGGTCGAGACAAACTCAGGCTGAATGTTGTAACCTTTGCTCTGCTGATAGAAGAAGACTCATTACATAGAAAGCACTATGGTGCACTAGGGGTCAGATACATTTTCTGATTAGCAGATCTGTCTGAAAATCTTTGCAGGCCTGAAACCTCGATAGAGACCACATAGTCAAAGTGTAATGTAAAAGAATCTAATGTAAAAATGTCCTGAGAAGAGATTTGAAAGACAACACAAGAAGACAGCGACTGAAGTTTCATGATTGATTCTTAACCACCAAATAAAAAGGTTTAAATGAAGTCACAAAATGTGTCATTTCATCATTCATGTGCCAAAGTCCAGAGACCCAACCTCATGTCTTGTAACACCGAACAGAAGCATAGAGCAGCTCACCTGCTTTAGAAATGTTTTTACACTTATGGTAACAAGATGGAACAAATACAGTATTTACTCTCAACACCAATTTATCATAGAGCAGGTGTGTTGCTCTATAGTATGCTTCTGTTCAGAAATGTATTTAAAAAACATTATCCTTCATCAGTCCACTACATTTTGCACCATGGAAGCTTTATATTTACAGTATATGCATGCAAGTCAACTTGTGTTGCCATTGTTACCGTAGTCTTCTTGCTGCCTCATTAGCAGATTTTACTAAAATCAGTTTCTAACTTCTATGCAACCACTTTTTAATTATTGGAAGTTTACCTCTCAGATTGAGAGATTATTTAGCAGGGCGGTCAAAGGTCAGTCATAATAAAATATGTCCCACATACTACAGGAGGGAAATACATCATGAAGAATTATCTGGAAACATGGAGAACCTTTCATTTACATAATGAACACAAGTATTTATCACGTTTCTTTCTGAAGCAGCAGGTCCATGTGGGACTTAGTGTTATGTTGGCAGAGGAAAAAGTACACGACACATTTCTGGTGTTTTACAGATTTTATTTTAACAACAGAAAAAGCCTCTAAGCTTTAACAGCAAATTTGCGGACTGAGTAGAGGAGGTCTTTCCTCTGCTGTTTCTTGGTACGCAGACCCTCCTCGTACTTGTTGAGCTGGCGGCGGATAGCTCTGGTCTTCTTGGGTCTCAGATCCAGGGGCTTGTACTTCTTACCCTGTAAGACACATTTACTTTTTAGTAAATCTGTTTGAAGGAAAACTGACGACAGGGAAAGTAGGACAACGTCTGCAATCCCTTCAAACTCTAATTTAAGACTAAAAGGAGGTTTACTTTTTAAGCATTTCATTTTTCCAAAAGAAGTGAGCACAGCTTTACATTTTAATGGTATCAGGAATCTGCAGTCACCGCGTTTAAAGGTGGAAAAGAGCACTTGTTTGAGTTAGGGGCCGGCTAAGAGACATGGCATGTCCTGCAGGAAAAGGAGTGTCACATTGGGATGTTCATTACGTTCACGCTGACTGCAGTTTACAAACGCAGGTCATCACTCTGAAAAGGGTTTGACTTTGAGCAGGTACAGTACAGACTCCGACATGTACACATCACAAGAGTGCTTCACTTTAAATAAAAACAAAAGAGGATAGCAACATTGCAGCTGTGACAGACGTTGCATTTTTGAAAAGGAATTACATTCCCGTCATCGAGACTTCCTTCTTCTAGAAATGTGACTGAAATAGTTCAATTAAAAGCCCAAGTAAAAGAAAGGGTTGTGATGAGGGATGATGCAGTCAAGGTGAAGCCAGTCACGGATGATGGGGAACATTTAGGTCATCTCAAGTCTCAGTCTTTTGGTAAGCATTGTGAATGCATCAGCGAAACATCAGCTCACAAGTATCATCTTAGACGAGAGCACCAAGTCCCAGGAAGGCATGTTTGTGTGTGTGTGTGTGTGCTCAGAGAGAAGCGCTCCAATCCAACAAGTTAATCTCACCTTGTAGAACTTCCTCAGGTTCTCCTTCTGTGTCTGGTTGATAACAGTCAGGACTCTGGCGATGGATTTGCGGACAACACGGCTGTAATGAACAAACGGCAAAGTCAAAAACTGTTTAAGCCCCCGTGTTCCAGTTAACTGTTCAAATAGCTTCAGGAAATATAGATGTACACGAGTTAATCAGCTACGAACCGGACATTTAAGGATAAAATGACACCAAGAACCTGAGTGCTATACAAAACACCACATTAAGAGCAGGAGGGATGTTGCAGTCAACGTGAACCTAGTGACAGATGATGGGGAACATTTAGGTCATCTCAAGTCTCAGTCTTTTGGTAAGCATTGTGAATGCATCAGCAAAACATCAGCTCACAAGTATCATCTTTGACGAGAGCACCTTTTAGTTTAAGGGTTAAGTGGACTTCATTTAGGTGTTCAAATAGTTTCCCTGAGCTGTCTTGAACAAATCACATTAATACTGGTCTCAAGTTGTACATATTGGGTAGGGGTGCACCAGGTTAACATCAGTATCAGCCACCTGCTGCCAGTGGGCAGATAACGTGACTTCAATCAAAGTAAGTAGCCGATGTTTGTTGTGTCGTTTTAATTTAATGCTGGCACTTAGTACATCGAACTACTGATTCAGAGACGTTTTTTGTTGGACGGACGAAGTCAGCTCTTGGACAAACTCAGAGTTGTTTGCGCGGTCAAACATGAAAGAAAATACACTATGAAAGGAGATGCATTTTCAATTGCTGCATTTTAAACTGGGTTAATGGTACCACCAGTAAGAAGGAAACAGTCAACCTTTTAGATGAAAATGCAGTATCAAAAGTGCATCTTACACAATGGATTTTAGAGTAAGAGTCTGATACATGATAGCAGAATGCACGAATATAAAAAGTACAGTCGAGCCCTGACTATTCTCAAAGGATTTAAAATATATTCATGGGGGTGCTGGTAACCAAGTGGTTGGCGTGCACGCACCATGTAAGGAGGCTATATTGGTTTAAGTGGGCTGCAAGGGTTCGAATCTGACCTGTGGCTCCTTTCCTGCATGTCATTACCCACTCACTCTCCCCAATCTCTGACTATCCCCTGTATCTCCACAATAAAGGCATTATAAGGCCCTTATAAATAAACCTTTAAAATGTATAGTCCATTGAGGTAAAACTTTTGACTGAGTTGTAATTAAAGCTGCCACAAACAAGTCTTTCTGTATCGATCAGGTTGATAAATGTATAACGCCATTGACAGAAACTGAATGAAGGATGCTATTCTCCACCTGGATATCAAACAACAATGCTCTCTCTGTTCAAGTCACCTTCTTGACAGGCACAGTAGTGGCAAACTGAGCCTACCATTCTCAAAATTAGAATAGTGTACCAGAGGGCTGTTAATCGTTCTCAGACAGTACGTACATCTTGGAGAGCTTGGAGGCAGCTCCGCCGGTAACCTTGGCCACACGGAGTTGGGAGAGCTCATTTTTCAGGTCGTCAAGCTGCTTGAGCAGCTCCTCCTTCTTCTTGCCCCGCAGATCTCGTGCCTTGATCTTAGCCTGGACCACGAAAATATAAAAAAAAACAATTATTCACTGTAAACAAACTTTACAACATTAATATCAATCCGCAGCGACAGACATCTCAGTTTACAGACTGCGCTTCTTCCCGACACGCGTTAATTAAGCTAACATAGCTATATAAAGTTTGTAGACAGAATACTACTTTTTTTATTTAAAATCCGCATGTTAAATCATAATTATCTGGCATATAAGCTGCCAGCAGTGATAATACGGACACGCTGGTTGCACGCTGTTAACATCGCAGCATGTACAGCTAGCAGGCCACGTAAAACCAGCCATATCTCTACGGCTAGCAACACAGCGTAGCGCTACCAGTCGGTACTATCGCTACACAATATAACATTTTAATCCATTAATGAAGCAGCTTACTTATCAACACACGTACGAACAACAACATAACAACCTTATCTTAACGTAGACACCAACTTATCCGTGTTAAGATGAGTTAAACACGGCGAAAAAACATAATTAATACACGAGTGTCGGATCCTCACCATGTTCCCTCTCGCAGCCCTGTTGGAAAGGCCGGACGCACCGCGTGCAGCAAAAAAGTAGCTTCCGGTGAATTTCTTCTTCTTCGGTTTCCTCGCCTTCTGTTTTTTTGGCGGATCGCAGACAGTTTAAAGGCGCATACCGCCACCTACTGTACAAGAATCTGTAACATCATGTCATTTATCATTTTTTGACACTTTTCAAGTTCGAGAAAGGAAAAAGTCAAAGGTTTCAGAAAAGTACAAAACTGTATTTGAATTACAATGAATTATATTTTGTAATATAAATATTATAACATGTTATTAGAGGTATTAAATATGTGTACAACCCAAAGACTGTAAATAATACAACCATATAGATATATTTGTTTAATTATTTTTTTTATATATTTGAATGTTTTTATAATAATTTTACAACTTATACTTTATTTCATCCTTCATGTGTGTGACAAAAATGCATTTTAATTTGTTGAACAGCTCACGTATTGTATAATTGTTTGTTTGACCTCATGTGTAAATTGTGCATTTTTAAATAAAGTTAAAAAAATCAGTAAAAAGATTAAACTATGAAAAAACGCAGTATTGTTAAAAAATATATATATATATATATATATATATATATATATATATATTAAGTAAAGTAACAAAATGAGGCATCTTTTGTATTTCAAAAATGGATAACAAAACGGAAAAATATTTCTTCCCAACCAAAAATGCCGGATGTGGAGCTAGGTCGACATGATTTTAGGATTTGAGCTTTATTATTAATAAATGAGGGACAAGGAGACATTTGTATTTGCAGGCGTTTTAAAATCATAAACAGCAAAAAGAAACATGTAGTTATTGTACAGGTTTGAAAAGTGCGTTCATAATTTCCTCTCGTTTCTCACAGAGACATAATATCGTTCAACAGAGTCCTGGCAACTTCATCGGTCGTCTACCGGTCATTAGTGACACACTCACACTGAATATGACGAGCTCTGCATTCAAAGACGGACTCCTGGATCCTGACACACAAATCACGTATTCAGCAGATGAAACTGCACATGGCAGAAAGACAACGATCACACCCTCAATGCAGGTTTCCTTTATGTGACTGATTATGTTCTGCAGACTGCATATGCTTCACATTGTGTGCATATTTCTGGAATACATACAATTACAGAAATTAAAATGTAAAGCAACAAAAACTGACCAACTGCTTCAGAAATTCAACAATGCAGTTTGACAGCAGGCATGCAGATTCCCCCCCCCCCCCACCCATGTCAAAATGAACTTTATTAAATATGTTCGGACTTTCATCACACTGAGGGGGAAAAAAGGACAAACGAGTGACAAGCTGAGGCGGAAACATGTAAGGATTATGCACTATGAGGATGATCATAAATACTGCAAACTGGTCACATCAAACCATTTACATCCACTGATTTATAAAGTTCTCAAAGCATACAGTATGTACATACTTCTATGTATAAATAGACATGTGGAATGCACTTTCATTTACATTAGCAAAGGCAGGTAAAGGTAGAGAGATGTCCTCCAGTCGTTTACAGAGGATTCACTTCTTTCTTCACATTGTTATTGTGGACAGCCACAGCGTGAATCATTCTTATGGGGGTAAAGGAACCAAAACAACAGAGAAATTACAACAGTTGTAAAAAGAGACTTTTTTTTTTTTAACCATGAGCGGAGGCCCCCCCTTCCTCTGCATATATGTGATAAGGTCTACTGGTCAAATGTTTTATAACAGTCAAATGGCCAAGCAGGAAGGATTTCATATCTTCTTCTTTTTTTTTTACATGTGCTGTTGAACCAAAGCCTGGCCAATTTTAAGTATCCAAGTTATCGTACTCTTTCTGCATCCACAACACAGTACAGTGTCACCATTACATAAAACATCCACCAGGGGGCACTGAAGAGTGTTATGACATGTTCTGTCCAGCAGGTGTCTTGGTCCAAGTTTCCTATTAACCACATTTGAGAGACCGTTAGCAAAACAGTAAAATGAAACACTGGCCTTCACATCATACCACTGGTGTTGACCTCAAGGCTCAGATCATGACATCATGATGTTTTCAATGATATAAGGTGAGGAAACATGATGAAAAGGTAACTTTTCAATAGAAATGAATGAGAGAAATTAAGTTTCCTTGAGTCACTTGATTGATTATGTGAACTTCAACACAGTTAAAAACAAATTATTATCAACCACTGTGGGATCGGGGGTTGGAGGTGAACAGAAAGGCCACCTTGGATTCCTTAAACTGTGAGAAAAGCTTAATCGTTACACTGATTTATTTACCAACAGAGTGATGTGGACATGCATTTCTCTCTAGGGATTAAGAAAGTGACAGATGACACTTTTATGACAAATTCAAATAGAAATGATTCAGTTCCTTAAAGGTAACATATTCTCCTCCTTTCCAACCACTTTAAATAAGTCTCAGGGGTCCCCAAAACATGTCTGTGAAGTTTCTTGTTCTAAATCCACTCTGATCCTGTATTTGATCATGCATATAAACCCCTCTATTTCAGCCCTGCTCAGAACAGGCTGTTTCTGTGTCTGTAGCTTTAAATGTAAATGAGCTGTGTCTGACCACGCCCCTCTCTGGAAGGGCTTGGGTGGCTCGGGCTTTCTCGCTCCATGCCCAACTGTTTACGGTGAGAAGGCAGACTCAGTGGGCAGAACAAACACCTAGCTGTGGGAGTGTCACCCACCTGGGGGAGGGGTTACTGCCCTTTGTGATGTCATGAAGGGAAAATCTCCAAACGGCCTGTTGGAGCACACATTTACTGAAAAGTGGAGCAGGCAAAAGACGGAGAGGATGGACTTTTCTCATTATTGGGGAGTTTGACGACAGACTAGGGACACGTTAGTGTTAGAAAAACATGGTAAAGTGTATTTTGCAGAATATGTGACCTTTAAATTAAAAATAAAGTGACTGGTTTTTTTTCTAGACATTTTAGATGTTGGCTCCTTACAGTACGTGGACTACAAAACATCCGATCTGTGTCTTAGGTCTGGGAGGAAAAATGATACTCAAGTATCGATGTGTGTGTTTGTTGACCATCTTTACCATGTGGTCAAAAGTCCATCTACCTTCACTATTAAAGAGAAAACATCTTCAATTTAAAACCCACAACCGATTATGAATAGACCTTTATGCCTACTTCCCACTGTGTGCAGTCCTTCTCTGTCCCCAGAGAGCAGAAAACAACAGTCCCTCCCCTACACGCAGTCAACAGTGGAGGCCTGTTCAAAGTTTAAAGCTAGAATCCGGCTCAGAAATGGGATCCACAGAGGAAGGACTCCAGGACTCCTGGAGGTGGTCTTTAGTTCCTGTCTCTCCATCACCTGAGCTCTTTGTGCTGCTCATCAGCTCCATTGAGTGGAAGAGCCTGAGACTGAAGGCCGAATGGCACCCTTTGGAGAAGGTTTGGATCCAAACCAGGACATCTAGAGCCGTAAACACACCAGTAGTAAAGTTAGTTTACAGTAAAAACTAGCTTTAATTAGAGTATGTGGGGGTCATTTCATTTTAAAGAGACTAGAAGAACAGTTTCATCTTGTTATGTTAATAAACTAAGCCTTTGTAAACGGGGACCAAACTCTATTTTATATATTCCTAACTTAAATTTCTCTTACTGTTATTCTGAGAAAAATGTTTGAGGCTGAAGACAGAATACGGTGACACTAATCTGGGAACCCATCGGTAATCATCGTCTGTATGCCTCTGGGTACTGATGCGAATTTCTCTGTAATTCCGGTTAAACCAGAGGTAAGAGGTAAACAACTTCCAGACAAGACTTCCTTTTTTAGAGCAGCGTTCATGTCTGCAACACCGTCATTACTTGGTCCATGACATCACAGAGGAGCACCAGTGTAAACGGTAAACCACAAGTTACACAGCGACTTTAATCTGGCTCACTTAGGCGGTATCAGCCTTAAAAATAAACAGATTCTCCTGTGATTTACTCACAATTTGCTGAAATGACAACATCAAGATGCAGATTTGTATACATTCAAAGTCAAGCTTTGTCAGAGGAGAAGAAAACAACTTTTAAAATGTTTGTTTGTTGAAAGGAGATCGGATCGATCATTTCTGATGCATTCCAGGTAGTTGGGAAATCTGAATTCTGATTCTCTTTGTGACACAGGGTCAAGCAGATTTGCAGCTCAAAGTCAAGTGTTGGATCTGTAATAGATTGTTAGCCGCGCCTTTATGCAGATATCCGTTTATAAGATCAATAAATTACTGTGATGATGCAGGCGATGGGAGCCGGCATGTTAAAGCACAGATTAAAGTGCAGCCTGTTTTTTTGCTGTCCATACGCACTTTGTTTTCCTGCACCCCCCAAAGCCTGCTGATATGTAATCGTTCAATACAGCTCAGACTATAAATGTGCTACAAACAGAAACAAACACACAACTTTATTTCTATGTAGAATCTGTAATTAAAGATGAATGAAACACAAACCTTGTACTCAAGAGTTTGTTTCAGCATGTCCTCTTCCTCCCGAGTGAAGTTCAGCAGCACAGAAACAGCTCGTATCAGCTGGAACGCCTGACAGTGAGAGAGACACACACTCATTCAGACTGGATCTGTGACACAGCTAGGCTCAGTCATTTAGTTCATACATATGAGGCCTAACAACAGAGCTGCACACAAAGGTTGTATCTACGTCTTCAAGTCCGGTGAGGAGCTGGACTGGACTTACCTCAGCCTCCCTGGATGACATAAACTTGAGGACCACGTGTTTCAGATACTCAAAGTTGATTTCCCGTGAGTCGTTGAGGTCCGATGTGTTGGTCACTGTGGTGTTGGAGGTCGGGGGGCTCGGCGATGATGCTGGCGACGGGTCCGAACAAAGCCTCTCTTGTTTTTCCGCTCTGCTTTCTGGCGACTTCTCCTTTCCTTCTGCTTCTGGTTCAGGTTTCAGCTTCTACGGAGCACAAAGGAATAAAACACAAATACAATATTCATCTTTATTAAAACCCAGAGAGCACAAAGATAACGACCCCTGTTCAGCGTAAGACAATCACATGCAATCCTGCAGTAGTTTGTATAATTAGGCACTCATTCCTCTCTCATTATTGCAATGAGAGGAGTTGATTAGGCGGTGATTATCATATGAGCAAATCTCTTATTTTGAACTAAGGAACAGGATAGGTGTGCAGCATCTTTATACTGTTTTTATAACCAAGTTTAAAAAGATGAGTGGATGCCTTCTCTGGCTTAAAAAGGAAACCCTTCATGAGTCACAGCGTCTCACCAGTTCCTTTTGCAGTGTCCTCTTCAGTTCTGCAAGTCTCTGTTGCAGCTGCTTGATGGTCTGCAAAACAAAAGCAATGTGCATTTTTCACGTGTGATGTTTGGTGAATCTACGAAATGTGTCTGGTTGTGGATTTTAAGGAAAGTTCAACATCAGCTCCAAAGATCACTGACCCTGTTCTTGTCACTCAGCTGCTGCTCCAGCTCTCTGTTGACTTTCTGAAGGTGATCCAGATCGTCCACCGTCACACTGCCGTTCTGATCCTCCTCACACACTTCAGGAGTGTTAAGCTGCTCCGTGAGAGTTTCCACCTCCACCTCCAGGTATGAGATCTGGAGAACAAACATCAAACATCACGCTGACCACCAATTTAAAAAGAAAAAGCTAACACTTCATTTAGCTCTTGGACAAACTTTAGAATGAAAAAGTTTACATATTTGAGAAAATCAGAGAATGAACAATGTTAAAGATCCCATATTATGCCCTTTTTGGGGTTCATATATCTAATGTATGTGCCTACTAAAGTACGTTCACAATCGCTAATGTTCGAAAAAAGTGTCTGTTTTCATGTACTGCCGATCGATGCAGCCCGTCTCATCTGCCTGTGTTTGTAAGGCTCAGAAGTGCCCACATCAGGGTCCCCACGTGTGCCAAGTCTGACCTGATTGGTTGGCCGATCTGCTCTGTTGTAATTGGTCAGTCTTTCGCACAATTCTCAGAAATGTTATGCCCCTTTTACCATATTGGGAATGCAGCTACTGTGCAGCATGAGCTTGTGCTTGCTACAACGAGCCAATGGGCTTGGATCAGTGACATCATCGCAGTGTGATATCACACTGACAATTTTCAACGAGGGGGGCTAGAACCGAGCGTTACATGCAGCTACTGCTACTGCTAACAGGAGGAGGTAGGAGAAGCCGCGTTTCCGCGGACTTTGAATTTTTGCACATAGATGTGCCTAAACATGCACAAGACACCTGGAAAACACACTAAAGAGCATACAAAACCAGAAAAAGCATAATATGGGACCTTTAAAGAAGACCACCATCTTGTCTTCGTTATATATACTGTATTTTCTACAAGTGTTTGATGACTGCATTTGAGGAATCAGCTCCATAAATGTGTATATGTATCTGTCTCTCAAGATCGAACATAGATCTAAGAAAGATATCGGCCAATATATCGGTATTAGATTTTTCTCCCCAATATCAATGTATCGTATATACCGAGACTATCCCTGTCAGACGGGGGGGGGGGCGGTGCTGCTGCTTACCCTCGCCTGGTAGCCATCCTGCTGCTGTGTCTGGCTGTGCAGCTCCTCCCTCAGGCTGACCAGCTGGGACTCTTTGTCCAGCTCCATATGCTCCATCTGAGCCCGCTGCTGCTCCACCTCCTCCTGCAGCTGGACCAGTGATTCCTGCCGATGCTGCACCTCTGTGATGCACATAACACTAACATGTGAATGATTGATTCAAGCCAAACACAGTACAGTATGAGATAGACATAAAGTAAGTTGTGACAGGCCATGTTGTTTGTTATTTATTTTCTTACACGTCAATGTCTAAACGTCACTACATCGTTTCGTTCTCTGCATGAGACCAGAGAAATTGTACAGATCTTACAACCAAGATAACAATTGTTTTGAGCTGAGAGAATCCAGGGCGTAATGTCGAGAACTCAGCCTGACTATATCAATCGCTTCATCTTGCTGCCAACTGAAGTTAACTCGTACACCCAAATGAACATGCCCAGGTTTACAAACACCAGAATGCTCCTTTAAATGGCATCAAAAGATTTCTGACAGAGGTGAAACACACTTTACTGACCCTGTGTGGTTTGCAATAAAATGATTTTAGTCTCTAAGTGGCACTTCAAGTGTCTCTTTTGGGGCCTGAAGTTTGTGTGTTCGTGTGTTTATGTACCATCCTGAAGGTTTTTGATGCTTTTCTCTCTCACAGCGAGCTTCTCATTGACAGAGGACAGTTCCTGCTGCGATGTCTGAAGAGATGAGGTCATCTCGGCAACCTGAAGACAAGCAAAGGTACACACTCTTTAATCACATGGTTCAATGCCATATACATAATATACTCGCACACAACGAGCTCTGACTTCCCTTAAGGTTGTCTTATAATCTACAAGTGATCAATGAAAGGATGCGTCAATTGAATAACCTTCCTTTCATAAGTTAGTCCAGAAGAACATCATTTCAAATAATTGCTGGTATGATAGTCAGTATGTCTGTGCACAGACCTGTGTTTGTAGCTCCTCTTTCTGTCTTCTGGAGTCCTCTAGAGCTTTGGCTATTTCTGTGCTCACTGTCTGCCGGCTGATCAGCTCCGTCTGGAGGAACACACAACAAGACAGAGACAAGAATTAGGACAAAAACAGGCTTCTGGACGTCATGCTTTGTTCTAAGTCTTTGTACTATGGCAGTCTGTAAAGCTTAATGTCATGTATTTAGCCAGGACATACAAGGTAAAGTCCCAAAGAAACTGACCTTTAAGAGTATCTAACTGACGTGTTGGGACGTCCAATACTTAGTTTTTATACTTTGCACCATGCAGGATATACTTACTGTTTTCTACAGTGTTAACATTATGTAGTTTAAGGACTTTGTGCTGTCAGGTGTGTTTCTTTATTGTCCTTTGTTAAGTGGAGTTTTTACTTTTATTTGAGACTTCAGATGAAATCAGCAACTCGCCAAATCTGGTGCAACCATCTTTTCTGTTTGTCTTTGTATAAATGGTCAATGTCATTGCACACTGTCCCCTGATAGAAACAAATGAAATATTTAAGATGATTTTAAACTAGAATATGTAAAAAAAAAAATTCCCAAAGCAGCCGCCTGTATGGGATGAAGAGAAAGAACATCAGCAGTAAGTTCTCAGTTTTAAAAGTCAACTTTATGTTAATGTGTGTAAATGTTACCCTGCACTGCTCCAGCTCTTCTGACTGCGTCCTCAGATTTGAGTTTGCCTCGTCCATCTGTTTGTTCAGATCAGCCTGACACACAAGAGCAGGGAGAGCAAAGTGTTAGTCAACTCAGGGCACATTGTCCTTCATTGTCCTATTACACCACGTCTCAAAGTATAACAGCAAGACTTCTGCAGAGTGTTACAGATTACTGATATAAATCAGTGAAAACACTTTGAACTGAGGGCTCAACATACCAGCCTGTCCTGCAGCATGTGTCTCTCTGTCTGTAGAGAGCCGATGCTTTCCTCCAGCCGGCTGCTCTTTTCCTGACTCTGCTGCTCCAACAAACACACCTGCTGATCGAGGAAGGCTTTCTCTGCAACCCACTCTCCTTCCTGTTCAAATCACACACACACACATGGTTAAACACAAGCATAAACAAATCCATGTTGTCTAGATGCTAACTACAATCTGGGCTGTTTAACACCAACATATCTTTGCTTGATGCCATATAAATAGGTTTAAGACATATACAGCTTACTTTATTAAAGGAAGAATGTGAGACTTTTTGTTCCAGTCGCCCTTGAACACCAGCATGAAACCAAAACAAACTGCTGTTTGGAGACACCTCGGCTATTCTGAAGCCTCCGCTCTCCTCCAGCGACACACCTCCAACCCCTCTCCACTTGCATTCACACGAAGGAGTTATCAATTAGAGCGCAACATAATTAAGCAACATTAAACGCAAACGCCGGACAAAATTGTCCTTTCCTCGAGCTGCAGTTGCCCGTGTCCTGCATTGTTGTGTTAGCAGGCTAATGTTAGCGCTCTTTGGTTAACTCGTAGCTTCACATTGCACATAAATTGACACAGAATGACCGAGATATAAAGACACTTACATGACAAATAAGCAGTGAGTATGTTCTTCTTCTTTTCTCTAGTCCCTGACTAAAACAGCTTTATACACAAGGCCGTCCCGTCCATGTAAACATGATGTAAACACGGCTCTGACAACAGAACAGCTGACTGACTCACACTTCTCACTCATTGTAGACAGTCATGACTCAGAGAGACATTTACAGGATATACTGGATTTCTGCTGTATGACTGTGTAAAATGTTGCACATTCTTCCTTTAATCAAGAAATATCGTGACTGTACACTGAAGTTATATTTTCAACAGAAAAAGCTGTCTGTCTTCAAAGGTGTTTGAAGATCCTTTGAACAGCTGACTTTGCTGTTAACAGGATTCAGATGTCATACGAGGTGTTTCTGAGCAGGAGTGTCGTCTCCTACAGTCACATTAGTAAATAATATCAAGCCTGACTCTGTGTAAGACACTCATTGTGCTCTCGACTGTTCAGCGACGAGCGGTCTCGGGTTAAATGAAGTTGCGCACCGAAGCCTAAAAACAAGTCTGGACGTGCTCTTAGTTAAAGAACTATCAGCTATAGACCATGGTCATGTAGAATAAGGTACTTAATAATGACTAATAAGCAGCCAGTGTGCTACTAATTAGCATGCTAATAAACAACTAGTTAATGGTGAATAAATATTGTGACCTTAATTTAAAGCATTACCCCGAATCTTCAGACACTAGTCTGAATTGTTCACACTGTTGTCTACATGAGACCCCTGCTACTTACCATCTTCTCCACCTGCTGCTGTTTCTCTGTCATCTGCTGCTCCGCGCTCTTCAGTCTCTCTCCACAATCAGACACTTGTTGCTCCAGATTAGCTATCTGCACCAGAAAATATTAAAATGATGGATTGTAACTACACCTTCACACTGTAGACATCGACATACGCAGGTCATAGGAAGCCATGTGTTCTCTAAGTATATTTGCTTTTATATATTTGAAAGTTTTTCTGCCTACCTGAGTGTCTGTTCGCTCTCTGTACGCTCTGGAGGAGTCGTCTTTGTGTCGGAGAAGAGTCTGCAGCTCAGTGATGCTGCAGCTCATCCTTGAAACCTAAAACAAACAGAGGAGACAAAGCTGGAGGAGACTTCTGCAGCACTAATTTTCAACCCTCACAAGTAACTTCTGTTCACCAGAGCATTTTTATCTGATGCCAGTTTAATTTCTTAGGGCGCTTTCACACCTATAAGTCATTTGCTTTGGTCTGAATCATGGACCAATTTGTTACGTAGCTGCATAATTAACTTAAGTTTGTTTTGTGTTCAGACGGGGACTTTTACAGAACAAAATATGTGATGTACGAGGGAAATGCTCTAATTGGTCAGAATTTCTGGATGGGGAAATCCTGGAAGTAAACAAAGACTAGTTGACTCCTGCCTGGCTGTGACTGCCCCAAAGACACTTTACAATTTAAAAATGGACAGACTACATGGACTGATGTTCGCTCTGGTCATCGGTTTTTATATTGTTTGCATTTATCACTGGAGGAAAACGATACAGTTTGAAAATGAGGCGCAACTGCAGCTTGAAAATAATTTGTTTATGTGCTGGAGTCGTTGAAGGAGCTTATCAAGACAGTTTAAGAAGAAGCAGCACGTTAATCCTCCTGAACAATGACCTGCTCATCCACCGAAAATTGTTTCTGAAGATCCGTCACATGTGCCTGTGGTCTTTAACACATGCTCAGTAACGATGCATAGAGAGGGCCCTCGCTACGGTAGCTGGTTTAATTTTTAAAAAGCACAATGCTTCCTGCAGTTAGGTTGGGGTCTGTTCATGTTCTAACCACAAACAAACCACACCAGAGTCAAAAAAAGTGGACAGAGATCTACTTTTCCAAGCAATCTTGGTACAGTTTGGCTCGCAACAAGCCGCACTAACTTCTCAAACAGACTCCAGATCGTTTTAACCGAACCAAACAGGTTAGGTGTGAAAACACCTCTCAATCATTTAGAACAGGAGCCCCACATCACACACTACAGTACAAATGGCAGCTGTGTTACGAGGTTCTGAATCTCTATTTAAATGTATGTTGGGAATTTAATTTGTCAAGAGTCTACATTGTGTACATTTTCACTTCTGTATCAAAGCATCTCAGATGTGAAACCGCTGCTCTGAAAAGATCCTTATAGTGTTCTCCACTGTTTTCAGGAGAGCTCCTGATGTTTTCAGCTGGAGGAAATGCTCCGAGGGTCACAAAGCCTAGGATGGTTTTTGTTTTTTACTTCTCCGAGTATGACGGTAAAAAGGAGTGGAATTAAAATGATCAATGACCTGACTGGAATCAGAAAACGGTAATATTGAAAATAAAGGAGCCCTCTACTCATTCTCCTGAAACTGCAACAGAATCAACTGTTTGTCGCTGACCTCAGCTAAATAAGTGAATTCTCCGCAGTAATCAGTCCACTTACACTTCAGAAGTTATCAAATGTATCATT
This sequence comes from Tautogolabrus adspersus, assembly GCA_020745685.1. Classification (NCBI taxonomy): domain Eukaryota; kingdom Metazoa; phylum Chordata; class Actinopteri; order Labriformes; family Labridae; genus Tautogolabrus; species Tautogolabrus adspersus. Next base: position 5,679,546 of record CM036534.1, on the reverse strand, counting down.
AGGGGTCTGCAGATGTGGTGAAAAATCTAAGTAGGTAAGAGCAGGTAGTGTAGCAGAGACGAGGGGTTTCCGTTTACCTGAGTCTCCAGGGAGGAAACAGTATCAGCGTGATTTGTCCGAACTTCGAGCAGCTCTGCTCTGGTCTCTTCCAGGCTTTGCTCCACACTGGACTTCTACAAAAAGGGAACATTCACACTGATAAATAGGAGGTTAGACCCCTCAGTAACTTTCCTGAGCATAGTCTTCAATAACTACATGTAAACAGACGTTTAACACACTTTTTAAAAGCTTCAATGGGAACTTTTTTACCAACTAATGCCAGAAACTGATACAAATAAAAAGGATTGAAAGCATTTAATGACATGATTGACAACTGGAACACCCTGAAACATGTAATTTCATAAATATTTGTATAGTTTTGCGTGAAGTAAATCACTTCTCCACTCATGAGACAACAGTTTCCTCTCAGAAACCAAAACAGCTGAGGTAGGTTATCATTTTAGCCCAGACAAAGATCACTTCCCCAACATAACAGAACAGTGACAGTTTTAAAAACTAAAAGTCAAAGTTATTTGAAAATCTGCAGGATGTCTAGTCGCTGTTTCAGCAGTGCTAGCAGTCAAGTTAGAGGAGCAAAATGTGAGTATCTGTAAATCTATGATGCAAAAAATAATAATAATAATACATTTTTTACACAATTATACTGTGAACTCAGCGGTGGCTGTCAGAAAAACAAGAAAAGATGTGGCCTCTGACTTAATCATGCATTTCATCCTTTTAATTCCCTCTCATAAGAGCCCTTCTCTGACTGTTCCCCACCTCCTGCAGGAGCTCCTGCAGATGTTCATCCTGACTCAGGTTCCCCTGCAGCCGCCTCTCCAGAGACGTCACTTTCTTCTGAAGGTCCGCCAACAAGCGCTCTTTGTCCTCCTCCATGACGGCAGCCTGATGATGGCAAGAGAAGACATGAAACCAGCGTCCAGTGATGTTACAACCCAGAGTCTAATTTTAAAGCCTGATCCGATCTCTCCGATCCTCGTGTAAGCTGTAGGTCTGACTGCTGCAGAAACTTTTGAAACTCCCAGAATTTCCCTTCTTTGAATACATTCTCAATCTGGATGATTTGATACATAAAGAGTTCTGACATGATGTTGATTACTTTATATATTATAACAAATATTAGCATTACCTTTTGTTGTTGCAACTTCAGGGCGTCGTGTTCAGTCTGTAAATCGAGGAGGGACCTCTCTAAAGTCGACACGATACCCTGAGACTGAAAAACAAACGTTTCGTAAACTCCCTTAATCCCAGACCTTTAAGAATGATTTTTGAAGGAATAGTGATGAATGATAGACACACTGAGTAGTTTGTAGAACTTTTGCTGAGCACTGACCTTCTGGAAGTCTTCAGAGACCTGTTGGATTACTGATTGTAACTCCTGGCATCGTCCCTCCAGCTCGCTGACCTTCTTGTCGGCCTCCTCTCGGAGCAGCAGCAGCTCCTCTCTGCAAAAATCCAGTGACAAAACACAAACATGTTTTTATTTAGATATTGACTTTTCCATCCAATTGAAAGTCATAAAATGATTAAGTCCCACAAACCTTTCTCTGCAGACTATTAAAAAAGAGCATGAATTAAATGTGGCTTTCTGTTGCATGACTTCTTACCGTTCTATTTCAAACTCAGAGTTCAGTCTGCTGCTCTCCTCATGCTGCTGTTCCAGAGATCTGAGTTTCCCGCGAGCCTCTGACAGCCCTCGCTTTGCTGACTGAACTTCGGCCTCCTTCTGTCGGAGCTCCTGCTCCCGCTGGCTCAGCTGCTCCTCCTTCTTTAGCAGCTGACGAACATGAAAAGGAAATACATCAAAGTTTAAGAAAATGAGGTTCACTAAAGTGCTGCTATGGTCCGAGGTGAAATAAAATCACATCTAACAAACCAACTTCTCTGAAAAATGATTCAGTGTTTAAAGGAGATCTATTCTGCCTATCCATATCTCAATACATACATATCATTTTATTATGTTGGATGTCCATACTAAACCTCGGCAAAGCTTTTTTAAACACAAGATGCACAGTTGTTGGCGTAATCCCCGGACGTGGTTTCCTGCTGCTCTAAACGAGACGTTACGAGAACTTCGCGACACTTAGAACCTGACGTCAGGCTCAGGTAAGGTTGTAGAACATGCCCACCACGGCAGCTTTTTCAAGGACATGCCCACCCTGACGCTCACTCAAACTTCCCTGCAACTGCAAACAGAGCTGGCCATCAGAGGAAAGTGGGCATTTGGGGAGGGAGGCCTTAAAGAGACAGCAGCTGAAATGAACCGTTTCAGGCAGAGGCTGAAATGAGGGATTTTACTGACGCCAGTATTGGATCAATAAGGAGGTTTGTGAGCTACACATCTCGCAACGCTACTCTAAAGGTGTCCCAGACTGACATTATCAATTGTTAAAGTGGGTATAATAGATCTCCTTTAAAGCAAATCTCCTATCCTGCACTGAGGTTCAGTTAGAAAATGCAATAAAGGAAGTTGGAAAACGACATTTCTGTTTTGAGTAATGCAGAAAATCCAACATGTACGCACCATGTGTTTAACTTTAGCAAGCTCCTGCTGCTGAAAACCCTCCAGTTCATCCAAGTCATCTCTTTTCTGGAAGAGTGCTAAGCTTTGCTCCATCATCTCTTCTAGTCGGGCTGACAGGGCAGCCTTCTCCTACACAAACACAACAGTTTCATTAAACCAATGCACACACGCACAGGATGTGTGCACGTTTCAAGAAGCTGAATTTCAAAATGCAATCTTAAAGAGCTTGGCTTTTTCTCTTTGGTGGTAAACATCAAGGTATGTTTCTTTACCCTGACTCTAACAGAGATCCAAACAGGTTCCACTCTGATAGTGAGTCATTTGCACTTGTTTTTTTTTTTTTATTGCCTGTTGTCATCAATCTTTTCTACACTCGTTCGGCCAAATCCTCAGTTTACTCCCAACTCAGCAGGAAACAGAAAAAACATTCCACCATCCATCTTCTGTCTCTGCGTCATCAACTACTGCTGGGTCTCCAAAAGGTTCATAATAACAAAGAATACTGCAAATGGGGGCAGTAGCTTAGTCTTGGGGACTTGGGTTCAGAACCAGAGGGTCACCGGTTCAAGTCCCGTTGCGGACCATATATGGAAATTGGTCTGGTAGCTGGAGAGGTGCCAGTTCACTTCCTGAGCACTGCCGAGGTGCCCTTGAGAAAGACACTGAACCCCCCCCCCCCCCCCCCCCCCCCCCAACCAGCTCTGGAGCGTTCACTATGGGCAGCCCCCCTCACTCTGACACCTCTCCATCAGTGCATGTCCACAGGATCCTGTTTGTGCATGTGTGTGTATTTCAGCCTGTGTGTGTAGCATGTCTCAACAACAGAGTGTCAAATTGAATTTCCCCTCGTGGGATTAATAAAAGACTACCTTCTTCAAATGCAAAGGTAGGAACAATTACCATTGAGTTTACTCCAGTGCTTTAAGTGGGGAGGTGAATTCAGTGTAGTAGCTAACAGGTACATCTCATTTCTGGGGCTATCACTCCATGACATGTTAGGGAAAAGTCCTGCAATCATGTGCCACTACACAAACACGATACTTGTAGAAATTAAATCTACGCAGGGCTCAAAGCAGAGATCAGCCGATTACTTTCACGCTAACATCACATGTCTAGCATGAAACCATGTGGTGGCCTGACTTTCTCATGCTACACAGCACCAGAGCTTGGAAAGGAGGAGAATATGTGACATTTAAAGAATAACAATGTTATCTTGAAGCATGTTACAACTTCAAAATAGAGATTTACTAAAAATGTTTTCTCTGACCTTTTCTGCTTTGCTCGTCCAAGCCTTGATTATCCATTCCATTTGAATTTTATTTATTTGTACTCCTCTGTCTGTCTTTCATCTGATTATTCTCTGTCTGTAATTTGATATGACATGGACTGATATACGGTAAGTACATCTTATCTTATCACTCCACCTCTCTACAGAATAGTTATCCTGTTGATATTAAGCGGGCAGAGTCCAGCATGTTTATTCTAGTTGTTTGGTCCTCACCGGACTTTAATCAGACAACATCCCCAGCAGCCAGAGCAAATTAAACTAAATAGGTTAATCACACCAAACATGTAGATGGAGAAGTATTCAATGTCCCCAGAGACTGATATAAAGACTAACCTGTTCGACCGCATCAATTTTTTCCATCCATTCCTGTGGATAGAGGACAGAAATAAATCAGAACACAGTCTATAAAGACGAACACAAGATGACGCACACATGATGTACGGTAAGTGAGACATAAAGTCTTTTACCTGATCCTTCTTCTCCAGTGCTACAGCCATCCCCTCTGTTAATTTGGCCCTGCTAGCTTGGTGCGACTCGTTCTGGTCTTGTAGTTTCTTTATCGACACTGGGCAGTGAAAGTGAGAGAGCAAAGGAAAAAAAAAGGGAAAGATGGAAACCATACAGAGAGGTTTCAATGCATCCAATGAGAACAGGACTGTTAATAAGCAGACAAAGTTGAGCCGTTAGTAGCTGTGAAACGTTAGAGTCTGATTTAGGAGTGTGATCATCCCACAGGTAGAGCGAGGCAAAGACAAGCGATGCACGGTGATTGACAACAACAACAGGTTGTGAAAGCTAGATCATCGCTGCAGGATCATAGTGAATACAAAAAATCCACCCTGGAGTCTTTTTTCTACACTGTCCATTAAAGGTCCTGATTTTAAAGTGAATGACAGAATCAACAACAAAGTGAGGATTTCACTAATCTTACAACCTGAATATAACGCGGGGACTAAACCTCAATAATGAGGAGATCTTTGGGTTAAACCTAACCCTTAAAGTCCGCTCCCAGGCGCCTTCATGGGTGTCATCACAATCAAGAGACCTGTGCCACAATACTTCTGTAGATATTTGGAGAACTACTGTCAACATCGTCCCCTGATTGTAGCACTAGACACTTATTTACTGCCTCAATTCATCGAATGCAGAGCCTGGATCTGAGTTGACTCATTACGTCCGATGGATGTAGCTGTTCCACTCTCCTGTTGTAATAACACCCTGTTCTCACAATGAGCACCAGCTGCATTACAGAGGGATGAACCTTCAAGCAGTTTATCAGAATGGGAGATCTACAGCTGATGTGTTTTCATATGGATCTTGTCGCTGCATATTTGTAGTACTCATTAAGTGTACCATGTATTTATTGATCATATCCCATGCATGGATTACATGCACCTGCTTTAACACTTTCACTTGAAGTTAGGACCAACAAAGTACATCCATCTCTTCTCTCCTTTAAAGAGTTCTGAACATCTTTTATTACTACATCAGATTCTGTTCACATTCCCACATCAGTGGATATCATACTTGAACTTGTCAGATCACACGCAGGGTGTGGAGACAGCAGTGTCCTCAAGACAATGGGAATCATATTGTGACATATCTTGTGCACAACCTTAAAGATCCAGTCAAACAAATAACCTATCGAGTATTTGACTGACAGCTGAATTGATGTCACAAAACCATCACAAGCTAGACAAACCAGTTCCTCCCCTGGCAGCCAACAGTCCAGACTGCATCCCAGCTTTAAGCCGTGTGGCTGTTCAAATAAAGGGTGTGGCACTAAACCTAGTGTGCAACGCTGCAACAGCTAGTGGCTTTACGACATTTCATACAGGTGTAAGTTTCAAATGCACAAGCCTGTCAGCTAATAGGTTGTTGTGTTGGGCAAATCAAGAGAGAATGGGCACACCAACAACACAACAGATAACAGAGACAAAACTGTACAATAAATAAAACAGTGTGAAATATCTGAGGGTGGATTTTTAGATTAAAAAGGAAAAAGCGTAGAGCTCCCCAAAGTTAATCTCTAAAGCCCATAATATTAGCAACTAGGGTAAAAGATTATCTCGATAGAAGGAAGCAAAGGCACGCCGGATGATGTTACTACAGCGGACAGACAGATGAGAGAAAAAAGAAGCTCATTGGGAGGAGAGTAAAGGTACGTACAATCCTGATGCTTTTCTAATGCAATTTCAAGCTTGTCCTTGGTCTTCTGCATAATTCGTAGCTGCTCAGCGTAGTCTAGTGTCGGGAAGTAGGGCGATAGGACGGGGGTATCAACAGTACACACACATACACACACACACACACACACACACACACAGAAAAACAAACAGGAAGGAGGAACAGACAGGTGATGGTAAAGGGAGGCAGGGGAGAAAGTGAACAAAGAAGAGGGAGAAAGCAAAAGGGAAAAACATGATTGAGAAATAATGGAAGGTAAAACTAGTCAATGGTTTTCTTTGCTCAGAAACCATACTGGTTTGAAGGCTGCAGGAAGACGTGCCACCTGAAACCTGATCTAGGGCAGCAAAGTCACGTACGCCACCTGAAGCAGGTTTGATACTGAGTAGAGAAAAAGAGAGAAAGCTATTAATATTTTAAGAATATTAATACATTTAGAAGTTGTCCCTGTGATTATACATCCAGACAGCATACGGCAATATTCTCTTTTGTATCTTGAACTTTGTATTTCTGTTTTTATCACCCTTTACGAGACAAATAACAAGGTTAACATCCTTGGTGCTGGCTTCACTTTGCAACAAACACGTACATCCTGGTCAGGTTTATCACTGTATAGAAAAAGTGAGACCCCTCACTCATCTTCTGCTACACCGTCTCGCCCAAGTATTGTCAAGTCTTGCCCCAACAAACTGATTTAAAGCATGGTAAAAGGAAGTTCACAGGCTAATTGGTCTGGTCATCATGGCTGCGGTCAGTCCCCTGTAAACAGTGTTTGTATCATAGAGAATTCAAAGTTCCTGCGTTTAAATGAAACAGTGAAACAGAGCTTCAGATTTCAAACTTAGAGGAGGGAAAAGAAACGTAAATGAGGATGACGAGGAAGTTATACATTTATGAGTTACAACCATAGACTGTAAATATTAATGGATGAAAGCCTGAGTGACTTCACCCCCGTACAGTGTGTGCCAGTGATGACAATAACTAATCAGACCTATTTGTTTTTTTGTACCAGGCTGTAAACATGTTTATTTATGCTGTTAAAACAGCTCCTTTGCCTGTTCTGAGTATGTGACTTCTGGTGTTCCTGGAGCCAGCCTCAAGCAGACACTCGACCAACTGCAGGATTTTACACTTCCGCATTGGCTTCATTTTTCAACACCAGAGGTTGCCGCTTGGTTACAACATCAACATTTTATGACATTTTGATGTTTAACTTCAACTGCCACCTTGTCAAAGCAGACGTGACTTACTCTAGATCATTATCTGGATCTCTGGCAAAACCCTGTATCATGTTTAAAATGTAAACTGAATTGGAGAGTGAGAACTTAATGCAGAAATGTTCCACTGACACAGAATGATCAAATGTAAACTGCTTTACACTACAATAGGGCAGAAATCTCCTGAAAATCTCCTGATATTTCCAGGAGGAGCTGTATGTGTGAACACAAACAGCAAAAGTTTTCACTCTGACTTCACCCAGAGTTTCTCCTGCCAGACCCCTAGTATTTTTTCCGCAGCAAGTCAGAGTGAGCTAATGTGAGAACGCAGCAGGATATTATCCGGAGAATTCACCTCGAGCCAATGGGAGGGGGGTTGTCGTTTATATCCTGTGACTGCTGCACGTTAGAGTGTATGCACTACCGCTACGATCTCTGTGTTGATAAATTACATTTATGATTAAGAATTCAGTATATGATTGATATGATTGTTTGGAGTGTATGGTTGTGATGGTATTTGATAAACCAGCTGTCATGGTCCATCACTCACAGACCTGTACATTATTGTAAAAGCTGGACCTGTATTTAAATTTCTCTGGTCGTGGGGATCTCTTGGCTTCACCTTAGTCTGACATGTCATACCTGTTAGTTTGGCCTCCAGCTTCCGTATCTGATCGTTCCTCCTGATCAGCTGGGCCGGCAGGTCGTCCCTGGAGCTGCTGCCATCCGATGCCTGATGACACAAACACAGTCAAAGGTAGCAATCAGAATTGCCATGCTTCAAAGTGGAATTTATAGCAAATTGTAAGGTTTTTTACAGGAAGCATGACTGTAGTGTCCACTTTTCTAATTAGTAAGGAGTCGTATATTCCTGAAAAGCAAGATGAAAGATAAGTAGATTCCTAATGTTTTAAATCACAGTAAGAAGATCTGTTATTACACATCATAGCTGTTGTTCTACTACTATAAAGTCAGGATGGCAGAGCGGTCTATGGTGCTGCGTTCAGGTTGCAGTCTCCCCTGGAGGCGTGGGTTTGAATCTCCTGCTATTGGGGGGTGGCAGTAAATCAGTCTGTAGGGACTTGGGTTGGGAACCGGAGGGTCGCCAGTTCAAATCCCGGTGCGGACCAAATCTGGAAATTGGTCTGGTAGCTGGAGAGGTGCCAGTTCACTTCCTGAGCACTGCCAGGGTGCCCTTGAGCAAGGCACCGAACCCCCCCACCAGCTCAAATCAGAAGCCCCCTTACTCTGACATCTCTCCATTAGTGCATGTCCATAGGATCCTGTTAGAGCATGTGTGTGTGGTTGTAGCATGTCTCAACAACAGAGTGTAAAATTACATTTCCCCTCTCGTGATTAATAAATAAATCTTCTTCTTCTTATCTAATCAGATGCCGGAGTATTTATAAACATATAACATGGATGCAGAAAGTACAGCTAATACCAATCTGGTGCTGGGAAAACAAAGTGCTCATGGTAGCAGAATCACAATGTTACATATCAGCTGGCAGTATTGCTGTTCAGCAACTTCACTAAATTATTTAGCCAAGTGCAACTGAGACATCAGGACAGCCTTGGGAGCTTGGCTGCCCCCGTGAAGGATTCCAGGGCTACCCGGTTAGCTCCACTGAACGGAGCTTTACCACAGATATTGATTTCCTTTAACAGCTAGGACAAAACATTTCTGTTGGAAACAATACGGCAAAGATCGACATAAAACTACTAAAAATATCCCTGCATGCTGTGCAGAACTCATTATAAAAATGAGCAACAGCAACCAAGAGGTAAACAGAATGACACACAAAGTTTGCTAGAGAATTAATAGAGTGTTGTGTTTCACTGGGGAGACTGTAACATAGGATCCTTTCTATATGCAGCAGTCTATACAACACAGAGGCCAAACCCACCTACAGTACCATCCCCACTTTGTAGTGACCAAGCCCTGATAGCTTAAGCTTCCTGACTGATCATCATTTCATGATCAAGCCAAAAGTTTCAATCATAGCCATCTCAATTTTAACAGCAACGAAAAGATTGAAATGCATCCAAGCACGCACATAATTCAATTAAAACCAGAACGACCTGTTTAAAAATACTGATGAGTTCATGGAGAGTGTTAATACAAATCCCTGACTCTCTTTATGCACCATTCATATCAAATTCAAACAATCTCTTAAATACTGTAATCAATCCTAGATATCATCATGCAGCCATTTTCACTTCTGTACAGTTTCAGTGAGTGGAGACGTGTGATACTGCTGACATCTATACAGTTGGTAGAGCTGCTGCACAGTGCACACTGGGATGTGCCACAGACGGGATTACTAATGAAGCCATCATCATCGACAGGAGCTGCCAAAGAGTTTATCCAAGTGCGTGATCACCATAGTGTGGACTTCCACAGCATTTACAAACATTAAGAGGTTTACTGTTATTACTTAAACTGAGCATGTTCTCTCCATCCACTCTCAAAAGAACTTCTGAGCACATTTATAAAGTGTGTAACTGGATACACATCAGCATAGCAGGGGTTTATTTTCAGTCCAGTTATTGAACTACTTTAGATTAGCCTCCCTATCTTTCATTAAAGAGCGTCATTAAAACTCTATATCGGTCAGGCTGATGTGAAAATGTTCCCCAGGTTGAGAACAAGCTTTTTCTTCAATATATATTATATCCATTACTTATCAAAGCCGCTCTTGTGGGGTGACTTTTTTAAATAACTCCTCTGTTTTGTTTTTATGAACGATTAGCGTTATTCATATTAAGGCTTGTAGCTGACGTGATTGACAGGCTGGAGCGATGGAGCTGTTTGTCAGGAGACTTAAAACCCGCCTCAGCTCCAGCTCTCAGCCTGTCGTTAGGTTGACTGAACGTCAGGCTGAGAGCATGGTTAGGTTTACAGCATGGCGACCGGCTTCCAGAGCCCCCTGCATTAACCAGTTGGTGACGTGACTTAGGCATCGTGCGCCATTATTTAGAGTCCAGGGTGAGACTCTAGTTACAGCAAAAAATCAATGTACCTTACAAAACTCAATGACAGCACAAATTAAAGACCAACAAAGAATCTGCTGGCAACCTCTAAAAAGGGTTTATAATGTTTGAAAAGATACACAAAGACGGGTGCTTTCATTTTTGAATAATACCCAATACACAATACACAATACTGTGTTATGAGTGAAAAGAGAACAACTAAAACAAAGAAATGTCTGAGACATGATTGGTAACTCAGAAAAATATGCCCTAAGTAAGCTTATCATTGAGCGTATGAAGCATTGGGCTAAAGATTGGAGGTGATTTGAAGGAGTACTTACAAAGTCGTCCCCTGAGTCTGCTCCCACTGAGGTTATGGACTCCTTGCTGATAGTGCGCGGTATACGAACACCGCTCCTCGGGGCTGTGGCCGCCTCCTCGGCGATCTTCTTCTTTAACTTGGCAAACATGTCTTTCCTTTTAGCGTCTCTTTATGAGTGCAATCTGCAGTTTCTGGACAGAAAGTAACTTCATTCGATGCATTGAGTTTAACGCTCCATGCTTTCAGGACGTGCCAGAACAGACCCACGTCCTTATGCGGTAACCGTCAAAACACGTTTGTACTGGTAGGTCCATCATGTTACATCTAGAAGAAAAAGAGTTAAAGAGTTAAAATGCAGAGCTGACACCAGAAGTCACATGTTTTAGAACGAGCCCAACAAAAGATAATCAATAACTTCATCTATCATTTAACACACAGGATGTTTGGACACATCATTGACAGATAAATACACATTGTTTGTGGTGGTTTATTCTGTAGGCTTGACAATTCTACAATTCATTTAGCAGACGCTTTAAAATCAGAGAGTAAGTACAACACAAGCAAGGATTTAGAGAGGAGGAAACAACGTCAGGAAGTCTGATCGGACACACAGGAGCTGACAGGCTGTGTGGAGCACTTTTTTATATTGAAGTTACTATATCGTCATCAACAAAAACATCGACAGCTGTTCTCGTGATTTCTAATCAGCATCAAAAATCCTCCTAAACATCGTCTTCATCAAAATCATCATCATCATCATATCCAATAACATTAAGTGCGTAGGTGTTCATAAAAGAGTCTTTTTCTTAAAGGCACAGAGGATCTAGACCCCCACGTAACCTCACACATATTTGGGAATATCTCATTGATGGATAAAGGAAGTTGCATTGTAAAAATCTTTAAGAGATAAACTCAAACATTTGTTCATCTTGTCTTGTGGTCTTGATTGATCTTGCACTTCCTGTTTTACTTTGTTTTACTGTAAGACAGTCTGTATCCTGTACAGTTCTGTCTGTTATTGTCGTGCTTCTTTGGTTCTGTTTTGATGAGTCGATTGTTGAGTTTGATGTATTTTAAAGGCTCATCTAGGGACGGGCATTGCAAACTAGCTTAGACTATAAATGCTGTAATGCGTGGCATCAGTTTACCGGCTCCATCCTAAACAAATAAACATTAAATAAATAAAACAGTCAATTTGTTTCCCACATTACTCAAACATTTAGATGATAAACTGTGCTGCTCAAAGCTGATGAAAACTGGAGATGGGACCGATCCGATCTTATATATATATCTGGTAACTGGTATTCAAAAGTGTGCTTCAGAAACCAATGGGTGACGGAACTGACACTATGTCCATATTTAATACAGTTTAATACAGACACTACTCCAAAACCAGCAGTAGGGCTCTGGGGAGGACAGGGGTGCTGGGCTACTCCCAACATAAATGGTTGCTTTGCTGTGCAAGTAGAAAAACCTGACACTGGTTTCAAATTTCACTAGCAAATCTACATAGTGCACCTTTAATACACCATTCATAAAAAGAGCACCAAACACATTTCGTAGTTACATTTGATTGAAAGGCAGAGCAGCAGTGTGTCTAAGGAGTGAATAAGTTAGTTCACAAACTGCTCCCAGGTTACAGCTTTGCCTGTTGTGTCTTCATTGTTCAGAAATGTACAATTACACTGTCAGATTATGATTTGACAGCCAGCTAACCAGCTAGCTCTTCCAGTCATAACAATGAGAGTTAACGTTACCACCACCGGGTGATGCTAGCTGTCGTTAGCTTGCCCGTTCACTAAAGTCGCCTTACCGTCTTAACTTCGATTACACATCGGACGTGGCATTTTCAGGTGCTCAACAACAGGACGTTCACCTTTCCTCTGAGTAGAGAGCAGCTGCTGTTGTGGTGGTGGCAGTCGATATTATTTCGCTGAGTACTGTCTTCTTCTCGTCTGACAAGCTAGCTCCTCCTGCTAGTTGGTGAGCTACACGTAATCACCCCAACACAGATGACTGATGACGTCACATCAGCGTGCATGCTCATTGGCTAGAAGAACTGAGAGGGATGAGACCGGTGTGTAGTCTGAGCAGTCTGAGCCGACAACATGCGCCACCTACAGGCGAGAAGAGCAATAGGATCAGCTGACCTGCAGATGCAGACTTTCAACGACATGTAGGTCCGTCTTATGTCTGAATGCAATAAGTAGATTTATGAATAGACAAATATCAAATGTGTGAAATCTTAAAGTACAGCATAGATATGTTTTTTTTTTAATGTAAAAATGTCTTGAGTGTCTGCAATGTTCATAGTTCTGAACTACATCAGAATCAGAACTGTTTTTTATTTCCAAGTCCATTAACACATCCAAGGAAATTTACTTTTTGGTGAAAAACAATAAGCAAAGAACGAAAATAGTAAGAAACTATAAACAGACAGACAGACAGACAGACAGACAGACAGACAGACAGACAGACAGACAGACAGACAGACAGACAGACAGACAGACAGACAGACAGACAGACAGATAGGATTAAGAATAGAAAACATATGTGCAATTAATGAAACCTATGTACAATTTAAAACAGTTAAAATTAAACCTGTACACATTTGAGTAGATCTACAGCTGCACAGCAGCATTTATGCTGCAAGGATAGATAGTGTCTGAAAGGAGGTACTGCAGTTTTTTCAAAGAGTCTGTGCATATGATTTTAAAAGATAAACAATAAAGTGTAAATCATAAATGGACTTGAGCTTGTGTAGTGCTTTTCTAGTCTTTTGACTACTCAAAGCGCTTGTACACCACGTGTCACACCTACACATTCACACACTGATGGTAGAGGCTGCTATGTAGTGAGACCATCAGAAGTAACTAATCCCATTCTTACACATTCATACGCTGCTGATGAAGCAGCGGGAGCAATTTGGGGTTAAGTGTCTTTCCCAAGGACACATCGGACATGTAGCTGCAGGATGGTCACTTAACATATCAGCCTCTGCCATCAGTGTGTGAATGTGTAGGTGTGACCTGCGGTGTAAAAGCGCTTTGAGTAGTCAGGAGACTTTCTGGAGGGCAGATGTGACACCAAATCTGATGTCTTTTGCACTTTTCTATGAAACAATGTTTTCATTACGTGTTTGGTTTATGAATGACCTGTGAACAGGGGTCCACTTTTTCCAGAAAAATCATCTAGATGGTACTTTTCACATGTGAATTTTTTTGCATTAAGTTTTAATACTTTTTACAAAGTAGTTTTATTTGAACTCCTTCAACTTTTTTTTAGTAAACCAAACTAGTAATGAAGCTAGCTCAGTTATAGTTCACCTTGATTGGTATTTTGTACAGCTTTTCTTACAAGAGCACAACTGATGTGATGGATAATAACAAAATGAACACATATGAAAGAGGACTTTATTTTGAATCAATAGTTAAAATGAGATGATACAAACTAACTAATCCCATTCATACACGTTTATACGCCGCTGAAGAAGCAGAGGGAGCAACTTGGGGTTAAGCGTCTTGCCCAAGGACACATTGGACATGTTGCTGCTGGAGCTGGGGATAGAACCCCCAGCCTGAGACACCCCACTCTACCAACTGAGCCACAGCCGCTGCCATTTCCCCTTGTACTTGTATGCAAAGTAAGTGCATGTATTTCTTTACTTCTGAGGCTAACCTGCTGTATTTCCTGCCTGCTCTGAATGCCATGCTGTACTATCGCTCTTCCTCAATGTTCATGGCATGTTCAGGCTGTTGGTTGCTTGCTCAGGTGTCATCTGTTGCATGTAGTAACAGGGATTTTTTAAAACTGGTTCTTTCAGATAAGAGGGGAGAACTCCCGGCCATAATGTGATAATGATAATGTTTTTTTACCCACTAAAAGTTAAAGTACAACCATTTAGACATTTTTGTATTTCTTTATTTAAAAACTGTATGGACACACACACACACAGGAATAATTACAAGAAAAGGTTCAAATCTGGCAACAACAGAAAGTCTTTTTTAGGTACCACAGGGTTAACAATACTGAAAAAAAGGTTAAGTGTCTGTACATCAACTCTCAGGTTTTCATCATGTGAAATCACATAATAACAGGAAGTCTATAAGTCGATTGAAGTGTGTACGATCAGGCGGGATTCTTGTTTTTGTACAGTGCTTTGTTATTATACACCTAAATGTAATACATCAATATAACAAAATAAAATGAAACATTTTATACAGCACTGCAGGTTTCATTTTTCTCTGCAGTGATTCTTAACTGTAAGGTAGAATTCTGATTCATTATAACAAACCACTTTTAAGGGTCTGCTGACTTCTATGTCATTTCAATCCTTCCTCTCAAACATTCAATAACAGCAATTATACTGCTGAGCAAACATCCTTCGCTGCAAATACATCTGTGATTGAAGCTGCAGAAGGACAGCCTTTAATACCTGCAGTGTGGGAATAACAATTGATAGTTGGCACTAATAAACACACTGTAAACACTCTAGATGTCCTATACAAAATGTATATGAGTTCACAAGTGCTAATGCTGCTGTCGCACGCGGTATCTGTGCAATGAACAAAATGCTGCCTTGTTTTTTTAAGTTTTACAGGAAATAAGGTGTCGTCGTTCGGGGTGGAATGACCCTCTCCGAGTCAGGCACTGCTCTGAACAGCTTTGGCTCTCTTGTGTTTGCATCTTTGAAGACCATAATGGAGGCGATGTTGCCGCAGCGATAGCAGTAGTTGGGAGCCGACCACACCGTTACCAACTTCTCGTCAAACATAAACTTGTAGCCTTCGTGCACGAGTTGATGCGCTCTGCAGATCAGCTTCAGGTTGTTGATGTGAACAAACTGGAGGACGTTTTGAAGACAGAGATAAGCAGAGAAAAAGAGAAAGAAGACAAATATTTTAAGAAATGTTTTGGGATGAACACAGCCAAAGAGATTACACAACATATTATTTTTCTTTTCTTTTCTGACCCCAAAGGGTGCATTGAACTGGCCGTGGACTGTAATAGGGGGATGCTGTCAAAAGGCTCTGTGGCCTGCATGCAAATATTAAGAATCTGTGTCAACACGCTGCCTTTTTTTTTTTGCACTGGCAGCAACCACGACCTCTGTTTCAGAGCGCTTCTCACCGGCGCTTACTGTTACTGCTACTTTCGCTTCCTTCTGTAGTGAACCCAGGTCTGTTTGGAAAACTGGCAGCTTTAACCTCAAAAAGTTGCGTCAGATTAGATTCTTCTCCACTGTATTTGATATAAGAATTCCATCGCCCATTCTGTACTGTGACTGGTCAGTGAGGGAGAAGTTATGATGACAAGGATGGCAGTGTAACAAAAGTAGAAAGATTTGCAACTTAGAGCTGTGAGTGCAGCAACAACAACAGCTGACACAGAAGGTATTGCGCTGAAAAAAATAAAACTGCATGGATATAAAATAGATGCTGCCAGTGCAAAAAAAAAAAAAAAAAAAACACAAGTGGCCTTAATGTAGTCTAAAGTCAAAGAACCCAGACAGAGTGTGTGGCCCAGTTTTTATAACAACAATCAACTTGGTAGCACCCGTAGCCTAGTGATTATTGCGCACACCTAATGTACAGAGGCTGTAGTCCTCCAAGCGGGCGGCCCAGGTTCAAATCCGACCTATGGATCCTTTCCTGCATGTCATTACCCACTCTCTTTGTCCCTGATTTCTGACTCTGTACACAGTCCTATCTGAAAATAAAGGCATAAAAAGCCCCAAAAGGATTGTAAGCATCTGATAAATCCATTGACTTCTATCTGGGTTTGAGTGGACAGTATCTGAGGGTGTTTGTAGGGGCTTTGTCAAAAAGTGCCACCTGCTGGGGGTATCTGGAAATGCTGATATATAGGCATGTACTGTAGCTGTGATGTCATTAGTGAAACTCCTCATGGTAACTGTCTGAATCTAGAGTGAAGATTTACTGTGCTTTAGTGAATAATGTGGATTCTTATGTATGATTTTAATTTAATGTGACAACCCTTTATGACAGTGGTGCACTGTACCTCATTTGTGACCTTTGCACCGAACAGCCAGCCGGCTCCTCTGGGACTGATGGCCCAGGTGTCCACATCTTCGGGGTCTGACCACACCAGATCACAAAATGCTCCTTTGTGGGGGATCTCCTGGTTCCGTTCAATTGTTCGGATTTGGTCGAGCGTTTTAATGTCCGGGGAGAGGCCTCCGTGGACACACAGGATCTGCTCATCCATCAGCTGACAGATAAACCAAAAAGAGGAAACCACACTCATATGACTCATATAAACCATATGTTACGTAACAGCAGCATATGAAGACCGTGAGATAACTAATGATGAGGTCAGAGATATGCACGGATACGATATACTGCATTCATCCTTTAGATCTAGTGGAAAATTTACTGAAGGAACATATTGCAACAGGAAAAACCAGTCTGAATGTGTAATTACATACATGTGATGTAGGCCCAATGGCATTAGAAATTGTTTATGAGAACAAGAAACTGTGATCACTGGTGACATATATTTCTGCTGAAAAGTAAGACCGCTCTCGTGATTTCTCATGTTTCTCTGAGGGCTGCACGGTGGTTACTGATTCACAGATCATGGTGGAACTGGATCATATTTTATTGATACATATTTTCTGATTTTCCTTATGATGTCCTCCAGCTACTCTGCCTGAACTCCCTGTGACTTACAGAGTTTGCTGATGGAAGATGGAGAGGCAGGTGACGAGTGAGAGGGAGGAGGACACACATCAGTCCGACCTCTTTAGTACTGAGTCGGGGTTGTGACCTGGTCAGCCAATGGAAGGATCCAGGAGCTCGTATTGAACTGTTAAACTACTTCATTTAAACTTACATAAGAGTGACCTCATGCTAGAACAGTGATACTGTTCCCACGGTGATAGATTAGCCACACTATTAACCACATCCTATTCTCTGTTTCAAAGGGAATGCAAAATCAGATAGAATCACTGGCTGTGGTTGAACTTTGAGAACTTTGTCCTGTCCTCTTAAAGCCATGCATGACACATTCATCTCAGCAAGCAGAGTCCAAACAAGATCTAGTCTGTCAAATTGTAACCAAAAATCAAACAGATAATGTGAAATGAAGTATGGGGCCGTAGGAGCTCAGACGTGCTTTGAATGTGGGCTAGTGCACGCAAGGAGTAGAGAACGAGCAGGGAGACATTGAGGCGTGATTGGTTCATCAGATTGGTACCTCGTGGCAGACATTGGTCAAAGTTTTTACAGCCTTAGTTACAACTGCTACAGATGACGGATTTTCTTCTTTCCTTCTTTAATTTCTGTCAGGACCTAAAGACCATTTCAACCAAAATCTTAAAAAGCGTATCTGGAGAAAATTACCAACCCTGCCTATAGGTGTATCAACTTTAGAAATAAGTAAACATCAGCCTCATTGCAGGCTGAGTTACTCTCTTTTATCAGGTTATATCCTCGATCTTCTTGCATCTTTACTAGCTACACATGAACACACAGCACATTGACGCTTCACACGATACTCACAGCTGCAACTGTTAACATGTCAAACACTTTGGTGCAATAACGCCAGGCATTTGCATTCCCATACTTGGTCTGGCACTCATCTGTAAAACAAAAACAAAGCACTCTTTTATTTCATACAGCAGGGTGTGATTACTGTCCAGGAAGTGAGATTTGTGACAATGCAGTTTACAGCAGCCCTAAAGCATAGTGCATAAATCAGTTCTCACCATAAAAGCCGTACACCTGGGTGATCTGTCTGCTCTCGTGGTTTCCACGTAGAAGCGTAATGCGGTCAGGCCATTTGGCTTTCAGCACCAGCAGATAGGTGAACGTCTCCAAACTGTAATATCCTCGATCAACAAAATCCCCCTACAGACGACACAGGTTACTAACCAACACTGTGGAAACACATCCGTTACACAGCATGCATTCAAATGTAGTTCAAACTTAATTGGATATACAAACCATAAATATGTAATTTGTGTCGGGAACCTGGCCGCCGGTTCGGAAGAGTTCACAAAGATCGTAAAACTAAGACACAGACAGAAAAAGAAATACGTGTTGGATGTTGGTATTATTGTATTTGGGTATAACAGACCAATAAATAAAACGGCATCTAAACTGCAAACCAAATGATTGTGATTGAGGTGTTTTTACCTGTCCATGAATGTCGCCACATACTGTTACAGGAGTAGAAACGGGCTGCACGTTGGACTCCTCCAGCAGGAGGTCACATACGTAGTCACATAACCTCTGTTAACAGACACAAGGCACAGGGGTTCAGAAGCTGGTATTCAATGCTCTTAAATGTAACCTTCACAGCAGAACCATCACTTTTTAGTCAATTAAGAGAATCCTGTTCATGTCAAAGAGAATTCACTGAAACATCGTTCAGTTCGAAGAAGAAGAAGAAGAAGAAGAAGAAGAAGAAGAAGAAGAAGAAGAAGAATACATACTTTATAAATCCCGCAAGAGGAAATTAGATTTTACACTCTGGTGAGACATGTTTCATGTCAGAGTGAGGGGGCTGCCCACAGCGAGCGCGCCTGGGTTGGGCGGTTCGCTGGTTCAGTCTATAAGGACTTGGACATGGGAAACGGATGGTCGTCGGTTCAAGTCCCGGTAAGTATGGAAGTTGGTCTGGTTGCTGAAGCGGTGCCAGGTCACTTCCAATTACTGCCGAGGTGACTTTGGCAAGGCATCGAACCCCCAACAGCTCTGGTGCGCTCCCTGTTTAGCAATTCGTAGCAGCCTCACTCTGACATCCCTCCATTAAGGCATGTCCATAGATACTTATGCATGTGTGTATTTCGGGCCTACATGGGTGAATAGCATGTTGCTCAATAACAGTCGGTGTTGTCAGTCAGAGTGTAAAGCCGAATATCCCCTCCGGTTTCGGAATCATTTTACTGCTTTAAATAATTCTCAAATGTTGTAGCAATTGGTCAAATTAACGCCATCCCAATTCAGACTACTAATTTGGTGTTGAAAACTTGAAGAGTAGACCTGGATCTACCTAATCAACCTGAATCAAGCTACTCACAGTGTGGTGACAATCACATCATATGTACCTGACAAATATCAAAGTGTGTCTTAAGCAAGGAGAATGTGCAACGCCAAACTATCACACATCTGGCCATATGAAAACAATCACATGATACATGACTATCTTTCAAAGACTTGCTTAATGTGCATGACCCTCTGAGCTTCGTCTCTGAAGTTGCAATGTTTAAATGAGGATATAAATAGTAAATGTCACGTGTCATTCAAATCGGTCTAATTCTCATAAATAGCCTTCATGAAAGAATGCCTGTGTCGTGTGATGGAGAACCTCATTAGACACATTTTCAGTCGTGATTGTTTATATAAGTCAGCTGTCATCCAGCATCATAACAGTCAGCGTTATCTTGTCTCTATGGTAATTCAGTAACTTTAACATCAGACAGCATTGGGGTGACAAAGAAGGCCAGTCTCATTCCTGATTCATTGGCATTTTATGTATAAATTCTGGCTTGTTAATAGATTTTGTTGACATTTTAAGAATCGGTATGACCAAGGGATGAGGTCAGGACAGCTAACATGACAAGCTAGCCAATGCTATCGTTAGCTAATTACGTCGTTACAACTTCAAACAGCTACGAGCTAGCTCAAAGGTTATCAAACGTAAAAAAGAAACAACAGAAACATTTCTGTATAGTCACAGTTACCTTTAGATCATTTTCTGGGAGGTATTTACACTGCTTTGCGATCTCAGCATATTTATCCAAATCTAGAGGCGCCATTATTCTCCTGTCGTCATGAGCAACTTCCTGCAACACTCTTCAGACAATGGTGCATTCACGTACCCTCGGACGGTCTGGTTTAAAAATTGTAGAAGTCATTATCCCCCGAACTTGCGTGTTTATCACATTAGAGATGGGAAACTACAAAATTAGTTGTCTTGTGT
This sequence comes from Tautogolabrus adspersus, assembly GCA_020745685.1. NCBI lineage: Eukaryota > Metazoa > Chordata > Actinopteri > Labriformes > Labridae > Tautogolabrus > Tautogolabrus adspersus. The sequence continues at coordinate 5,659,027 of CM036534.1, read as the reverse complement.
TTTATTTGTTTCGATAGTTTAAGCTAGTAGAGCGAGAGTTTAAGCAGATGTCGTGATTGTACATCAAATGCGTCGTGTTGCTTGACAGGTGAATTCCCATCAACCACACACACTAGGCCTGAACTGCTCAACCTGAATATATCAATGGTAAAATAAAGTGATGGGCAACCTGGGCAACTGGCGGCGCCCCTCCTCAATCAAAGCTGCCCACAGGTCAATTTCATATATCAATCAATCAATCAATCTTTATTTGTACAGCTCTAATTCATAAAAAAATGTATCTCAACACACAAAAGAGCAAGTACAAAACCTATTTCTTAATATTTTCATTTCTGGAATATGTATTTTTTTGCAAGACATTAGAAGACAAGAGTGGCTGTTATTGTTTCTGTTAAACTTAATTAGGATGCATTACCTCTAACATTTCAAAATAAATTAAGTTTGTTTTAATAACAAGTAAATACTCTGTCCGTATAGCACCGAATGAGCAGTTAAAATTATATAATTAAAGTTATTTTGTCATGCCCTCAATAGCTGCACAGTTTGTTAATGATAATAAAAGGCTAATATTAACGGGATAAAGCCTAACCCTACCTCGCTCTGCCAATATATACACACAATGGAACAATTGCCTGTTTTCAAAAGCAGATGGACAGCAGTTACTAACAACTTCAGTTAGGACTTTACTGTTTTTGATGTTGATGTCTGTAGATAGGTTAGGTATGTACAGTATATGTCAACTTGTGTTGTGCATGTATGTTAATGCAGGTGTATGCGTCACCTATGAATTATAATGAGTATGTATGTAGGCCTATAGAGCCTAAACATATGTTTACTGTTTTTTTTGTGTAACTTTTAATTGTCTGTTATTTTGAAACAGTGGCAATACAGTTTTACAAACAATGTATTATAGGCTATCTATACTGTAAAGTAAAAGGTTAAATGTAGTCTACAGAAATTGTACTAGTTCATGTTGTTTTATTTTATATGATGCTAAGGTTTTTTTTCTTACATTCTTATCGGTGTTTTTTAATCTAAGCTATTTTGTAACGGTGGAGTAAGTAGGCTATTCTTTTTTCAATTTAAGTGTCTATGTTGCTCTACCATGTATTTCATGTTCCCATGGGATCAATAATGCACATGTTTCCTGTCTGTCTGCCTGCTTTCCTTTCTATCTAATGTAAACATTGAGTAACTTCTCCTCCATCCTGGAAATAATGCAGATAAGGACTTCATTTATGTCCCAGAATAAATGCAGAATTGAGTAGGCTTGCGATCAAGAAAAAGGTAAATATAAAAATACCTTTTTGTTGGATAAATACAAAAAACTGTCAACGACGACTTAAAAAAAAATCAACTGAGATGCAGTAGCACAATATCATAACCTGAGGGCAGTAGAGTAATTATAAACCAAATCCATTTTTATAATCGATTTCATTCTCACTCTTAAAGTCCTGTTAGAAAGCTTATATTGAGACAAACATGAACCTTTTTATTATTTCATTTACCCTGTAAGTGCAGATGACTCTGAGTTTGATTTCGATTAGACATTTATGACAAGCCTCTCAAACGTCAAGGTAGGTGAACAACAATACTACCACTTCCTGTGACAACTTTCAAAATAAAATATTTTAAAACAAGCGCAGCTCAACAGTGCAACGTGTCGTAACATGTTGTAGCCAGCGGACATACATTCATAGATGATTAAAATGCTGTCAAGAATTGGGTACTGAGAAGAACTGGTTTTGTGAGCATATACATTTTCTGCTGTGTGAAAATAAACAGTAGAAACCTATTCACAGCTGAGGGTTTTATAAGGCTATTCAAACACACCTTCAATCTAGATTTTTTTTCTACATGAATTATCCAAGAAATTATCACACTGATGTGAAAGGATAGACAAACTCTAGCCACTCGTATTTGAAGCTAAATAAATCGAATTCCCACGACAAAGGACCACCGAGCCTTCCCATAATACACCTAGCAGGGTGTACAGTAATACCAGTATTAAATCATGTAACCCCATATAAATGGTCAAATACATTTCAAACGTTTCTATTAATTTTATGAATGAAAACTGTTATGTTTTGATTATTTTCAGAGGAGTGAGGACGTTTAATAATTTACAAATACAGTGTCTCCATATGGGTGTTTCATCGACTGGCCAATCGCGGACGGAGCGTGCGGTTCGAAGCTTCTTTTTCTATTGGCTGGTGCGCACGTCAGTCACGGGTGGATCATGGTAGGTTGCGGAGCAGGTGAAGTGTTGACTGTGGTTCATAGGGCAACAAACAGCAGCGTACGCTCGCCGGGGGACATCAATGGTGGAGTACGCGTCTATTCAGGGAAAGGTCTGAGGAAGACCATTACTGGGGCTTACATGGAGAGCTGAAACTGAATATGAGGCTAACATCCTTAATGATGTACATATCTCCGGTTCTGCTTGTTATTTTGTATGTATATATTGGATTTTCTGAAGCTGCACCTCGCATCCGCCCCTACGATGCGTCGCCTATCACCAGGAAGCCCGGCTCAGCCTCCGACACCTGGGAGACCTTCCACACCGACATGCCTCCTACTCTACCCGAGAGCAGGTTCTCTCTCGGGCCTTTAGCAGGACTCACACCGGCGCCTGCTTTTGTTTCAGCCGGCCCGACGACCACTACTACCAGCCCTATTTCTAAAACTGCAACCACCTTCCACCCCCATACACCGGACCCGACCACCACCAGAACTACTACTACCACTACCGCCCTCGATACTCGATTAATTTCAGCCACTAAAAATGAAATAACAGCGCCGATTTCCAGGTTAACAAGCAAGAGATCCATCGATGCTCAGACATCACTTTTCACACCAGAGAAAACGCTGCAGACCATGGTGTCCATGGTCTCCCAGCGCACAGCAAACGATGCCTGGGCTGCAGATAATATTGGCACCTCAATAGAGAATAGTCAAGGTGAGTGCTTTTTTATTTAAAGAGCTACAGGGGATAGTATCAACAAAATATGTTTATTGGAGAGCTGTGGTTAATGATGCTGTAAAGAAATCAGGTCCAAATATTAGCCTGACACTGTTGGTGTTGAATTTTTGGGATTAATCCATTTTTAAGCACATTGATGTTCAAAAGAAAAACATCCATGTCTGATAGAGCCTGCTAGAAGGAGCAGGGTGGTCGCACGGTGGTTTTGACGCAGAGAGCGACCGAATAAACCAGATTGCAACAATGGGCAGACCCCTCAGTTTGCACGGTATACCCCTAGATAAATCCTAAATTCACAAAACCCCAGTCTAATATAAACGTTATTCATGCACCACATATCCTCCGTGGATTTCGCTGTGTAGCCTTTATTATATTCCAGAGGCCTTTTATTATAGGATGCCACTGTTACAGTGGGCTGGAAAAAAAGGGGGGGGGGGGCTTTGAGGGGGTGTGAGGTTGATCCTCTTGTTGTTCATTCAATTTATCCAATCCATCAGTGCACACAGCGACCATACAGACCCATGATCCCTTTTTGTTTAAGCAGGCATGTTTGATACTGACAGGAAATTACAAGAAGCTGCTAAAATAGCGGCTTCATCCCCTCTATTGTTGTTTGCTTGGCATGCACAGAACAAGGCCATCCTACCAAAATGGCCAGGCAGTGGCAGGCAGGCCAAGCAAGCCATGAATGAGCAATGACGATGGAGCCCCTCCTCTCACACACCTCACACACACACCCCAGTATCCATGTGGATGTGTTGTTCTCCATGCAGCCCAACACAGCAGCACAGACTGAGGGATGCCATCTAGGGCAGGTCCTTGATGTGTTAGGGACATGCTAAAGCTTGGGGTGTACGTATAAGCACATGAGAGGAGGTCCCCCCTTGTTATGAGAACATGGAGCTCATTCATTCTTGCTTTCTTTACTACGTATACTTGGAAGCAAATTCTGAGAATATGTGGAATCCAAATAAAAAAGGCTTTACATGTTTTCAGATATTTTATTTTCCATTTCAGTCAATCAAAATCTCAATATTTCCCCTTCCAGAAATTGCCACATAATAGTTGTTATTTTGTCATGCCCTCAAACCAGAACAGAAAACCGAGACTACTATATTTAATATTCTGACTGATATTGGCTCCTCACATGTTTTTTTATACATTGACCCTTTGTTCTCCATGCTCTGCACCTTACAGTCAGGATTAGCCTCAGTGAAAGGAGGGGGATTAGAAAAGATGATCAAACTGGCTGTTTTTTTCCATGCTCATAAACGGCTCTTATTTTAAAATAAAGTAGTTTTAGAAGAAAGAAGCAGGACCATGCAGGGCTCTGAATGTTGTGATGATGGGCATCCATATTGTAAACTAAAGTCTAACGTGCATTAAGTAGCCGACATTTTAAAGGTCAGGTGTGATACATTTCTCTGTTTTTTTCATCCCTCTGAATACATTTCAGACTTTTCTTTTTTTATTGTTGTTCTGTTCGAGAAACCTTGAATCCTCAGTGATGAAACCCGAGCGTTTCTCTGCAGATAATAATACTTTTTTATAAACAAACACAAAGTTAATACATGAGTAAGAGTAAAAAACAACAACATTAATCATCATTATTTTGATTTTCCTCCAAAATGCTGTGAAGATTTTCTGCTTTTCTTTGTCTCGTGTGTTGGAATATGTGTGAGAACATGAAGACGCTGTTAAGGAAGCTACAATTTTCACCGTTTCAGGACAATTCAAAGAGTAACATGAAGATGGCGTCAGTCTTATCATCTACTATCATGAATTATTATGTCAGAATGATCAATGTACCATCCATTATGGAGCTACAAGTGAAACATGTAGATGAGTTCTGAATGAACTCCGAATTCTTACTGTACTTGCATGAGAAAAAACATCTTAATTAAACAAAAAAATCAGCACATGTGGACCTTATCCTCCTCATTACCGATGAATGGAGCCAAAATGGCGTCGTGTTGACTGTCACAGGCACTCTTCATAGTGAATCAGCCAGTGTTATTTATTGCTGTTTATTTGGTCCCCCCAGTGTAAATGAAATCTGCGTCCTTGTCTGAGGTCATACTCGAAAGCTTCAAGCTTGCGATGAAATAGTATCCAGGAACCAAAGCGCTCGTCATTGTTGTAGCCTAAAGGCCTCTTACATGATAACATCACGTCAGCAACAAAGGGCGTCACCTGGGTTAACGCCTCACACGAACTCCCCATATGCATTCTCTGACAGGGAAGGGGCCCTGCACACAGATAGAAGGTGTGTTTTCCACGACTTAGGGTTTCCATTTCTTCAGTGTTTTCAGAATGCTGGTAAGGTGGTTTGACGCTCGAGAAAAAATGGAAAGTGCATTAATTGTTTCCGTGCAGGGGGGCTCCCACTACTGGTGTTTTCTCTGTGGAAGCACAGACAGGTGAATTAGGCCAGAGAGGAGTTGTGAGACATGACTTGTCCTGAACAGCCTGCCGCTGCCCGTGTCTGAATACCAGCCATGCTGTTGTTCCACTTTAGAGCAGCCGTAGAGATAGGAGAGAGGTGAACTCTTTTCGCCCTTCTCTCTCCACTACACACGGGTCCAGTCCAATCTACATCAAACCTGTTGTGTGCCTTTCAAATCGGCCCCCCTCGGCCCCCTATCCCACACACCTAGAGGACGCCTGCTTTTAACAATGAATCGCGGTGTGTGAGGTAAAAAGCGTTCAGTGTATCTCACACATTCTCAGGAGTGATAGGGGCCGACGTTTCTTCTTCGGTGGCCTTTACTGTAGCAAAGGGTCTGACAGTACACTCCGGAGGCTTGCATAACCACAGGCCTTTCTTGGTTACATAAAAATCCAACAGTGGAAGAAGAGCATAATCTGAGTGGGATCGCCACGGCTGAAATACATTAACATTCAGCTGTCCTTTCCTCTCTATCAAACTGCTAGCTGAGGTATTGTGCTCAACCTGTGTGCATTCCACGTCTGAGAAACATTTATAGTTTAATCTCACATCTCTTCACGCCGTCTGTTTTCTTTGTTTGCCCGCTGAGCACCAAATGGAGACGTAGAGTCAGGCATTCAGTCGTCACATGCCACACCTAACCTGAGATCAGATGAATAATAGATTGCCACTCTGTGCTCTACAGGGTCATCCACATGTGTGTCATTATATCCTGTGGTTGCCCTCGTTTGAAGGGAACAAGAGCCCTCATTGCTGCAGGTCTCAGTTTACCAGGTTTCCCATATTGGTTGTAGACTGACATTCATCCTCATGAGGTAAATTAAATAACATTAAACAGATCTGAAGTCGGAGTGGTCTCTTTTTAAAGGACTTAATCAGGCTAACTGTATACGACTACTACGACACTTCAGCGTTCATTGTTACATTTTTAATGGGAGCCAAACTGTAAAAAACGTTGTCCTCCTATTTCTTCAAACTGAGACGTTCATTGTTTGATTGTAAAACCGATTCACCTCTAAAAATCAGTGTCACTCTTCAGCGCAGCTCGGGCTGAGCTCCAAAAAATCCTTCACCAGTTCAGGGATAAAAGTTTAGAACATGGGCGATGGATGTATACCACTAAAAAAAGTATTATCCTCTATACTGACAGCTGACTGAATGAAAAACAGTAAACACACAGGAGACAGTTTGTATTTAATGAAAGAAATCTAATTAGTCAGGCACATACTCTCTAAAAATAAAATAAAAAGATGTTGTACATATTCGTATTATCGTAGTGAGTATCTTCAGTTTCCCAGTAATATTTATTTTTCTTTTTTTGGTTTAAATCAATGTAGTTGCAACATCCAAAAGTCTAATGTTGTGTTAAGTGCAGCCGATAAAAAGATATGAATCTTGCAAACCTCTTGAACTGAGAAAGTGTTAATTCGGGGCAGCTGTGGAAGGTCGGGGGTTCGATCCCCAGCTCCTACAGTCACATGTCCTTGGGCAAGACACCAGTGCTCAGCGGGCAAACAAGACCAAGTTCGCTTCAAGCTGCTTCGTTGGCGGCGTATGAATGGGATTAGCTAATACATAGCTATTTGTATCTTAACTTTTTGTAAAGCACTTTGAGCTGCATTTAATAATGAAAAGTTCCCTGCAGCATCATTTAATTATTATTATCATCATCATTATTTTAGATCAATTTCATTTGAATTTCTGTCCATTGACTTGTGGACTTTTTGTTCTTAGCACGTCAGTACAATACAATTCACAGCTTATTCTCAATAGCCGTATATTTCCCTGACTAATGAAGCTGTTTTCTTCTTTCCACCCAGAGAGTCTTTGTAACTGCAGCAGTGGTAGTGAGGGGATTTTGGATCCGGACGAGTGTGATCAGAGCACCGGTCAGTGCTCGTGTCTGTCTGGCTACTCGGGGCTTCAGTGTGACGACTGCGAGGAGGGATACTTCACTAACGGCACCAGCGGCTGCCTGCCCTGCGCCTGCGACTCCTACGGCGCAGTGAACCCCCTCTGCGACAGGTGAGGCTGCTCTCTCTCTCCTTCTTTTGATGGGCTTTGTAACTCGCCCTGGGGTACCTGTGATGGAGGCCATAGCTTCCGGTGTCAACATGCTGTTACAGGAAGAAAAAAAAGCTCAATGTGTGTTAAGTACTCTGAGGGAAAGTGTCCGTTTTAGCTGCAATAGATGAGTCTGCATATGTGTTTAAATCATTTTTATGTGTTTGCAACTCAACCCGAGTTATGGTTAAAAATGTTAAAAACCATTGTCCCTGCAAAAATCACAGCATGACGCATTTTTATGAAAACCACATCTCAGGAATTCTTGGTCGATATAGTTTCAACTTCCACTTGGACTCAAGGAAGAACTGGTCAGACTTTGGTGGTCAAAGGTCAAGGTCACTGTGACCTCACATCTGTCCTATGCGTGTTAATGTGATATCTCAGCAAGGCCTGAAGGGAAATGTATCATTCTTATGTTTCTTTGAATTCATGTGTCGAGAACAATAGCATCTGAGATTGATTAGTGGACATTCTCCCCCGAGCTCTGCCCCCCCCCCCGTACCTGTCTGTTCTGCTCTCATGAGAAGGATCTTCTAACAATCCCATGGTCTGCAGAGAAACACAGAAAGAGAGAGAGAGAAAGAGAGAGATACTCTAAGATATCATTTCTAATGCTGGCCTATCTCTACTGTCTTTTTGTTGTCAGTGTAATGAGTTCTCTCTGTTATTTCCAGTGTACAAATATTCCCCCTGTCCCGTCCACAGCTTCCCTGTCATTCTGATGAAGTGATTGTAGCTGATATATTACCACTACATAAAGGGAGTCTAGTTTATTGAGAGGAGTTGTATAAATATATGAATCTACAGAGAATAATCACAGCTCAGTTGTGCAGTTTCCATCAGCCTTTGGAACGGTTTAAGAGCCTCATAAGCTTCTTATTTTTGTTTTACAGCCGGCTACGTAACCGTTTGTTTCAATCTCAGCTTCATCAAACTTTTTTTTTCCCAAAGCAACTGAAAGCTGTTTTATGAACTGAAAGTCTGGGATAAACCCTTCATTAACAACCTGCAAAGCACCAGTTGCAACATAGCAGGCAGCACGCAAAGAGCCAGATATCTTTCTCACGAGATGGTGGAGACCAAAACAGAGCTTAAAAGAGACTTAATATTAGACTATTGATTTTGACGGCCTGGAAAACAAATCAGGCAACTGTTTCTCAAGAGGTTTTCAATACCAATGTAACTGGCAGCTGGTTGCTATTTAATTTTTACATATTTAGATTTTCTTTTAGAAAAAGAAAACTGGGGACGGGCTTGATCGGTGTAAATAATGCACAACATGGGAACCTTGACTTCTTGCAGAGCTGGGCACAAGTCCGCTTATCCATTAATCGTTCATTGTCTTTGGCCTGATTTGAAAAACAATTACTGAAATCTTTAACTTCTGGTAAATGTGGTTTCCTTTAACGTCATTTCATTCCTTAAATGAACTTCCTCTTTTTGTTCCCTGAATTCACTTCCATCAAGAGCATACCTACTTGTGTACTTCTTATTCTTATTCTTAGATAACAAGCCCAAAGGCCCGTCTCATACATACCTGAAGTGACTTCCAGAGTGAAGACAGTGGTTCTATTGATAAAATATGTTCAATACAGACACAAGTGTAAATTGAGTTTTCTAAGTCATCGTGGCCTCTTAAGAAGTCGAATCTATTGGATTGCAAAAATCGGATGTTTTTGTTGTTAATGATAAAATTGGTTAACACCTGGAGTTTCTCCTGCCAGACCCCTAGTATTATTTCTGCAGCAAGTCTGGGCTGATGTGAGAACGCCGCAGGATATTATCTGGAGAATTCAGCTCGAGCCAATAGGAGGGAGAGTGACGTTTATATAGTGTGACTGCTGCACGGTGCATAGAGTGTATACGCGCAACCGCTACAATCTCTGTGCACGTAATTAAACAGCTGCATTATGTTTTCTGTTCGTCAGTATGTTGTTCTCCGCTCTTTTGTTGAAGATGTCATTCTGCTGAACTACACATAGCATTGATATAAAGGCAAAAATTCTCATTATAGCGTCGTATAGCGGACGCTGTTGCTCCGTCCGCTACTTCGGTGTTGTTTTATATGTCACGTCTTGCCTCAGGAGACCACCGGCCCCCTCCTTACTGACAGGGATAGTCTCCAGCTGTGAGGTGCAAATGTGAACAGTCAGGTCAGGAGAATCCGGAGCAGTCCTCCTAAAATTGTCCAGATATTTTCAGGAGTGCATATGTGCAAACAGTTGACTGCTTTATAGCATAACTTCTGGCAAGCTCATTGGTCAAGTGGGTCTTGGGGAAGGGATATAAATATTTGATGACATTTTTTGTACAATATTTGTAAAAATTCAGGATGAGTGAAACAAAAGTGTTTCAGGAAATGACAAAAATACTATTAAGAAATCTTTTAAAACAGTGCTGGTGTGTAGGTGATGGGGTCCACAGACATTGGTGATAGGAAGTGATTTGAAGTGTTTATACCTCGTTGTACCATTGTCCCCGAGCGTTTAGTGCTCAGCTGTTAGAAACGAGGAATGCATCTGTGACAGAGTTAGGACTTTTTGTTCTCCGGGATCCATTTTAGAAATGATGAAGCTTAATCCGGGGCCGCATGGTGTAACCTTCCACAGATTTCCAATCTAATCTACTATAAAATGAATCTCGACCGTGAGGTTAAAAGAAGTCAGATTCTTGAAGAGAAAGTTGCAAATCTTTGAATAGATTGTTGATTAGGACAAGGTGTTTATATCCCTTACTTGCACACTTGAGACACTCTGCAAAGACTCTTTTTGAAAAATGGCATCCTGTGGGTTGTCAAGTGGGCTCCCTCCTTCCTCAGTGTTACGCTGATAGGCACACGACACCTCCAGAGGGTTCAGCCGTGAATCCTGGCGTCCCAAGCTCACTCCCTACATGCCATCTGCTCACCTGAGGGCCCAGGTGGAGTCCTTTCTGTTCAACCAGAGCCACTAACTCTACTTTTGGCAGCTTTGGGGAGGTCTTTGACTGCCTGCCGAGGGGCCTTTCCTCGCACTCCCATCTCCCGCAGTAGCCTGGATGTTGATGTGGCTATAAACCCTCGGCAGTATATTGGCAAACTAGGCATCAGCTGAGAAATGTGACAACCAACTGTTAAGCAGCCAGGAATAGACGAAGAGAAACGTGTTGATTAAGGTTAAAGCTTTTGTTTTGATGGTTATTTTAACTGAATGTATTAATGCGTGTTGTCATTCTGTATGTGGTGCTTAAATAGTTTACTTTAATGTTTCTCTTGACTCAATACATCGTCTGAGGTTGGACAGGATTTGCATAAAAACATGTGATTGGAATTAGTTTGCATGCAAGTGTTTGATTGGTCCAAACACCCACCTGAATTGCTGTACAAACAGTAACACACAACTGTACAAACACTGCATGTACACCTTTCCGTGAGTAAATGATAGATGTGTGACCACAGAGTGAGTTCATGATGACTGACAGCCCGCCACAGTGTTCTACAGAGCGTGGGAAAAACAAGACAGCTAATTATATCACTGTGATCTAAACTCTGAAACAAGCTATCAGACTGTGAAGATTTATCCAGAGAATTGGTTTATATTTTTAGGTGTCTTCATTCGTTGTGGCCTTTATTTTGCATGACAGATTTTCAAAATAAAGGTGTGTACAGCTTCTGGAAGATGAGGTGTACCTGTGTTTTTTATGTGTGGCTTTTTAAGGCGTGCCCTCTTGAGCTGCAGTAGTACTACTAAACAGACTGTCTGCAGTGAATTAGTGTTTGTTATCTCATAAAGACTGAGACAAGATGTTCTTTGGCTCAGATGTTCTGGATAGTGTTCATCATATCTCCATGGCCCTGCAGAATCATATTCTGTTCATTGAGTCGGAGCCACTTTCCCCGCAGACCGCCCAGAAGGCAGCGAAGTGTTCAGATCCTGCTTACCCGTCAAATTCAGAGCCAGAAGACAAACAGCAGACCGTGCATGCAGCTTCTCCACAAGTCACAAGAGCTGTGACTTGGAAAGGAGGCTGCGTGTGTGGGTTAGGAACGTGGTAAAAATAGCGGCTGTACTTTCTGTCTCTAACCATGAAAAGGAATGTTGCCTCTTTTCAACAGTGTGTGGAGGATTTGTGTTGTCATGTTCCAAAAAAAAAAAATGTCACCATACACAGGCTTACATAAGCTGAATCCTAAAAGGTGAAATCTTTCTCATGTTGTGAATCCTAAAATGCTGTGTTTGGAGCGGAGTGGGATGTAGGTGAAGGTGCATGCAGGAGGGTTATTTCAGGGCTTTCAGCTTTCTCACAGTAACACACCTAATACAGCCCGTCTCAGACAGTCTGAGCCAAGCCTCGTCACTGCTAGCCCTGCTAGCATCGCTCTCCCCGCACCCCACCCCCCTGCCTCAGGAGCTTATCACTGTGAGTTATACAGATTAGCAAGCTTTCCTACCCCCCGGCCTGCTGCTTTAAGTTTCTTTCCCATTAAGTAATGAGCAATCAAGCTGAGCTGGAGCCAGGTGGAGCTTTAGTTGTGTCCTTTACAGCGACAGTGAAAAAGGAACAAACAACACAATGATTTTATATACTGTATAAGCTCAAATGTTTAGTGTAAAATCATTGTGTTGTTTGTGAGATGATTTCTGCCATCGTCCTGTCAGAAAGATGCAAGCTGACACGACAAGGTCATTTCATGTTTGGGCGGCATTGTAGGTTTCATTTAAGAAAACTCCAATCTTTGAGCCCTTCAGTAATCTTCCTCTGTCAGCCTCTGATAGACGATACATGCCTCTGGGAACAGATGTTCATTTCTCAGTAATTCCGGTAAAGCCAGCATTAGCTTGAACAACTTCCAGGCAAGACTTCCTTTTGTGTGTGGTGTTGACGTCTGCAATGTAAACTCCATCATTTCTTGGTCCATGACATCCTGGAGTCAGGCCCGTTCATCTGTTTAGTGTCAGTTCAGTTCAACAGACGATTATAAGTCACACAGCAGCTTCATGCTGACTCACTTCAGCGGTATGGGCCCGAATCCCCCCCCACCACCCCTGATTGTCTTGTGATTTCCTTGCATTTAACGGGATAAAGTAAGCCTAAATATAAACATCATGATGCAGATTTGTAAAAAGTAAACATGCAAGCTTTTTCGGTATCGGTACATGTGTCTCGGAATCGGATCGGATCAGAACTTTAAAAAAAATGGATCGTGCATCTCTAATTATCATTATATCATGAGATTTTCACTGATTGAACGATCGAACGATTGGCCTGTTGTTTGCAGTCCACAAGGACTGTTTCTCCTGCACACACCAAAGCCTGTTGATGCGTAATTGGTCAATACAGTTTGGACTACAAATGTACTACAAACGGATACCAGAACACTTCACATGCTGACGGTCCAGATCCTGAGCCCTGTACTGATTCCACATTTTCATCATGTAAACAGAGATTAATACAACTACTCTTTTTTTAAGCTCACTAACATTGTCTTTCACTTTATCTCCACTCTTTGTACTACAGACCCTGCTACACAGCCTTCAAGGAAAGAATGTTGCACCTTTATTTTCTGCCTCACCGTTTTGAAAGAGGGAAAAACAAAAACAGAGGGAGTGTGTTGTTTTACTGTTAACCTTGACTCAAGGTCCTTGAGTCCAAACGCTGAGTCAACACTGGGGTAAATGGAGGAGCCAGCCGGCAGGCCGGGACACTAACGTAACATTTTGAGGACTTTGTAAGTGTCACCCACATCAGCAGTAACTAAGCGTCTACCTCGAAGAAGGAGAAGTAAGCAGATACAGAAAATGAAAGTGTCCGCAAGTTGGAGGTAAAACAAGGTCACTACCTGACAAAAAAGGGAAGGGTAACTGCATTGTCACAGGGATAATAACAGAAGGCATACAGTTCGTACTCGCATGTCCAGGGAGCAGATGGCTGGTGCTGTCTGGCTCAGTAAAAAAGTATATTATGAGGGGCCTTTTATGGCACAGAGAGACTGATGATACACTTCAGGTACACTAGAACAGGAGCTGGATAACAGCAGCAGTGATGGCCTTAAGCAGCCTTAAGTGTATTTTTGTTCTAGTTCCCTAAACAGTGTAGGCTATATCACATACCTTTTAATATTTACTCGGACAAGAGCTGATGTGTCCCTTGTGATTTCACTCCATCAGTCTCGTTCACAGCTGTTATGTATGATATCAGGAGCGCTGATAGACACTCACCAATAGAGGCAGGTTCACTGTTAGATACCCGACTGACACGCACAGCGAGCAGGAAAAGCTGGAAGGTTTTGATTTGTATCCACTAACAGTCACACATAACTCAGTCTGCTCGCCGTGATGGAGCAGCCCCACAGTTTGTCTGAGGCATCATTACATAAGAGCAGGACACTATATATATATATATATAGCTCAAAGCCAGACAGAGCTCTCTTCTAAAAGGCTCCCTTTCTTTTGATGTGAAACCAGGGATCTGGATTTGTGCGTGGCGTTTGATGTGACGTGATGCTGCTGACTCTGCTGCGTGCTCATTGAGCACTGTGTTCATAATCATCCCTGCAGTTTTTGACTCATTTGTTTTTGTATGGTTGTACATTTGCCTGGATAACGGGCCAAATATAGATGACGTGACATCACAAGGAGATATATTTTCAGCAGCTAGGATGGACTGTAATAGAATACTTATTTTCAGTTTTGTGAAACATCAATGTAAACCTCAGAATCCCGAATCACTTCCTGCTAATCAAAGAGGAATTACTGTGCTCAGTCATTCAGCAGTCTCATACAGGAAGAAATAAACGGAAGTGTGTTCTCTTAAAGTAAACTCACTTGACATTTTTTGATATTTGAGCATAAATAGGGTACTTTAAAAGCTGGGCCTTATGGTAACATATCATCGGGTCTTAATGACCAACAGGTACTAAAAGTTTTGGAGCTGCCTCCAGTAGATCTTTTAATCCGTCAGCCACGGGACAGGCTGTAATGGGTGCGACGTAATCTTTTAGGGCAAATAAGCCCGGTCAAAGTGCGTCGTGTAATGTTCTTGTTTCTGCCTCTGACAGCTCCACATTGTTATTCAAACGTCTGACAATATTTGAGAAAGAATCACTACACACTATAACGTTTTTTAATGGAAGATCCTGAATGTAAACAGAGACAGTTACACTTTGTTCTTTGTTTTTCAGAGACATCAGAGTCCCAGAAAAGTAAATGTTCCTTACAGGACACAGTCGTAGTCTCTAGCTGCTTTGATTGGTTAGTTTGTTTGTGTTTGTGTTTTTGTGTGGGGCCCAGGCTTACCCTTATGAACACCGCGGTAACCTAACATTAAAAAAGAAGCTTATCATCCAAGCAGAAGCTCCTCACATGTCCTTGGAGCTCAAAAGGCTGTTTTCTTTTTGCTGTTATTTGGTCTTAAATAGATATTGTAAGAATTCAGATTTGGCTCATATTTTAGGGTTTTTCCGAAGACTAAAACAGGAGTACCACAGGGTTCTGTTCCTGGTCTTCTTCCTTGGGTGGTATAAAAAAATGACTTTCCATAATCATGTTTCAGAGCAGTTCAACAGTGGTTGTTGGTTTTAAAAAAGCATGTCACTCTTTAACAAAAAATACATCTGTTGATGGCTCATCTGTGCAACGAGGTCACAAACTTAGAATGATAGTCTGAGCGGCCCGGGTTCAAGTCTGACATGAGCGCCCTTTTCCCTATGTTATTCCCCATTCTCTCTCTCTCTCTTCCTATTTTTCCTATCCACTGTCCTATCTAAATGAAGGCAAAAGCCCAAAAGTGAATCTTAATAATAATATGAAGAATAATTTGATTGGTAAAGTCAATGTTATTTGTAGTGGCACTTATTTGAAGGGGCTACATGCACTGGAAGATCACCGTCTTTTATTTTTACATTTGCTCCCTCTTTACACCTACAGTGGATGATAAAATAAGTATCAGTGTCTGAATATGAAGTTTCGGCTGCTGATTAACCCACTGTAATGTTTTACAACATAGATCCCAGTTTGTACACCAAATGAGGAAGCAGCCATCGATCAGTACCAACAGGCTTCAGGCTAATATAAGGGCTTTGGGTTGATGATTAACTCATCCTTCACAAGCACTACTGATAACGACATGACCTATGCTCGATGTCTAGATGATTGAAGTTCATCTATAAGCTACAATAGCAGTGTACAGTGGGTGTGTGTGTGTCTATGTTTGTTTGTTTTAATTGACCTGTTGTACTGCCCTACAGGGGAAATGTACCACACAGTTGGGCTGGCAAAAAAAACGGCCGTTATGAAAAGGGAATACACCACCTTGTTGCTGGGAATTATATTAAATGCTTTAATCATTTTATTTTGGCATTCAGGCTGTGCGCACTCATAGCTTAGATTAGTCTGTTTGATATCGTACAATTCACAAAGCTCAGCCTGATTTTCAGACTTTATTCTTCTAGAAACATTTGCCATCTTATTTCCATTTGGCAGCATGCTTAGATTTACTGGTTAGCACTAAGGATGTTGCTAGCCAACTTTTTTCCTTGTTGGTTATGTTTAAATTTAAATTTAGACTAACTGAAAAGGTAAGAAAAAACAACCATAAAACAGTGAAAATTTAGATTTTTTTTGAAAATTGTCTGCTGTTAAACGATGTAATGTGATTTGCCAACTACAGCTTAAGTTAGCAGTTGTAGCACTGCAGGCCTTGGGTCCTCCTTGCATGTCATTGTTCACATCCCTGTTCTAAATATAGTGATGCATGATTGCTCTGGTTGATGTGCCAGTTTAACCTGACACAGCCTACTTTATTATCTCAATTTTTTAGATCAAAATACTTCCAAACCGTGCTGCTCCTACGAGATGCTATCTGTTCACTGTGCTTGTTTACATCCGGGTTGTAGAGCGGGGTGTGCCGACTCTCCCTGCTCTGTGGCTACATCTCCGGCTAGTGGCGAGTGGCTGCGTTGCAGTTTGAGGATAACATTTGACTGGCATCGAGTGTCAACATAAAATATTAATGTTTAATATATCCACCTAATAATCGCAAGCAAGGGTGACAAAGTCTAACCGTTTAGTCGACTATACATGCACATCCCTAGTTGGCACAGAACCCAAATTACAGCTTCGCTCATTGGATTGTTTTAATTTTTCAGTTATTTGGTCTTAAATAGAAATTGGAAAAATTCACGTTTGGCACATATGTTGTATTTTTTTTCCAAAGACTAAAATGGGAGTACCACAGGGTTCTGTTCCTGGTCTGCTTCCTTGTGTAATCTAAAAAAATTGCTTACCATAATCATGTTTCAGAGCAGTTTTTCACATGCAGATGATAAAGTATTTAGGTAGAACTAATAACTAAAAAAATCATAGTGCTTAAATCATTGGCTCATGGCATTTGCTGACATGCTACATACCTGTCCCGATAATACAGATAAGAAACAAAACAAAAGAAATACTGGCACTACATGGAAAGTCAGAATTTGTAACAGAGTAAGGATACCACAAATATATAAACTATCTCATAGTTGTTTAAACAACTAACTGAAACCCAGAAATGTCAAATCATTGGGACTCTAAAGTCTGTAGTGTTTATCTTGATCCCTTGACTGTATAAAACATGGACGTAGTCTCAGTGATGTCACTCTTTGTTTTTTTAAGCGCAGTTTTGAAGCCCAACAATGTCAGTCACCATATTGAAAATGCTGTCCCAACCTAACTTTTGCTGAACTTTGTAACAGACAAAGAGGTGGAGCTGAGGTGGAGGCCTTTATCCTTTTAGCAAACAGTTCAAATAAACTTGTCTGTCAGCCACACCCCTAAGTATATAAACTCTTAGCCATAATATAATCAAACAAGATGAGTTCTTAAAATAATTCACCTCTGTACAGTGTGTACCAATACAGACATGACCTGTTCAGACCAAACCAGTTTTGGAATCCGACTGTAAACATGTTTATATTTCCTGTTAAAATCAACATTATAAATTAGGTGTTAATGCGACTTCCAGGGTCAGCCACAAGTGGTCACTCGAGGAACTGCAGTTTTTGGCACTTTGGCATTGGCTTTATTTTTCAACACCAGATGTTGCTGCTTGGTTTATACTATACAAGGCCAGTTTAAGCGCTGTTGAAGCATTTCTGTCTGCAAGCTGGTGTGGTGCTTTCTAAAAGTACTATCGTTCATTAATAAAAATAAAATGTAATGTTTGTTCATTTGACATATTAGGAGTCTGTTTCCTGAAGGTCCTGCCCAACATTTATGTGTAATAATGAAATGAAGGTTTCTATGATTGTTTGTAGCATCAAGAGGCATTTTGGTCTGTCTTTTAAAAACACCCCTTAGAAAAAATGTGATCATCTGATAGGTACCAGAATTCTCTTATTTTGCAAATTGTTATGTGTTTGCCAGCTAAACACTCGCCAGTTAATATGTCCTGGATCAAATGTTATACTTTTGGTAATTCACTGATCAGTGGCAGTTGCACATGGGCAGATGGATATTGCTTAACCAGTTGAAAGATGTGGAATTACTCCAAACCGAATACCTAAAAACAAAAGCCCAAGCAAATGAAATTCCCTCAGTGCTAGCAACTCTTTGGAGATGGGTGACATGTGTAATCTCTCACAACACTAATGAGATTTCGTCCTTTTGTCCTCATAATGTGGCATTCTGCCTGCAGTCTCTTTACAAATCATGTGTTGTAAGACAAACACACACTGGTACCCCATTTGTTGAGTGAGGTCAATTCAATATTTGACAAAAACGCCACTTAAACCTCTTGTTTCTGTCATTTGGTGTCAGTACTGTATTTGGGTCAGTTCCTGTGGGCATTGTCTGTAAGGCATTTCTTTTGACAACTGTACGAAAGAGCCTCAGTCCGTAATGAAATATTGATTGTGGGTGCAGATGTTTCCGCCTCTGCATCATGTGTCACTGTGCTGTGGATGCATCTTTGCCATCAATGTGTCTTTACTTTGCATCGATTGCATTCTGTTTGTTAACACACTGTACCGAGGGGTAAAACAGAGATGCTTGTGCTTTTACATGTCCATTAATTCAAACGATTTCAGGAAGCAGTGCCCTAAGTATATCGGTGTGTAATATCCAGATGTTATTAGAAAATGTGGACAAAAAAGTAAATCTTTAGATCCTCAGTTTGCCGTTTTTTCTTATTTTTGGCTATCAAGTCTGTAAAACAAACACAACCCTAAGGCATACTAAGCAGGCCTCAGAGGCTAAAGGTCACAGTTTTAAAACAAAATCCAATGCAACAACATCTGTTTTCAGTCGAGCATTTTGACTTCCGTGCGTTGCTGCTTAGAAATAAGGAAGCAGTGAACTGATTACAAGCGTCCTGCTGTCACCAGAAAGCAGCAGTGGGCTGCAGGGCTGCAGGGTTGGAGCCACATGTCTGAGTCCTGACTGATGGCCGCACTCAGGAGACCTGCAGTCAGTGCGTGACTGGACTATCCCATCTGTGTCTGTCGGTGTAGATACTGAGACTGCCCTTTAGATAGGTAACCATCATGTAAAATATAAAAATAGAGGTTGAGACATTCTCTAAACTTCCATCATCCTATCATATCGAACAGTATTGATACGTGTTTCGTTACCAGTTGTTGAGTCTCCAATGTATTCACATCCAACAAGCTCCGAATATAAAAGATGGACAATTGGACAAGCTCGTTGGTGTTAAACCAGTCTTTGTACTAAAATAGGCGTAACGTTTTTTACACCAGGGGGAAGCATGAATTTCATTTTATTTCATCCTGTAAAAAGACTTACGCAAAAGTGGCGGACATAGCAACAGAGTCTGTTGCACCATTTTTCTGAGAGTGGAGTCGGTCCTGAGACACTGAGAGGGGTGGTCGCGAGATGCATTTAAAAAAACAAATGAAAATTCTAAAAGATTTAAAATTGTGTTACCCATTATTGTCACCACCCCCTTCGCCCCACTCGCTCCCAGTGAATTTTCCTGAAGATTTCCTGCGTTCTCAGATAAGCTCACCCTGACTCCATGAAGGAAGTGTACGAGGGGGCCGACGGGAGAAAGTCCGGGTACAGTCGGAAAAATGTGGCTGTTTGTGTTTACACATGCAGCTGATACTTTTCAGGAGTTTTGTGCAGGTGTGAAAGCAGTAATAGATCCATGTTGAGTGGCATATTTGTATCACACTGTGTCCTCAAAGTAAAAATATAAAGACACATTATGAACTGTAACAAATTAAAACAGCTCACAAATGGCTCCAGCTAATAACAAAGGGTGTTTCATAAACTTTTAGACCTGCTAAATTCAAGAATGTCTTTTCAGTCCATGTGAAATCTTCGAGTGTCTCCGCCTCCTCAAATCCGTTAAGTAATCATATCCAACAGTTTAGAAAACATAACAGCATTCACCTTGACTACATGATTTGAATGTTGCTACTGCTAGCTGTTTTTTCTGAGTACTGGTTCGTTAATTCTCCGAAACATCCTGTCCTGTCCACGCTTGTTTTGAGGACTTCTAGGCTGGCAGAGTGCGGCATGATCCAGGAACAGTGGATCATAAGTCCTGCTGCTCGGTTGCTTAACACACCCTTTCAAGATTTGGCAGCACACCAAGCAATGCAACTAAACCTGCTTAGTGTAGCTCCCTTTTTATTTCTGCCAACCATTCACCTCTCGGTAATTAAGCTGGTGATCACCTCCCTGCATGCTGCAGAGAGGATGTTTGCGACTGTCTGCTTTTATCCGACACGAGGAACAGCCGATGGGCTAGCATCGCCGCGGCAGCCTCAGAATGGGGTTAAGCTTTGTGGCCCATGTAATACTGACCTAGTTAACATGCAGATCTGACGCAGAGCGGCTGGGCCGACACAGCACAGAGCAGTGAAATCACACCAAAACAATAACATCCCCCTCCTCCTGGACAAGAGGTCGCAAATTAACACCAGGATTACTGAAAACTGAGGGAGAAGGTTTTAGCATCTGACAAGCATCATTTCTGTGCATCCAAGATTATAATCTGTCCTCAAACCCCCCCCCCCCCCCCTTCTACTGGGGCGACAGAAGACCTGGTGGGTCTGCAGGATGCATATTAGATGACACATTTCTTAATAAATAATGGTCTTAATTTTGAGCTCCTTAGTCTCGGATTATGGCCCCATGACATCCGTTTTAATTTATCTGAATTCTGTGTTTTTTTTACCACATTTTGTCACCTGAACGGAGGCTACCCTCGTGTCCTGCCAATGCTCCTCTTTGTTTACAATGCTTCAGCAGAAGGCTTCATTTTTCCAGTGGAATAACTGAGTCTGCACAAACAGTCACAAAGTCTCAAACGCACTCACGTCTTGCTTCTGCCGATGTGTTGGCACGAGGGAATGTTTGCTGATTTAGCCTCCTCTGATGTCTGTCTGTGTGTGGGGGAGACCAGCCTCGCCCTGGGTGAAAACAGGTCACGCTCAGACAGGCAGGCTGACGGGAGCTGCAGCGTCCACAATACGGTAGAAACTCCCTATTCATTTAGCTCAGGCGCTGTGAAAAACACTTACATTTGTAGGTAGATTTGTTGTTTAAATCACACCCCCATTCCGGCCAATTCCACGATATCCTGCGTTTTACAGATGATTTCATTTTCATTGTCAAACTGGGTGATCTGTCCGTGTTATGGCCCTTTCTCAGATGAATGGAGAGCAGGTCATGGCAGGACGTTCAGGACTGTTTCCTGATGTTTGCTCTCCTACTGCATTTCCAAACTGATTGTATTGTTGCATTATCTGAAGACACTTTACAGGTCTAGACCGTACTCTTTGTTATATTTACAGAGACCCAACATTAGTCCACCATGAGCCACACACTTAGCAACATTTAGCAAAGGTACCGTGGCAAAGAAAACCTTCATGTAATAGACAGAAACCTCGAGCAGAACCAGACTCATGATGATCTGCTGCGACTGTGTTCAGCTTTAAAGATAACGGGAGCTGCAGAAACAGAGATGGAAGGAGACAAAGACCCAGAGACACAAGCATTTAGTTACTGAAAACTATCATTATTATTCTCATGATACAGTGAAGGGAAATATTGACATTTTTTAACTCTTCTCATTCTCTCCTCTAAGATATAATTGAGGGAAATCAAGCCTTTCTCCTGACCGCTGCAGAGATGACTGGCTAAAGATTGTTTTTTGTTTTTTATATATGAAAGACATGAATCCCAGACAAGCACACCATCTGGCCTAACTGGCATGCTGGGAAAAAACTGAGTGGGCAGCACGTTTTTCTGTGCATAGAGTCGTTATGAGCTGATGGTGAGCAGTCAAAGTAAAGGACGCTTTAACTGAAACTAAAAAAGATGTCCATTACCTATTATTTCCATTCATCGTTGAGGTGATAAACGTTATTGAGATATTTAAGTGTAGGTTTAAATCTGGGCCAGACCGATATGGGGATTTGGGGCCGAAACTGATATCGATATTGGGGAGAAAAAACATCTGATTCCGGTATATCGGCCGATATCTTTCAGTTATCAAACACTTGTGGAAAAGATAACGCAGACAAGATGGTCACTCAACTATCTCTGTATCGACTAAGTATCTCTGTGAGTCATGCTGTCTGAAACAATCATTCATGCCAGTTTTGGGACACTGAAAGTGTTTGAAGTCATGCCAGGCGTGTGTTCGGCACCGTCTATTGTCTGGCCCACGTGCTACTTTGTTTTCTGGTCTAACAAGCCGTCGATGGAGGTCAGCTTAAGTGGCGTGTGTCGTTTGTATGCTGAATGTGAACGGTGAGGAAACCACACTGGTCTGGTGCTCACCGGCAGGCGGCCTGTTTGTTTTGTAAGGGAGACCAGTACACACAAACACTAATCCTCCTGAATCCTTAATTGTTACAGAGCAGGAAGTTTGTTTCTTTTCTACGTCATGAATAAAATTCCATCAGTGTTTTGATCCATGATGGTTCAAAATAAGAGAAAGTATTTTCTCTCACATGGGTCTTTCGTTAGCTAAGATGCTAATGTGTTTAAATAGATAGATATACATATTTATGTCAGTCAACCAGCAAACAGAGCGAGGGCCACTCCCCCAGGAAGCTCTTTTCATCACATCACTGCTCCCTCTGTAACGAGACAGGGCTTCAATTATGTAAATGAAAGTTCATCTAAAATCCCTCTCCAGTTCAGGTTGTTCACAGCGTGTAGCTCCAACTCCAACTGCTCAACAGGGAATCACAGCATTGTCTTTTTGCTGACACTTAAAAGTGATCAAAACGGTTCTCATCACAGCGTGAAGGTGAAGGCTGTTTTGTCCACTTTAAGGTCAAATATTAAGAATTCACCGGTATAAGAAGTGATGTGCCCATGATTCCCTGTTCATCTCAGTTATTGTTAAACTGGGAGATGCTAACTGGTTTCCTCTTGAGTGCTTTCAGTTGTGAGGCTTTCAGTACACATATGTTCATTTTCTCACGTCTGTGTTTTTCCATGAGGATGGACACGCCTCTGACGACACGCTCACTAGATCTGACGAGCTGATATGGTGATTTCTAACACATCCTCTCTCTCATGCAGGCCATCACTATTCTGACTTTGACATGTCTACAGTTGGACCCACGGCTGCTGCGGCGAAGTCTTAATCCTCCATACATGGAGCGCGCGACATAACCGCCAGGCCATCTGACACGCCTGCTCTCAGCTTTTTAAAAATGAAAAATGTCTGTGTTTTAGACGAAAGATCGGACAAATGATTCTCTGAAGTCTTTTTATGAATAAACAATTTACTTTTTAATTCGGAATGACATGCGGGGAAGGACTTGAGCCCGCGCCACCTGCTTGGAGGACTGTTACCTCCGTACATGGGGCGTGATCTAACCGCTAGGCCATCTGCGCCTTTCTTCTAACATTCATTATTGTTGATATATTCTAATTATTTAGAAAGAAACTAAAATGCAGAATGTTATTTGAGACGTCTGGACGTTTGCACGTAATGACGGCGTTTTGAGATGAAGCACTTTCACTGAGTGCGTGGAAGTTCTTCTCACTGTCTCTGTGACAGTTGGACATTATCTGTCTGACTTCATTGCATTAGGGTCACGATGCTGCATGTGAATATTTTTTTGTTTGTTATGTATCTGTGTGTGTGTGTGTGTGTGTATTAAAGCAGAAGAATGAGGACTGTTGATCTCCCAGCCTCGTCCTCAGCCGTGCCCACGCCCCGCTGAGCATCGCCGTGGGCCTCTTCATTTGCATTAAGTGCAGTTGTTTTAACAAAGCCCTGCTTGTATGAAGACCCACGCTCACACTCGAAGCAAAGTGCTTCCAGTCACTCTTGATTTACTTCAATTGTTTTGAAGTTATTGTCCCCGGATTATGGTTCAGAGTCCATTGTCTTGGGTCCGTGGGCGGATCCGGCTTCAGTGTCGTACGTTTCCTCTGATATTACCTCGAGTTTAGGTCATATGGATCAGAGAGACACAGAGGATTTTTTTCTGACAAACAATACAAACCCTCACTGCTACTTAATTCTTGTGCATGAGCCTGCATCTCCTACTATTAACTGGCAGCTGCACACAGTGGTGGGAGTGCTGATGAAACCTGGGAAAAACACATTAACAAATAAAAACAAGTCATGTGTTTATTATTGCCCAAGAACTCAAACCTAATTGGATTTAACTTTGCTGGAGCATTCTTGGAAGCATTATTAACCGAGAGCAATCATAATCAGTTATATAAAACACATGAGGCCAATAAAAGGCTGTTCTGCCAACTCTCAGTGCTTTTATCTGGAGCCTCTTTTGTACATTTTATTCTCGACAATTTCTCAACAATGTCAGAACCTTTAGGTCCAGATATTTTCAGAAATGCCTTCCATACGTGCACCTTACCGCGGGGGATCGTCAGTTCAAGATGCACTCTCTCAACTCAAAATTAACTGTTTGGTTTAGGTGGGGTGGGGGTGGGGGGTTGCCTGGGTGCTTGAGGAAGAAAAAGAATAGCGCTGTAATGGTGACTGTATCTGTGTTCATATCACTACAACATATACAGTACAAACAGGTGATGTTCCCAGGTGAATAATTGCCTTGTCAGTTAAATGAAACTTCAGTTTAACCAGCCAGTCTAAAGGTAAGAAAACACTCAGAAACTGGTCGAAAACTATCAGATTTATTCAAAATTGTCAGCAGGTAAACAATGTAGTTTGGTTTGCCTAGTGTGGCTTATGTTAGCAACGCTAGCACAGCTAGCCTTCGGTCCTCCCTGCAGGTCAACATCCACATGTCTGTACATGTTGTTTAGCTCGGTGCTTCGTTCTTGTAAAGGAGGTTTTCCTTCCAGCACACAGACTCCAACTCACCGCTATATTCTTGTCGTTAAACTCGAACAGGGAAAAATAATGTTGTTTTTTCTGAGGCTGATTGATCACCTGCCTGTGTGTGTTTACAGCCTGTGACGTTCTTTCTCCCAGGATGCTTCTGTGCTGACGTTAGCGTAACCTCGCCCGCCAAATCGATGTCAATACACTTAATCTGGTGGTGTTGTTGATTGTTTCACACAAAGTAACAAATAATGCATGCTTTTAAATGTCAGTGTTGTAACAGCGTAATTGAATCTGGAAAGTAACTGATTCGAGACGTTATAGTCCCAACACTGGTGATACTACAACAACAATAATTTTAAAGAAGATTCAAGCTGGCTGCTGGTCATTCTGATTTTCTGAAAAGCGTAGTGTGTGTGAGTGTTTGAAACATACTGGTTTACAGATTTTTGCTGGGAGTCATCAACCAATCAGACATGTTCTCTGCTGAAAGCCTCGCCTCCAAAGCTTCCATACTTGTGGAAATGCTTCCCCCGACTGAGCCGGGCAATTCCTTTAGTGAGCCTGTGAGTTAATTAATTACCATGTGGTTTAAGAACGCTTTAAAAGATATGAAGAAAAGACACTTTGCTATTTATCTTTGTATAATTGTTGCCCTTTAGGTGCTGATATAATAAAACATTAAAGAAAAGAAAGGGGGGGTGGACAACATACTAAGCATGTTAGCGCAGTAACAGATTCCCTCACGCTCTAAACCTGGAGCAGAGATGTAGAAGGCAGATGGATGAATTGGAGAACCTGCAGGAAGTCCAGAGTGGATTCTCTACAACAGTCTGGACATCAGCTGTCATGACAACAATCCAAAAAGCGAGCACACTGACCTCCCTCTACAGCTCTGACTTACTGTTGTGCTTCTTCAGATTCGATTAGATTTCCATGTTTTTAGTTTGACTTCTCGAACCTCTGACACCCAGATTCGACTCATAGGTGGCTCTCTTATTATGCAAACTTTTAGTGTTTTTGTGAATCCTACTCTTTCTCTCTTTGTGTCTCCGTCTGTTACTTTTGAGTTTTTTGCTGCTGACTGTCTCGGCCAGGTCTCCCTTGGAAAAGAGTGTCTTAATCTCAATGGGACAAACCTGGTTAAATACAAATCAAATGCTTGTTGACAAAAAGGGGGGGTTGACTGGTTGCTTCCTGTGGTTTAAGTAGACAGGGGAAAACGTTGTACCCAAAAGGGGAGGACACCAGGCACTCCAAGCAAGAACAATTCAAAATGAAGAAGGAAATACTGAAAAGGTCTTTATTATAACGGCTTAATCGTTGACAACGCCGACCACAGAGGTCTTCATCAGACACATCGTGAAATGATTCTGTGTTGGTCTGCATGTTGTCCAGGTCCAGTACTGATTTTGTCCTGTGCTCTGCCTCTTTCAGCTCAGGGATATGTGTGTGCAAGACGGGAGTGTACGGACCCAAGTGTGATGAATGCCACCCGGGTTTCTTCCACTTCAGCAGCACGGGGTGCCGGCCCTGCCAGTGCAACAACCACACCAACTACTGCCATCCACAGTCAGGTGAGTCTGCAGAGGACACACGGAGAAATAGCATCAGAGAGACAGACGCACTTACTCTGTATTTTATGTCCCTAGCTCTGTTTGTCTATACGAGAGTAGGAGATCTCTGTGGATTATTCAGCTTTTGGTAATGTCGTAACGTTTTCCTGCTTTGCTCTGTGTGCAGTGACACAGCTTAAAGAAGTGCAGAGATTAGACTTCACTTTGAAACAGAACTGATGTGTCGTGACGTATCTCCTACAGAAACAGGATAGAGCCAATCACAAGATAGAAGGCGGGACAAAACGTTGGAATAAATATGATGCGATCGTTGAAAAAGTCGGCAAACGTGGTACAAAAATTAGACACAGCTTTTTAATTGGTGGAAAATGAGTAAACGCCCCATAGTGCAGGATGAGTCATCAGACGTTTGAAACATTTTACATTATTATTAAAGTTGTTAAAGTGTAAAAACACTCGGATGATGCCTTATTGAAACATATTTGACTGATAAATGAACATTGAAAACAGGAACGCCCAATTAAAATCAGGAAAATGTGTTCTTCATTTCATGGGGACTTAAATGCTAATCAGCTATAGGGGTGTTCTTGACCATAGATTTGAATCAGCAACTTAGGGAGCAGCACTAATAATGAGTCTAACTCCTGACTTCACTGCAGGTTAACACCTCTGTACTAAATGCTGACGATAACGTGCTGTGTTTGGTGCCACAGTCTGGGAGTACACAAACCTCCAGTCTGTCTAAAGTCAATATTTACTGTGGAAACAGAGCTGAAGTGTGATGTTCAGTTGGTTAGAAAAGACGAGTGCTGTATCAGAATGAACTTTAGAACTGTAGAAAATCACAAGAAGGCTGATTTTTGTGTGATCCAAATCCTCTTCTGTGTCTTTGATTTCATGTGAAGGAGGATTTCTGCTCACTTCCCAGCAGTCAGGCTTTAAACCTCCAGCTAGTGAGAGGGAGGAGGAAAGGTGGAGGGGGACAGGGTTTTGATGGTGGGGGGTTAGTTTGAGGAGCCATATGTCTTTCCATTATAAAACAGGGGGGCAGATGGAGTGCTGTAGCCTTGCCATGGGCTCAGTCTTCACACTGCTGTGGATTTACATAGCTCAGGTTTGACAGCTCCCTTTAAAGCCTGACCCTAACCTCTCCCCGGGGACCGCCTGCACTGGAACACATTGTGCAAACGCAAATTATACACTATACCAAACACTGTGGACCTTAAATAAACATGACGGGGACTCGTCATTTCCAACAGGACAGAGACAGACTGTCCGCAAACAGTTTGACTGCAACTGCAATCAAATCTAAATACTGAACAAAAGAATGCAGAGAAAAGGGATTCCAGTTTTAACCTTTGTTTGTTTTTGATTTTTCCACCTCTGACCCTTCAGAGCTCATGTTGCAAACCTGTCGTATATGTTGTGTCTGGGTGTAGCAGGGCTGCATGGGGGATTCAACAATCTTAATAAGACTTTTTTAAAGAGAATATAGTCTGAACTAACGAGTTGTTACACAGCAAACAACAGTCGGTCGGTCTGCAGTCTTCAATCCGTTATCACTCTTTTTTCTTTATAATCTTATTTTAGATATCAGAGGAACAAGCTGAGTTTTGTAACCAGCTCGTCTAACCAAAGAGCTCAGCTGAAGCCTTTAGGGAAAATACTGCTTTTGTAAAGATGAAACTGCTCTGGGGTGCTGGTGGCCTAGTGGTTAGTGCGCGTGTCCCTTTTACGGAGGCTGTAGTCCTCCAAGCAAGAGGCCCCGAGTTTGAATCCAACCTGTGGCTCCTTCCCCGCATGTCATTCCCCACTCTCGCTCCCTGATTTCTGACTCTATTTACCGTCCTACCTCTAAAATAAAGGCATAAAAAAGCCCAAAAATAAACCTTTAAAATAACAGATGAAACTGCTCTACTTAATGTTTATTTTTTTTATTTAACCTTTATTCAACCAGGAAAGAAAAACTCATTGAGATTAAAAATCTCTTTTTCAAGAGTGTCCTTGACAAGACAGGCAGCAGCACAAATAACAGAGTTTCAGACAGACAACGAGCAGCCAAACATACTTCAAGAATACATCCTTAGGCATTAAAAGACACTAATAACAAATCTGAACAGCAAATGTTTGTCAGGGTCATCCACAAACATATCAGTGAGAACATTTACAGCCAGATGTGTCTGCCTCCAAGTCATTTCACTTCCACTTAAAATTCGCTAAGTTTCAGTTCATTTCGTAATTTGTTCCAAGTAAACGTTTAACTGGTTTGAATCATCAGCTGCAGCTGTTGTTGGAGAGGAGAGGAGGAGACCAATGCCAAAGATTCAGCAGTATAGATAGATTGATAGATACTTTATTCATCCAGAGGGAAATACTAAAGATACTAAAGGGATCCTAACTTAGAAACCTTTCAATCTTGTTGCTTGGCTCGCTCACAGCCTGTCGTGCTGTCTGCATCGTGTTAGAAACATGAAACTCATTCAGTGTTTAATTATCTTTATTAAAGAAAGACTACATGCTTGATAGTTCATAACAACTGCAGTACATGTCAAACTTAAGTACTTACTTTGCTTTCCTCAGGCTTTGGTCATTATCAGGAGAATAGTCAGATCACTAACGTTAACCCATTGTATCCATTCAAAATTACGTCTTGAAAGGATATGATGATATTTTGCTCTGCCCAAAATCAAATCCATGTTGTTTTTCTATAGTACAACAAACATATTGTGTCTTAAAAACCTTTTTTAAAGTTGGTATTTGTGGCCTTCATCCAGGCCACAAGATGAAACGTCGGTCTAATGAAGTTGTTCTTTAAACTCCAAGTGTAGCTGCAGCTTTTTGACCTCTTCAAGACTTTCTCACTCTCCGTGCTTCTTACAAGTTGTTGAAGTTGTGTCAGAGAACCCGACTCTGCTTCTAAAAGCTGATATTTCTCATCACATGGTTACGGAGGCCTTTTGCATTCACATGAGAAAACAAAGTTTGTGCTGTTTTTCTTAATTCACAAAATAATTATCTCAGAATTACGGGTTACGAGGTGCTTGCATTTCTCTTCTCAACACCGGCGACTCTATTGCAGTCTGTTGGGTTATAGTATTTTCAGCAATCGCCATAACTTAGCCGCCTGAATGCATTTAAGAAGCATCACATTTATCAGTGAAGTCTCTTCCAGCTCAGCTTCTCCTGACAGATCAGAGCGGGGTGTGCGTCTTAACTGCAAAGTTTTAAGATGCCTGTGCCAAGTCAACAAACTAAAAAACCAAACCATCTATATTATCTAATGACATGAGCATAACCAGTGTTGAAAAATGGAGTCAATGCGGAAGTGCAAAATCCTGCAGTTCGTCGAGTGTCCGTTCGAGGCTGGCTCCAGGAACACCGGAAGTCACATACACACCCATTCAAAAAGTCAGTCTTTAAAGCCTGGAACAAAAAACAAACTAGGTCTGATTAGCACATGTCTCAATCGGCACACATTGTGCGGGGGTGAATTTTTGTGTAACTCATCCGTTTTGATTTTATGAAGGTGAGAGTTATTCTCAATAAGGTGAGGAGCTGACCTGATTGACAGGCGGGCGTGGTGTAACGGTTTGTCAAAAGGCTTAAAATCCACCTCAGCTCCAGCTCTCAGACTGTCGTTAGGTTGACTGAAAGTCAGGCTGAGACAGGATTTCCAGCATGGCAACCACCATCGACTCCAAAGCCCCCTGTAGTTACTGATGGGTTACGTCACTCAGGTTTCGTCCATTAATATTTACAGTCCATAGTATCTCCCCATGTGTCAACCCCAAACCAAAACAAAAAAGAGTTAAACTAAACAGTCCGGGGATGTTTGCTTCGTCTAAATCAGAGCTTCTGTTGGGATTTTGATGTACTGGTATCTCGCAAATTTAGAAAAAACAGAGCGGATTTGTATTTTTCCATAAAAATGTCGATGATAATCTCTTTCAGAAAAATTGAGCAGATTTAATTTTCTCATGTGAATGCTATACGCTTCTGTACCACTGTTTGTTGAAGAAAAGGCACTTTCCCCGAGGTGAAAGCCCTCCTCTACCTGTAATCAAACCTGTAATGTTCAGGTCTGTTTGGGAGCTGATTCCACACATTAGCAGCTCGTCTGTTGACACTAAGGGGATGATGAACGGTTTGAACCCGCTGTTACATAAAGATATAACATAGTGTGCAGCCTGCGGGCAGGTTCAGTCACGTCTACATGACTTAGCACGAGCATGGGGGCAAAACAACTCCACCAAAAACATTCAGTGGAGGCGACACCTCCACAAATATTTACAGCAATTACAACAACGTATGACTTCATGCTGAGGTTACTAAAGTATTTGAATGTTATATAAGTGTGACGTTGATGTGTTTTATTTGCATGTTTGCAGCCAATGGCTGGCTGAGTGTTTGACCTTTCAGGTTCTACATGTTACTGATGAGAATGAGATAAACACACCTCATGAGAATGTGTCCTTCTTAAAAAATCTTTAACAATACATTTGCACCATGTAGTATGACTTCAGGTATTTGTAACTTGCGCTTCATTTTCTCAGAGGTTATAATGATAAAGTACATCAAATAGACTAAAGGCGACATTGAGCCTTTCAGCAGCTCTTGTTGCTATAATGAGGTCATTATTGTTCTACCTGGACCCAGGGGCGAGTCCAGACTTTTTGGACTGGGGTGGCTGTGACTTGTGCAGGGGTGGCCTGATGTTTGTGCACACGCATGAATGAAGAGCGTTTATTTACCCCTCCTGTCTGCACTGATCACATCGACTTTTAAGTAACACAACTATAATGGCAACATAAACATCTTCTAAGCTTCATTCTTCAGGGACTCAAAACAATGTTTGTCCAAAGTCACAATTTAAAGTATTTTAAACAAATGCAAACAAACATCTGCACACTGAAAACTTTTCTAACCAACCTGCCTCCCATTTTGTGTGCAATTCAAATACTCCTGTAATCACGAGACCTTTGTTCTGTCCTCCAGGTGTGTGTCTGAACTGTGAGGGTAACACACAGGGATCCAACTGTGAGGAGTGTAAGCCTGGTTTCTACCGCAGCCCTGGACCTGGAACCGCCCTGACCGAAGCCTGTGCACCATGTCCCTGCTCCAACTCCACCTCCACCGGCACCTGTCGCATCGGTCAGTCCCTGCTGCTCACGCACATGCACGAACACGCACACGCACACACACACACACACACACACACACACACACACACACACACACACACACACACACACACACACACAGTTAGCTAAGTTTCTTATCCCCTTTAGGATCAAACTTCTTTGTCCTCGTTGACTGACTGACCTTTGATTCACCTGATGGTGTTCGTACTTTCTATGAGTATTCTCATTTTCTTTGAGTTATATATTGAAAATATATAACACGAGCAGAACATTATGATGTCTTCAAAAACATCCTCCACTGTCAAACTGGACTGCAGCAGGGCTGTAAACACCTCTATGTAGCAGCATGGTGTCCATTGATCTAAGAGAGATGCAGTCAAAGGAAGATGTGATAAACAAAAAGAAGATAAGCAGTTACATAGACCTGCGTCTTCTGCTCATGTTACAACACATGTAGTCAAGCTGACACACTGTGTTAGAATCAAGGTGAGGGATGAATGTCAGCAAGCAAGAAATAAAACCTTTCTTACGCTGTCTGTTCTTAAGAATCATCTAAACAGGGAAACAGTCCGGTCCATTCAGTTGTTATAGTTGCCTTACAGTGTTGTGTGTTTACGTAACATGTTACCATGCATGTTATCTGAAGTATCCTGAGTTTGATCCGGGGTATGAGGAGAAGGTATGAAGATCCAGCAGAAGATTTATTTGGAAGCACTCGAAGTGACGCAGGGACTATTTGAGTGTGAAGGCAAAGTTTAGATGGAAATCATGCTTTCAAATGAAAGATCACACTATTGAATAAAGATACGTAATAAGTGCCACAGCGTCATGATGGTGTCAGAAGAGTTCCTCTTCTACTTTTGTTAAAGTCCCCATGAAACTGAGTATCTAATGCTGCATTCAGGTGCTCCTCAGATTGTCCCAGTTTCCAAGTTGGGAAGTCGTTCTCCCGACTTCAGAGTGTTCACGTGCTTTCAGTTCAGAAAGTCTGAATGTTATAACAACAATCAGCATCGATACTACAAAGAAGATGTGTGTTATATTTGAGCAGAACGTTGATGTGCAATACTTGAATTCATCAAAAGTATCTCAACATGTACAAAACGTCTTTTGCCCCCCATGTGACGACGAATATGACGCCAAGTCGGCAAGTCAGGAACCTAATTCTTCCCCGACTTTCTGAGTTGTTGTTCCAACTCGAGCAGGCGTTCATGTGCATTTTCCAACTCAGAAACTAGTTTTTCTGATGAGTCCTACACCACATGAATGCACCATTAATTCTTCCCCGAGGTTTCTGAGTTGTTGTTTCGACTTGGGGAGGCATTCATGTGTTTTTTTTACAACTCAGAAAACTCAGAATGTGGTGTCGGATGTGTCTGACACACTGACTCCTCAGCTTATCACAAAAAACATGTCAACACAATAAGACAAAGCTTTTTATTTGGTCGAAAATGAGTAAACTCCCCTTAGTGCGGGATGAGTCATCAGACATTTAAAATGTTTAACAGGAGGAGGAAATTCAGAAGTCATTTAGCTGTAAAACCTCTCAGATAAACCTTTATTAAAATATATTTGGCAGATAC
This sequence comes from Tautogolabrus adspersus, assembly GCA_020745685.1. Taxonomy (NCBI): domain Eukaryota; kingdom Metazoa; phylum Chordata; class Actinopteri; order Labriformes; family Labridae; genus Tautogolabrus; species Tautogolabrus adspersus. The sequence continues at coordinate 5,625,965 of CM036534.1, read as the reverse complement.
ATTTATATATAACACAAGAACACTGGATTAAAACCAGGAACATTTATTTTTCATTTCATGGTGACTTTAATCTTCAGACATAACCGGGCTTGTTTAAGGTTCAAATGAACAGACAGATGTCCGAGTGGTTTCAGTCTTCTCGCCTTAGTGTATTTCAATGGATTAAATGGCTGTTTTTACTTTTGAACTATTTACTATTTATTATTTTGTGTAAAAGATATGTAAAATAAAATCACAATTAGTTGGTTAAATGTTTAGTCTATAAACTCAACTATCAGCTCCCCAGGTGATGTCTTCAAATCAACACAATCAGATAATTTCCCTTCGAGCACGTCATTGGTTAATGAACTTATCGTTGCAGCTCTGGTGAAACCCGATTGTTCAGCTTTAATTGTCAGCATTATCATTACAGACTAAATCACAGCACCAACAGTGATCACAAGTGAAATCTCAAATCAGATCTGCTAGTCAATCAAACGGCTTTCCTTACTTTAAAGAACATTGACATGAACAGTTCACAAATCAACACATTTATGTAGAGGTTGACTTCTACTGCTACACTCAGAGTGCACGTATGAGCAACAACATGATGTACGAGTATGAAGCCTGGAGTTTTGTCTCTCATCGCTGCATTCATTTCCCCTTACTATTAAGGTAAGACAAAATACTGACGAGAAACTAAACTAAGGTGCTTTCGATCTCTCTGGAAATAACTGTGACCTCCCTGTATGACCCCACCTCCTCCACCTTCAGGCTGCTGCTGCCCTACTTACACCACACACCCAGGGGTCTCTTTCGGGTTGAGATCTGGGTTGAACTACATCTCAGTCCTGCCTGAAGTTTAATTTGAACACAGATTAACAAGCCATAGAGGGCTGCACCTGGTGAAAAAGAAAGCTGTAAGGTACACAAAGAGTTTGATGTGTGACAGATAAATGTTTCCACCATCAGAAAGCTTCATGCTGAAGATTCTTGTGTTCGTGTTCCTGCCCGCTCCAACATGTCACAACAGACACGAGAGTTCATCAGAGCAGGCAGGATGTTTCTGGTCTCTCAGTAATGTCGAGAAGTATGGGATGGTGTTTGCTTTCAGCTAAAGTCGGTTGTTTTTTGGTTTACACTTACATGTTGTGTGTGTGTGTGTTGAATATTTCAATCACACATGTCAGATTAAGTCTTCTGTACACACTAGTTATATTGAAGTTGTTGTTAAGTTACCTGGGCCAACAACAAAAACAACCCATTTAAGTTAAGAAAGCTCGTTGTCGTTCTGCTTTATTCATATTTCTGATGTGGCAGATTAAATAAAATTAAAATAAACCATCAAGATTCCTCTGCAATGTTTCCAGAAGCCAATGTTATGTCTTTAAAAAATAAGATACCTACTGTTTAAAATGATAAACTGACCTTATTATATGATCAGACATTAAGGAAACATGTTTTGTTGAAGTGCTGGCTTCTCTGACAACAACACAGCAGCCAGTTTGTCCTCCTTCTAATTTTAGATTCTGGTCCTGAATGGTCTGGATTTGTTTGGACCAGAGAAGGTAGGCGGTTTTAAGACACCCCCACACAGCCTTTTTTGACGCCCCTCGGTTGGCCAGATATGAGACCAGTTATCAGATCAAACCAACAGGTGTACAGCGATGGAAGCGGGCAAGAGAACTGGTTCAGATAGAAGTGATTGTACCCGACATAAAAGACTCACGAGCAGAAACGTGCTCAAACTAGGATCAATATTGGAGATGCTTTTGAAAAATGGAGAGAGGTTAGAACGCAGAAAGGTTTACAGACCGATGCAGAGCTGGCTAAACACTGAAGCTTCAGTGTCCACCACATGGCAACCTGCGTGAGCATCGACTCTAGAGAGGAGGGGGGGGCTCTCTACAAGGTTTTGAATTTGGACTGCAGTACCACTTTTCAACATTAGGTGTCAGAGTTACATATTGCACCTTAAATTTGTCTTACCCTTTTCTTGACTTTTATTACACTTTATAGCTTCAGGAAAATATACACATCAGAATTTCTTTATTAAATTGATGATGATGAAAATCGAGAGGATACAAATCACACATGAGAGGACTGAAATAATCTAGCTGTGACTTTTAGGCTTTACTGAAAAATATCTTTGATTATCTGAAATAGTAGCTGCTAGTTCATGTTTCTGTGGCTGGATATATTTATTACCAGATATACTTAACATTTGGTGTTGGACACGATTCACTCCTCCATAAAATCCACGGAGAAATCTGATTTGGGACCTTGGTCTGAATTAATGTTAGGCCTGGATTATCTGGTAATATGAGGGATTTACAGATAGAGTCTTAACCCTCTTGAAAGACTCATCGGGGCAGCACTGGTTGCTTCAAACATCTTAAATATTCAGGATTTAAAATCTGTAGGATTAAGTCAGTCCTTCTTGTTTTAAGGTTTATTTTTGGGTCTCTGCCTTAATTTAGAGACAGGACAGGGGATAGAGTCAGGAATCAGAGAGAGAGAGAGTGGGGAATGACATGCGGGAAAGGAGCCACAGGTTGGATTCAAACCCTAGCCGCCCAAATGTGCATACGGGGCGTCCACACTAACCACTAGACTATCGGCGCCCCCAAGTCAGTGCTTCTGAATGGGACAATGGCCAACAAGGAAAGGGTCTACAGGGGCTAACTTTAGATGTTATAATGTCTGATTATGTCTGATAAAACGGAAATTTAAAATCTCACATCCAGTTCAAGGTCAAAGTAAAGATTCAGTTTATTTGTAAATGGTAAATGGATTTGAGCTTTTCTAGTCTTCTGACTACTCAAAGTGCTTTTACACCGCAGGTCACACCTACACATTCACACACTGATGGTAGAGGCTGCTGTGTAAAGTGACCATCAGTATTGACTAATCCATTCATACACATTTATACGCCACTGACGAAGCAGCGGGAGCAACTTGGGGTTAAGTGTCTTGCCCAAGGACACATCGGACATGTTGCTGCAAGAGGTGGGGTTTGAACCCTCGACTTTCCGGTTGAGAGACGACCGACTCTACCAACTGAGCCACAGCCGCCCCACAATCTGTCAATTTTCTAAAGTGTGTGAAGACATAAAAAAGATAAAATGGTGTTCTCCCAGCCCCAGGCAGTGTGACAGAACGAAAACATGTAACATATAGAAACATCAATATACCTCAAAATCTACTGAGCTATAAAATCATTTCTAAAAATACTGTAAAACATGGAGTTTGTAAAAAATGTACTTTGTTGAAACTAAGTTTCTCTGCGTCAGTTTTCTCCTCCAGACGTATTCATCCTTCTGCAAAATGTTACTAGAGCAGGTGGTTGCTTCTAATAATTGTTAATTTGTTTACATCTGCGGCCCCAGATAATCGCACACGTAAAATCTTGTAATGGCATCAGTGTTTTTAAATGCCCAGTTGTGTGCATGTTTGAGAACAGGGACAAAATATTTGTGAGAATTCTCGTCATGTTTTTGAGAATAGACTCACCTGGAGTCTGAGCCCAGCTCCTAACTTATATCCTGTTATCTGGCTTTATTTATTAAGACCTTAATTACAGTGTGGCTAGCAGCCATGTTACGCCGCGTTGTGTGTGTCCTCAGCATCTAATGGTTTCAGTACACCTGGCTCCAACATCACGCTGTGACAAGGCGGCTTAGACTACAGCTTATCCTCGTCAATCGGCTGTTGAACCCTTTCTGCAAACTGCATTGCATCACTGCGTTCACTTAACATGGATATTCTTCATCACATTTTCTCTCACCTCACCCTTCCTCTAGCTGGACCAATCAATGACGGCGTTACCATGTCCCGACACCCTCCTGCACCGCGGCCTGCATGGCAACAGCCTCGTATAGATGCACTTAGGCTGTCAGGTTATGTTTGCTTGTACCAGGGGCCGCAGAGGAGGTTGCACAACGTCGGAGGGGAGGGGAAAGGGACACAAACCAGGCTGAGCTGAGCTGGGACAGCATGAACACAGCTGGGCCATTTCAGCGCCAGTCAGGCAGCAACAGACTGGGGTTGGGGGGGGGGGGGGGGGGATGGGCCGCATCACATCCTCTGTTTAGACTGAGAAACCATAGGAAGAGCGGCGTTAGCGAGGACATGATCATAAATATGCCCTGAATCAGGTCCACAGAGAGCTGCTCATGTTAATCGAGTGTGTGGCTGTGGAGGATGTTTTTAGACCAAACCCTGGAAGTGGAAAAAGAAGCAGCCCTCAAGTAGAGGTTGCCCTGGCAACAGTGACAGATGAGAAGATGCCACAATGCAGTATCGGAGCTCCACACCGGAGGATGGATGCTTTCTAAATGTGCTGATGAGGCCTGTTGCAGTAAATGAATACCCCCACGCTGACACACACACAGAGGTGAAATGGAGCATTGCACCAGTTCAGAATGTGGGTCACACATGTTAAATCATGCTTGTATGATCGTTTCTGTACTCAGTGCTGTACGAGGGCAGGGCTCATTCAGTTTATCCTGAGGTACATCAGATCATTTTAACCATTTTCTGGTGTCTATTTCACGGTTTTCTTTTTGTGTGTGTGTTTGTCTGAAAGTGCTTACCTGGTCAGGTGTTTCCGGGCCTTTATGTGTGTCATCAAAGTGGATGACAATGGGAAGATAAAGAGGTCGTGTCCTCCGGCCTTGTGCAGAGCAGCTCCTCTTTCCTGGTTATATAACTCAGCAGGCCGGCTGCCTTTGAACCTCCAGCAGAGGTTAAATCAAGCTTATCGGGAGCAGCCTGTTCAGTGCTGGAATACAACACAGTCATGTGACCGCCAACATCTAGGCCAATGGAAGTCAGTTATCTGTGTCTAAATCATTCAGCAATTAGGACTGTGCTGATGAGTCTCCTTGCAGACCATCACTTGGTGCACGGAGCTGCAGAGGAAGGTGGTGAACTGTCCTGTGTACACAAGCAGTGGTGGACAAAGTGAATCTCCTTGAGTTTTTTAAGTACCTGTACTTCACTTGATTTTTTAGAGGGAAACTTAAGACTTTTGATTCCACTACATTTCTATGAATGTTCTCGGTACTCGCTATTTTTGCTCTGAAGTCAGCTGATTCATTTTCTTTTTCTTCTGTAAAATCCCATAACATAACGTGGTGTTGCCGTACCTTTACGCCGTGCGTCTCCATGGTTGACCGTAGAGAAAATGCAGAGCAAACGTCAAACAGATCAGACAGTTAATTTAGTGAAATAGTGATGTTGTCACAGAGGCTCTTTTCTTTTCATATACTTTAGTTTATGTTGGGTGCTAACAGCACTGCAGAGAAGTGAAAAGGCAAAGCAGCACCATGAATAAGAATGAGCTGCACAGTCTCACAGTTCAAGAGGCCTCGCACCGACTGAAATGTCTCTTTCAAAACATTCACTGCCTGGCTCATCAGGTATTTGTGGTTGTTCCTATTATTGCTCTCTTTATTTGGAGCTGTAAATGTGAGTTTAAAAGCATGTAAATAATGATTGATAAATTAAAGTAACGTAGCAGAATGAACACCCATGTATTCTTGGCTGCACTGCATCGTGAAAATACAACAATGTTACTTTGACTAAAGACATGAAGATGTTTATCCACCACTTCATTGAAGTCATACCAAGCCTAATGTTTTTGCTGCAGGCTGACATTTTGTATAACCTTTAATCCATCTCCATAATCAGGTACTGTATCTGTATATGAGTTCATTCTCTGTTCTGCACTTGCTCCTCAAACTGTAAACAAAGAGAATAAAAGACAAACAGAGAAAAGGAAATCTTGGCCTGGATGTCCTGCATCAGTTTGTCCGTATTGTAAGCAAAATCATGGAGAGGTGATAACTGATGTGTTCAATAAACATGGAACTATAACGTACAAACAAGAAGTGTGTTATTTTATATATAAAATTTAAAAAAGCATGCAGTTATCTTTAACACGTCAGGTTTCTTTTTTCACACATGCTAAACCAATAAGAAGTTAGTGATTGTTATATCTGTGTAAACAGCTTTAATATCCGTCCTGAGGAAGATACGTGGGCTACTGTCACTTCCTGTTTCAGCTCCTGTGATGAGCTTTCATGTTGTGTCGACTTTGGCGACTCTTGTGGACAAAGCAGGATCATTTTTATCTTTAGCTTTAGAGACCGGCAGGTTTAATGCTGCTCCAGAGGAAGACCCAGTTTGTTTGTTGTGTGAGTTTCACTTTCTGTTTTACTGTCCGATGTTTGATGACATAAGGGATGTGCTTTTAAAAAAAGGTCCTCCATTTACGTTGATTTCTTTTGGCGAGACGATTATGAAAAACTTGAGTTGTGTTTTAAAAAAGGAACCTTTGTTGTATCAGATGTTATTTGTAAAGCCTGTGAAAAAAGACAGAACACGCTGTTTAAGACTGAACTGTGACTGGAGCCCGCAACTTTGTAATGTTATGAAATGTTGAACCACTGCAACTGAATTTTCTGGTGTCTTATAAGCCCATGAGGGTTGGGCACTTTGTGTGCATGACACGAAAATATATTCAATCAATTAAAATCAATCAATATTCATTCAATCTAGGCCTGGGCGATAAAACAACAACTCTAATCATCGCGATCTAACTTTTCACAGCGTTTTCCAGCCCTGAGCTTATGATGGTGAAATGTTCCTCTGTTCAAGTTTCTCAAGTTCTGACAATAAAGAATAATTAAACCACGATGAACCATCTGGGTTCTTTCACTTAGGAGCAAAAATCAGACTTTACATTTGAAAGAAATAATGATGGACCTTTATCGTGATATTTATCTAACGACTGATATGAACATTTTTATCCTGATAACATTTGAAGTCATCTCACTTTTCTATCCCACCTTTATCCAGTCTGAAGTTTGCACGATAAAGAGAATCTGAAAATATTTCAGACATGTTTTTATTGATCAGAAAGGATAAAGGGTTAAGGTCAGGATCATACTTCAAGGTCAAATAAATAATTGATAACCCAAAAGCTGTGCAGCAACACGACCGTTTATTAGCATGTCATGCTCAAATAGAAGAGACATATATAAAACCTATTATAAGTTATCCTTTGGGACACAGTGCTGCTGAGGGGAGTAAACTGTAAGACATACTTTTGATCACATTTGCATCATGTAACCAGGAAGCGGAGGGTGCAGGAGAAAGCGGACCCTTTTTAACGACCTGCGTACGTTACTGATGAAGAATAATGCGCCTCATGGGGAAGTGTGATCGATTCAAAGTCCACAACACTCCACTTTTAGATCTTATGAATGTGTGATCTTCACAGAGCCATGGAAACATACCAGAGCCGTTTAAAAAATGATGTATGTGCACAGTACGGAGACCGGTGACAAGGACTCAAAGTGCTGCCAAACATTCAGCTGCTTCCACTAAAATCAATCAATTAAAAACAATAGAAAAACACATCCACCTGTAAACAGGCACATACCTATACAAAACAACACAACATGTATTGCACAAGATCTGCAAAAACACAGCATGAGAGATGAGATAACAAAGGTAAGAAAATATAAAACATACATGAGACTGATGAACAACCCACCGAGCCTCACAAACATTATTCACAAGAGTTTCCTGCATGTTGAGAGTTCAAACGTGTGGATCCAAACTCAAAGGATGAGCAGCGTTCATCCAGAAGATGTTCCCTAATTTGGGGTTTGAATCGTGGAGAGCGCCGTCTGACATGTCAGTCTAAAGGTGTTTGGTAGAGATCTGCTGACGTATTCTTTTGAGGGGATTTATCGACTCCAACAAAGGCAGTAACGCCCCCCACCCTGACCCCCACCCCCACCTGTATTACTTCTGCATTAGTTGTTTCTCCACTCAGATCAGCATTGTTTTATTGATCATTGAAGCCTCCTTTATGTAGTTCATCATTTAAAGTATCAATGAGCCGACTTTAAAAACCCAACCCATTTACATGTGTATCACAGTTAAGAGCCAAATTATGACACGACTATCTGAGATATGACCGTGTCTCGGATGTCAGGAAGCCAGGAAGATGTGTTCATAATTATTCATGACAGCTGAAGGTGAGGTTCTCAGTTTAGTTCACACAAAGATCATTTTTATTCTTCACAGTTCAACTTTATTCTCTGTACGGTCTAAACTTCATTGTTCTCATACTTCAGACTGAGACTGAAAGTTGGACCTCATTTTCCAGCTTTCAAGTTCAATTCTGTGATTAAAAAGAAATTCTTATCATTTTTTTAAGTTATTTTTTGGCCCTCTTGCCTTTATTGAACAGGGCAGCAGATGAGACATTGGTATGAGAGAGAGAGGGGGATGACATGCAGCAAAGGGCCGAGGTCGGATTCAAACCCACAGCCGCTGCGATGTGGACTTTAGCCTTTATATATGGGGCGAACAAGACATAACTGCCAGGCTATTGGCGCTATAATTCTGGTCATTTTGACTTAAAACATTTTCACCACTACTCAAAGCGTGGTGTCATAATTCTCAAACTCTGGGCTTTATTCCTAGAATTCAGAAACACAGAACATTTTGTTCTCAAACCAAACATATTCAAAGCTTGAATACATGACCCATAGTTAAAGTTAGACTCTTCTTATGTCGACTTCTCATTGCTTTTCCTTTTATGCCTGGCTTAAATGTGTTTAATGTTTCAGGCTAACAGGGTAGAGAGCTGCTTTCTGTGGATAGAACATGCTCTCTACTATGATCCATATCCTGTCATCTGGAGCCCCCTTGTGGCCAAATGAAAACATGCTGTTCATTCAGAAAGCAGCATGCATGTTTGGATGGTTCTCCCTAAAACTCGATCTAAAAGCTTAAACTTTACATTTGAACAATCTCTTACAAAAAAAAACGACCCTGCTTCTCTGGTTAAGAGATTGGAGGTAGAATTGTATAGATGTGTAACTTTGACGTTGAAGCACAATACGATTTCTGATTTGTGTGTTTGCATGAGCTGGTATCAAGCTACAACCTTTTTTAAATCAAACACCAGGAGAGCTTAAGAAGGAGCGGTATCATAACATTAGTCTAATGATGTAGCTGTGTGATTGGCTGTGGTCACGCTAAATGTGCGTCTTCGCTTCTCCCCGTGCAGATTCCAGTGGCTCCCCGGTGTGTGACCAGTGCCTTCCTCGGTACAGCGGGCCACAGTGTGATCAGTGCAGCGCAGGTTTCTACAAATCCTCGGGGGTTTGTGTTCCATGTGACTGCAGCGGGAATGCAGACCCTCAGGGGCCCGTCCAGCTCTGTCACCCCGACACCGGCAACTGCCTTCGCTGCATCAACAACACCACGGGGCCCCAGTGCCAGCTCTGTGCTGCAGGCTTCATAGGGGACGCCCGGGCACACAACTGCACCCGCCCAAGTAAGGATGAACAGCATCATAGTGTCTGCTTGAACAAAGGATAGCATGTCATACTAAATGTGATGTACATGTGGGAGGAAATAGACGTAACTGAACGTTATCAGGGACAGATGCGTCTCCATTTCACACTGAAGATCAGACTGTTGTTAGAGAACAACAGACGGGCTCCCCCCGTGGCCTGTCCAGCAGAGTATAATCGGCCTCTGTTATAAACAGTGACATGTAAGACTACTTTTGAATAATTAGTTAGTGTGTATTAGCCAATTAGAGACAGAGTAGGACAGCTCATCCCTTCACCATACAGGGAAAAAATGCAGCACAGTACTGATTATTGTCAATCAATCTTTAGTGTGAAATAGAGGGGATTTAGAAGTGGGTATGCTCCCTATACCTGCATATACTCTGCACTACACCACTGCTAATAACTCTTTAGCTCTTTATAGATAACATTGAACTATTTCATTGTGACTCTGATTGCAACATTTTGCTCTATATAGAATTCACTTAATGATTAGAAAAAACATTTTATTTGTTCGGTACATTGTGTTACATTTTTCCAAATCAATATACTTTAAAGATATGGTGCTGTAACTAGTGATTCTGTTAAAGAGCGAGTGGCAGTGATAGGTGGAGCAGTAAGTATGGGGCTTTGGACTAAACTTAAGTTTAAGGTTAGACAGCTGGGCATTAGCTCAATATATCTGCTTATCAAAAACCATGCTGACTGGAAGTGAAGCTTATACATGTTCTGGATGATGCAACTTCAAAATGTATTTGAAGACTGATAGACAGATGCATGAAGTGCAGCATACAATGGGATGGGACCTGATTGACCATTAAAACAAAGGGTCAGGTCGAGCCACGAGGACCTCTACAGGTCAATAAGCGTACTACCTACGACAGTCACTGTTAAAATATATAAGTCATACATGAGATGAATATTTTTTATTTAATTCTGACGACTTTTTGAGGGATTCTTTTATTTTTACATTACTGAAAAGCGTGTACTTTATTCATGAATACCTGTAAAGGTGCTAACAAACAACAATAGTGCTACATGAAATGTAAACGTTTTATTACACATTGTCCCTGAAGTAAACTCTGATTTTTGTTTTCCTCAGCACCCAGGATTGTTCCCACACCAGCTGCTACAACCACAACAACAGAGGCCCCCACATCGAGCACATCCCACCCCTCCACGCCCACCACCAGCACCACTTTGACCTCCACAGCGAGAGGCCGCGCCGCCTCCACGTCTAGCAGCAACACAAGCACCGTGCTGAGCACCGCTGCCACCACTCAGGCCCTGCTGACCAGCCTGAGCAGCCCCACTGACAACACCACGGCCGCCCTGACTGAGGTCTCCTGGACCCAGTTCAACATCATCATCCTGGCCGTCATCATCCTGGTGGTGCTGCTTCTCCTGGGCTTCGTCGGAGGCGTGTACACCTACCGGGAGTACCAGAACCGCAAGCTTAACGCCCCCTTTTGGACCATAGAACTGAAAGAGGACAACATCAGCTTCAGCAGCTACCACGACAGCATCCCCAACGCTGACGTGTCGGGCCTGCTGGAGGACGAAGCCAACGAGGTGGCGCCCAATGGCCAGCTGGCTCTCACCACGCAGGGCAACTGCTACAAGGCTTAACATGGCATCTGTCGCAAGACTGCACAGCCAGATATACCGATGACACAAAGCTGCTGGAAAGTACCAAATCCAAAGCTCCACATGTTTGACTGCTTTTTGTTGCCCTGCTGTTCTGCAGCACTTCCCAACATGTTTCCAACCGACAGTGAGATCAAGCTGATCACGTGATCAAAGACGTGGAAGAGAGACAGATTTCCACTTGAAACATTTTCCCATTTTGATATGATTTTGTGTGGAATTAGTGAAATGGGTCCAAAGACAGAAGTGTTTTGTTGGAGTTGTGCCTGCAGAGGGCGCTGTTGTGCAGATGAGTTAGGTGATTGGCATTGATGTGAGTCAGGTGCACACATACACCTGTCTGCTGAAACACAAGTTAGAGGACTTGCAGCAGCCTAGCATTTCAGATATTTTTAAAATGGACTTCAGACTGTTTAAGTTATAACCTGATCACTGGAGCAGTGGTCTGGAGACAATGATTGTTATTTAATGAGTTTTTATTCTGCTATTATTTATTGGTTGATGTTTCATTCTCGGGAGAAATGCTGCACATGTATGGCGTGTTTATTCATGGTGTTTTATCTGATGTGCTGTCGAATAGTCATTTGAATTGGCCAGTATGTTTTTATGTATAGTTTCTGTGTTTCTGGAGAGAGAGTCGTGAGGGGAAGGTGAAGGCTGCTGGCACGAGCATTGTGATCACCTCCTCTTTTGTTAATAGCTTTTTTTCTTCTTCTTTTTTTAAGTGTGCCAGCTCACCTGAAGTATCTTCAAGGAGTGTTTCTTTTAAAGAAACTACTACAAACTCGCACCACTTGGCACTACTGCGGGGGTAGTGACCCATCCTCAGTTCGCGTAACACCACCATAACCGACTGCTTATCTAATCTGCTCTTTGCTGTCTACCTCAGCAAAGGTTGAACAAACCATTTACAAACGTTTATGTTGAGGTTGGCTTTGTGACTCAGCGCCTCAGACATAAGCAGCACTCCTGTATTGATACTGTTGTTATGAAGTAGAACACGCGTGCACGTTTCTGCCGCTCTTTGTCATCTCCTACAATCAAGTTGCATCAGCTCAGAGAGGGATTTGCTGTCGGAGTGATGGACTCCAGAGCTTCACACCTAGTCCTGGACGCGGATCCTTGTTTTGTGTGTTGTTTGGACTAGCATTGGTTGGGTGCGCTTCATTTAACCACAGTGAATGAGTAGAGCTAATTATGGAACTAACTCCTCAGGTACTGGCTCTTTCCCTAATGTGATCACTGTAAATATAATTATTGTACAGATGAATGTGAATAGTAGCACTATTATTGTACAGCTAGAATACTGTGTACACTGTCACTCGACAAGCTCCCGACCTTTCACTCTGTCCTGGCTGGGTGTGATGTTGCAGTCAGCCCACAGCTTTTTGTAATTTTTCTTTGATTTCTTATTCTCAGCGGACTATGCCATGAACACAGCTGCAGGACTACAAAGAGCACCACCCACGTCACAAACCAAGAATACAATGATGTAAATAATCCCCCAAAGTCAAAGCTCAACTCTCCAATAAACATGGGTTTAACTGTTGTGTTTGTTTCTCTCGCTGTTTTTTATTTAGTCGCCTCCACATTTGAATGATTGAAGAAGAGTCGTTTGGCTGTCGGCTGATAATGGCCTACCACTATGAAAACACAAACACCACAAGTTGGTTTCACAAAACACAGATTCAAAGATAGTTTGGTTTATTCTACTTATACTGTTGTAGAGAGAGAGCTCTGAAACAATCAGACAGACATGTATGGCTTGTGAATCGAGGATCTGTTTAATGGACTTGGAGCAGTTCTTTCATACCAACATCATCATCTGTGTCGGGCGGTCAAACCCCCAAGCAGTGACGTGGGACTAACAATCACAGCTGTGTGTGTGTGCGTTAAGTTTCAATCTTTCCAACTCCAACAATACTTGTTCCAATAACTGAACTTACCCGATGACCAGCAGAGGAACCTTTTAGACAACTTAAGACATGTTTAGAATGTAATAACAGCTCTAAACTACTTAAAACATATAACAGTGATGTGATTTGATCATTGTGCTTCCTGGCTCAGGTTAAAAAGCTCGATCAGCCCACCCATCGTTAATGTCCGAACTTCGATGTCTCAGCATGAGTGCCCTTTTTTTATATAATTTAAATAAATACATGTCAAGAATAGGACTCACATGTACACAGGTCTCTGTTTGTACAAAGCCCTGATAATATCTGTTCCCCTTAAAGTTTGATATTGTTGTTGTTGACAGCAAAAAAAAAAGATCAGTTTTCAGGTAAAGCATGTCAAAGATTAAGGGCTAACAATGTTTCATCATCTTATCGGGCATGTGCATACTCGCAAATACGTGGCCCTGTACATTAGGTGTTGTCAGAGGGATCCGGGTATCATTGGATTATCCGTAATTCATCTGTGAGCCGATACAAATTATCGGTTCTTCTTACTTTGGGTTTCAAATGAAAAACAAGAGAACCGTTTTACTGTCTCAATCAAAAAAACATAAAACCAACCAATTTTGACCCGTTTTTCGATTTTCGTTATTCCTTTTCTGCTTTTTCCTTTCAGAATTGAATATTGGAAATCAGCTGTTTCCTTATTCCATTTAGAAAGAAAAACAAAAGTCACGTGGTCTTTTTTCATTTTTTTTCAGCCGGCATGCGGAAGTGAAAGTGTCAGAATAAAAGCATAGAGGGAGAGAGAATATTAGGCAGGCAGAGGATCTATCACAGTAACAGCAGAGGGTGATAGATCATTAAAAAGGCTAACAAAAGCTACATAAAGATCCTTTTTTGGTCATTTTTCATTTCGACATGAAATAGCTTAGCATGACGTGTGTGATATGATTTAGTGTAAGGGCCTTTCGTCTTTCCAAAACACAAAAGGCTTATCCAAAATGACCAGCAGAGGTCCCCACGTCCCAACAAATAATATAAAACACCAAATCCCTTCTAAAGTAGGATCAAACTAAGGTTAACTTTTTATGGCTATTGGTCGTGCTGGTAAAAGGCTCACGCCCTGGATTCTTAAAGTAATCAAGCCGTGACATTTTAGCGGTATAGCCTCGGCCTAGATCATGGTCACATGTCAGAAAAATATCTGAAACCTATAGTAGACTTTTAATAGCCTAACCAAAGGAGTAAATTACCTTACCGGCTTCCTATGTGATATTGTTAAGTTACTGTAGCCAACAACATGTTTATTCAAAAACGTTTAATTTAAACTTTTTGCTTCATAAACATGAGGCTATACCTGCTGTATGGTACTGCAGAGGGATTATCTCTCTGTGTCGACCTTGTTACGTTAGACATTTCTGCAGCAGTCTATCGCGTCTTCACAGTCATCCAAAATGGTTATACCATCTAGTGGCTAATATTCACAGAGAGAAAAAACACACGTCCTCTTTTGGTCTGGGAACCCACGTCCTCTTTTGGTCTGGGAACCCTCCTCTCTGACCGTTTATTCTGCGCATGCTCACATTATCGCTTAACAGTGCACGCAGGCACACATGCTCTAATAATGACGTCACTGGTTGGGCTCTTTAACATGGCTTTGCACTCATATCCAGTAATACACTTAACAGACCTGGTGGAAGATTATGCCATTTTACTCAGATATCGTCTTCTGTGTCAGTTATTCTACAGATGCCTTTGAGGTGACAAACCTCCTCGGCACTGGCAAAAATAAATATAAAATCAAGTCTTTGTTCATGACACGAGGAAATACATTAGGCCTAGGCAGGATGCGAAATACCCAGTGGCAATAGCCCCCCCTCGCTTCCTAGTGCTCCAACACAGGGCTTAAATAAAATAAAAATCATGAGCCTGAATTTGTTTTGCGGCGGGGACAATTTAATAGTGTTCACCAACAGGTTAGAACATTTTGGACATGCACCTAACATTCATTTTCCTGCATTCTGAACAGTTTTTATGCACCAATTTGTGCCTTTTCTGAAAAACAATTATGTTCCGATCTTTTTATTAACGTTCCAAGTGTTCATCAGACACATGTTCACACAAGAATGCATTCATTTGAATACTTCTATAAACATGTGGACTCGAGAGTTGTAGTGTTTTTGCATTATTCCAACTCTGCTTTTTTTTATACAAGTAGTCTCTGTATAGCTGATATATAATTTAGCATTTAGTGTGACATGATTTTGATTTGTTTACGTACTAGTTAGATAACAATATGAACACTTCAACATACTCCAGAATTTGATTAATTTCTGACACATGGTCATGTAGTGTTGTTTGTTTATTTATTGAAGAGGGGTTGGACATTTCAATGACTGACAAACGCACCTGCCTGCATGTTGTTCTCCATTGGTGCAGTAAAAGAAATGATATTAAGTGTTTTTATTCATCATGGGCGCATGAAACACTTTAATGTAACATATTTTATTTTAAATGTAGGTTCCATATATAGCTTACTGTTCTTAATACCTTTATTTTGAAAACCGGAAGTAAACACGCTGTTTCTCCGTATTTACCATAATGCTGAGAAAACTTGTAAACTTTATCAGATATTTGGCAAATCTGGGAATAAATTCCTTACCAATAGCTTTCTTCACAAATGTGTTCATAAAGGTGTCTTATAACATGTATACAAAGATTTAAATCCAACTCCTGTAGCAAAATCCGTGAGAGCGGCTCAAAGTCGGGGTACCTGGAATAGTACCTTATTGGTACTGTATACTTATGGGTGACACATTGAAAATGTTAACCTCTGCTTTAGGTAGCTTGTGAGGGGTCAAACTAGGGGTTCTTTGGGATTCTGAATCCATTGCAAACATTTGTTTTGCAAAAAATCCACTCCTTGGTGGAAAAATGGCCACGCCCACTTTTACATGTACATTTACAGTAGCTTTATATGTTGATTTTAATATCTCCAATACTAGTTAAAAAAATACTGCACCACATTGTCAAATGTCTTAGGGGTCCAGGTCTGAGTCTTCTCCACACTCTACTGTTCTTAAAGTGGGGATTGGGACCCCCTGGTGGCTCGTGAGACACTGAGAGGGGGGGGGTCGCCAGATGCCTTCAATTATACCGAATAAAAAAGTTGAATGATCTAAAATTGCATATTTTACCCATTATTATGAAAAAACATTCAAATATTAGTTGAATTTTAAATACAACTACAGTGGTAAAGTAACATTTATGCTTCACATAAGTGAAACGATGTAGGTGTCTGCTGCTCCCTACCAGTGAAAATTGACACATACATACTCTGAGTGTCTGTTTAGGATATTTTAAATGTCCACTCAGTCCTACAGTTTATACATCGAGTTTACTTGTGTTTTGCTTCTAGCCTTTCTTACAATACATTGCTGAAATAGGGACAGTGGGGGTCCCCGGTCTCTAGCACAGTTATTTTGGGGGTCCAAAGCTGAAATGTATGTGAACCTCTGCGCTACATCATCATTGATACAGTTCTTGCAAGTTATAACTTTACAATTTAGCTTAGACCGTGCCCAAAACAATCCGACCCAACCTGAGCCAGTGCAGGTTCTCTCTGAGCCCAGCCTGTCCTTTTAACTGTATTTATGGGCCTGAGCCTGGCGAAAACCTTACAAGGTGACTTTTATAATTTGAGTTTGTATTTTTCGAATCAGACATCTGTTTAGATAAGATCTTAATAAGCACAACACAGAAGCATCTATTACTGTATATAGAAAACAGCATATTTATAAGGATCCCTCAAAACACAACAACAAACTATTTTTACAAACTGTCTGCTCGTCTCCCGGCTGTTTGGGGTTTCTAAGCAGTGATCTATCAGTGTGAGTGTACCTTTACATTTAGCTCTGGGTCACAGTGGTTCTGTGTCTCTGCTTGTGTTGTTACTATAGGCTGTAAATATGAATGGCAGAAGCCTCAGTGACGTCACCCATCTGTTACTGCAGGGGGCTTTGGAAGCCCATCCTTTCTATGCTGGAAATGCTGTCTCAGCCTAACTTTCAGTCAACCTAACGACAGGCTGAGAGCTGGAGCTGAGGCGGGTTTTTAACCCTCCTGACAAACAGCTACACCACGACCGCCTGTCAATCTGGTCAGCTACACACCTTATTGTGAATAACTCTTATCCTTCATCAAATCAAAATGAATGAGTTATCAAGAAATTCACCCCCCGTACAGTGTGTGTCGATCGAGACATGAGATAATCAGACCTATTTGTTTTTTTTAACCAGGCTGTAAACATGTTTATAACAGCCTTTTTTGAATGGGTGTGTATGTGACTTCCTGTGCATCTGCAGCCGGCCTCAAGCGGACACTCGACGAACTGCAAGATTTCACACTTTCGCATCGGCGTCATTTTTCAACACTAGAGGTTGCTGCATAAATGCACCGGATGCTTTGCACTTGGTGCCAAATGTACCATATCTGGTCCAATCTGTTGATCAAAACAGTTCCTGGTTATGACAGTGAACTTTTTACGAGCTACTATAGCCATCAAAGACCTGGTATCCAAATTTTCCAGTACAAATATCATGCACCAGCTATTACTCTATACCTGGTGTCAGTTTGTCTGGTTTGATACAGGTTCTTACGGAAGGCGATGGCTGAGCTGATCAAACCAGAAACTGTACCTCCAACAGAGGGTGAAGCTGCAAAGCAATCTCTCCAGGCCTATATCAAAACCTGGGACTGGATGCTTCAGCAGAGCATGTCTTTGGACCCCAGTGATGAGGAATGGGTGGTAGGAGTTCATGGTTATGAGCTGGTTCCAACACAGGACCCAATGGCTCCTGAGGAGCCACTCTGGTTCACAAGCTTTAATTGTAATGGAGAATGGTGTTGAATGTATCTAGGCATGCAGAAGTGGTTAAGGTAAAGCATGCAAGAACTGTATCAATGATGATGTAGAGCAGAGGTTCCCATACATTTCAGCTTGAGACCCCCACAATACTGTGCTAGAGACCGGGGACCCCCACTGTCCCTATTTTAGTAATTTGTTGTAAGAAAGGCTAGAAGCAGAACATATTTAATCTCCATGAATAAACTGTAGGACTGAGTGGACATTAAACGTTTAATAAACAGACACTCAGTTGATGTCTGTGTGTGTTTTCATATGTAGGGAGCTGCAAACACCTACATGGATTTACTTACTGTATGTGAAAACTTACATTAATTTTTTAACCATCACTTTCATTTCAGCATTAATATTACTTTGCCACTGTAGTTGTATTTAAAATTCAAATAATATTTCAATGTTTTTTCACAATAATGGGTAAAATATGCAATTTTAGATCATTCAACTTTTTTATTTGGTAAGTGAAGGCATCTTGCGACCCCCCTTTCAGTGTCTCACGAGCCCCCAGGGGGTCCCAATCCCCACTTTAAGAACAGTAGAGTGTGGAGAAGACTCAGACCTGGACCCCTAAGACATTTGACAATGTGGTGCAGTATTTTTTTAACTAGTATTGGAGATATTAAAATCAACATATAAAGCTACTGTAAATGTACATGTAAAAGTGGGCGTGGCCATTTTTCCACCAAGGAGTGGATTTTTTGCAAAACAAATGTTTGCAATGGATTCAGAATCCCAAAGAACCCCTAGTTTGACCCCTCACAAGCTACCTAAAGCAGAGGTTAACATTTTCAATGTGTCACCCATAAGTATACAGTATAGTACCAATAAGGTACTATTCCAGGTACCCCGACTTTGAGCCGCTCTCACGGATTTTGCTACAGGAGTTGGATTTAAATCTTTGTATACATGTTATAAGACACCTTTATGAACACATTTGTGAAGAAAGCTATTGGTAAGGAATTTATTCCCAGATTTGCCAAATATCTGATAAAGTTTACAAGTTTTCTCAGCATTATGGTAAATACGGAGAAACAGCGTGTTTACTTCCGGTTTTCAAAATAAAGGTATTAAGAACAGTAAGCTATATATGGAACCTACATTTAAAATAAAATATGTTACATTAAAGTGTTTCATGCGCCCATGATGAATAAAAACACTTAATATCATTTCTTTTACTGCACCAATGGAGAACAACATGCAGGCAGGTGCGTTTGTCAGTCATTGAAATGTCCAACCCCTCTTCAATAAATAAACAAACAACACTACATGACCATGTGTCAGAAATTAATCAAATTCTGGAGTATGTTGAAGTGTTCATATTGTTATCTAACTAGTACGTAAACAAATCAAAATCATGTCACACTAAATGCTAAATTATATATCAGCTATACAGAGACTACTTGTATAAAAAAAAGCAGAGTTGGAATAATGCAAAAACACTACAACTCTCGAGTCCACATGTTTATAGAAGTATTCAAATGAATGCATTCTTGTGTGAACATGTGTCTGATGAACACTTGGAACGTTAATAAAAAGATCGGAACATAATTGTTTTTCAGAAAAGGCACAAATTGGTGCATAAAAACTGTTCAGAATGCAGGAAAATGAATGTTAGGTGCATGTCCAAAATGTTCTAACCTGTTGGTGAACACTATTAAATTGTCCCCGCCGCAAAACAAATTCAGGCTCATGATTTTTATTTTATTTAAGCCCTGTGTTGGAGCACTAGGAAGCGAGGGGGGGCTATTGCCACTGGGTATTTCGCATCCTGCCTAGGCCTAATGTATTTCCTCGTGTCATGAACAAAGACTTGATTTTATATTTATTTTTGCCAGTGCCGAAGAGGTTTGTCACCTCAAAGGCATCTGTAGAGTAACTGACACAGAAGACGATATCTGAGTAAAATGGCATAATCTTCCACCAGGCCTGTTAAGTGTATTACTGGATATGAGTGCAAAGCCATGTTAAAGAGCCCAACCAGTGACGTCATTATTAGAGCATGTGTGCCTGCGTGCACTGTTAAGCGATAATGTGAGCATGCGCAGAATAAACGGTCAGAGAGGAGGGTTCCCAGACCAAAAGAGATGACTGTGGACGTGTGTTTTTTCTCTCTGTGAATATTAGCCGCTAGATGGTATTAGCTAACCATTTTGGATGACTGTGAAGACGCGATATACTGCTGCAGAAATGTCTAACGTAACAGGTTATGGGCCCAGTCATGGCCAAAAGTGGTTTAGACTTTTATTCGACGGTGACGAGAAAAACTACGAGCTCTGGGAAACGAGGTTCCTCGCGCACATGGAGTTACGCGGCCTCAGAGAAGTCATCACGGAGGACCCGCGGATAGATGAGGACGACGAAGAAGCCCTCGAGGAAGATGAGGCAAAAAACGGAGAGGCATATGCAGAGCTGGTGCAATGTCTAGACAACAAGAGTTTGTCACTGGTAATGAGAGACGCGAAACGTGATGGAAGAAGAGCACTTGAGATTCTTCGCGGGCACTATGCAGGAAAGGACAAACCCCGCGTTGTGAGTTTGTATTGTGAACTTTCCTCGCTCCATAAGGCTAGCAATGAAACTGTAACTGACTACATAATTCGAGCAGAGACTATATTCACATCATTGAGAAGAGCAGACGAGCATATTAGTGATGGGCTTCAGATAGCAATGGTAGTAAAGGGGCTACCTGATTCATACAAGCCTCTTGTAGTGCACATCACCCAGACAAATGACATTGTAACGTTCAGCGAGTTTAAAACAAAACTGCGAAGTTATGAGAGCACTGAAAAATATGGGAAGAGTGACGGAAATGTAGAAGAAGACAACGTGATGAAGACTAGCGGGGCAACAAGGGCACGTGGAAGAGGAAGAGGAAAGAAAATGAACTTGGCTGATGTCGAGTGTTACACATGTGGTAAAAAGGGGCACATGGCAAGGACATGTCATGACGAATTCCAAGCGAGAAGGGAAGAACGAAAATGGGACACACCACAGCGAGGAAGGGGGCGCGGCCGAGGACATGACCGTGAGTATGTAAAGAAAGCTGATGGAGAAACGGAGGCAGAGCCGACATCGTTCTGTTTCTTTAAAATAAGTGACTGTCCGACACAAAGAAAAAACAAGAAGGGTCTCATGGTCGACTGCGGCGCCACAACACACATGATAAACGATCCCAAAAAGTTTAAGAGAGTTGATAAGAGCTTCAGACCCGAAGGCCACACGATCGAGCTTGCCGACGGAACCAAGGTGAGCGGGATTGCGAAGATGAAGGGAGACGCCGAAGTCTACCTGCTGGACAGCGAGGGACGACAAGTGAAAACGTGGCTCAAGCAAGCACTCTACATCCCATCTTTTCCTCAAAACATCTTTTCAGTAAAAGCAGCGACAGCCAACGGAGCCGAGGTCCGCTTAAAGAACAATGATGATTGGCTGATCCACAAAGATGGTACCAAGTTCAAAATGGATGTGTATGGTAGGCTGTATTACCTTAAAACAGTAGAAGATGAAAATAGTGATGATGTGAACGGGTGCTATGACATTCAGACGTGGCATAAGATACTTGGTCATTGTAATTTTGATGATGTTTCAAAATTAGAAAAGGTGGTAGAAGGGATGGCGATAAAAGGGAAACATGACAAGTCCAATCAAAATTGTGAAATATGCACACAGGGCAAATTCACACAAAACAGAAACCGACAGGCAGACGCTAAAGCTACAACCGTACTAGAATTAGTACATACAGACCTATGCGGTCCAATAGAACCGGCAGATAAAGATGGGTACAGATATGCCATAGCATTTACTGATGATTACAGTGGGATGATTTTTCCATACTTTATTAAAGCAAAGAGTTACACGACAAAGGCTATTGAAAAATTCATAGCAGATGTAGCTCCATATGGAAAAGTATAGTGCATAAGATCTGATAACGGTACAGAGTTTACCGGACAGGAGTTCCAGTCTTCACTGAGGAGTAACGGGATAAGGCATGAGACGAGTGCACCCTACTCACCTCATCAGAATGGCACTGCCGAGAGGGGTTGGAGAACCTTATTCGAGATGGCACGATGCATGCTATTGGAGAGTAACCTCCCAAAGCAATTATGGACATATGCTGTACAGACAGCAGCTCAGATTCGTAACAGGTGTTACAGTAAGAGACTCGAGCAGACACCTTACCGTGTTTTCACAGGAAAAACACCTAACCTATCTAACATGAAAATATTTGGCTCTGAATGCTACGTATATAAGCAGGATAAGAAGAAGCTGGATTCTAGGTGTACAAAGGGAATTTTTGTTGGCTATGATAAATATAGTCCAGCATATAATGTGTACTATCCTGAGACAGGAAAAGTCCTAAAACATAGGCTGGTGAAATTTATCACCAAAGGTAACGCAGATAGCCAGACTCAGACAGACTATAACATGGGGGACGATATTGAGTATTATGGAGATACACCACCAAAGATAGGCAACCAGGGTCAGGAACAGCCAAAGGGGTGTAAAGAGTCCAGTGTTGAGACTGCTGAGACAAGTCCCACTCAGACAAATAGTACTCAGAAAGAACAGGAAGAAAGGGGGTATCCTACCAGGCAAAGAAAGGCTCCAGAACACTTAAAGGAGTACCAGTGTAAAGCTGAGTGTAACAATGATGAGAGTGAAAATGTAGATTATTTCTACAGTGACTTATGGTGTACCTAAAACAATTAGAGAGGCTATGGACTCTAAGAAGTCAAAAATGTGGGCTGACGCGATGAAAGAGGAGATTGACTCTTTAACAGAGAATGAGACTTTCACTCTAACCCCACTGCCACGGGGCAAGCAAGCAGTGGGAGGTCGCTGGGTATATGCAGTAAAAGAGAGCCCAGATGGATCTGAAATTTGTAAAGCCAGATATGTTGCAAAGGGGTATAGTCAAGTGGAAGGGATTGACTATAAAGAGACCTTTTCACCGACAGCTAACATGACCTCTGTCCGAGCATTGATGCAGGTGGCTGTACAAGAGGATCTTATCCTACATCAAATGGATGTGAAGACTGCTTACCTCCATGCTCCGATGGACTGTGAGGTATACATAGAACAACCAGAAGGTTTTGAAACCAAGTCAAAAACAGGAGAACACTTGGTATGTAAGCTCAACAAGTCACTGTATGGTTTAAAACAGTCCGGGCGTAACTGGAACATGTTATTGCATGATCACCTTACAGAGAATGGTTTTGTACAAAATGATGCCGATCATTGTGTCTACAGCAGAGAATCTGAGAACGAGAAAGTGATTCTATTAGCATGGGTAGATGACTTAATCATAGCTGCAAGTAACAACACCTCACTCAGTGATGTAAAAGAGATGCTGAAGAGAAGGTTTAAGATGAAAGATATGGGTCCACTTAGACACTTCCTGGGTATCGACTTTAGACAGAGTGAGGGAGAGATCAAAATGACTCAAAAGAGACACATAGAGAAGATGTTGACTAGGTTTGGAATGTCTGAGTGCAAACCAAGGTCAACACCATGTGAGCAGAAGTTAAATTTTGACTCTGACGGTGAAGTTATTGACTCAACAGGTTACAGAGAGATAGTAGGTAGCTTGATATACATTATGACATGTACAAGACCTGACCTGAGCTGGATTGTGAGTAAATTATCACAATACCTAGCAGAACCAAAGCAACAGCATTGGACTACAGCAAAACACCTACTGAGGTACTTAAAAGGTACTATAGATCAGGAACTACACTACAAGAAAAGTGAGGAAAACCTACAGCTTGAGGGATATAGTGATGCTGATTGGGCAGCCGATCAAAATGACAGGAGAAGCACAACTGGATACTGTTTCAGCTTAACTGAAAATGGTACAGTTATATCCTGGAAAAGTAGGAAACAGCCAACAGTGGCACTATCAACCTGCGAAGCTGAGTATATGGCACTAGCAGCCACTACTCAGGAGAGTATGTACCTTGTACAACTACTTAAAGGAATAGACAGCAGCAACCAGCATGTACCAGTGAAGATATACGAGGACAACCAGGGGGCGATAGCTTTATCCAAGAACCCAGTATGCAGACAGAGAAGCAAACATGTAGATATAAAGTATCACTTTGTACGTTCTGCACACACAGAGGGGAAAATAGCTATAGAATACTGCCCTACTGCAGACATGGTAGCTGATGTCCTTACCAAACCAGTGATGAAAGCTAAGGTTGAGAAGTTTAAGGGGTATTTGTTTGGAGATTGAGGTGTACTGAGAGATGTAGAGTTTTTATTTTTGTTATAAACACTGTCAATATGCAAAATGATAATTTTTGGAATTCTGTAATTCTATTTTTGTTTTGTTTACCACTATAGAGAGCTATAAACATGTCTTTGAGTGGGAGTGTTAAGTGTATTACTGGATATGAGTGCAAAGCCATGTTAAAGAGCCCAACCAGTGACGTCATTATTAGAGCATGTGTGCCTGCGTGTTAAGCGATAATGTGAGCATGCGCAGAATAAACGGTCAGAGAGGAGGGTTCCCAGACCAAAAGAGGACGTGGGTTCCCAGACCAAAAGAGGACGTGTGTTTTTTCTCTCTGTGAATATTAGCCACTAGATGGTATAACCATTTTGGATGACTGTGAAGACGCGATAGACTGCTGCAGAAATGTCTAACGTAACAAGGTCGACACAGAGAGATAATCCCTCTGCAGTACCATACAGCAGGTATAGCCTCATGTTTATGAAGCAAAAAGTTTAAATTAAACGTTTTTGAATAAACATGTTGTTGGCTACAGTAACTTAACAATATCACATAGGAAGCCGGTAAGGTAATTTACTCCTTTTGTTAGGCTATTAAAAGTCTACTATAGGTTTCAGATATTTTTCTGACATGTGACCATGATCTAGGCCGAGGCTATACCGCTAAAATGTCACGGCTTGATTACTTTAAGAATCCAGGGCGTGAGCCTTTTACCAGCACGACCAATAGCCATAAAAAGTTAACCTTAGTTTGATCCTACTTTAGAAGGGATTTGGTGTTTTATATTATTTGTTGGGACGTGGGGACCTCTGCTGGTCATTTTGGATAAGCCTTTTGTGTTTTGGAAAGACGAAAGGCCCTTACACTAAATCATATCACACACGTCATGCTAAGCTATTTCATGTCGAAATGAAAAATGACCAAAAAAGGATCTTTATGTAGCTTTTGTTAGCCTTTTTAATGATCTATCACCCTCTGCTGTTACTGTGATAGATCCTCTGCCTGTGTCATGATTTGGTCTTTGTTTAGTTTGTATTTTGGAGTTTAGTTTAGTTTTTGGTTTTATTTCTCTTTTTCCCTAGTGTTGCTTGTTTCCCTGTGTGTTAATGTTTCCTAGTGTTGTCTTTAGTGTTTCCTGTTTTATTTTGTATTTTCTTCTCCTTGTGTCTCTCTGTGTTTTGTTACATTCTGTGTGCTTTCAGTGTTCTATGATTTATTTTGTTGTCTTAAGTGTTGTCTTAATTCCTGTCTCTGTGTTTCCCCTGTTCTGATTGCCCTGATTGTACTCACCTGTGTTTTGTTTGTTTCACCTGTCTAACTAGTCTCACCTGTGTTGATTACCCCTGTGTCTATTTAGTCTCTGTGTTTCTTCCCCTCTGTGTCGGTTCATTGTCGTTTGTTGTTTGTAGAATGTCGTCGTATTTGTCTCCCAGTGATTCCTCGTGGCTACCTTTTTGGATTTTTCTTGTGTAGTAAGTTTTGTTTGGCCTTGCCTTTTTTAGTTTAAATAAATCCTTTTTTATTATCTGCAATTGGGTCCTCCACCTCCTCATTCTCACCGTGACAGAATGAACCGACCAGCTATGGACCCAGCGGATGGATGTTTTTCTTTAGAACTACGTGAGGTAACTTACAACCTCACGTGCATTAGAAATGACATTAAAATGGCTTGCTGTGGCGAGGAGAGAGAGGCAGCTATTTTTGCAGCGCAAGAGGAGATTCACTCAAGGCCATGGCTCAGGCACTTTCTCCCTGAGTGGACAAGAGACTTGTTCTCCTCTTCTTCCCAGCCATGCCAATCCAAGCCTCAGCCCAAGCCTCAACTCAAGCCTCAGTCCGGGCCTGAACACAAGCTTCAGCCCAGGCCTCAACCCAAGCCTCAGCTCAAGCCTCAGCTCAAACCTCAGCTCAAGCCTCAGCTCAAGCCTCAGCTCAAGCCTCAACCTCAGCAGCCTGTCTACCAGCCCAAGCCACAGCTTCAACCCAGGCCTCAGCACAGGCCTCAGCAAAAGCCTCAAATCAGGCCTCAGCCCATGTTGCTGCTCAGCTCACCGGAGTCTTCGCTGCTCAGCTCACCGGAGTCTACGCTGCCCAGCTCACCCGAGTCTACGCTGCCCAGCTCACCCGAGTCTACGCTGCCCAGCTCACCCGAGTCTACGCTGCCCAGCTCACCCGAGTCTACGCTGCCCAGCTCACCCGAGTCTACGCTGCCCAGCTCACCCGAGTCTACGCTGCCCAGCTCACCCGAGTCTTCGCTGCCCAGAGCTCCAGTGACTCTGCCCCTGTGCTCCCCAGTGACTTTGCCTCCCTGTGCCTGGGAGCCTCAGCCTCACTGCGTCCCTGCAGAGCGCCCTCTGCTGCCTGTGACTGCTGAGCTCCGTAGTCCCCCTGTTGAAGAGAGGGGGATTTCTGCGGATTTCCTGTCGGCGGTCCGGCCGATTCCTGCGGATTCCCTGTCGGCGGTCCGGCCGCCTCCTGACGTCGCCTCGGCGATCCGGCCGCCTCCTGACGTCGCCTCGGCGGTCCGGCCGCCTCCTGACGTCGCCTCGGCGGTCCGGCCGACTCCTGACGTCACCTCGGCGGTCCGGCCGATTCCTGACGTCACCTCGGCGGTCCGGCCGATTCCTGACGTCACCCCTGACGTCACCTCGGCGGTCCGGCCGATTCCTGACGTACCCTCGGCGGTCCGGCCGATTCCTGACGTCACCCCTGACGTCCCCTCGGCGGTCCGGCCGACTCCTGACGTCCCCTCGGCGGTCCGGCCGACTCCTGACGTCCCTCCTGACGTCCCCTCGGCGGTCCGGCCGACTCCTGACGTCCCCTCGGCGGTCCGGCCGACTCCTGACGTCCCCTCGGCGGTCCGGCCGACTCCTGACGCCCCCTCGGCGGTCCGGCCGATTCCTGACGTCCCCTCGGCGGTCCGGCCGATTCCTGACGTCCCCTCGGCGGTCCGGCCGACTCCTGACGTCCCCTCGGCGGTCCGGCCGATTCCTGACGTCCCCTCGGCGGTCCGGCCGACTCCTGACGTCCCCTCGGCGGTCCGGCCGACTCCTGACGTCCCCTCGTCGGTCCGGCCGACTCCTGACGTACCCTCGTCGGTCCGGCCGACTCCTGACGTACCCTCGTCGTTCCGGCCGACTCCTGACGTACCCTCGTCGGTCCGGCCGACTCCTGACGTACCCTCGTCGGTCCGGCCGACTCCTGACGTACCCTCGTCGGTCCGGCCGACTCCTGATGTACACTCGGCGGTCCGGCCGACTTCTGTGTCTCTGTGGGAGGCCCTGCCAACACCTGATTCCAAGTTGGAGGTCCTGCCCACTCCTGTTTCTCGGTGGGAGGTTCTGCCCACTCCTGTTTCTCCGTTGGAGGATCTGCCCACTCCTATGTCTCGGTGGGAGGCCCTGCCAACACCTGATTCCAAGTTGGAGGTCCTGCCCACTCCTGTTTCTCAGTGGGAGGTTCTGCCCACTCCTGTTTCTCCGTTGGAGGATCTGCCCACTCCTATGTCTCGGTGGGAGGCCCTGCCAACACCCGTTTCCAAGTTGGAGGTTGTGCCCGCTCCTGTTTCTCCGTTGGAGGATCTGCCCACTCCTATGTCTCTGTGGGAGGTCCTGCCAACACTTGTTTCCAAGTTGGCGGATCTGCCCACTCCTATGTCTCTGTGCGAGGCCCTGCCAACACCCGTTTCCAAGTTGGAGGATCTGCCCACTCTCGTGTCTCCGTCAGAGGTCCTGCCGACTCCGCAGCTTCCTGAGCACTCGTCTGGGGTACTGCAGACTCCTGCGCCATCGTCAGAAGGCCTTCGGACTCCCCCTGAGCTGGTCTCTGTGTTTGGTCGGCCTCCTGGCCGCCCACCTGAACTGTTTCCTGTGTTTGGTCGGCTTCCTGGCCGCCCACCTGACCAGCTCACTGTGTTTGGTTGGCCTCCTGGCCGCCCACCCGAACTGTCTCCTGTGTTTGGTCGGCCTCCTGGCCGTCCCCCTGAACTGTTCCCCGTGTTTGATCGGCCTCCCGGCCGCCCCCCTGAACTGTTCTCCTTGTTGGGCCAGCCTCCTGGCCGCCCTCCCGAACTGTCCGGGCTATGTGCCCTGCCTCCAGGCCGTCCGCCTGAGAGTCCGGAGTCCCTCCTCCGGACCCCCTCCACCCACCCTGTTTTGGTTTATTGACGTTTTGGAACGTCTGGGATCCGTCCCTTGAGGGGGGGGTTATGTCATGATTTGGTCTTTGTTTAGTTTGTATTTTGGAGTTTAGTTTAGTTTTTGGTTTTATTTCTCTTTTTCCCTAGTGTTGCTTGTTTCCCTGTGTGTTAATGTTTCCTAGTGTTGTCTTTAGTGTTTCCTGTTTTATTTTGTATTTTCTTCTCCTTGTGTCTCTCTGTGTTTTGTTACATTCTGTGTGCTTTCAGTGTTCTATGATTTATTTTGTTGTCTTAAGTGTTGTCTTAATTCCTGTCTCTGTGTTTCCCCTGTTCTGATTGCCCTGATTGTACTCACCTGTGTTTTGTTTGTTTCACCTGTCTAACTAGTCTCACCTGTGTTGATTACCCCTGTGTCTATTTAGTCTCTGTGTTTCTTCCCCTCTGTGTCGGTTCATTGTCGTTTGTTGTTTGTAGAATGTCGTCGTATTTGTCTCCCAGTGATTCCTCGTGGCTACCTTTTTGGATTTTTCTTGTGTAGTAAGTTTTGTTTGGCCTTGCCTTTTTTAGTTTAAATAAATCCTTTTTTATTATCTGCAATTGGGTCCTCCACCTCCTCATTCTCACCGTGACAGCCTGCCTAATATTCTCTCTCCCTCTATGCTTTTATTCTGACACTTTCACTTCCGCATGCCGGCTGAAAAAAAAAGAAAAAAGACCACGTGACTTTTGTTTTTCTTTCTAAATGGAATAAGGAAACAGCTGATTTCCAATATTCAATTCTGAAAGGAAAAAGCAGAAAAGGAATAACGAAAATCGAAAAACGGGTCAAAATTGGTTTGTTTTATGTTTTTTTGATTGAGACAGTAAAACTGTTCTCTTGTTTTTCCTTTGAAAAGCAAAGTAAGAAGAACCGTTAATTTGTATCGGCTCACAGATGAATTACGGATTATCCAATGATACCCGGACCGATCAGAGGGTGCTTTTCTTTTCCTCCAATATTTGAAACTCTTTCAGTGTTGTCTACCACACATAAGGCAGATCTATTATAACCACAGTTTTAAAATGCACTGTATTGACCCCCATATTGGAAATTGATTATTTTTTTTCCTCTCTAAATTTGGTATTTGTATCAAAAATGTCATCTTGGTTGGGCTCACATTTGAAGACATAAAATGAGTCAACTTTCAACGATATGAGTCGAATTAGCTTCAAGGGTTCATCTTGAAAACTCATCTTG
Source organism: Tautogolabrus adspersus (assembly GCA_020745685.1). NCBI lineage: Eukaryota > Metazoa > Chordata > Actinopteri > Labriformes > Labridae > Tautogolabrus > Tautogolabrus adspersus. The sequence continues at coordinate 5,596,527 of CM036534.1, read as the reverse complement.
ATGAAACTAGATTGTTCATGTGCAAAACTCAAATGTAGTCTTCTTTTGCACATGCACACACACCTTCACTTTAACTCTGCAAAGATGCTTCATGTTCCTTCCCCCCCATGTTGTCTTTCTGCTGTTTCAGATGAAGTTCTCCAAAGTAAGGTTTGCATGCTACTGAAGGTTACCGGTGCTGAATTCTTTGCAGTAGCCTGTCCATCACCCCGCCTCAGTTACAGCAAATGCCTTCCTCATGATGTGCATCATTGTCCATTTGAAGCCTGTCTGTCTCTAACCACTACTGCTATGTTCCCTGAGATTGCTGGGGGATGAGGGGCGTAAAAATACAATATAACCCTGGGAAAAGAAGGAGGAACTACGTATAAGCAAATTTAAAAGATGTATTTACAAGCTAAGTAAAAAGGTAGAACTCAAACAAGCTTCCTTTACAAAAAAAACAGAAGAGACGCTGATCTAATCTTAAATGAAGTCCAAAACTAATAAGCACACAAACAACTACAGTATTAGGAGCACACTTCCTTCCACAGAAGGGGTACACTGAAGTTGCCCAACGTCAAGACTCCTGAAAACACATACAGCCGAATGACCCACTGGCAGCTTGCTTCCTCCTCTCCTGCTCTTTATACGTCCACCCCTTATTGCTAAAAATAGCCACAGATGCTCTGAATCTGAGAAGCAACACCTGGAGAGCACTCAGGAGAGAGAGAGGGAGGGAAAACAAATACACAAGCGTAACATAGCAGCACAAACACACACTTATTAGGGTGGTTGCCAAAGGCAGCCACACTCTTATTATCTCCAATATTTTTATTAGGGTGGTTGCCAAAGGCAGCCACACTCTTATTATCTCCATTATTTTTATTAGGGTGGTTGCCAAAGGCAGCCACACTTCTATTATCTCCAATATTATTATTATTATTATATCCTAAAACTTTGGCATGCTAAGGCTCCCACAGCGTTTGCGCCACACACACGAGTAAGGTATCAAAACGAGCGGCTAGGTCATACGGCTATTTGCCGTATGTCCGCATGAAGATGTAGGCTATATTTCGAGATGGTTAAAGTACGAGGAGCTCTTTTTTGTCTCCTGTTGCCATGGGAATCGTAATATCGGGGCTCCATTAATGTTGGCTTTTTATTCTCATGGTGCACGCGCTGAACACCGAGTGAACTTACTCAGAGTTGATTTAACAAACTCAAATCAGCTGATCTGGAACCAAAAACTGAGAGTTTCCCATCTGAGGGTAAATCAACTCAGAGCTCAGAGTTATATCTTGGACAACATACAGTATAGCCTCGACTTCTTCTCTTCACACATGAAAACTGTGTCCCTGACTATGTTATTCACATTCACACTAAAACAACTCTCATAATAATACATGTTTAATATTCTATGATTAAAGTGATTAAAAGCATACTCATTTATTTGCATTAAGTAGAGATAAGTCCCAGCAACGCCTCTTCCTCCTCAGAAAACTCTGCAACAGGTCCAACATTCAGCCTGACAGCATTCTACGAATGCTCCATTGAATCAGTTTTAACTTTTCATATCACAACCTGGTTGGGTCCCTGTCTAACATTCATCGCAATCCATTAAACAGGATCATAACAATGAGCAGTGAAATGATCGGACAGTATCAGGAACAACTAGCATTTACAACAGAAGGACAACACATAGCCTCAGACACCACACACACACACACACACACACACACACACACACACACACACACACACACACACACACAGCCTCAGACACCACACACACACACACACACACACACACACACACACACAGCCTCAGACACCACACACACACACACACACACACACACACACACACACACACTCACACACACACACACACACACATAGCCTCAGACACCACACACACACACACACACACACACACACACACACACACACACACACACCCATACATACACACACACACACTTACACACACACACACACAGCCTCAGACACCTCAGACACACACGCACACAGCCTGAGAGACCACATCCTGAGAGACCACATCCTTTCTCAGCTGTGTTGGGGTTTGACCTGAACAAACAGCCTTTTTTTTTTTTTTTCAATAAAATGACACCAGCACTGGATCTTAATCTTATATTTATGGAATTCTTCACCCATCAGGTCTCATCAAGTCATCAGCTTCACCACCACCAGGATCTGGACTCCATGGGGGGATTTATTCTAATGATGCTCAGAATTTCATTCTCCAAACACATCGGCCACCCCATAGAGTCCAAGCTCCAAAGACTTTCTGTCAAATCACATTTTCATATTATTCATTGTAATAAATCATTTTCTTAAAATCACTTGTCTCTCCTGGTTGAACTTACATTTGAAATAATTTGACACAGTTTTATTTGAAAATGAACAATTTCTGTCTCTTTTTTCTACATTATGGGTTAAACCTTTTCATTATTCTAAATTGTATTTGGGTTGTTGTTTTTTCGGCATCTTGGTGGCTCTTATTGGTTTGCGACCACCCTTAGGGTCCCGACCCCCGACCACTGTACTATAGGCTACTTGTCTTAAGCTATTTAGCCTACATACTTGTTTTGTTAGGTTTTTTTTATTGCTGTTGTCAGAGAAATGTAGCCTTCTTATTGTCATAAGTATTCTTACTGCAGTGTCAGGTGCTTTAATTGTCCCATCTGTTTTTGTGAGGAACTCGTGATGACAGTAACCTCACTGAAATACTACACTATCATAATTCCCTCAGCACTGAGAGGATTATCAATTCAGTGAGCTCTAATGGTATGAATGTGACAATACTGCCAAAGCATATAATAACAAATAACACAATAATAATCCCTCTTCATTGCTGGCTAGAGCGCGAGGCTCGCCTACATCAGTCTTTGTTGTCATTTGGGATAGTAGGCTCGGCTATAAACTCATAGTGTTAGTTTGTTAGGTATGTATATGAGAGCCTATGAGTTTGTGTAGGAGTGTTGGTTTCACGCTGTGGGTTTTAAAAACTCAATCTCAGAAAGAGGAAGTTCGAGGAGTCCCACAGTGAAACTCGAAACTCGTTTAAATCGAGACTACCTACCGATGCAGAAATTAACGTGGGCGACCCCACCTTGATAAATGGAGGCAAAGGATGGGAGCAGGCTGCTGATCCGCACTAAGTCAAACAAACCAGAGGGATGGAGGAAGCCTATGTGCAGAACTCTTTGGTCCAACTCCTCCGTCAGGAACAATTGAGATCGATGCGGATGTCCCGGTTTGTGGTCCTGACTCTTCTTCTGGTTTTAGCGGGTTTGGCTCTACTGACCGCGGCTGTGCTTCGAGGACGAGGTCATCCACCGGGCACCGAGGTACACCTGTAGATAAACGCTTACCTGTAGATAAAAGCTTAGCTGTACTTCTTTCCTATCGGAAAGTCACAAGAGCTTTGCATGTGTGAGTGCTTTTAAAACTATTTCGCTAACATCAGCACACTTTCTGGTCAAAGTTTATTTCCTGTTGTGATATTAGTAAACCCTATTAAAGTCAAATCAGCCATTCCTTATTTTCTCAAACTCTATTAAACTGTCAAAGTGTTGTCCCTGATCGCAGTCCCAGATTAGAAAATCCACAAAATCTGAAAACATTTGGCACAGGAAAGTGAGCACAATATCTGTAAAGTTCCTTCAGATTTTATGAGAAGATATCTTCAGGATTTCGTAATTATATTGTTTCTTGATATTATGTGTTTTCTTAATATGAAAATATGTGACACACGTCGAAATTTCAAAAAATGTCCCACATTAAACTAATCCACTCTACTTGTATTTTCAGATTTTCCACAGTTACAAGACTTTTTTTTTCTCTATAAACGTTATTTAAATCATTCAGAAAAATGAACAAGTTAAGATTCTTGCTCTTGGATCTAGGAAAAGTCTGAGTAGTTTGTTTCTGTAAAAAGTTAGGTAAAACAATCAGGAGAAATGATTTAGGTATAAATAAATGAAGACTAAATTACAAAGAGAAAAAGAAAACAAAGGCAAAGAAGTTAACAACTCATCAATACTCCAAATACAAATAATAAGAGGCATGCAAAATTCCTGGTCTTCGAAAAAATCTTGACTCCACAGTTACAAGACATTAGCAATGCAGTCGACTGGAGCAACCTTAGCGCTGTGTGTCATAGAGATACATTCATTTGTAGGCTAAACTTCACATCCTTGGTGGGTAGCAATATTTGAACTATTGTTAGTGTCATGTGTAAAAATGAGTAGGTCTTTGCTGTAATATTTGCATTTGAATAAACTTGGGATAGTCTGATTCAAACTGAACAGTTTTTCTGTAATACGCTCTTGCTTCTGATTAAAGTTTAATTTTTAGGTTGGTGATTATTGAAATGATTAATACGTCTGTGTTGGTTTCCTTCCAGGACATGATGCAGCCTTACAGCCATTCAGCAGGTAAATCTTGCTTATAATTTACAGATATGTTTCTTTGGCCAGAAAAAAAGTTCATATGGCATGTTATAGCAATCATTCATCATCGTGTTAAACAACATCTTTGAATTTCTTGTGCAGCCCTCAGCGACATACAAGAGCAACCAAGATCCTTCAAGAGTCCAAGTGCCATGCTAACCGGTAAATCATTCTGCACTTATAATTATTTACAATATCAAAGTTTTTCCTAAACGTTAACATTTCCAGAAACTGTGGCTCGATTTCTCAAACTCAAAAAGTGTAGGGTTTAGTCCTGAAATAGTATTTACAGTACCACAGGTACACACAACACAAATGTTACCTATATGATGAAGTCCATACTGATTTGCCGTGCCGGATTGTGGCCTGCTGGAGCCAATCCCAGCTGTCATTGGGCGAGAGGCAGTGCACATTCAAGACTGGTTGTCAGTCGATCCCAGGGCTGACATATAGAGATAGACAACCAGCCGCACTCACATTCACACCTACGGGCAATTTAGAGTCACCAATTCACCTAACGAGCATGTTGGAGTACCTGAAGAGAACAACTCCAAACAGAGAGGCTCCTGTCCGACAGGGATTTGAATCAGGAACCTTGTTCTTACTGTGAAGCAAAGCGCCAAGCACTGCACCACCGTGCAGCCCCTACAAAGAAAATCAGTGCCTAATACCTGTATAAGTCACCAGAGGTCTCTTTTATACTCTCACACATGACGGAAGAGTGCCTCCAGTTGATCAGGGTGTTGTATTTTGAAGGCCAGCGTTTCCAGGTGAACAAGGTGTGCTAAATGATGCCGTTTGTGTTCAGAGATTTGCACATCTGTGATTTAGAATGATGTTTGAGTGAGACCAATGGGACTGGGCTTAGAGATGAGCAGTTTGGAGTCATATTCTTGATACATGAGCTTCAAGTCTTTCATGAATTGTGTGCATAGATCCAAGTGCAAGGCTGCCAGTAAAGGGAACCCTTGGGAATCATCTCCCAATGAGCAAATATTCTTCTGTAACATCTCGTATGACTAACACTTGGTCACATGGAAACAGCTTTCATTTGGCTGTATTTTCTACTTTCCCCTCAAAGCACATCTGATAAACAGAGGCAGTCTTTGAGTAAACCTAATAAAACAGTGATCACATGGTAGTAAAGGTGGCTGGCATGATCACCTGAGGTCAAAAACATGCTGACTAGCTGCTTTTCTCCAAACATGTAATCTGCTGACTAATCAACACTAAATGCAAAGGGGCCTCTAATTGAGAGGTGTCTTTATTTGTCAAAACATGCAGCTTCACCAGGCTAGTAAAGGATGCTGGACCTTATTGGGAGGGGCGTTGATTTGAAGTTTTGAGGTAATTCATGTGGAAGAATGTTGCTTATTCAAATGCTTACAAGCGTGTGGAAATATGTTTCTTAAGATAATCGTTGTGTAGGGTTTTTATCCTCAAATAGTAGGCGGGGCACACCCTGGACTGATCGCCAGTGACATAGAGACAGGCAACCAGCCAAGATCACATTCCTACGGGCAATTAAGAGTCACTGATTAACCTGACAAGCATGTCGGAGTACCTGATGATAACATGCAAACTTCACACAGAAAGATCATGTCCGATGGGGATTTGAACCAAGAACCTCGTTCTCGCGATGTCTTTCTTTGATGGATGTTGAAGTATTTTTTTGTGTCTTGCTGCTTCTTCTCCATTTATTTAATCTGCTAACTAATCAACGCTAAATGCATGGGGACCCTTTCATTTGTCAAAACATGCGACTACATCAGGCTAGTAAAAGGGACTGAGCCTTGAATTAGAATGGACTTTTATTTGTTTTACGGTACTTCATGTGTAAATATCACCAAACAGACATTGGACTTTTTCTTTTTAAATGTTAGTTTAAATGATGACATAATATAGTCTTCAGATCTTCAGATTTGTTTTAATGCATACAATCTCTAATTATTGGTTTAACCATTTCAGTGCCTAGTTATCACTTCAGTGAGCAGATTTGTATCTTTATTAAGTTATTTGTATAAAAGTTTAATTTGTTATTTCCAAAAGAAGTCAAAAAGCAACATTTTAGAAGAGCTGAATCATGAAAATAAAGAATGAATGTTTGCCCATCTGCTCTCCTTCTCAGCTCCCAATGGCGTCCAAAGTGATGGAGGACTTCTTCAATGGGAGAGTAACATTGGAAATGCTTACTGCCACGGTGGATTCATCTACTCCAACGGGAGCCTGGTGGTGCCCAGAAAAGGCGTCTACAGAGTCTTTTTGCAGATCACCTTTGAGAGTAGGAGAGCGCCGTGTAGCATCGGTGAGCGGCTGAAACTCACCAACATAGTGTTTTTGTCCCGGGACAATTACTGTAAAAATGTGTCTCTCCTCTCATCAGTGGACACGGTGGTTTGCAGCGAGGAACCGTGGTCTAAATCTCTTTTTACAGCCGGCCTGTTTTTACTAGAAGCAAACAGCAGGCTAAGAGTGATATCCTCAAATTCTGAACTTATCGCAAAGAAAGAAGACCAGGTGTTCTTCGGTGCTGAACTTGCGCCTTAATAATCAGTCTGGATGACTGGAATATAATCTGCTAAATCTGATTTTCCTTTTTGGGGTTATTTGCACCTTTAACTCCCAGGTTAAGTTTTCCTTTTCCTTTTACTGCTCATGAAAAGCCTGAAAGCCACTGTGAGCTACAAGTATCTGCACGACTGCAGGATCACCTCCCAAAGACACACTTTACATCGATTTAGTGTTTATTTTCCTACCAAATTTCATTTGCCTGAGTAGACTAAATCAACTGAGGTAAATTCCCTTGTCCGTTGGACTTTTGGGCGATGTTTGATCAAAGTAGGCAACGTGAAAACTTCCCCCTAGTTTCTAAAAATAGTGAAAAAGGTATCCACGATATATACAGAGCAGCCAACTGCTTGGGGCCCCAGACCATTATGGGGCCCCTGAGGGCTCACAAAGCAGTGGACCAAATGTGCAAATTTTGCAATGACAGTAGAAAACCTCCCCAACGGGGCCCATCTTGTTGCCTTGCTAATAGTTGCATGAATTTTTCCTGTGAAACCAAAGTTTGTCAATGAAAGTCAACAAAGAAAAAAGAAGAGAAATGATCCTTCTATAAGAGAGAAAAACAAAACAGGAAAAAAGAGGACGAGGAGAAAGCATCGGGACACTGCAGACCAGATGGTGATGAACGCTGGTTGGGCTTCAGAGACTCTAGAATCGCCACTGGACATATAAAACGTCTATTACACCTCAAAAACTAACTTTGCACATTAATATTTACAGTCTTTGAGTTTTATCATGTAAACTGGTTGTTTCTGGCAAAGGACGAGAATGTTGCATACAATACATTAAATCTCAGATCAACTGTCATAATTTGTTCTTGTTTAGTCTTAAATTTGCTTAATTTCAGTGTTTGGAATTAATGTCCTGTTTTATTTTGTATTCATCCCTCGAGATGCTTTAATCTCTGTGTGTACGTTTTTACCTGTGTGTGTGCATTTCCAAGTCTTGTCTTCAGTGTTTCTTGTCTTGCTTCCTCCCTTTGTCTGGTTTCCCTCCATCATGATTGCCCTGATTATCTTAACCTGTGTTGTTAGTCTCACCTGTCTGTGTACCCCTGTGTCTATTTATTCTGTGTTCCTTCCCTGTTGTTGTCAGTTCGTCATATCAACCTTGTGTCCCTGAATCTGCAATATGGATTCCTGTGAACTTCTGTATTTTCCCCAGAGTTTGGATTTTGATGGACTTTGTTTGAACCTTTAAAAGAAGTTATCCTTGTTTTTGCCTTTTGCTTTTGTTTAAAATAAATCTTCACTTTTGTTCTTCAACTGGGTCCCTCCGTGTTTTTTCACAAACAGGACATCAACACTTTCTTTATTCCCTGCTACATAGGACTACTGTAAGGTTGAGGTTGGTCAAGTCTATACTTGACCAACCTCAACCTTACACTTCAAATCTTATTCAAATTCATTTTAAACAGCCTACGTTAGTACACTTGTTACACGTGTATATATTTGTCAGTTTTGACTGTACATGAAAGTTGAGAGGGTCATTAAGGATGAAAAATGATTAAAGATTGTGGCATACTGGAAACGTTTATGTTTGGGTGTTGACATGCTGGTAAATCAAACAAATATTATTTTAGGGCCCAACCTTTACTCACTACTGTGCAGTCATATCCCGTGTTTTTCTTGTTAGAGCTCCGTGGAACCATACCAAAGTCAGTTATTGAATCACGTATCTTGGCTTTAGTCCAACAGTGAGGAAGCACATGTTGCCTCTGACAACCCAAAATATTATTACTCTAACTATGAGCACTATGTCAGCAACAGGTGTACAGTCACAAATGTGATTCAGATACTTCTGATTTAAATTCAATTCTGATTTAAAATTAAATTCTGAAAATTACTTTACTGTCACTTTATTGTGAGCAAACAACACGTCTCACCTGCAGCTTCCTCAGGTCCGCCCAGCAGAAGAAAAAGAAAAACTGTCCATGTACAAATATTAATCAATAAGTGATAGTGTTCATGAGAATAGATACAGTATCACAAAAAACACATTGAAACACTGCAGATCAATGTTTCCTCATAAATATGTCAGAAAGAGGACTTGTAAGGTCTTTTACCTGCTTTTTGTAACATAACAATGAGCATGGTCTTTCTACCTGCTCTTTTGTAATATTAATAGACAAAGAGTAAGGTCCTTTACCTGCTTTTTGTGAAGCGTCTTGAGATAACACTTGTTATGAATTGGCACTCTACAACTAAAGATTGATTGATTGATTGATTGATTGATTGATTGATTGATGACTTGTCAGTCAGGGCAGGAGGGATTATTTTTGGGCTTTTTATGCCTTTACTTCAGAGATATGAAAGTGGATAGAGTCAGAAATCAGAGAGAGAGAGAGAGATTGAGGAATGACATGCGGGAAAGGAGCCACAGGTCAGATTCGACCCCCGTGTAGACCGTCCTGTAGACCGTCCTATGTGCTGTCATGTAAACCATACTGTGTGCTGTCCTGTAGACTGTCCTGTGTGCTGTCCTGTAGACCGTCCTGTAGACCGTCCTGTGTGCTGTCCTGTGTGCTGTCCTGTAGACCGTCCTGTGTGCTGTCCTGTAGACCGTCCTGTAGACCGTCCTGTGTGCTGTCCTGTAGACTGTCCTGTGTGCTGTCCTGTAGACTGTCCTGTAGACCGTCCTGTAGACCGTCCTGTGTGCTGTCCTGTAGACTGTCCTGTGTGCTGTCCTGTAGACTGTCCTGTGTGCTGTCCTGTAGACCGTCCTGTGTGCTGTCCTGTAGACCGTCCTGTAGACTGTCCTGTGTGCTGTCCTGTAGACCGTCCTGTAGACCGTCCTGTAGACCGTCCTGTGTGCTGTCCTGTAGACTGTCCTGTGTGCTGTCCTGTAGACTGTCCTGTAGACTGTCCTGTAGACCGTCCTGTAGACTGTCCTGTGTGCTGTCCTGTAGACCGTCCTGTAGACTGTCCTGTGTGCTGTCCTGTAGACCGTCCTGTAGACTGTCCTGTGTGCTGTCCTGTAGACTGTCCTGTAGACTGTCCTGTAGACCGTCCTGTAGACTGTCCTGTGTGCTGTCCTGTAGACCGTCCTGTAGACTGTCCTGTGTGCTGTCCTGTAGACTGTCCTGTAGACTGTCCTGTAGACCGTCCTGTAGACTGTCCTGTGTGCTGTCCTGTAGACCGTCCTGTAGACTGTCCTGTGTGCTGTCCTGTAGACTGTCCTGTGTGCTGTCCTGTAGACCGTCCTGTAGACCGTCCTGTGTGCTGTCCTGTAGACCGTCCTGTAGACTGTCCTGTAGACCGTCCTGTAGACCGTCCTGTGTGCTGTCCTGTAGACCGTCCTGTAGACTGTCCTGTAGACCGTCCTGTAGACCGTCCTGTGTGCTGTCCTGTAGACTGTCCTGTGTGCTGTCCTGTAGACTGTCCTGTGTGCTGTCCTGTAGAGCGTCCTGTAGACCGTCCTGTGTGCTGTCCTGTAGACCGTCCTGTAGACTGTCCTGTAGACCGTCCTGTAGACCGTCCTGTGTGCTGTCCTGTAGACCGTCCTGTAGACTGTCCTGTGTGCTGTCCTGTAGACTGTCCTGTGTGCTGTCCTGTAGACTGTCCTGTAGACTGTCCTGTAGACCGTCCTGTAGACTGTCCTGTGTGCTGTCCTGTAGACCGTCCTGTAGACTGTCCTGTGTGCTGTCCTGTAGACCGTCCTGTAGACTGTCCTGTGTGCTGTCCTGTAGACTGTCCTGTGTGCTGTCCTGTAGACTGTCCTGTGTGCTGTCCTGTAGACCGTCCTGTAGACTGTCCTGTGTGCTGTCCTGTAGACTGTCCTGTAGACTGTCCTTATTCAGTAAATAAATAAAAGATGTGTTTTTTTCTTCTGTCAGGCTGAACAAGATGACTATGTAGAAGAGCATTAGCAACAGCATCACAGTCACTTAAATAAACAGTCCAGGTAACTTAAATAAACAGTTTAGGTGTGTGTATCACTCACTGTGGATTATGAGATGAATCACTGTGTTATTGGTTGTACTTGCTTACCTGTGTTGCCATAGCCAGCTCACTAGTTAAGGGCATTTAAAGTTCAAAACACTTGAAAAATCTGCATTTAGCTTTTTTGCCGCAAAAGTGTGAGTAATTTACAACAAACTCTCAAGATTGACACTGTTGTTTCTCTTGGACAAATAAGGACAATGATGTCAAACCACTTTAACACGGTGTGTGATTGTTTTGACTGAGAATCATTCTGTCTATGTTGTTTTATTTGTGCTCTTTTTTGGATCTTGCGTAGCTTTCCTTACCTTTCTTAGTATCTCGAGTTCAAACCCTTTCATCCGTACAGAGAAGGGTTAGGGCCACTGAAAGAAATGCAAATAAAATATCAAATGGCCCTAATCCTTTTCCTTTCATGCTACCTTCTCCGTTAAAGTATTTAAGGCGAGACACTACAGGTGAATAGGCTAAAAAAATTAAATAATAGATATCACCATGAAAGTTCCTCAGTTGATTACTTACACAAGTATGAACAAAAAATGTATTACAAGTTTTAGAAATGTTTATGTTAAATTATGCAAATTAGGCATTATCTCATTAAATATGCGCGATTTTGCATATATTTCCGGTACATTTATCTGAAGATATGATAAAGTCAGGTGCAAATTTTTTTTTTCATTTTGTTAACACACAAGATGGAAATAAATTTACAGAGGGATTTAAGGATATCTGCTTTCATTATCTAGGAAATCAAAATATACTGTCCATAGCCTTAAAAACATCGATTTTCGCCATATTTTTTGATTAAAATGTCACATAAATCAGGCCAGGAATGATTTATTAACAAATCCCTCTGTAAATATCTGCAGAATACTGCCAAGTGTATAACTGGAAGGTTTGGTGTACATAGGTGCTACATAGGCTTATATAAGTGTACCGGAAGATGACAAAAAACTCATTTTGAGAAAACGGCCTTTAAAGATTTGTATTGTAAAATTCCACACATTTCTAAAGGAAAACATTGCTAAAAAGCAAAACAACTAGTCAGTTCATTGGTTATAACAATGTAGACCATGTCTAGCACATGGACATTAACAATTGGATAAAACAACACTGCCATATAAGACCTTCAACTGTAGACAACCACAGAAAACCACAAATACAGACACACTCATTTACCACCAGAAGTGCAACTCTCATCCGCTTTATGTCCATCAGAAGACAAAATGTCCACACAGAACACAAAGTTCACCCATGAGTGTTAACAGGCTAGTTATCCATGTCTGCTCCATATGTAGGCCCCTCACCCCTCACTGTCCTGGCAATATACTCATTTGATAAGAAGGCTTATTTCCTTTGTTTTTGTAACCGAATAGAAAATCTGTAAAAGTCAAACTGAGCAACACAACATCATGAATGAGATGGCACTTTATTCTATTTGTATGAATCCATCCTTATTCCATCCATACAAAACAAATAGGCTACTGTTATAATGTCATAATGTTACACAGTGTTTCCTACAGAATGACGCGATACCTGGGTGTGGAGTACGCGCTGGGGGGGGGGGGTCAACTTACTTCTTTCTTCTTTTTTTACTCTTATCTTAGGGTATATTTTAATATTAGGTTTGTATTTGTATCAAATGTGTTTTCCCCTTTAAATTAATTTAGTTTTTGCAACAAACAACTTTAATCTGCTCAATTTATCCGCGCACAGACCCAAACACGACTACCCCTCCCGTTTTGAAAAGTTCCACTCGATATTCTGTTATTTATAAGAGTTCAGCACAGAACCAGCTGCAAGCAGCTGTACATTAACATTTTTAAAACGAAGCATGAGAAGCTTCAGTGATGATGGAGCACGGTGCATTTACAAGAGAGGTGTACGGACGACGCGACAACTCCGTTTGGACGAGGATTTTAATAAAGTGCGGGGCATGGCCGCGGCTGTCAGCGCGTCACTTTGACCCGCAAGGCCCAAACGGAAACGCAAAGCAAACACAGATATTGATGCGTGCGTCGTTTTGGGAACAACGGGTCACAGAGGAGATGATGACCAAAAAAACAAAACTTCAGAGACTGTATTTCTGCGCTCTGGACGCGGTGCTTGGTGAAATGGATTTCAGATTCAGCGAGCGCAACTCGCAGCTGGCCAGTGCACTTGTTGCAATCAAAGTTATTTAAAACATGCTTTTGACTTCATTTCATTTGGTTTCATGATTATTGAAAATGTTGAATGATATAGTTAATTTAAAATGATGCTCTAATGCGCGCAATGCAGTGTGTGAATTTGGGTGCGTGTGGATGTGAGACGGAGAGAGAGGGGAAAAGAGAGACTTGCATAGGCTGTGGGTGGCACAGTGCCCTGTGTGTGTGAAATATAAACTTTGGAGAAAAGTTAAAATCAAAGCAAAGCAAATTAAATCACAAAGCAGCTCATTCAATCGCGCAACATGAACAAGCAGCCAGGGCTGTGTGGCGTGCGCGTCACTTCTAAATCACCCCCCTGGTTTCCCATCGACAGCTTACGTTCAGAAGCGCTTCCTGAGGGCATTTCACGGGGTAATGCATCACAACTTTTCCTTTTACATCCCCATGCAAGTGACAACTGTTGTTTTCTTTTCACTGATTTACACGAAGATATTTTCATGTATTCTCAAAGGTCCCGCGGAAAGCTAAACAGGAAGTGTCAAAGCATACCACGTGATGCGTCTGAACGAATCACGTTATCAGAAATCAACACAAACCAATGAGATTACGTTCTTAGCATTAAATCCCCCCCTTTAAACTTTCACGATTGGTTGCTGGTAGAAAGGAAGTGTCCTTATTTGGGTTACATAGAGTTGTGCAGGAGAGAGAGAGCTTTTCAGAGATATCAGTCATGACGGGCATCAGAGAACAGCTGTTACACTGCACGGCCCGTTAGGATGATAACTTTCGAGCAAATTTACGAGAAATCTAACGCCGCGGTCAGACAAAATGTATTAAAATATACACATAAATGTATTATTTGGATATTTTCTTTATGGTAGTTTGAAAGATTACATGTTCAGGGAGTGAATTAGCCCAAAATCTCAAAATTGACCAGTGCATAAAAAATTGATGTTTTTGCCTGCCGTGTCTCGCCTTAAGGAAGCATTATCTCAAAACTCACATCACTAATCCTGTTGACTGGGTTTCACTTGCCGCCTACATTTTTGCATTCATGTCGTTGAGCTCTTATTTTTCAGGTATGCATTCCTTCATGTGTGGGCTAACAAAGACAATAAAGACATCGTGCCATTGATGATAAAATCTGAGTCTCCATGTTTACAGCCTCCTGCACCTCAGTGTTAGAGGGTGTGAAATTGTTAAAACACAGAGCCAAGTTATCATTACATTATTGTTAATTGTGTTGAGCAGTGTAAGCTGATTCTTTATTATTGTGTTGTATTGATGTATAAAGGTCCTCTTCAAAATGATAGAGGAAGTCGTTTTTAGCAACTTTACATTTTTCTGTGTGCAGTGATGTCACAGTGATGTCACAGTGATGTCATCGCAGCAAATATCATGGGAAAGGCAAACCAAAAAACCTTCAGTTATAATTTGACAGAGGAAACTCTCCAGAGTGGACTGATACACTTTTATCATCTACAATAAAAACACAGCTGTGATGGTGCTCAGGATTTCTAAAGAGGGCCGCTGCTTCACCCCAAACTGTTTCAGTGTTTGAATCTTGACTGACTGTGTGGGACCTTTTGGATGTGTCATTCTTGACCATCCTGTCTGCTTGTCTTGACATTTAAATTATGAATGAGGATACAGCGTTGTGCATAAATGTTTACACTGATCGTTTCTGCTGCGATTAGATCACTGCAGGTTTCTTATAAACTCAAAAAGTACCTGCCGCTCACCTGCTATTAGTTAGAATTTTAAATGACATAACACTGTTTGCCCAATCCTCATTGACTGCATTCCGTGCATGACCATGAAAAGACGAATGTGACTGAACAAGGCAAGGCAAGGCAAGTTTATTTGTATAGCGCTTTTCATACACAAGGCAGATTCAAAGTGCTTCACATCATAACATGTCATACATAACATGTCATACAACAAGACGGCACGTGAACGCTCATGCAGGTGCGTATCAGCCTTTTCTCAAAACTGAATAAATTGTTAGGGCCTTTTTTGAAAAACAAACAAACACACAAAAACACATTCTTTATCAATAAATAAGCCAGAGTCCTCCTCTCCATCTTCAGAGCCCAAACACAGTAAATGCTCGAGTCTGAGTTCGAGTCATCAGTGCACAAGTCTGAGTTGAGTCACGAGTCCTGCAACCCTGGATCAAGAACATGACTCCAAACTGCTCGTCTCGAAGCTCCCATTGTTGGTCTCACTCAAACATCATTCTAAATCACAGATGTGCAAATCTCTGAAAACAATTGGCATCATTTAGCCTACTGGTTCTTAACTGGTCTAGCCTAAGGACCCACCACCAACTCCTTCATGAAATCGTGACCCACATTTTTTTCAACCAATCAGATTTATTGAATAAAAAATAGTGCAGTTTGGACCTCAGATGGAACGAAACATGTGACATAACAAAGAGAAGCAACAAAACAAGCATGTTTTAAGAGTGTTTTATAGACCTTTGGATACTTTTTTTCCAGTCACATGTTCACGACCCACTGAAAACGGTTTCCAGACCCACCAGTTGAAAACCTCTGATTTAGCACACTTTGTTCACCAGGAAACACTGGCCTTCTAAATGCAACACACTGATTACCAATAAGTCTCTCTCATGTGTCAGCTGTGCCCTTTGCTGCATGTTATACCCCCACACTCTCCTCCCAACACTTCCTGTCTCTCTTCAGCTGTTCTATCCAATATAGGCCCTGGAGGGCTGGTAGTGTAGTGGTTGGTGCGTGCGCCCCATGTGCGGAGGTTGTGGTCCTCACAGTGGGCGGTGCGGGTTTGAGTCCCACCTGTGGCTCCTTCCTCCTCACGTATGTCATTCGCCACTCTCTCTCCCCAGTTTCTGACTCTGTCTCTGAATAAAGGCATAAAAAGTCAAAGCAAAATTCAGTGGCCTTATGCCCACACACTAATGTTCTCTTGATTATGTAACAATCCTCATGAAGCCAAAACAAACATGAAGACTTTGGATGGGGTTATGAGTTGATCCCATCAGTGTTTGTGATGCTCTGTGGGACAGAGGCATAAAACATCTGAAGTATTCAGTTCTGAGAAGACAGTGTGGGTTTGAGTGCTGTGTTTCATTTTGTAACACATCTGTGGAGTTTTTTACAGAGTGGTTAACTCCTTTCAAGTTTGTGTTTTGAGGTCTGGAGAAGTTGAGCCATAGTTTCTGGAAATGTTTTTTAAAATGTTTGGGAAAAAATCAGGGCAAGTGCAATTTAGTGAGTTCAAAGTCAGAATTAAAAAAAGAAAGAAAAAAATCAGACCCCCCTCCCCGACAAAATAAAAATAAAACAGAAAATAGTTAACCTTCGGAGCGCCGCTAACCTAGTGGTTTTGTCGCGGCCCATGAACAGAAGCTATAGTCCTCATCAGAAGCTGTGGGGTTCGGATCCGACCTCTGGTCCTTTGCTGCATGTCATCCCCTCCTCTCTCCTCCCAACATTTCCTCTCTCTCTTCAGAAAAAAAGTATATACAAAACAGTGGCCTTGTGGCGCTGATAGTGTAGTGGTTGGTGCGTGCACCACATGTGCAGAGGCTGTGGTCCACATCGCAGCGGCTTTGGGTTCAAATTCGTCCTTGGCCCTTTGATGCATGTCATCCCCTACGCTCTCCTCCCAATATTTCCTTTCTCTCGTCAGCTGTTCTATCCAATAAGGGCAAAAAGGTCAAAAAAATAACTTTAAAAAGATTTAGATAAAATTCAGTGGGCTTGGGGCGCCAGTAGTGGTTGGTGCGTGCAACCCATGTGCGGAGGCTGTGGTCTTCAAAGCGGGCAGTCTCCAGTTTCTGACTCTATCTCTAAATAAAAGGCATAAAAAGCCCAAAAATAATAAACCTTTAAAAACAAAATTCAGTGGCATTCATCCTCTTCCGTACATCTGAGTGTTCCTTTCATTCACGTTTCTTCTTAAACTTCCTTTGAAACAAAAAGTACTGCTTATTAAACTTCCCAGACTGTATCGTGCTTTCTGTAATGCCACCTTCTGCGTAAAGTTTTTGAGGAAGCATTATCTTAATAATCCTATCACTTATCCAGGTCACTGGGTTTCACTTGCCACCTACACTTTTTGTAGTGAGTTGAGCTCTCGTTTTTTCTGGTATGCATTCCTTTGTGTGCAAGCTTACAGAGACAATAAAGATGATGACGAAATAAAAGGCAAAAAACTCCTCTGATGAATTTACTCCATGCCAGCACTTCCTGCATGGCGACAGAATGTCAGGAATGTGTTTGGCAGTTTGATGTCTAGGATGAGTCGGGGTGTGTGAGCAGCAATCATTAATCGTAATGACGATGGACTGAATTCCTTTTTATAACACCCATCACCTTCTTCTGTTTGGTCTCACAGCAACAGTTCAGCCCATGAAAGGTTAAAATTTCTGTTCGATGTCAATGAAAGAAAGGAAAAGGTGTTTCTCTGCTGTCATAATTAATTTCCACTCACTCTGAACATGACGTCCTACAGCCTGTGTTAAAGAGTCAAATCTGACAACCTGATGAAAAACTCTTGTTGTAATACTTATCAATAATATAACAGCTACGTTTTGCAAGTTAAAAATCCTTTGTAAACTTCTCCATAATAAGAGTTTCATTAGTCACAAAGTTCAGTATTGATTTCAACGATTCACTATTTGTGAAATCGAAGATTCTCCCACATTTAACAATAAGATTTGATGTTCAACATTTGCAGGTGACGCTGACATGAAAACACGACGTTAAGAATAAAAAGTGTCCTCAACATGTTCCTCACCACTCTTGAACTATCTTTTATATTCAATCTGTCATGATTTGTTCTTGTTTATTTCAGTTCTGGATTTCATTTCCTGTTTAATTTTGTCTCTTTCTTCCTTCGTGTTGCTTGTTACCCTTGTGTGATTTTTTTTGGGGGGGGCGTTATTTCCAAGTTTAGTCTTTAGTGTTTCCTGTTTTATCTCGTATTTCTTATCCAAGGACTCTCTCAATACGGCTTCCTGAAAGGTGTGGGTGATTGCTGATTTTTCGTTGTCACGTTGTGATCCGTTAAGTGTCAAAAGACATCAAGAAAGCAATGGTGTCCATCAGTATTAACTAATCCATTCATACACATTAACATGCCCCTGGCGCAGCAGTGGGATCAACTTGGGGTTAATTGCCTTGCCAAAGGACACACAGACATGTGGCTGCAGGAGCTGGGGATTGAATCCGACCTTCCGGTTGAGAGACAACCAACTCTACCAACTGAGTCACAGATTCAATGGGAGTTTCTCTGACCCTTTCCCCTATAAAGAAAAGACACATTTGAAGGAAGCGTTTGAAACAGTATTTGTCATCATTTGTTAACGTCATTACTGTGATTTATCATACCCTCAGACCACAACTTTACTCCTTTGATCAAACAGAGCGAGTCACAGTTGCATTGCAACTAAATGACAAGATGGGAAGATGGGAAATTAAAGTGTTGGAAAGGCAGTATTACTAAGCGTGTAATGGAGAAGTGGTTGATCCTTCCCAGCACCCACCAGTAAGTAAGTGAAACCCTGCTGTCTTCCTAAGGTCATTAACCCTTTCAAACATGTGATGCGAACTTCCTCGACCGGTTTGAAAGAGATCCAGGAATGTTAAGTTGTGTAAAACTGCAAGTACAGACATTAGTTCAAAACAGCTGCAAGGCTTAACTTGGAGGAGGAGGGTTTTATTTCTCTGCTAAATCATTAATTAATAAAGACTGAAGCTTGTTTATGTTACAACATAATTACACAAAGTGCTGCTATTTTGACATATACTGCATTATCACTTCAGGGAAACCCCAAGTATCAGGGTCTAAATAACTGTTTTGAAAACCTTTTGTTTGTCGCTCATCACTTGTTAAAAAACAAAAATACAACCCCTGTGTGATGTGAACCACCCTGCGCTGATATGTCTTCCAGTTGTGAACAAGACAATTGGTATTTCACAATGAACTGCATGATGTTGCTTGTATAAAAGGAAGAATGTGTGACATTTTACACATAAATCCAGCAGAAATCCAGTATATCCTCTGTATATGTCTCTCTGAGTCATGACTGTCTGAGAAGCGTCAGCTGTACTGTTGTCGGGCCGTGTTTACTTCATGTTTACATTGACGGGACGACCTTGCGTATAAATCTGTTTTAGTCAAGGACTAGAGAAAAGAAGAATAACATCTCACTCTCTATTTGGATGTCATGTAAGTGTCTTTAGCTCACGCTCATTCTGTGTGAATTTATGTGCAATATGAAGCTATGAGTTAACCAAAGTGTGCTATAAGAATAATGCAAGATGTTTCCCTCTTAGTTGCCCCAACCATCAGCACAGATATCTGCATCTAACACTAAGCACAAAGGCAGCTCAATGTGCTTTACATATGGAAGACAAGCTTAAACAAATACAAGGCTAAAATATTCAAATAAAGATGAAATCATGCAAAAGGAGTGTTAAATCATTTAAAAGGAAAATGCCAGGTGCCCCACAACGGTTTGCCAGCGGCCATGAAAGGTCACATATTATCCTCCTTTTCATCAAGTTTAAAGAAGTCTGAACAAGCTCTGATCTGAAAACTAGGAGAGAATTGTCAGCTAGGTGAGTGAACTGAAACTTGCTTTGAGTAGATATTGATAGTGGGTCGTTGTTAGGCTTTGTTCAGGCTGAGTACTTGAGTTTCATTCTCTGAGCACCAACAGGAGAGGCAGTTGACGCGGGTCACACCCTCTGTTGATTGCTAACTTGAAATCAGGGGCGGGATTTCACTAAAATCCAACCTTAAAAGCGTCTAACGCTTCAACATTTCCACTGTACCTGGGCATCCACGACTTGCTTTGCCACTACTAATGCTTTGCCTATAGCTTCTTGTCCTCTACAAAAAACACAACATGTGCTACAAAGAAATCTCTGTCATTCATGGGAACAGAAAAAGACACATTTGTCATAGGAAACGCAATCCTCCTGACAACTTGTCCTTCATGAAGAAAGCCTCTTCTCCACAACCTTCATTCACCTTTGGCCTCTGGAACTGTCAATCTGCTGCGAATAAAACTGAATTCATTCAAGGACTTGCAAAAATGTCAGACATTCAGGCACTTGCCCTCACTGAAACCTGGATCCACCCAGAAAACACAGCCACACCAGCTGCTCTCTCCGTTGACACAGTGTTCTCACACACACCCCGCGCTGTTGGACGCGGAGGTGGAACAGGTATCCTACTTTCTAATACCTGGAAATTCAATAAACTCCTCCCACTGAGCAACCATTCCTCATTTGAATATCACACAATCATGGTTACTGCTCCTATTAAGATGTACTTTGCTATTATCTACCGCCCACCAGGGTGTAATCTGAATGATTTTGTTGTGGAACTAGACATGCTACTCTCAGAAATCCCTGATGATGGAACACCACTTATTGTAATGGGAGACATGAATATACACACAGATAAAGCCCA
This sequence comes from Tautogolabrus adspersus, assembly GCA_020745685.1. Taxonomy (NCBI): domain Eukaryota; kingdom Metazoa; phylum Chordata; class Actinopteri; order Labriformes; family Labridae; genus Tautogolabrus; species Tautogolabrus adspersus. The sequence goes on along the minus strand of CM036534.1, from coordinate 5,575,944 downwards.
GGCAACCGACTTTCTTGCTTTGTTGTCCTCTTTCAACCTCACACTGGTCCCAACTCCTCCTACCCATAAAGCTGGCAACACCCTTGATTTAATTCTGACCCGGAACTGCTCAACAGCAAACCTGACTGTCACCCCTCTACACTTATCAGACCACTTCTTTATTCAATTCACAATATCCTTACCCGAACTTCCTCAGGCACAACCTCAAAGGGTGTCATACCACCAAAATATGCGTTCGCTCAAGCCAGTCCAGCTGTCCAACGAGGTCTTGGCTGCCATGCCGGCCCACGAGGTATTTACTGCATTCTCTCCAGATGAGGCTACAGACACACTCTGCTCCACTCTAGCCTCATCTCTGAACAAACTCTGCCCTCTGGTGTCCAAGCCCGCTCGAAAAAACCAGCCTAGTCCCTGGCTCACTGAAGTCATAAGAGAGCAAAGAGCAGGGCTGAGGGCAGCAGAGAGAAAATGGCGAAAATCAAAACAATCCATTGACCTCAATGACTATAAGCAAAGACTTGTCTCATTCTCCTCCAGCCTAAAAACGGCCAAGACAACATATTATCAGAACAAGATATGCAATGCCACAGATACAAGAAAAATGTTTTCTGCTTCAACTCACTGCTTCAACCTCCTCCTCCTCAATCAATCAATCAATCAATCTTTATTTGTATAGCGCCAATTCATAACAAGTGTTATCTCAAGACGCTTTACAAGAAGCAGGTAAAAGACCTTACTCTTTGTCTATTAATATTACAAAAGAGCAGGTAAAAAGACCATGCTCATTGTTTATGTTACAAAAAGCAGGTAAAAGACCTTACTTATTGCTATATTACAAGGACCCAGCTTAATCCATCATGAGCACTTTAGCAAAGCAGCAAAAGATACAGTGGTCAGAAAAAACTTCCTTATTAAAAGGCAGAAATCTTTGGCAGTGACACCCCGGCTCATGACGAAACAGCCTTCACAGCCTAGACTGCGCCGGGCTTGGAACGGGATAGGGGGAGATGTGATAAGATGCAGGAAGAGGGATAGGGAACAAGGGAAAAAGGGGGGGGGGGGGGGGTTGTTCAGGTGGGCCGTCCACCTACGATCCCGAAGGGAGGGGGGGGGGGTTGTTTTGGCAGGCCGTCCACCAACGATCCCGTGGAGCCTAAGAGGGCTCAGCAGGAGCAACAATCCCAAGGAACCTAAGAGAGCTCAGGAGCTCCCAGAAGAAGATGTGGTTAGTAACTGGGATTTAAAGGTAGTGACATGCAGTAATGCCATATGCCTCCTCCACCCTCCGATCTGTTGACACCCGACATGTTTGCCTCATACTTTACTGAAAAGGTTGCAACCATCAGTAACCAGTTTCCTGAGCCTGACCAACTCAGCCCAAAAGCACCGACCCAAAGTGCCTCATTCGACTCATTCTCCTCTCTGACTGAGGAAGAAGTCTCTAAGCTTGTGCTAGACTCTCGGCCGACTATCTGTCCTTTGGACCCGATACCATCAAGCCTCTTGCAGACCATCTCCTCTCCGCTTATTGATGCACTTCAGCATATCATCAACTCCTCTATGTCAACGGGTGTGTTCCCCACAGCATTCAAGCAAGCTCGGGTCACCCCTCTGCTCAAAAAAACCCACACTGAACCCAGCCCAGGTTGAAAACTACAGACTGGTTTCTCTTCTGCCCTTTCTGTCAAAAGTACTTGAGCGCACAGTCTTCAAGCAAGTCTCGGAGTTTCTGTCTAAAAAACAATCTGTTTGATCCAAATCAGTCAGGCTTTAAGCGGGGCCACTCTACTGAAACTGCACTACTCTCAGTAACAGAATCGCTAAAGGCGGCCAGGGCGGCAGGTCAGTCATCAGTTCTACTACTCTTTGATCTGTCTGCTGCCTTTGACACAGTCAACCATCAAATCCTCCTTTCCACGCTCTCTGAGCTTGGCATCTCAGGATCCGCCCTTTGCTGGTTTGAGTCCTACCTCTCTGGGCGATCCTTTAGAGTGTCGTGGAAGGGAGAAGTGTCCAAAGCCCACAGCTTATCCACAGGGGTACCTCAAGGGTCAGTGCTTGGTCCCCTCCTCTTCTCCATATACACAAGCTCACTTGGTTCGATAATCCGCTCTCATGGCTTTTCATACCACTGCTATGCTGACGATACCCAGCTCATCTTGTCATTTCCACCAGACGATGTCACAGTCTCAGCTAGAGTCTCGTCATGCCTCACCGATATCTCTAAATGGATGAATGAACGGCACCTTCAACTCAACCTTTCAAAGACTGAGCTCCTTGTCATCCCAGCCAGTCCCTCTATGCAGCCACAGATCAATATCCAACTTGGAACAACCAAACTCATGCCCACAAAGTCTGCCCGGAACCTGGGTGTCATGATTGATGACCAGCTAACCTTCAAGGTTCAAGTAGCCTCGATTGCCCGATCATGTCGTTTTGCCCTGTACAACATCAGGAAGATCAGACCTTACCTGTCAGAACATGCTACACAACTTGTGGTACAGGCTCTTGTGCTATCTCGCATAGACTACTGCAACTCTCTACTGGCAGGTCTTCCTACATGCACAACCAAACCTCTGCAGATGATACAGAACGCAGCAGCACGACTGGTCTTCAACCTTCCAAAAAGAGCTCATGTCACTCCGCTGTTCATCTCCTTACACTGGCTCCCAGTCACTGCTCGCATTCAATTTAAAACTCTGCTGCTCGCCTACAAAACAGCAACAAAAACGGCTCCTCCTTACTTTGACTCTCTATTTCAGGTCTACACTCCCTCCCGTCCACTACGCTCTGCCAATGAAAGGCGTTTGATCCAACCTTCACAGCAGGGTCCAAAGACGAGGACTAGACTCTTCTCCTCTGTCGCCCCCCGGTGGTTGAATGAACTTCCAAACTCCATTCGATCTGCAGAGTCCCTCTGTACCTTTAGGAAAAAGCTAAAGACCCAGCTCTTTCAGGAATACCTACTAACTTAGCCTAATGATGATGATCTGGATAGTATTGATGTAATGATGGTAATGATGATGGTTTTTGTTCTTTGTTTGAAAACGACAACTTATAAGATGGTTTATATACTGATTAGAGTCTCAGACTGGCAGTTCATGTTGTGCCTTGCCTCTGGGCAATGCCTTTCAGCACCTGTGTGTCCAATCGGACTCAAAGCTGATCGTTCGTCCTTACTGACATTGTTCCTTTATTTTTCCTTGATCCTTGCTTGTGTTGTTCTTACTCTCTGATGTACGTCGCTTTGGATAAAAGCGTCTGCTAAGTGAATTGTAGAATTGTAGAATTGTAGAAGTCTCAGACCTACATGTCTGTGAATTTTTCTTGTTCTAAATCCTCTCTGATCCTGTATTTGATCATGCCTATAAACCCCTCTATTTCAGCCCTGCTCAGAACAGGCTGTTTCTGTGTCTGTAGCTTTAAATGTAAATGAGCGGTGTCTGACCACGCCCCTCTGGAAGGGTTTGGCTCGGGCTTTCTCGCTCCATGTCCTATTGTTTACAATGAGAAGGCAGACTCAGAGGGCAGAACAAACACCTAGCTGTGGGAGTGTCAATAACCTGGGGGAGGGGTTACTGCCCTTTGTGATGTTATGAAGGGAAAATCTCCAAACAGCCTGTTTGAGCACACATTTTCTGAAAAGTGGAGCAGGCAAAACACGGAGAGGATGGACTTTTCTCATAATTAGGGGGTTTGCAGACAGACTAGGGACACATTAGTGTTAGAGAAACATGGTGAAGTGTATTTTGTGTCACAGCTGATGGAAAACAGGGAGGAGGACCCAATTGCAGGAACCAAAAATTATTTATTTAAATAAAAAGACAAAAAGGCAAACAAAAACTTACTTAAATAATTAATCCAAAAGGTAGCCACGAGGAAACACAGGGAGATTGAGACAAACACCACATCCAACATTTGACAATGATCCGACACAGAAGGGAAGACACACAGAGACTAAATACACAGGGTAATCAACACAGGTGAGACCAACAAGACACAGGTCAGGACAATCAGGGCAATCAGGGCAATCAAGACAAGAGGGAAACACACAGAGGCAGGAGTAAAGACAAAACACAGAGAGACACCAGAAGAAGTAACTACAAAATAAAACAGGAAACACTAAAGACTAAACAATCAACACTAGGAAACATAAACACACAGGGAAACAAGCAACACTAGGGAGGAAGAGAAATAAAACAATAAAAGAAATCTAAACTCCAAAATACAAACTTAACCAAGACCAAATCATGACATTTTGCATAATATGTGACCTTTAAAGGTACAGTATGTAGAATCACATGCTAATGTTTACATTAAAATATCTAACTTCAATTAAAAATGGACTAAACCCATGTTATATATATTTTTTAGCTGAGTACTTACATCACCTCAAATATTTCCAAAAGTTATCAAAGCCAGAGAAATCCGTAATTTTATAGTTGTAACAGACCGTGTCTTGTAGGCGGCCGCCATGATGAGCCGCCATGATAGAAAAGAAATGTTGATCGTTGTCAAGGAAACACCGGATGTTACGTCAAAGACCGCTGCATAAGCTAGCGCTAGCTGCTACTGAAAGCTGCCGTACTGTTGCTGTATGTGCTGCTGTGATATAAACGTCATGTGAATTATACTTGGATACATCGTCAGTACACATATTGTCTTTCTCAGGTCGGTTTCGCCCGTTCGTATTGATTCAACACAGAGTTTGTTTGTTTTCTCCCATAATACCTCGCGAACCTCAACGTCATCTTTTGTTATTGTTTTGATTGAGAGCCCCCTAGCGGCGGATTTTACATACTGTACGTTTAAAGCAATTGGATCACATTATAATTATTACAAATACGTTAAAACAACATTAAAAATATAGTGTACGCTTTAAGGCTCGACCAGAATCAAACCAGAAGACCAGAATCAACAGATCTGAGGTTTCTGCTTGGTTGATACATTTTAAACATGTCAAAGTAGTATAAACACTTTAAAATCGATTCTAAAATTAACAGGGAGTAAGTGCAGAGATTTTTAATCTGTGTTAATGTGCTCTATTGTTTTCATCTACAAGGTCAAATGTGGCAATGAGATCCAATAAAACCAAAACTGATACTTCTCCTGAATCAGTATTAATCTTTATCGTTTAATACTTTTATAAGGACAATTTCAGTTCTGTGGTTGGGTCTGAAGCCTGATTGAAATTTGTCGGGATGGCCTCTAGAAATCCAGAAGGTGTAAAGTTGATTAAAAGCCACTCTCGATAATCTTTGCAATAAAAGGAAGATTAGAGACGGGACTGTAATTGTTTAACACAGAGGCATCTAGAGTTCTCTTTTTAAGGAGTGGTTTAATGGCAGCTGTCTCAAGTGCCTTTGAGAAACCACCTGATAGCAATTAGCTATTAACTATTTGTTGTGGGTGAGTTTGCACCATATTACATCATTTTATGAGAGTCTGACAGAAGTATGTCAAGACAACACGTAGTGGACTTAAGTTTCTCTTTTGACTCGTTTTTCAGTCAATGTGTCATGTGGTTCAAGTAAAAAGGAACTGGACCCAAGTGCAGACCTAAACTAAAATATTTATTAAACAAAAAGGCGAAGCAAAAACGTACTTTCTTAACAAAAAGTCCAAACTGAAAAAATCCTCAAAAGGTCAAAAACTGGGAGTCACTGGGAAGCACAGGTAAGTGGACACTGGGAAAAACTGACATCCAACATGAGGAAAATCTGACAATGAACTGACACACAAGGGAAGAAACACAGAGGCTGTTTTCGAAACCACATACTATACTAGTAGTACGTACTGATTTGGCCAAAACGCAGTATGCAGTATGCGAACAACTGCGAGACCCGCAGCGTGCCAAAAATACCCGGATGTCATACCAAATCGGGAAAAATTGACAGTATGCATCGGACCAGTGTACCTCGCGTACTGTTTCCTACAATGCAAAGCGCCAGGTCAGAGATCGAAATGCCTGAGCGCAGCTGTTTGAACTCGTCGGAGGCGGTGACTGAATATCTTGCCACATTATGGGCATGAACCAATAACAAATATGACATGTTCATATATTTATATGTCTTACAACCTCAGACTTTCCTGCTTTTTAGACTGTAAAGTACACGTGCCACAGCAGGACAAGCAGCTGCAGTTACAGGGTCCTTGGCTTGCTCCATTTTATTACATATTATTCACAGCTGAGTAAAAGTTAAACCTGAATGCCTGAAAAGTATACTACAATTTTAATAGCATGCCAATCATATTTCATCCCAGGGTATTATGTATAAATGACAGAAGATATGATTGTAGACTGTTTTATTTTAATTATGTAAATTACCTCCAGATGGGCTGTTGTTTACATCAGCATTCCAGGACCGGAAACCAGTTTAACCGGGCCAAGCATACTGCAAAATAACCGACGACTGGCAGTCATACTACATACTACTATCGAAATCAGTATGCAGTATATACTGCATACTGTTTTCGATAGTAGTATGTAGTACGTGGTTTCGAAAACAGCCAGAGACTAAATAGACAGGGTGATGAGACACAGGCGTTTCTCATTACAACGATGGTCTTCATAGCCTCCTAAATCCCTGGCTCCTTTAAAAACCCGGACTGTTTCCTTCACCCACTCTGCTCCATGGTTTAGACCTGAACTACGCCAACTCAAAGCAAAAGGCCGTCGCCTGGAACGTCTCTACAAGAAAACTGGACTTGTTGTTCACAAAGAAATGTACAATAACCACATTCTTCACTAAAAGGACAGTCTATAGTCTAAATATAGTTTGTAGAGATGAGGGTTGAGTTCCATATTTCCGAGACTTAAGCCCAATAAATGTTTAACACTGGTTTCTGTATATGAGGGCTGTTCCACTGAGGAGGTGATCAAGAATTCACATGACCTTTTTTAAGTGCAGGGGGAAATCGCAAAAAAAACGTATTCCAGGAAAAGTGTGAATAGTCCTTTCCCATTCATCACACAGCGGTTAGAGCTCTTTCACATGTAACCCACTGCATATTTTGTCAGCTCAACAAATGATCATTCACTAGGAATATAACGAGTAAGCAACTTCTTCAGTAAAACAGGAGTTTAATAATAATAATAATAATAATAAACTTTATTTATATAGCACTTTTCAAAACAGGGTTACAAAGTGCTTAACAAGAAATAGAGAAATGGAGGAAGACAATACAGGACTTCCAAAAGCATTATCTATGGAATAAAAAACCCCGCTCAAACACCACATCCCCTGAAAGCACATTTATAAAAATGTGTTTTTAAAAGAGTTTTAAAAGTGGACAGGGAGCTTGCCAGTCTGATCTCCTCGGGGAGGTTGTTCCAGAGGGTGGGGGCCCTGATGGAGAAAGCCCTGTCACCTTTAGTGCTCAGCCGTGACTGTGGAATGGCGAGCAGAGCCTTGGCTGAGGACCTCAGGTTACAACCTGGCATGTAAGGGGTGAGGAGATCAGATAGGTACTTTGCGAGACCGCAGCGTGCTTTATAAGTAAGCAATACAATCTTAAAATCAATTCTAAAACATATTGGGAGCCAATGAAGGGAAGCTAAAACAGGAGTAATGTGTCTCTTTTTGGTTTTGGTGAGGAGTCGGGCTGCTGCATTCTGAACCAGCTGTAGTTTGTGTCGACTCCGTTGATTTAAACAAGTGTACAGTGAATTACAGTAATCTAAACGAGAAGAAATAAAAGCATGTATTACTGTCTCTACGTTATTTCTAGATAAATTGAACTGACTTTGGATCACTAATAATAATGACTGAAATGACATCTGAAGCTACCCTTTCCTTTAGATATTTCACAAAACACAGTTTACAAGAACAACTAAGCTGATTCAGATTCAGACAACTTTATTAATCCCAGAAGGGCAATTCAGTTTCACAGCCTACCCAGTCAGATAGACCGGTAGGCTGCTGGGTCACACACAGTGGAGGGCCCCTGGTGTTAAATGTTTACCGTTTCATGCTGTCTCATGGTGACTGCAGGCAAACCGTTTCACTCTCGTCTGATAATGGCTCAACTTGAACAACCATTTTAGCTTACATTAATGTTTAGCAACTCAATGAGCCTCAATAGTGTTGCAGACGAGGAGCAACATGAAGCTCAGCATGATGACTCAGAGGAAATCATGTTCTTTCTCTCTGCCTGAAAACTACACCGCAAAACTACAGTGAAGGTTGGAATGCATTAAACAAGAGATTTAAATGGTGAATGGACTTGAGCTTGTATTCCACTTTTCTAGTTTTCTGAATACTCAAAGCACTTTTTTACTCCGCAGGTCACGCCTACAAATTCACACACTGATTGCTATGTAAAGTGTCCATCAATATACAGCATTAACTTGATGCCTAAACTGATAGTTTGTATGTTTAAGACTCATTAGTTTGTTCAGCTTGGTTACACTCAGATAAAGAATGTCAAACTTTCCTTTATAGACTTGCATGCAGCTAGGCACAAGTGTTACTCTCACATTGGAAACGCAGATAAAAGATTTCATAGAGGGAACTTTTTTTATAGCATGGATAGTACTAAGAGGAAATGAGTTGTGGCTAAAATCGTCTTTTGATATATCAAAGTGACCCTTTTTTTATGAGTTTTCATTTCATTCTCAAGGAAGAGAGAAGGATAAACGTGCAGTTATTCTGAAGTCCCGTATGTGTGGGGCCTGTTTCACAGATCAGGATTAACAAACTCAGGGCCTGATTCACTGAGAATGGATTGCAGCCGCTAAAAAATGTGCATCATTTGCCACCGCTGACAGCTCCATCTCAAGGTCTAATTCACAAAGCATATAAGTCTAATGACTTCCATGCACAAACATACCCATAAAGTTGCCCTGCTCTGACAGTTTGCTCTTGTTTTGCAGCCGAGTGAGGAGAAAAGCCGTCTGCACTTTTACTCTGCGAGGAGCTCTCCTGCTGATGGAGCTGTTTTGTCCACATAAAGACGATAAACTCGGAGGAGAGGGAAACTTTTCTGGGTTTATTTTGATGCCGGACTTAAAACATGTAATATGAATATATATTGTTGACCTCCTGACCCCCTATATGAGGTTTCATGTAGCCAGAGATCCTCCAGTATATGTCATAATTTGGGCGGCAGTAGCTGAGTCTGTAAGGACTTGGGTTGGGAACTGCAGGGTCATCGGTTCAAGTCTAGAAATTGCTCGGTTAGCTGGAGAGCTGCCAGTACGCTTCCTGAGCACTACAGAGGTACTTTTAAGAGAACAGGGAGACCCCCCCAACTTCTCAATCAAGGGAAGCTAACACACTGTCAACTTTTAAAAACAGACTACTCTGTTGGTTTTTATCTCCATGTGTTATGTTTTATATTATCTTATCACCCGTTACTTATTAAGTGCTTCGTAAGCTGTTTTTAAAAAGGGCAAGATAAAGTAAGAAAACAAACCCATGACGTCCCAAAAAGAATCACTGGCTTTGGATGCAGATGGCCTGGAGGTTCGGTCGCGCTCCATGTACGGAGGCTGTGGTTCTCGGGTTGGGGTCCGGCCTGTTTCTCCTTTCGGGCATGTCATTCCTCACTGTTCCTACTCTATCCACTATCCTGTTGAATAAAGGCAAAAGGCCCCCAAAATAAAAACAACATTCGCTCAAGAAGGATAAGTTATTCTTTAAAGGAAGAATGTGCAACTTTTTGATCCAGTCGATGTCGCCCTTGAGCCCCAGCATGAAACCAAAACAGACCTCTGCCATGCTGAATCCTCCGCTTTCCCCCCAGCAACACACCACCAGCCCCTCTCCTCACGTTCCAACAAAGGAGTTATCAATAAGAACTTACCATAATTAAGCACCATTAGACACTAGCGGCGGACACAATTGTCCTTGTCTCGAACTGCAATTTCCTGTGGTCTGCATTGTTGTGTTAGCAGGCCAATGTTAGCACTCTTAAGTTAGCCCGTTACTTCACATTGCACATAAATTTACAAGGAATGACCGTGATCTAAAGACACTTATGTGACATCCAAATAAGCAGTGAGTATGTTTTTTTTCTTTTCTCTAGTCCTTGACTAAAACAGCTTTATACACAAGCCTGTCCCGTCCATGTAAACATGAAGTAAACACGGCTCCGACAACAGTACAGCTGGCGGGGCTCAAGCTTCTCACTCATTGTAGACAGTCATGACTCAGAGAGACATTTACAGGATATTCTTGATTTCTGCTGTATTTATGAGTAAATGTTGCACATTCTTCCTTTAAACCCAGGATAGAAGAACGTAGTTTATGCTGTAATTATAACAAAAAGGTTGTTGTTTCTTTGTGGTCACATTCAGAAATTGCACCTTGAGACACTTGGTCTGTGGTCAACAGGGAACCAGGAGGCGGCAGGACCACACACCAGGACCACACCTTTTACACAGTCACTAAATGGTTTAAAAATGGTAACACATAGCTGCTGTCAAAAATGAACTGAAATCAAGTAAATCAGACTTCTTCTTTTTTTTTTTTTATTAAATCCCAAACATTTCTCTCACTCAGCATTAAAGAGCAGGCAATACTTATTGAACAAAATAATAATACAAGATGAGGAACAAACTTAACACAATAGCATCAGTCAAAGAAAATAATGAGCTCAAGACGAGAGAGTGAGAAGCAATCAAATAACGAGATCACATTCTGACCTGCTCGTCACGTGGACTGCAGTTAAGACACAAGTCCCCGGGTTAACGTCACTTCTCCTCACATTTGAAAATTGAGTGCATGCATGTACACATACTGGATGTGAGACAGAGAGAGAGAGAGAGAGCACACAGAAGTTTCTTTGGGCTCCTGATCTCTCACACATATCATCGTAAACACACACGGGTCCAGCTGGACAGGCTTCACGCTGTAGCACATGCAGCACGAAGACTGAAGACACTTTGAAGTATTAGCAGACAAAACAGCAGCAGACAGGAAAAAACAGGAAATTCAAATAACACTCCAAGGCAAACCCACACACACACGGGATGAGAGGAGTTACGGTGCTGCATGCTGTTTGTCGTGTGGACGTTTAGGACTGAAGAGCACGTGTTCGGAGTGCAGCAGATCATCCCACCCATCATCTTAAGGCAGTTAGGACGAGAGCGTGTTGGTCTGTATTTGCTTCACAAAGTGCTTGTGGGACATGGAGTCATCGCAGAGACCAAACAATAATAATAGAAGAGTGGATAATGAAGAAGAGTCAATAAAAAGGTGAAATAATAAAATGTAGAAATAAAGCATTTACAAAAGGGTATGAAATCATTCATGAAATAATTATATATGTTTAGATTACCAAAGCCCTACAAAGACATACATGCATAGATTTAATTGAGCTCTGCTTTCCAGTGACACACGTCAGCTGTTTTGTCCACGTCATGACTCTATTCATCAACGTCTCAAGGAAACAGCAGAAATGAACCTGTCTTCAATGGAAACCAGGATTATTGTCTTGATATAACGGGAAAAACAAGTTGAGATCTAAAGAAAAGAGCCAAAACGTAGTTGTTATACTGTAATGGAAAAAAACTGTTTTGTTGTATTTCTTATATTGATGCATGTTCGCTTAGGGCTTCCGTATTATACACATTCAAGTGGTTAGAAATATATTTATATTTATTGGGACACACTACGTACAGAGGCTGAAGTGCTCATCTCAGCTGCCGTGGGTTCAAATCCGACCTCGGCCCTTTTCTGCACGTCTCCCCCTCTCTCTCCTTCCAACATTTTCTCTCTTCATCTCTCTTCCTCTCCAATGAAGGCCAAAAGGCCCAAAAAATACCATAAAACAAAATAAATATACATATTTATTCAGCACATTCTGGTAAAGTTCTCTTTTTTCTGTGTATTTTTTACTTTTGAAATGATTTTAGATAAATTAAATCACAGGTACCGGCAACAAGCAGATGATTGACAGCTTGGCGCTTTAAGAGAGAAAAAGTATGAAATCAATAAATATAGAAATGTAAACTCAGTATGTTTAAACATATGTTTATATAAAGAAGATCAATCCTTTAAATTTGAGTTATTAACAGAAAATGTGTATAATTGATAATAATAGTGATTCTATGATATTAGAGTCTTTGTCTTTATTTCCACATTTCCTTATTCTTTTATACGTTTCTCTTCAGATCTCCACTTTCATTTGACTCCATCGCTGAAAGCTTTTTGGAGGAGAAAAAAGGAAAAAACAATCAAATAAATTAATAATAAAAAAGGAAAGTCTAATTAGAAGACATGGACAAACAAGAAATGGAGTCAAACTGTTGGTATGGATGTTCCTCCTCCTGTACCGTCGACACGTTACTTTAGTGTTAAATAATAGATTACATTCATGTCAGTTAGCAGTTAAGGCAAATCTGCTGATGAAGAACCCAGGCTGTTTTACGTTTGTCGAGTTTGTCACGAGAGCTGTTTGTCGGCTCAGAATTTCTTTGGTTGAAGATCGAAACAAAATACCAAACACAGAAATGAAACTCTGTCCACGTCACGCTGGACGAAAAAAGAGAAGAACAGAACTGTCTTCAGCCACACGTCAGTGAGCTAGTGTTGGAGTCAAGACCACACTAACCGAGACCAGAGTGCTCCGAGACCGAGACAAGACCGAGACCATAAATATCACTGGAAAATCTTTATCTTGTGAGCAGCGGGCGAGTCACTCACTTAGACTGTAACACCGCAAAGGTTGTGGTTGTAACCGGGGGGGAAATAATTAAACTACAAATGAATTGAAGTTATCTTTTTTTTTAGAAAGAGGCGTTTTCCTTCTAATCACAGTGATGACGTGGATAAATAGCCTTTCAGTGGAGGTCTTGATTTAAAATCCGGAGTCCATCCAGTCTGAGACCGAGACAAGACCAAGTAATAATTAATTCCGAGACAAGACCTTCAAAAAGTGGTCTCGAGACAAGTCTCGAGTACAACAACACTACATATCACATTTTTCTTCATGCATTTTAAACAAAGAGGCGTGGGCGGGCATAGAGGAGCCCTTTGTCATGAGGTCACAATCCTCAGATGTCTTCTATCAGAGGTGTGTGTCATACGCAGATCTATGCTATTCAAATAACTTCACTGAAGGATCTCGACCCCTTATCGCCCCTTTAACGGAAAGAGGAGGCGTCGAGCGTTTGTTTTGAACGTACCTCCGCTCTATAAAGACAAAATCATTTCAACATTTCTTCACTCAGGAAAAGATCAGTGCAACAAAGTGTTTGTTTTTTTATGGAGGATTGTTAGTGGCCAGTGGAAGAAGAAAGAAAAAAACAAGGAGAGGAGGAAGACGGTTTCATTCGTCTTTTCAATAATCAAGTGGGAAAGAAGATTAGAATAAAAGGAGGATTAAAAAACAAGTTTTCCTCCCACACCTTCATTTACATCCTAAACGGGCTGAAGGTTGAACTCAACAATTCAAATCCCATTTTTCACAATTTTCACTTTTAATCTGACGCTTCCACTTTGTTCTCAATATTTCAGCTCTGTGCTTTGGTTTTGTTTTTTATTAACTGCTTCGATCCGTCTTATACCCGACACCTGAAGTTTCATATATTATTGTTCTCCGTTATTGTCAGATCCAAAATAATGAAATAAAAATGTCCTCCCCCCTCACATTTTTTTCTCTCTCTTGCCAGGCCGCAGTTCTCTCCTATGATTTCTGGATGTTTTATTTCATTTAAATGTAAGAGGCGACATCATGTCGTCATGAGACTTCTTTATAAACAGAACATGATTTGGACAGGGTTAGATCTCTCTGTAGACAATGCGTCACAGATAAACACTCGATATATCCGACAGTGTAAAGGCTTCACCTGAACCTTTAGGATGCACGACAATAAATACAAAATAAATAGAAGAAAAAAAAAAACGTCATCATAATAATAAATCAGCAAACAAATCTAAAAGGAATGTTAACCTTCAACTCTGGAATTTTCCTCTTCTCAATGTAACAATGTCTCCATTCTCCCTGCTGTCAGTGTACATTTACCTCAGTTTGCTCTGGGAAAGCACAGAGATGTGTGTGTGTGTGTGTGTGTGTGTGTGTGTGTGTGTGTACCTCACATGTTGCTTACTGTAGGAGTGCTACTGAAGGTTACAGGTTAGTGTGAGAGTGTAAAATAATTTAGGTGAATGAAAAATCTTCATGGCTTTTAGTTGCACCCACTCACACACATGCACATGCACGTGTGTGTGTGTGTGTGTGTGTGTGTGTGTGTGTGTGTGTGTGTGTGTGTGTGTGTGTGTGTGTGTGTGTATTAGAGTGTGTGAAAATGTGTGTGTGTGTTCTTTAGCTGAGCAGCTCCAGGTATGTGACAGGCACTTTTCCTTTCTGGTTCCCTCTCTCTCCAATCAGCCAGTCAGAGTCCATTCCTGGCACTGTGTAAACTGTAATGAGCTGCAACACAGAGGACACACACTTTTAAAGGGCATTCACACTTCACACAAAAGTCCTGGAAATCTTCCTGATCCCAATTGAGAACACAGGAATCATGATTTGTATGTTCCTGCAGTCAACCACCAACAGGAAGGATCTCTTTACTAGAAATGAAAGTGTGTCATTATGTGCCATTATGTTCTCCTCCACTCTTTTGTTTGCCGTGACTAACTCAAATGACATGTTGCAGTGTAGGACACTGTTCCTTCATCTACCATTTCTGCGTCACTCTTTTTACAACATGATATGAACTCATGGCAGGAATAGTGTAGTTAGTGCATGTGTGAACAAAAACCTCAGGAAGATTTCAGGGTGTATTAGACATTTTCAGGAGTGCACATGTGAAAATAGCTTTACACCCAATATTCAAACGGACAGCCAGAGCGAAGGTTAACCGAGAAAACAAGGCTGTAAAACAATTAAAGACCATAATTACAGGAGTGAGGCTATTCTGAACATCTATACTCAGAGAGATTACTGGCCAGCAGCCAACAGTCATTTATGCATCAGCAATCTGCAGCTTGATGATGAAATCTCACCTCATCAGCTAAAAGGGAGAGCTCACTTGAGTCAGCAGCGTCATAATCATAAAGGACTTTGGCCTTGCGGGTTCCCGTAGCCGGTGCCTGAACTTCCTCAATCTTCAGTGTGTCTGTCTCCACAGGGCTGCTGTTACCGTCTGTTGCAGGGTCAGCAGGAACCATGGAGGGAGCGGAGTTCAGTGCAAAAGCATTGGGGAGCCTGAGAGAGAGTGAGAGAGAGAGAGAGAGAGAGAGCAGGGGAATATTTATATATCAAATATCACGAAGCAGGGACTCATCAAATGGACAAAAAATAAACACACTTACATCTGCAGACCAAGCAATACCTCACCACAACACATGTTACCGCAGACTAAAAATTATTCATTTTTATCAGAGTTGGTTCAGTGGAAAAATACACTAAAAACCCTCTTCCTGCCCGAAATACGAGCTCATCTCAGCTCAGACTTTGAATAATGATAAACATATTTTATGACTCACTTTTCCCTTCAGTGCTATTCTCTGTACAATCCACACCCTAATACCAACAACTCTCACTGGGGCTGAGACAAGTGGGCCTCGTAGACAAAAGACTACACGGCTGAGGAGCAGCTTTTTCCCTTTATCCTCCCCAGAGCTGTAGCCACCATCACTTCCAGAAGGAAAAAAACTCTGAGCATAAATCTGGATGTTTAGTAATAAGTATTTAGAAACTTTTGGAACAAAAAAACAGGCTACTTTGTTGACAACCAAACAGACAGAAAGAGGAAAGAGAAAATCACATCAGCAAACAAGGTGACGAGTCATACTCACACGTCGTCACCAGAGCTGAGGGAATGAGACAGTGGAAATGATTTGTGGTGATGGGAAAAAATAAACAACAAAAAAAGGCTTGACTGGTAAAGAGACATATATTCATTTATTTCTTATCAATAGGTTTATAAAACAAGTTTTTCCTAATGTATGTGTGTGTGTGTGTGTGTGTGTGTGTGTGTGTGTGTTTGTGTGTGTGTGTTTGTGTGTGCATGGCGGGTGAATCCATTATAAATTCATGCGCACCAGTCCCTCACACGTGTACCTGCCTGCCTAACTTGCACTAAACTTACCTAATTAAAGTAATTAGGTGTAGTGGCAGGTGTGGCGTGAGTGAAGCTACAGTGGTCAGGCGCGCTTCACTATCGAGCACCGTCTTCGTGACATGTAACACTTAGAAATAATTGCCAGGCGCTTAGGCGTGTAAGCGCGTACAGCTCAGTAAGATGTGCAGAGCGAGTGCGAACTGCGAAGCACTATGTCTCGACATGTGCTGCTACACCTGAGAGTTTTTCTAGCTAACCCCTCCCTCTCTCTGCGCTCTTCTAAGGCTTATCCAGAGTTAGAACAGGATATTCACCGTTTCTTATTAAATATTCAAAGTGGATGTTTATATTGTGTTATATGTTTAAGAATATAGTTAAACTATAACTCGTCTTCTGTCAAATAGGATTCGGTAATGTGAATATGATTAGATTCCCTTCCGCGTCTCCTCTCCGGCGACGCATGAAACAAAGAAGGTCCGACTGACCGGGATATTAATCCTACTAATTCCCCATGAGATCTTTTTCTTTTTCTTTCTGGTATTCTAGCGATCGAGGGACTTTTTGTTGGATTTCTTCGGTTACTTTTTTGGCACGAACTGAGTTTGTTTTGGAGGAGCGGAAGGGAATCTGATCATATTTCTGATCAAAAACGTTGTTTTTATTAAGTGAAATGAGTCATTCAATGTCAATGTCACTACAGGGAGACGCTGCTGTCGGGGCGGTGGCTTAGCTACAGTGCGCCTAAAGGGACAAAAGAGCACGTGATCAATGCAATTAAAAAATTCCGAGGCACCAATTTCAGATCTTAATCACGTCGAGATTAACACGTTAACGCTGACAGCCCTCCTGACTCTTCTGGAGGACAAACATTGAAAGTTACGAAATTTTAAAAAGTTATTTGACATAAAGGGCAACAAAAAAGAAAAGCTTTAGCCCACAGCTGTTGATAAAAGAATATGTTGTGTTACTGAGGTATTTAGGAATATTAAAGAGGACATATTATAGCCCTTTTTCACCTTTTCAAACAGTCCCCTGTGGTCTCAATG
This sequence comes from Tautogolabrus adspersus, assembly GCA_020745685.1. Classification (NCBI taxonomy): domain Eukaryota; kingdom Metazoa; phylum Chordata; class Actinopteri; order Labriformes; family Labridae; genus Tautogolabrus; species Tautogolabrus adspersus. The sequence goes on along the minus strand of CM036534.1, from coordinate 5,558,880 downwards.
AAACATCTGCGCTGTGCTTTGGTCAAAATATAACATGAATCAAGCACCAGAGGAGGTTTGTAACCCTGTAGAAACCAGCTCTCTCAGAACGCTCCGTTTTGGTGTGTGTGTCTCTTTAAATGCAATGAGACCCCCCTGAGTTTTTCCAGTAGACATGACTCCTCTGTAGCAAGAATAAAAATGGCAGACCTGCGCAAAAGTTTTGCTCTAGGCTGGGGGTGGAGTCCATGGGTGGAGAAACCAGGGGAAAGAAGGGTATTATTTTTTACCAGAATCCAACTTGTGATGTCACAAACTGAGAAAATTTTAAACGGAGCATTTTTTCTCTGTGTTGTAAGACTTATGCAGACCACAAACAAAGGACTGGGTGGATTTATTTCACATTTTGTGGGTCGATAGACACTCAGGTTACCCAAATATATGTTCAAAAACACTGTCAAAGTGGATTTTTCATAATATGTCCCCTTTAAAGGTAAGACAGCTGTCGGCTAGATGGATGAAGATCTGAGGCAACAGATGCACTCTCAGTGACGCCATGAACAGCACTCACACTGACCCTGCAGTAGGGCTCGTATCAGGGTTGTTCAGGGTAGATTGCTACGCCTCTATCCTGGCTGACACGTCGCAGTGTGAAATACATGTAAGTATCAGGTAGCCACGCCCTTTCTTGTCTCCGTAACTCTAAATGGGACTTTAATCTACATAAAAACATCACGATGTTTCACAGAACACTTGGAATGAGCTAAAAGGATCATACCATTATTTAAAAAATGAGAATAAATATATCAAGTGGGCTTATTTCCTGATAGATTTACATTCAATAAGTCTGTTGTTTTTGCAACACGTAGAGTCGCCCCCTGCTGGCGGTTTAAAAGAATAAAGGGTAAGACGGCTGCATCATCTTAAAGAGGATGCGCCCATCTCTTATGTGAGAAGCCGTTTCTACTGCAGTCTGTATGAAGAAGAAAGGCTGCCCTGTAGAGCCACGTGAAACTTTTGTGATGCAGACAGTCCAACCTCGTTATCTCCCTTCTGATTCTCACCTTCCCAGCTCTTTCTGTAGCTCCTGCATGTGGAAATGACACTGCTTATAGTAAGCTGCTTGGGCCTCCACAAACTCATGCAGGCAGCGCAAGTGGTTCACCTGCAGACACACAAACACACACACACACAGAGAAAAGGAAAACAGTCGCACTTAAAGCCTCAGGTATTCATACTGACATGACGGTAGGGCTACCACAATGTGAAAATACTGCAGAAGAATTTAAAGTTATACAACATCATGCAGGAATGTGGGTACTTTCGTAATATTGATGTCAAAGTCTTTGGATTCACTTCGCCTTAGGGCGCTGCGGAAGCCTAGGAGAGTACAGCACAGCAGGAGCTCCACATACACACACAGCCAGACATGACCATACACACAGCTCCCCCGCTGGCATCGCAGGTCCCATCTCGCTGCAGCACTGTAACGCCTCTTTTACTACCTCTGATGTAGTGTTAATTTCGTTAACGAAAACTATGACGAAATATATTCGTCAATGACCTTTTTTTCAAGACTAAGAGGAGACGATAACGAGACGGCACCGTCGTCATCTTACTCTAACTGTAGCGATTACCAACATGCATTGTCGTTGACGAAAAAAGACGAGACGAAAACGCAGTTTACAAAATAAAAACTTTGCCAAAATCTCTCTCTATTTTCGTTGACGAAAAAAGAGGAGACGAAATCATGAAATTACTTTTTACCCTGTGAGGGGCGCACGGGCGCGCACAATAGATTTGTGTCAGCTCCGCAACCGGGAGCAACACATGGATGTACCAAGAAGAAGCAAGCAACATGACAACAACAGGGCTTGGGAGAAGAAAACGAGGCGATATATGGACCCATTTTCATTATCATGAGACTGAGAAAAACGACTGAGAAAGGCGGACTCGACCGCGCGTCTTGTTGTTCTCCAATGTGCGGACGCGGACTCGACTGCGCGTCCCTTTTTTATTTTTTTCCCCGAGTCCACCTGTTTGTAAACTGATCACGCTTCATAACAACATAAAGCATTCATGTGCTGTGTTACGACGTTATGTACAAGAGGTAATCGTGCTCAGGCACGGTTAGACCTGATGCAGTGTGACCGTGGGCCGTGCTGGCCAGTGGGGGAATGGCGCAGCGGGGGGATTATTGATTGCAATAGGTGTGTGTGTCCTGTGTTGTTGACATGCCATGTTTAGAAATAAATTTGCAAATCAGAACATTTTCCGTGTGTATGCATATATCAGCAGTTTTGACTGACTAAAACTAGACTAAAATATTACTGTTTTCTTTGACTAATATAAGACTAAAATGCTCAGACTTTTAGTCGACTAAAACTTGACTAAATAAAAACAGGATGAGGTAGACTAAATATGATAAAAACTAACAAGGACATTTGAAACAGGACTAAGACTAAGACTAAATATAAAAATAGCTGCCAAAATTAACACTACTCTGATGGCGGTAAAAAGGTGGCAGCACTTCGTCCCCCCATTACGTCTCAGAGACATTCAAAAGGAAGGTGAAACGTCACAGGCATGTAAAAATCTCGCCTTGAAACAGCAGTCTGAATAGGGCTACTGATACATGAAGTGGAGGGCGTATGGCCGACTTACATGCGTACTGCTGATGCCCTCCAGAAGCAGCCGTGTAACCTCTGCCTGGCGGTCAAACTCTGTTTGGGCCACCCGGAGCTCATGTTCAGCCTGAAACAGCAGAAAGAATGTTAGTGACATATTACCTTTGTACACCTGAAGTTCAGATCTGACTTTAAAGACATCCTTTGAGATAACCAGCGGTAATAGATATGGTTGGCTGATAATGAAGGTAATTGAATTATTATGTGGACCAAGTTTTCATGTCCTAGGATCCTCAAAACGCTCGCTATATAAGCTCAAGCTCAAGTCAAAATCTCAGTGAGATCATGTTTGAGTTATCCTTGCACATACCTCTGGTCCCCCTCTATTTCATTCAGACATGTTTCATTCGCCCTGATTTTATTCTGACCATGTAACATCCGTTTACATAATGTGACAGGGTTAGAAGAATGGAGGGCTGCAGAAGCATTCAGTCTGTGCATAACAATCTTGCTTGGAAATAGAAAGTAAACAGAGAGATTCCTGAATGTGTTTGTATTTGTGAGGTAGTCTGATGATGTGTGATTACAAAAGAACATTCATAATAGAAGATCTGAGTTGTGTATGTATTAGTAATGTGTTTTCACATTGTGAAATAAAGAAAAAGGAGCACAGTGGTACGGGTTAATGATAGTGCTTGTTAACAGGACCACAGAGAATGAGAATAGACTACAGTATGCTTTCGAAAAAAAGTGTGTGTCAGATCACATCACGTTAAGTTTCTGTTGTTATTTCAAAATACATTTAATTGTTTCAAGATTTTTCAGTACATGTCGTCTATTACAACAAATGAGCTAAAAGTCAGGAACCCTCAGTCCTGGAGAAGAGGCGGTAGGCTAGAGTTCATGACCAAAACATTACTGTACTTACTTTTTCCACTTCCTCACTCCACAGCTGAGAGGAAAACAGCAGAAAAAGAGGAAAACATTAGAGTTAAAATCTTTTAAATAAGAGAATAATAAAGAAACAGTTTACACAAGGAGAGGCCCGCACAGCATATTAGGCTAAATAATATGTGACTGCATGACAAAACATAGTATCCTCCTCTTCAACAAGTCTCAGAGCTCCCCAAAACATGTGTGTGAAGTTTGTTGTTCTAAATCCTCTCTGATCCTGTATTTGATCATGCCTATAAACCCCTCTATTTCAGCCCTGCTCAGAACAGGCTGTTTCTGTGTCTGTAGCTTTAAATGTAAATGAGCTGTGTCTGAGCAAGCCCCTCTCTGGAAGGGCTTGGGTGGCTCAGGCTTTCTCGCTCCATGTCCTATTGCTTACAGTGAGAAGGCAGACTCAGAGGGCAGAACAAACACCTAGCTGTTGGAGTGTCACCCAGCTGGGGGAGGGGCTACTGCCCTTTGTGATGTCATGAAGGGAAAATCTCCAAACAGCCTGTTTGAGCACACATTTTCTGAAAAGTGGAGCAGGCAAAAGACGGACAGGATGGACTTTTTTCATAATTGGGGAGACATATTAGTGCCTACAATAGCCAATGAGAGCCTGAGTTGAAAGGAAGAGTCTGCCCCTATTCTGACGTCTCTACACCCAGCCAATTGCTCGCAACTGCACGGATGACTGACGTTTCTTGTAGCCAATGATATTCTGCACACAAGAATATGCTGCTTTAATCCATACCTCGCATCCTGAAATTGTTGGAAGAATTTCATTACATTCTCAAACTACAAATGTCTTATCTTTCCAAAGAGACCTTATTTGTGCTTGTAGTCCATACCGTTCGAGAAAAGCATGAAGTTTTGTCTCCATATATCTGGATATACATTTTTAGGCTGATTTTACAGGATTCAAATACCCATGTAGGTACATTATAACAGTTGTGTATTCACTTTTAAACATTTCTTTGAAAATTGTAGCCTAAATGCTTAGGCTCAGTGCTCAGTTGATATTGATCATTTTACTTTTAGCAGTTCAGGCTAAAGTTGAATACATGTAAATTAGAGCCCAGCCGATAATATCAGTCGATATTAGCATACCACTTGACTATAGGCATCGGCTAATTTTACGTCTGATGTGTGCTGATATAATTGGTTTATTCCATTTTAAGTTCATGACTTATTTTTATATAGTTGTTATTTATAATTGTTAGTTTAGCGTTTCAGTGCAGTGTTCTTATTCTGGCCAATAAAGGCTTTTGATCAACTGTAAGAAAAAAAATCTTGTCTTCATTAAATATCTTTTTTCACAAGTGTTTGATAACAGCATCTGAGGGATCAACACAATAAATGTGTGTTTATATATTTATCTCGACAGATCGAAGATGGATCTAAGCGTGCGGTCACACTGGCAATCCGTACCGTGCCCAAGCACGCTTCAACCCTAAAGTCCAGTTTGTTTGGTCAGTGTGACCGCTCCGTTCTGTGCTCAGGCACGGTACACTTCCTTGGCTTTAGCACACTTCAGAGAGGTGTGCTTGGGCACGGTACACTTCATGCACGAGCACAAGCACGCGGGTACACAATGCTGACAGCCTTCATTAGGGAGAAATCCTGAGTTTTACGGCTGTATCTGACTAACATGACTCAAAATAAGTCACAAAGTAGCTGTCATGTTCTCTGTGTTGTTCTCCATGCGGACTCGCCGTGCATCTCTTTTTTTTTTTTAATTAATTTACGGCTGTATTTGATTAAAGTGACTCAAAATAAGCTGTAAAAGTCAGTAAAGTAGCTGTCATGCTCTGTGTTGTTCTCCGATGTGCAGACGCGGACTCGACTGTGCGTCCCTTTTATTTTTTTCTCTCGAGTCCGCCTGTTTGTAAACTGAGCACACTTCATAATAACATACAGCATGCATGTGCTGTATTATGACGTAATGTACAAGAGGTAATCATGCTCAGGCACGGTTAGTCCTGATGCAGTGTGACCGCAGGCCTTGCTGGCCAGCGGGGGAATGGCGCAGCGGGGGGGCAATCGTGCTTGAGTACGGCACGGTACGGATTGCCAGTGTGACCGCGCCCTAAGAAAGATATCAGCCCCTTATATCAGTATCAGAGTTTTTTTCCACCCTGGTATCGGTATCGGCCCCCAAAATCCCAACGTTTTTCAACATCTTAGCTCAACATCAAAACTTCCATTCAGCAATTACCTCATGAAACTCCTCAAAGCGTCACCTGAGGTGGTGTGGCAAACAATTGAGCAACTTATAGCTAAATCAGTGGAGAGAGTATGAAGAGTTAATGACCAACATCCCTCTGAGCTGAAGGAGGCTTCTTATCAATGTGATGCCAACACTTCTCATCACTACATATTATCAGACAGGACCACACACAGGTATGGTATGCAACTTGCACTGCATCCCTATCAGAACGTTACATGCTCTGACTAAACAATAATAAAACACACACCTTTTCCTGCTGACCTTTCATACCCAAGAGCTCTCTGTTTCTGATAAGACTACATGAACACAGGAGCCGGCACAGTTACATGATTGTGAAAGATTTTACCTTCTCAGGGAACAACTGAGAGATCTGTGTTCTTACCGCAGAAGCACTTGCAGAAAGCACGTAGTTACGAGGTCTAGTCTCCTGGAAGTCTGGAGCCATCTACAGTGAAAGTAAATGTAAGTGTTAAAGGTTACTGTTAGTCAACACTTATTCTATTGCACAGTCAACGTCAGCATGCTTCAGTTCACACTAGAAATGAAGATATACAGTAAGTAACACAGCACACAGCAGAAATGGATGATGAGTGTCTAAGAGTTGTTCATCTCTGCATTAGTGTCTCGCAAAACATCGATACGCACTTCTGTCAGTAATCTGGTAAAGCTGGTATTTGGTGTTTAGTAAGACACAGAGTCTAAAAAAACCTGGGGCCGGATTCACAAACATTTTCTTGAGATAAAAGTTAGGGAGATTCTCCATAAAGAATTAGTGCCACAGTGTAATTCCTGATTGTTTTCTTAAGAACAGCATCATTTCTTACTAACTTCTTTATTTTCTTACTTACGAATACTCTCGGATGCTACACGGCGGGGATATATCCCTATATAATAGGCCTATGCATATGTCTACAGTGGGTGTAGCATCATTGACTAAAGGACCCAAATGTTATTAAAACATACGTTATGTCCCAGGGTAATATCTTCTTTGTTTTTTTTACAACATTATATAATGCTGTTGGGTAAAGACAAATTAGAGTTAAATTAACTGTCAAATGTACTTCTTTTCAGGAGAACCAGAGACATGAGACTTGCACCAAAAACAACAGTGTCAAGCTAAAACGAATAAAAAATGTAAAGACAAGATTAGTCAAACTGAAAATCCAAAAAGTTTATGGAAAGTTATGAAGATCATTACGAAGACATTTAAGAACTTTGCTTTCAAGAATCTTGTTTCTTCTTAAGTTTTTCTTTGGAAGAAACTTAAGAAGAAAGTTAAGAAAATAAATACACACTTCATTCATGAATATCAAATCTTCTCAAATATTGTCTTAGGACTGAAGTCAGGAGAAAGCAGCACTTAAGACTTTTTTTTTCTTAACAAGGTTTTGTGAATCTGACCCCTGACCTTAAAGAGGAATTTTTGGTATTTTTGAATTCATGACACCTTGTATTTTTCTTACGAAAGTTGTCGTTGTAAAGGTGCGTGAAGTTCAGCTTCAGCCAGCAGCCTGAAGGCGCTGTGTTAAACAGATGTTGTGTTGGAACCAAATTAACCAAAAATCCAACAACAGCAAAGAAAAACTATCTGTCGAGGCAGCCGTAGAGTGGCAGCTCGTGTGTTCTCAGAGGTACAACTACTGTGTTTGTTGTTTTTACCGAGTGACGTAGCAAAGCGGTGATTCTCACTTTAAAAGAAACAATTCTACTCTTAACCAAAAAGGTGCATCTTTGGTCATTTAATCAGACTCTTCAAATAACTATCTGAGTCTGAGAGTGGTAAACAAAAGCACTTTGAGTGGATGAACACGAATCAGGAGTATTTGCACTGAAAGTTTAAATTGAAGTCTTTAGGGTGTATGTAGTTATCCTCTGGTTGATTTGTACTATGAGCCATTTAGACCCCAAAATATGTTTGAAAGTTTAGAGACCCTAGTTTAAAAAATGATGGCTTAATATTAATAATAAATACATAAATATTAAAAGTTAAATACCAAGTCTTCTAAGTAATTTCTTATTTCAAAGTGTAGCATTGTGCTGAAGCCAACTGCATACACGGGAGGGGTTATTGTTGACAGTTAATACCTGCAGGAACACCTGCACAAGAGGTGTGCCTGAACTGATAAAAGAAAGGTGCAGAGAGGTGATGTAACACAACTGTTTGTAAACATTGTCTCCAGCAACACAGAAACTAGTGACTAATCTGTGGACTTAACAGAGTTGACTAATCCGTCCTATGAAAAGCACAGTCAGACGTATTGCACGCCTCAAGGCCAGTCAGGAGGAGTTATCATGCACATGCCAACATGCAATGATGTCACAAAAGTCTGACTTCATCAGTCAGCTTTCATTTTTTTTATCACTGCTGCACTGAAAACAAAAGTTTAGTTACAGTCAGACTTTTTAAAATCGTAATTAAGAGTGAAACAAGAACAAACTTAAACAACACACAGGAGGGCACATTTATGTCTCGATCATATTCAAATAAGGTCTGCTATCATAATAGCTTTTACTTCATATGGCGTATGAATGAGTTTGTACTTGTGTCGTACAAAGTCTGCAAATCAAATTGAAATTTGTGCAGAATTCATAAGAAATAAGTACAAAATGTTCGTGCCTACAACGGTCATAGCAGTGCCATGTACTGTGTATGATTCTATATTTATAAACCTCTAACGCAGAAGAATGAATAAAGCTGAAGCAGTATCACGTCCAAGTTGTTTTTCAGTCCATTGCTGAGTTTTATAACAATTGGTTGCTTGCAACCAATAACTTAAAGAAAAAGTTTTAAAGCAAAAGAGACCAAAAAACAACCCAACATGTTGCAACACACTGAAAGAATGTCTTTAATACTCACTTCACCCTCGCACTGCAAAGGTTGTGCATAAACAGGCAGTTAGTCAGGGACCGACAACGCTTTAATTGAATTAGAATGAGTGAGGGGGATGAGAATTGAACATGAGATTCACTAAAATGACTCACAGTAGCTTTAGCCTCTGCCTGCTTGGCCTTCTTCAGACGGGCCTTGCAGGCGTCCAGGTCCAGGCGAAGGTTCTCCAGAAGGCGCCGTTCTTTCTGAGTACACACAAAATGACACAATCAGGGAGCAGTGGAGCTGAGCAGTGAGAAACCACAACCAATGTAAGCAGGGCCAGCATGACACTATCAAAATCAAAGTGTCCTGCTGCCCTCTGGTGGCCACGTTTATAATTTTTTGGGGAAAAAATATTATACATGAAGAGAGAAATTGTGATATAAAGTATGGTAAAGTTTGGGAATTGGGACAAGGGTGTTTGTTTTTTTTAACTCGTCAAGTGTGCGGAGAAAATATATTTTTAAAAGATCAAAGTCTTAGCAATTAAACCTTGTAATGGGCCGACCTCCCAGTGATTTATTTTTTGCTAAAACAGCATTTTCTGCAGCTGAGGACTTCAATTTGGTCAACTCTGTCAGACAAACAACAATCCCAGTTTCTTAATATAAAACATCAAGGACATTTTCAGTATTTTTCTTTATTAAAAATATATAATTCAATAAGCTGCATAGTCAAAAAGAAGCTCTAGCTATGAAGTGGGCTTTAGACACCCTGAAATATTATCTAACTGGGAAGGAGTTTGTGCTAGAGACTGACCATAGGGCTTTGCAGTGGATACACCGAATGAAGGACACTAATGCAAGAATCACCAGATGGTATCTTTCCCTCCAGCCATTTAGGTTTCAGATCAAATACAAACCAGGGCATAAAAATGTAATTGCAGATTTTCTGTCTCATTCCTCCGAAGAGTAACGACTTTAAGGGGGGGGGGAATGTGACAAAGTGGACTCGACCAGGCCATTTGTCACTTTAGTCATACTAATATGTGATTTTTTTCCTTTGTCTACAAATGAATTTACCTGTCGCGGGAATCATGCAGGAAGGGGGGCCGCCCCTTGTTTCCCGGTGTTTTAAGCTTTCTGTGACGTCAGCCATGCCATCAAAGACGATACCATGTCTGAGGGGGAAGCTGCTAACAGTATTGTTATGTATTTGTTCAATGTGTGATCCGTATGGCTAGAGTAGCGCATGTTGTGATGCCTTCAAGTACCGTGGGGAATTTGAGTATCTACCGAAGTGGTTTTGTATCTGTATTGTTTTGTCTATTTTGATGGAGGATGGTTAGAGCCAGGTGCTGGTAATTGGGGAGGTTTGGCTCTATAAAGGAGAGTCATCTGTGAGCCGTGGGGGGGAAACAGGTCAGGAACAGACACCAGGACTTATGCTGTCATGAGTTTATTTATTCTCAGTTTCTTATGTTAATAGTTTTCAGTTCACATTTATGTTTTTTTGTTGTTTTGCATTTTTCCTGGTTGCACTTGTAAATAAATGTCCACTGATGGGACCCTCAACACAGAATCATGAGTCTGCCTCCTACTTCATCACCACACTCTCTGACCACACTACTTCACAAGTTTTTTATTTATCAAATAAATACCATTATAATTTGTCTCACTTACAATTTCTGTTGATGAAGTCATTTGTCTTTGTGACAACATATAATATCAGTTTTAACACAAATAACATTAAGCGTGCCATAGAAACTTCTCACTGACAAACTCATTTTATGAGTCAGGCTATTTTAATATAGGCCTCATGTAACTGTAGAACTGGATCTGTCTTCAGGGCGAAGCAGAATAATCAAGATACATTTGCCTTTTATCACGATTATTTAATTCCACTAGCTGAAAACATGATAAGCTTTAATTGATCTAAAGTACTTGAAGGTATAAATCACTCTCAGTTAGACATAGAAGACTACAGTGAATGGTCTTTCTGTTGTGTCGGTGTGTGCTCGCAGACTCACTGAAATGGTCCTCCAGTCTCCTTCCAGAAAGTTCCTGAGTGGGGTGAGAAAGCTGATGGCTGATGTCTGTAGGAACTCCCTCTCTGCTGCTCCTAATCTCCTCTCAAATTCTCCCACCTCGATCAAAGTGCTCCCTGGAAGAAACAAGATTTGATTCCATCACCACCGAGTTTTATAAAATGTATTTTGTATTTTATTCTTTATTTGATCTACGGTAATGTTGTTCGTTGACAGATACAGTTTTTAAATAAATATTAGTGAGGTGTAGCTAGCAGATTTGACTGTTTTTTTTGACAGGCAGCTTAAGATAGGGAGGAGTGAGGTGACCTTTCATCATGATGGATGGACAGTTTTCATAGGAATGTGGTGTCAGTGTAAATAAACCTGGAAAAGACCTGCAAGCACTGCAACCCGGACCATCTTTAGATGCGTTCAGGATTATCCAATGGCGACTGCGATGGCTTCTGCCAATGTTACTTAACTTTTTGAACCCTTGATGCTTGTTTTGAACTTCTTGAATACTAACCATATGGAGTGCCAGGACCAAATTCCTTCGCTGCATCCTGCATATATTGACCCAACAGCTCTGCATTGGTAATTCTGGATGGTGCCTTCCTGTCCAACTTTTCATAAAGAAATTCCTCAATTCTGGCACCTGCAGAGAAAACCAAGAAAAGAGAATAAGTCGGTGGCACAAACAAAGCATCAGAAACTCTGAGTTTACCGTACTGATCCCTCTCAGCAGGCGTGGATTGCACACAGGGATATTTCCTGGTGGCCTGAGGGTCTCTTTGAGCAGTCAATGTGAACAGAAACAATAAGTGAATAGACTTCTCTGAATGTACACATCATCGATGCGAGTGCGACTCTTGCACTTGGTATATCGTGCTCAGCCAGTTGCCGTAGAACTGGGGACACAGTTAGCAGACACAATGGGGTGGAGTCAAACTCCCGGCCTGAAATATTATCCCACTCTGCCTCTTCCTCTCAGTAATTCAATAAATACTAGACCCCAAAAATATTATGTGTATTACTGACCCTCAGTTCTGAAATGAGAATGAGAACACAACTCATCTTTATCAAACTTATAATTAGTAGGACTAATGGGACAAAAAAACAGGCGAGGGGAGGTTCCCACTTGAGTATTGGGTGGTTGGAGCTAGCATGGAGGGGATGGCTCTGGGACGCCGAAGTTCACTGTCCAGCATCCCTCAGGTGTCAGGGGATTAATTAGATAAAACACAGGTGAAGGAGGTTTCCACTTGACAACCCAACTTACTACATGGTTAACTCACTACCTTGCTAACTCACTACCTGGCTAACTTAATACATGGCTAACTCACTACATGGCTAACTCACTACCTTGCTAACTCACTACCTTGCTAACTCACTACATGGTTAACTCACTACCTGGCTAACTCACTACATGGCTGACTCACTACACGGCTGACTCACTACATGGTTAACTCACTACCTGGCTAACTCACTACACGGCTAACTCACTACATGGCTAACTCACTACCTGGCTAACTCACTACCTGGCTAACTCACTACATGGCTAACTCACTACATGGCTAACTCACTACATGGCTGACTCACTACACGGCTGACTCACTACATGGTTAACTCACTACCTTGCTAACTCACTACCTGGCTAACTCACTACATGGTTAACTCACTACCTGGCTAACTCACTACATGGCTGACTCACTACACGGCTGACTCACTACATGGTTAACTCACTACCTGGCTAACTCACTACACGGCTAACTCACTACATGGCTAACTCACTACCTTGCTAACTCACTACATGGTTAACTCACTACCTGGCTAACTCACTACCTGGCTAACTCACTACATGGTTAACTCACTACCTGGCTAACTCACTACATGGCTGACTCACTACCTTGCTAACTCACCACATGGTTAACTCACTACCTGGCTAACTCACTACCTGGCTAACTCACTACCTTGCTAACTCACTACATGGTTAACTCACTACCTGGTTAACTCACTACCTGGCTAACTCACTACATGGCTAACTCACTACACGGCTGACTCACTACATGGTTAACTCACTACCTGGCTAACTCACTACACGGCTAACTCACTACATGGCTAACTCACTACCTTGCTAACTCACTACATGGTTAACTCACTACCTGGCTAACTCACTACCTGGCTAACTCACTACATGGTTAACTCACTACATGGCTAACTCACTACATGGCTGACTCACTACCTTGCTAACTCACTACATGGTTAACTCACTACCTGGCTAACTCACTACCTGGCTAACTCACTACATGGCTAACTCACTACCTTGCTAACTCACTACATGGTTAACTCACTACCTGGCTAACTCACTACCTGGCTAACTCACTACATGGTTAACTCACTACCTGGCTAACTCACTACATGGCTAACTCACTACCTTGCTAACTCACTACATGGTTAACTCACTACCTGGCTAACTCACTACCTGGCTAACTCACTACATGGTTAACTCACTACCTGGCTAACTCACTACATGGCTGACTCACTACACGGCTGACTCACTACATGGTTAACTCACTACCTGGCTAACTCACTACCTGGCTAACTCACTACATGGCTAACTCACTACCTTGCTAACTCACTACATGGTTAACTCACTACCTGGCTAACTCACTACATGGCTAACTCACTACCTGGCTAACTCACTACCTGGCTAACTCACTACATGGCTAACTCACTACCTTGCTAACTCACTACATGGTTAACTCACTACCTGGCTAACTCACTACACGGCTAACTCACTACATGGCTAACTCACTACCTTGCTAACTCACTACATGGCTAACTCACTACACGGCTGACTCACTACATGGTTAACTCACTACCTGGCTAACTCACTACCTGGCTAACTCACTACCTGGCTAACTCACTACATGGCTAACTCACTACCTTGCTAACTCACTACCTTGCTAACTCACTACATGGTTAACTCACTACCTGGCTAACTCACTACATGGCTGACTCACTACTAGGCTGACTCACTACATGGTTAACTCACTACCTGGCTAACTCACTACACGGCTAACTCACTACATGGCTAACTCACTACCTTGCTAACTCACTACATGGTTAACTCACTACCTGGCTAACTCACTACCTGGCTAACTCACTACATGGTTAACTCACTACCTGGCTAACTCACTACATGGTTGACTCACTACCTGGCTAACTCACTACATGGCTGACTCACTACCTTGCTAACTCACTACATGGTTAACTCACTACCTGGCTAACTCACTACATGGCTGACTCACTACACGGCTGACTCACTACATGGTTAACTCACTACCTTGCTAACTCACTACCTTGCTAACTCACTACATGGTTAACTCACTACCTGGCTAACTCACTACATGGCTGACTCACTACAAGGCTGACTCACTACATGGTTAACTCACTACCTGGCTAACTCACTACATGGCTAACTCACTACCTGGTTAACTCACTACCTGGCTAACTCACTACATGGTTAACTCACTACCTGGCTAACTCACTACCTGGCTAACTCACTACATGGTTAACTCACTACCTGGCTAACTCACTACATGGCTGACTCACTACCTTGCTAACTCACTACATGGTTAACTCACTACCTGGCTAACTCACTACCTGGCTAACTCACTACATGGTTAACTCACTACCTGGCTAACTCACTACATGGCTGACTCACTACACGGCTGACTCACTACATGGTTAACTCACTACCTGGCTAACTCACTACACGGCTAACTCACTACATGGCTAACTCACTACCTTGCTAACTCACTACATGGTTAACTCACTACCTGGCTAACTCACTACCTGGCTAACTCACTACATGGTTAACTCACTACCTGGCTAACTCACTACCTTGCTAACTCACCACATGGTTAACTCACTACCTGGCTAACTCACTACCTGGCTAACTCACTACATGGCTAACTCACTACACGGCTAACTCACTACATGGCTAACTCTCTTCCTGGCTAACTCACTACATGGCTAACTCACTACCTTGCTAACTCACTACATGGCTAACTCACTACCTTGCTAACTCACTACATGGCTAACTCACTACCTGGCTAACTCACTACACGGCTAACTCACTACACTGCCAACTCACTACATGGTTAACTCACTACATGGCTAACTCTCTTCCTGGCTAACTCACTACATGGCTAACTCACTACACGGCTGACTCACTACATGGTTAACTCACTACCTGGCTAACTCACTACACGGCTAACTCACTACATGGCTAACTCACTACCTTGCTAACTCACTACATGGTTAACTCACTACCTGGCTAACTCACTACCTGGCTAACTCACTACATGGTTAACTCACTACCTGGCTAACTCACTACCTGGCTAACTCACTACCTTGCTAACTCACTACATGGCTAACTCACTACCTGGCTAACTCACTACATGGCTAACTCACTACATGGCTAACTCACTACCTTGCTAACTCACTACATGGTTAACTCACTACCTGGCTAACTCACTACCTGGCTAACTCACTACATGGTTAACTCACTACCTGGCTAACTCACTACATGGCTGACTCACTACCTTGCTAACTCACTACATGGTTAACTCACTACCTGGCTAACTCACTACCTGGCTAACTCACTACATGGTTAACTCACTACCTGGCTAACTCACTACATGGCTGACTCACTACACGGCTGACTCACTACATGGTTAACTCACTACCTGGCTAACTCACTACACGGCTAACTCACTACATGGCTAACTCACTACCTGGCTAACTCACTACATGGTTAACTCACTACCTGGCTAACTCACTACCTGGCTAACTCACTACATGGTTAACTCACTACCTGGCTAACTCACTACATGGCTGACTCACTACCTGGCTAACTCACTACATGGCTAACTCACTACATGGCTAACTCACTACATGGTTAACTCACTACCTGGCTAACTCACTACCTGGCTAACTCACTACATGGCTGACTCACTACACGGCTGACTCACTACATGGTTAACTCACTACCTGGCTAACTCACTACACGGCTAACTTAATACATGGCTAACTCACTACATGGCTAACTCACTACCTTGCTAACTCACTACCTTGCTAACTCACTACATGGTTAACTCACTACCTGGCTAACTCACTACATGGCTGACTCACTACTAGGCTGACTCACTACATGGTTAACTCACTACCTGGCTAACTCACTACCCGGCTAACTCACTACATGGCTAACTCACTACCTTGCTAACTCACTACATGGTTAACTCACTACCTGGCTAACTCACTACCTGGCTAACTCACTACATGGTTAACTCACTACCTGGCTAACTCACTACATGGCTAACTCACTACCTTGCTAACTCACTACATGGCTAACTCACTACCTGGCTAACTCACTACATGGTTAACTCACTACCTGGCTAACTCACTACATGGCTGACTCACTACACGGCTGACTCACTACATGGTTAACTCACTACCTGGCTAACTCACTACCTGGCTAACTCACTACATGGTTAACTCACTACCTGGCTAACTCACTACATGGCTGACTCACTACTAGGCTGACTCACTACATGGTTAACTCACTACCTGGCTAACTCACTACACGGCTAACTCACTACATGGCTAACTCACTACCTGGCTAACTCACTACACGGTTAACTCACTACCTGGCTAACTCACTACCTGGCTAACTCACTACCTGGCTAACTCACTACCTGGCTAACTCACTACCTGGCTAACTCACTACCTTGCTAACTCACTACATGGTTAACTCACTACCTGGCTAACTCACTACCTGGCTAACTCACTACATGGCTAACTCACTACCTGGCTAACTCACTACATGGCTGACTCACTACACGGCTGACTCACTACATGGTTAACTCACTACCTGGCTAACTCACTACCTGGCTAACTCACTACATGGCTAACTCACTACCTTGCTAACTCACTACATGGTTAACTCACTACCTGGCTAACTCACTACCTGGCTAACTCACTACATGGTTAACTCACTACCTGGCTAACTCACTACCTGGCTAACTCACTACATGGTTAACTCACTACCTGGCTAACTCACTACCTGGCTAACTCACTACATGGCTAACTCACTACACGGCTAACTCACTACATGGCTAACTCTCTTCCTGGCTAACTCACTACATGGCTAACTCACTACCTTGCTAACTCACTACATGGCTAACTCACTACCTGGCTAACTCACTACATGGCTAACTCACTACCTGGCTAACTCACTACACGGCTAACTCACTACACTGCCAACTCACTACATGGTTAACTCACTACATGGCTAACTCTCTTCCTGGCTAACTCACTACATGGCTAACTCACATGTTGAAGGTGGCAACACTGTTTTGGTTGTGCTGCCTACTAATTGCTATAAGGAAGGTTATGTGACTAGTCACTAGGGGCATATTTGGGTTGTGGGGTGTCTTCTGAAAGCTTATCCTTTCACTAGGGCACAAGTATCTTGTGTTTTATTTCAAATAAGCTTCTTTTAGATAATTATATTATTTGTTAACATGAAGCTTCCCCAGTCACTCCCATTGAGCCCTGTGGACAGTTGATATGAAACATACTGAACACATTTTGCTCAGTAAACCAGAATTACAGGGAGGCTGGTGAACAAGTGAAACACCTGTTTGTGTCGTATTGGAGTCATGAAAACAAAAACAGAGGTTAAAGGAAAGCTGATGGTCTAGATGCAAAATGTGGCAACAGTTTGCTTACACCTTTGCCACAGAAACCTTATGAACTGGGGATTTGTGGTGAAAGTGTAACTGTTCACTAGTTTAGTGTTTTTCAACCAGATAGTGGACTAAGTTCTATCTATGTATAAAAGCAGCCATATAACAATACATCACCGATATACTTCTATGATTTGTCTATGTTTTTTATATAAAAGCTTTTTTTTTAAAGTAGAACTCTAATAGGCCTATGTGGTTGATTTCATATTTTATCTCTGTGAAGTTTATCAAGCACAGTATGCTCCAACCTTATTGTTTAGTTTATCCTGAGCACTGTATGTAGATCATGTAACCGAGAATCGTTGCTGAACAGACCGTGGCCCGCATTACAACTGGTTAACAGTGAATGTATAATAATGTTCCATATTCTTTAATAAAGTGGTGTTCAAGAAAGCAGTCCTCATGGTGCCTTTGCATAGTCACATTGACCAAAAATCAGTGCAGTTCAAAAATGTATTACATCAACCGTTATAATCGTTATCATTGAATGTTGATGTTGTAGCTGATACAGGTGCTGCTTGACATTATTTCTGTACTGTTTTGAGAAGCTTAAGTTTAAGTTGCAGTTCTTTAGCAGTAAAGAAATCTGTAAGCAAATTTGTGTTAGCAAAGAATAACTAAAATAAGAAGTTTATGTCCCACTTGTACAAGAACAACCCCATTTTATTTAAATGTAATAAATGCGATGACTGACAACCCATATTTAATTGAAATTATAATTTTCCAAAATTTTTAAATATTTAACACTTTGTCTTTGTGATATTTTACATTCAATAAAGGGTTTTGGGGGCACCAGATAACCTAGCAGTTATGTCTTGCGCCCCATGTAGAGGCTATAGTCCACATCACAGCAGCCATGGGTTAAAAACCGACCTCGGCCATTTCCTGCATGTCGACCCCTCTCTATCCTCCCAACATTTCCTATCTCTCTTCACCTCTGCTAACCAATGAAGGCAAAAAGGTTAAACAATTATTTTCTTCATACATAGAAGTAATACATTTTAATTTTGACGTTGTCCAGTTACTAATAAAACATTTAATATTTATTTTATATAAAACTGATAATATCTTACAAAGAGATCTTTCTGAAACTTTTCTTGTCCGTTGCCTGCTCGCCTCCTGTACGGTTTTGAAACAATACGCACACTCTAACCTAAGAATCTTAACTTCAGATAGCCCCCTCTGCTACTTAAAGGTCTAACATTTTACTCCTTTTAAACCAGTTTAAATAAGTTTCAGAGCTCCCCAAAACTTGTGTGTGAAGTTTCTTGTTCTAAATCCACTCTGATCCTGTATTTGATCATGCCTATAAACCCCTCTATTTCAGCCCTGCTCAGAACAGGCTGTTTCTGTGTCTGTAGCTTTAAATGTAAATGAGCTGTGTCTGACCACGCCCCTCTCTGGAAGGTGATGTGGCTCTGGCTTTCTCGCTCCATGTCCTATTGTTTACAATGAGAAGGCAGACTCAGTGGGCAGAACAAACACCTAGCTGTGGGAGTTTCACCCACCTGGGGGAGGGGTTACTGCCCTTTGTGATGTCATGAATGTCATGGTTTGTAGACAGACTAGGGACACATTTGAGTGTTAGAAAACAGTTAAGTGTATTTTGCACAAAATGTGACCTTTAAAACGAGATAATTACAATATATCTTTTTTTAGATAGATTTAAATTATCCATATATCTGTTTTAATTTGTAACCTTAGATATCTTTACATCCTTACAAATGACCATGATTAGGATGTATCTGGCAGTGTGTTTGGAATAACACAGATTCTATCGCACATTTTCTATTGATATCAGTATCTGCTGTTCTAAATAGCAACTGTGAATAGTTCCTTATAAGAAAAACATGGGGATACAAATAACACATACACCTTGCAACAGGTGCAACAGAAGTGATGCTTGTGAGAGAAGATACTCTCACTAACAGCATTGATGGCACAACATAGTGCTTCTGAATAGACAAAGAATTCAAACTAAACCAACACTTCTGACTTTTCAACAGAGAACAGACAGAGTGTTGTAATGTTTGTTTTTTGGTCCATGAATTGTAATGAGCTGATTCAGTAAAAACAAACACTAAATCAGACCTCTGACACAGCCCAACATTATAAGCTTCACAACGGAGAAATAAGAGAGGACAGGTGCTCTTTAAATGTCCAACCCATATTTAACACACAACACCTACAAATGACATGACGGCGAGTTGGATTAGGCTTGGGTGGTATCCTTGTTTTTATACCCAAATAGCTTCAAAAATAAACTTTTTTCCATTAATACCCAATCTAATGACCAATATGGAAGGGGTCATTCACAGTAATAGAGACCTCTGGTCCATATTAGCTCATCACTGTTGTTTTTTCCAGCATATTTACTGTACGTCTAGGTCAGATCCACTGCCATGTCCCCTCACAGAAAGCCTTTTCTGAGCAATGAATCAGGCCAGTGTACTCCTACCTAGGAGTATTAGTGCATGAGAAACAATATTTTAATTTTGCACATCGCTAATTAAAGACTAAATTGTGACAATAATGTTGAATTTTTAGGACCAGGTACAAGAAAAACATACATCAGAGACAAAATTTCCCATTATTACAACTTTTTTTGCAAATCGCACTGCAAAATTATCCTAATCTATCTTTTGTTCCCTACGCACCAAAAGCAATGACCAATGAAAGGGGGATAAAACAAGTCTCAACTACTGTTATGGCTGTATGTTGTTCTCTGTGCCGTTTGTCCCTTCTCCCCTTCTGTTGTCTCCAGTGCAGGTGAAGCTACTGATGCACAATGAGGTGCATTGGCCTCAGAACTTCAAAGCAGTGCTGGATTCAGGAGGAGAGACTTTTGGAGTTTGGACTGTTGCCTCTCAGTCAGAGATTGTGTGTTGTCTTGTAGAATTAGTTTTTGAGATGTTCTCTGTTTAATCATTTAATTTGTTTGTTAATAATAAACCCCATGTTTTTGACTACGGTAAGGTGGCTGATTTGTTTTATTGAGTCAATTTGTGGGTTTGTTATCCCCATAGGGCCACCTTATGGTGGGGTGTAACGTCACACAATTTTAAGATACAAATTATTTATTTCATACTTTAGTTTTTAAAGGAGCAATATGTAACTCTGACATCTAGTGTTTAAAATGGGTACTTCAGTCCAAATTCAAAACATTATAGAGAGCTGTCTCCCCCCGCCCCCCTCCTCTCTAGAGTCGATGCTCACACAGGTTAACATGTGGTGGACACTGAAGCTTCAGTGTCCACCACATGTTAACACAGGGGCGTCCAAAACGGCCATATCGGGGTGCCTTAAAACCGCCTACTTCTCTGGTCCAAACAAATCCAGACCATTCAGGACCAGAATCTAAAGTTAGAAGGAGGACATACTGGCTGCTGCATTGATGTCAGAGAAGCCAGCACTTCAACATAGCATGTTTCCTTAATGTCTGATCATATAGAAAGGTCACTTTATCATTTCATCCAGTAGATATCTTACAGATTGGACCTTAGTTATGATTATTACTTTATTCAGAATAATAGATAGAAAATAAAATTAGGTTTATTCACAAAATATGTCATATCTTAAAAATCATGGAGGGGCTCTTGCCACTGATATTTCAGTGATGCTAAGATGAAATGTAAGGGTCTAAAATCACCTATGTGACGTGCTTAATGTGTTCCCTGACGGTCAGCACTGTTAGGCTTTGTTCAGGCTGCCGCCAAAATCCGATTTTTCCCCAAATCTGATCAGAATCCGATCTAACTGACTGTCTGCATTACAAATTGCAAGTGACCAGATCCGATCTGCCTGTCCGTATTGACATGGTCTGATCCACATTGATTTCTATGGTAACAGGTTACGCCCAGGAAATACAACTGCAAAATGGATGAAAGAGAAGTGTGTCTATTTCTGACGCAAACTATCTTGTGGAGCAGTCCGTCCACGGGCTGTTGTTTTGCTCCATGTTTGTTTTTATTTTTGCTGTTTTCTTTCACCGACCAAAGCTTAGACCAGTTTGTATAATGCGCCTTGAATTAACTTCCGGCTCGCCGGATCTAAGTCGTTGTTTTTATTGTCGATGGTGTCGCGTTGCGAGTGACACAGAAGACACATTGAAGCGGCCGAGACATTCAGGTTGAATCAGATCTTTAGGAATCTGATTTGAATCGCATTCGAAACCACCTCTGTATGTGGTTTGAATTAGATTTGGAAAAATCAGATCTCATGTGGCTTTTTGTGTCCAGACTGGCAAAAAAACAAACTACATACAATCTGGATGTGCTAAAAATCAGATTTGGAGGTGCAATGTGAACAAGGCCTTTGTGAATTATCTGTTTAGGGTTGTTTGAACAACATACCACCAAAGTCTAATTTTTGTCATGAGGGATGAATAATAAAATAATAACGGATGAGTCAGTCTACACAATTATAAAGCTGGATTTAAAGGAAACCTGTTTTCCACAAGTACACAGTGCAGAGAATAAGTAGAAGCCAGGATGTTCCTGTTTCTCAGGAACAAACTGATTCAACTATCTGTACTTTCATATCTTTCCATTAACCTCACATGACAACACAACATGTAGATGACCTACATTTTTTTTTCATATCCTGCCTCAAGCCCTCTATATGTAGATAATATTAAATCATATTTATTCTATAAATTAGAAGAAACACGAAACATTCGAGGATCAGGATGCCGTCAGTGTACTTATTAGTTTGTGAAAGTTGTTTCTCTGATACTTTATGAACTGTTTTTCTTTTATTCTTGAGTATCATTTATGACTCACATCGTTGAAACAAATCAATATTTGTTTGTACCGTCCTTTTCTTCTATAAATGATATACTAGTAAAAAGGGTTATGACATGGTTGTGCACAAAGTGGTGCAGGAGATTTACTTAAATTAAGGAGAAATAAATGATAGCTGACTGACAATTGGTGCATTTTACTTGTGGAAAACTGAGTCTGCACGACAGAAATCAACTTGTGTGCATGAAAAGTTGCAAGTATAATAAAAAAAAAGTCCACAAACACAGACATCACAACACACGTCACAGATTGCTAAGTGACCAGAGGAGGGTTATGAGGATGTCAGATCAGTTCTTCAGGGATGATGAGATGAAATGAGAAGGAAGGATAAGTGAACTATGGGAGTGGTAGTAATGAAAGAAAGGTAGAGAAAGCTGACACCCTGCACAATAAGCTTTAATTACTTAAGCTGTGTTTGATCATTTCATGAAAGAAAGGGTCCAAAATATACACTGCGGTTTGTTTCTGTCCATACCTTCAGAAAACATGTTAAAAATATAAGATGAATGACAAATAAATCTTTGGTGATTTCCTTAAAATGTACTTCTAAACTAATGAATCATTTTACTTTGAACTTTAAATCTGATCAACGAAAGAGAGATGATGAGGCTACTTTTAGTCGTGATATGACACAGACTTAAACATCATACAATATAAAGACAGTATGAAACACCTCTATACATATAGAAAACATCAATGAAAGAGAAGTTAAATGAAATCAAAGAGAGGATCAGTGAATCCCGTGCTGATTTGATCTCATTAATGCTCATCGTCTACTTCTCTGGAGTGATAGTAAAAGAGAGTTTTTACAGCAGAGCACTAAGACAGGGAGACAGATACTCACCAGTGTGATCGACTGTAGCATGGAGAATCAAAAAGTCACAAGTTAGAGCTCCCTACTCCAGTACGTCCTCCATAATACTGTTTATATGTCCTTATTATTGACTACATTAAGAAGTTTAACTCGTTGGCATCACATCGCAAACATCTTCAACTGAATCTCTATTTAATAAAACCACTAACCATTAGTAGTCTGTCATAGATGAGCTCATTATTATTGTTATATGTTGCTTTTTACAAGTTTGTTTTTCTATTTAGAAGTAAAATAAATCAGGACAGGAGTGATTGTGCTTGAATAGAATCTATTGTAGTCTATGATAAACCGTCCCTCTCTACTTGTCACGATGGCTGTATTGATTGTCTTACTTGGGTTTGGCTGCAGCAGGACCTCAGTCTGTCTGTAAATCTTCTCAGTCCAGAGTTTGGTGCAGTCTGCGCGGCTCATCAGGCTCTCAAAGTGGGCATCCAACTCAGTCTTCTCCGCCTGGCCAAACTTCTCCTCTGTGAACTGAGGCACGGCACAGCACGCACACATGCACACGCACACGCACACACACACACACACACACACACACACAAACAACAGGTCTACAAGGTGAACTCCTGAGGCACACCATAGTCCTGTCTCGCCCTCGTTTTAATCATTTCTCACATATTTACTATATTTACTATTGAGTAGAGGGACTCTGCATTGAATTTTACTTTTTAAATTAACTGTAAACAACATTAAAAGTTTAATCTATGTCATAATGATCTCTCTATCATATTGACAGAAAGTATGATACAGTTTGTATGACAAAGACAATAGGAAAAATGTACGCTGCATACTTATCAATAACAATAAGAGAATATGGGGACTACGCTTGTTGGTGTGCTTTAATAAAAGACCTAGCCCAATGATGAACGTGATTAATGCCTAAGAACAAGATAGATAGACAGATAGACAGATAGACAGATAGATAGATAGATAGATAGATAGATAGATAGATAGATAGATAGACAGACAGACAGACAGACAGACAGACAGACAGACAGACAGACAGACAGACAGACAGACAGACAGACAGATAGATAGATAGATAGATAGATAGATAGATCATTTTGCTACAATCATATTCAAGACACCACATAAAAAAACTCGACAAAGACCATTTAGGCTCCTTAAAACGACACACCAAAAATACTAGCACATACAACTGTCCTGCATACAGGTGTTTTCATTGTGTTTTATTCCTCATTAAACAGTCTGATGGAAGCTAATAGAAAGAATAAATAGAAGAGGTCTCTTTGCTCCTTATTTTTCTGTTTGTTATTGTAGTTAAGGATTCTGTTTACACTTTGTGCTCCCTTTTAAAGAGGCCTGTGCTGCTTATTAATACTCGCCCTATAGTCTTTGTACAAGATTTACATCAACAGAGAAAAGACAGGAATGGACGTGATGATGTCACGACGTCGTGAAGGGTCCGGTTCACGACCCGACCTGCTTTTCTTGCTCGACTGACAGCACTTTCCGTCCCCTGTCCCCCCTGAAAACTTATCCTCCATACCAATAAAAGTTCAAACAACTATTAGAAATTGTTAATCTCTGTTTTTACTTAATCCATTCATACTATTTACCAGACGCCGCTACGCTAGCTTTTCGTCAAAGACAACGTTATATGAAAAGGAAACACAACCAATTGTAGCATCTGGACTGCGCTGTTTAGAAACGACGTAGGCCTAAACTATTGCCAAGACGTAGCTGATTTCACTAATTACAGGCAGCATTTGCTTTCTAATTTGTATTTTCGAGAGTTAGCTCGGGAGTGCACTATGCTGCACAGTCAGAAACTGTACCGTAGCCATGGTTAGTAACGATAGTAACAGCTGGCTGTCAAAAAGAAAGGAGCCGCCACCAACAACAGTCGAACTACAGCTACGAGTGTAACGTTACTCACCTGGACAGCTCGTGTAAAAAACAGTCCGGCACCTGAGGCCAATTTCTTCACGTTGAAATCCATGATGATTTGTCTCACTAGATACTGATGTTACAAACCGATGCAGACTACACACCGACGATCCCAGCGGCTGGATGTGACGATGGCAAACACCAACAATCACGTGACCGCCATGACTGGGCGTGGTACGTCACAACAAATGTAAAAAAAAAAAAAAAAACCGTCAAATTAATGTCTGACAAAATGAGTCAAAAAACAAAACAATTACACTCACTTTAAATTTTAAATCTTATCATTTATTTTATACATGTCGATGAAGACTAGCAATGCCTTTACTTAGACTTCGTCTGCATTTAATTTTGAGTAATGTTATGCTGCATTCATGTGGTGTCGGACACATCGGAAAAACGAGTTTCTAAGTTGTGAAATGCACATGAACAACTCGGAATCTCGGAAAAGAGGTGCCCGACTTCCCGACTTGACGTCAGTATCGTCATCACATGAGGGGCAAAATATGTTTAGTTAATGTTAACATACTTTGTATTAATTCAAGTATTGCACATCAACTTTTAGCTTAAATATTTTAACAGCAACAATTCACTGATCTTCTTCGTAGCATCAACGCTGTTTTTGTGCTGTTGTTTGTTACAACATTCAGACTTTCCGAACAGAAATCACGTGAACACAGACTTCCCAACTCGGAAACTTGGACCAACCGAGCAGCACATGAATGCAGCATTAGCCAGCAGTTGTCGCTATGGTAACTATCTTTAATGTTACAGCGCAGTTGTTGTGTCTTTTGGGTAAGCATCATTTCTTTAGTTTCTTTTAAACAAATCTTTATTTATTTTTATTGAACTCCAGACACTCTATGAATCTGTCTTTAAAGTATTGAAGAATAAGAAAGCTTTAAGGACAATCTAATATTTAAAAAAATATCGTTGACATAATTGCCCAGTGACTTATAACTTTTCTTCTCCCCCCCCACAATTGTTTATGTTAGCCTATATGTAATGTACTGTTAATTAAGTTTTCTTATACATTATAATATATTATAATAAATAAACAGATGCAAGGATGGTGCCTTAAAGTAATCTTGGACTGCATTTGTGCCGGTTTAATAAGCATCAGATTGTTTGCTGTTGAATCTTTTGCGTCGAAATCAAATCAAATCAGAGCTTTCGAATAAATAAACAAATAATCTTTAAATATTTTAGTTTTGTTTTATTACTTTATTTTGACAGTTCTTAATGGAAACTTACTTTAGTGTCTGATAATCTGACTTTTCTTTAACTTGCTTGTGAAGTTTCAGAATCAGCTATATTGGCCATAGCTTACACACAAAGGTGCTGATTGTCAACAGGCAAGGCAGGCAACTGCCCGGGCCCCAGGCCAATAGGGGGGCCTCAAGGGCTGACAAACTTTACATCGCACAGCAGTGGCTCAAAATGTGCACATTTTCCAACGACAGTAGGAAAACTCCTTAATGGGGCCCCACATCACATTGCCCTGCTAAGCGTAGCATGCATTATTGCTTTGAAAACCAAAGTGTGTCAGTGAAAGTCACTGAAGGAAAATAAAGAGGAATTATCCGTCTATAGGAGAGGGAAAAAAGAAAGAGCCACAAAAAGGAAGATGAGTAAGCATTGGGACACTGGCTGCCATAATGATGATAAACACTGGTTGGAGGGCCCCCCAATGAATTATTGCCCCAACAGACTCTAGAATCGCCACTGCTTACACAGGCAAGGAATTTGTCTTCTGTGAACTGAGTTCTTAATGTACAAAAAGTACAACATAAAATATAAACATAAAATAAGCAAACACTAATATATACAAGGCTTTTTTATAAATGCCATCTTGTGGTCGCTTTCAGTAGTTACAACAGCATTTGGCAGAGAGACGACTGTGGTACAAGGATATTGGGCAGAGTCACTAAATATAATAATGTATGGGTTACATAGACAAACATGTCACTTTGATCACCGTTGATGAGTGAACATCAGTTTTATATTTATTAAAGAACACGTTCCCTAACAAATTAATGTTGTGCCAAAAGTGCAGGGACACAAGCACTGTTAACCTTTGGGTTAATATTAAAAGAAAAGAAAACATGACAGAGGGGTCATTTCCCACCTGTGACCACTATGAGGCAGTAACCTTCATTATTAACATCAATTCAGCCATAATCTAATAAAAAGAATAGCACAGGACGAGGTTTGACAAAAGAGTTTGACTTTTGATGGATTGAATTTCACGATTCCTGAGTTTATGTTGTTGTTATCATTTTTACATGATGATTTATGTAATGAATGAG
The DNA here is from genome assembly GCA_020745685.1 of Tautogolabrus adspersus. Taxonomy (NCBI): domain Eukaryota; kingdom Metazoa; phylum Chordata; class Actinopteri; order Labriformes; family Labridae; genus Tautogolabrus; species Tautogolabrus adspersus. The sequence goes on along the minus strand of CM036534.1, from coordinate 5,531,556 downwards.
TATGAATTATTAATGAGTAGTATTTATGAGCACTTACAGGTGTTATAATGCCTTATAATAAATACCATTTTTGCTTTATCTGTGAGCAGACCAACAACACTGACAATGAGGGTTTATTTTTACATCTACATTTTGATCCAGGCCTGGTGATTTTCCCTTTTTGTGATCTGAAATGTAGCCTACTCTCTCTCTCTCTCTCTCTCTCTATCTCTCTCTCTCTCTCTCTCTCTCTCTCTCTCTCTCTCTCTCTCTCTCTCGATTTGATTTGTCTCGACTCAATTAAATTCAGTTCAAAGGGCTTCATTGGCAGGGGAACATAGGTTTACATCATACGTTTACATTGCCAAAGCGAAAGTGAAATAAACACATAATTAAGAACAATAAAGACTTACAAAAATGAAATATTAAATTAAAGGGATGTGCAGAATTGTGGCATTATAAAGCATTTAAAAATAGTTTGTGTTTAACTTTAAAAATACAAGTTTAAAAAGTAACTTTGCTCTTAAAATGTATAGAAAATGTATATTATGAATTAGGAAAAAAATATAAAAAAGCAAAAATGTAAATGATTATTATTATTTGTATATTTACTGATCGTTTTATACATATCTCTCTTTTTCCCCAGTGGTGCTTGAATGCACCCTTAGTCCAGCAGTGACGTAATGACGCACAGGGTTCTCGAGCTGGGACGGTCGGATCTGGCTCACATGTGAGTTTTGTTGATGATGAGTTGTTTTTTGGAAATCCATTGAGTAAGAATTCAACGAAAGCTTGATTTTGGATATTTGATTGATCCATTGAGTGTGTGTAAATCCTCTGAAGTGTCTTACTGGGAACAGTTCGTCCCGAGACGGCAGAGAGTTTGACTAAAGATTACTTAGCTAGCTCAAATAGCCGAATGAAAGCAGGCTTGAACGAGCTGCTTTAAGCCGACACTTGTTGTATTGATAACAACTTTGACATAATTCTGCGTTTTAGCTCTTCGGAACTGTAACAAACAGTAATGCAGAGCAGGTGGTCATGGCTTGGAAGTCGAGGACCCGCAACCTCCAGGTGTTTGACACGGAGCTGAGTGCTGACACTGTGGAGTGGTGCCCTGTGTCACCCAACCAAGACATCCTGGCCTGCGGGACATACCAGCTGCAGAAAGGGGTGAGATTTCATACGATCAGTCCTCTTTGTCATTTGGATAGAACCTGATCATTAACAAATCTGACAAACACCTGTTTTTGCCTGTGGTCAGGATTCTGGATACAAACAGCGTGGTCCGCGGCTTTATTGGATTTTTATTTTGGTATAATGCACCCGTGAAACCCAGTGTCTATTATTTTAATGATTGCACCACATGAGGTTAATCCTGCCTGTGGCCATTAAACCCTACAACTCCTCCCTTAGAGAGTCAGACACTGGTCTGTCTATCTGTCTGCATCCTGGACTAATGTCACACTTAACTGGACTTCTTCTACAAGATGTGCAGTATTGAACAATGTAGATTTTGCACAGAGTATTGCACATAAGTCTAAATGAAGACAACTTCATCCAGTAAATGGTAAATAGACTGTAGCTTGTATAGCGCTTTGCTAGTCTTCTAACTACTCAAAGTGCTTTCACACTGCAGGTTACACCTACACATTCACACACTGATGGCAGAGGCTTCTGTGCACAGTGTCCATCAGAAGTAACTCATCTCATTCATACACATTCATATGCTGCCGACGAAGCAGGGGGAGCAACTTGGGGAAACATCTGACATGTGCAATCTGTCTGTAAACCTGCCAACAATTTGCTCAGTCTGTGTGCAATACTGATACTAAACCGGATGAAGTTGTCTTCATTGAGCCAGATGTGCAAAACCCAACACTGCACACTTTGCTTATTTATTTGTATTATTTTTCTATAATCTTCTTCCCTGTGCTTTTGTAGTTTATTCTTTTTTCAGATACTCTGCAATTATTCCATATTCTATAGTTATATATTTCTACATTTCCTACGGCTATATTGTGTATAAGCTGTAACAACCACATTTCCCCCTGGGATTAATCAAGTACTTCTGATTCTGATTCTAATACTGTGTCACAATCCACACCTTTAATTTAATATTTTACACACAGCTCACTTGGTGCATATTTCTTACTTTGATGTTTTTTGTTGAACTAAATGATCAGGACAGCATTCACAGGGTGCTCAGAAATTGCATTGCACTGTCCATGTGTGCAGGGGCTTTCATTATTAGTTGTCTTTTTTTAAATGTTTTTAGACAGGTGATCTCATTGAGACAGGTGTTTTCATTCTCATGAGAAAGCTGCCAAGGTCGCAGCAGTAAAACAAAGAAGTGACAAACAGGCAGCACATTCAGTTTCCACTCTGACCATCAAAGACAGCTTCATGGTATTGGATGAGTGAAAAGGAAGCGAGCCAAGGATAGCTTTGTAAATAAAGTTATTTAAGCAAAGTTCTGCACATGATTGAAGCTGTGTTATCATAGTATTGTTGGTTTATTTGTTCACCACCAACGCCTTTGTATGGTGAGTTTAATGAATGTAGCAGCAACAATAACATATTAACACCACAAGTCATTCCTGCTCCCACATGACTGACGCGTGTTCATTTCACCTTCTTACTTTAGACGGGCGGAGAGGATGCCAGCACCAGTCGGACAGGTCGCTTGTACTTGTTTGAATTCCGGCGGGAGGGATTGGTGAGACCTCCTCTCACTGAGTTACAGCGCATGGACACAGCGGCCATTTTAGATATGAAATGGTAAGGAAAATCATCTGGTTTGACCTGTGAGGCTTTTGATGTCACTGCCCTCTTGTTGACTGACTCTTGCCTTATCTCAGGTGTCACGTGCCGCTGTCAGGGGAGGCAGTGATGGGGATGGCTGTTGCCAGTGGAGAGCTGCAGCTGTACTCGCTGTCAAGCAGTCAGGTGAGAAATGTGGCATCAGAAGAATCACGGCCTGTGACAACTTATATTTCTAAGCGTTTTCTGATGTTTGTGTGACCAAGTCCAAAATAACAATTTTAAATAATAATTTAAGGGTCTGAAAAAGTGCTGACTAACCCTAAGAAAATCAAACAACCATAAAAACTTTAAACCTACCTCCCTAAAATACAGCAAACAGGAGAAATGGTGTATAAAAGAGTGACAATTTGAACACTATCAGGACTTTACACAACATCTTCACAAACCTCAGGTTGATAACATTAACATGTTTACAGCCTGGTACAAGAAACAAATAGGTCTGATCAGTTATTGTCATCATGGGTACACAATGTACGGGTGGTGATTTTTTTTTTTAACGCATCTGTTTTGATTTTATGAACGATAAGTGTTATCCATAGTTAGGCACGTAGCTGTCATGATTGACAGGTGGGCGTGATGTAACGGTTCGTCATAAAAGTCCTGATAGTGTTCAAATTGTCACAATGAGCATGGTCTTTCTACCTGCTCTTTTGTAATATTAATAGACAAAGAGTAAGGTCTTTTACCTGCTTTTTGTAAAGCGTCTTGAGATAACACTTGTTATGAATTGGCGCTATACAAATAAAGATTGATTGATTGATTGATTGAAGACTTAAAACCCACCTCAGCTCCAGCTCTCAGCCTGTCGTTAGGTTGAATGAAAGTTAGGCTGAGACAGCTTTTCCAGCATGGCGACCTCCATGTCTATGGGACTCCAAAGCCCCCCTACAGATGGGTGACGTCACTCGGGTTGCGTCCATTTATATTTTCAGTGTATTGGTTCCACATAATGTTAAACAGCTGCATCGTCACAGCTGATGTAAAGTAGTGGTGATGTGGAGGAGTTGATGTTTAATTACAGGATGAGTGTGTTTACACCGCTCCGCATGTCATTATTATGTGTGTTAGACTTGGTGTGACTCAGGTGTTGATGTGGTTGTCTGCACTCACAAATGTTTGAATTGAATCCAGTAGGAAAGCGGCCGCAGCCTGCGCTCTCTCAGCAGTTTGGAGGTGGGAGCGGAGCGTCTGGCTCTGTCATTAGACTGGTCCACTGGGAGAATGGACAGGTAACATATTCAGCATGCTCCAGAGTCAGGACAGCATGCAGCTGTCTTTTGTTCATACAACAGTAAATGTAACATGTTGTAGAAGTAAAACTGTCCTGTGATGCCAGATTGAATCATTATTTACCTGAATGTCCTCCTTTATTTGTGCTAAAAGTGTGCATTTATCCAAACACATCCATGCAGATACAAATAAACAAATAGTCTCCTGGGATGTGTTCCAAGATGAGATTTTCCTACTTTTTGTAGGTCACATTGGCTAACACTGGTCATCATACTAACCCTCTGTTTGTGTCAGCAGCAGCGATGTGCGGGTGGTGTGCAGCGACTCTGCAGGCTGCGTCAGTGTGCTCGAGCCCGCTGAGGGCGGACTGACGGCTCTGTCACAGTGGAAAGCTCATGAATTTGAAGCCTGGATCTCTGCATTCTCCTACTGGGACACTCAGCTGGTTTACTCTGGTAACACAAAGACTGTCTGTCATATATGTTTTTAATACTGCAGGGGTTGAAGCTTCTTCTTTTTGTTTCTTTAATTATGTAATTGAAATGAATTCACTACAGAATCTCCGGGAAACAAGTGACAAAGTAGTACATTCTGACTGCCATATCTCTGTATTATTTCTCTATGCTTATGGTTTGCAGTGCATCATTTTCCTCTGCATGTGTTTGTGTCATTTCTCATCAGGTGGTGATGATTGCAAACTTAAAGGCTGGGATCTCAGGGCTGGTCCGTCCTGCCCCACTTTCACCAGTAAAAGGTGAGAACTGGCGTTGGCGGTGTCACACTCTTTAAGGCCAATAGGAATAGGCAAAGTACTTGCACAATATTTTCATCTGTTCTCTTTAAAGGCACTCAATGGGCGTGTGCAGTATCCACAGCAACCCACACCGGGAACACATCCTGGCCACAGGCAGGTAAATATGCCAATGAACAGGGCCAATGGTAACTCCACTACAGTTTACTTCCACTGCTTCCTCTTGTCCTATCACTCATGGGCCTCTCTCTCTCTCTGCAGCTATGATGAGCTCATTCTGCTGTGGGATGAAAGGAACATGCGGCAGCCTCTCAGTGAGAGTCCCACAGGTGGGGGGGTATGGAGGCTGAAGTGGCACCCCATCCATCAGCACCTGCTGCTGGCAGCCTGCATGCACAATGACTTCCACATCCTTCACTGCAAGCAGGCCTTAGGTGAGTGTGAATGAAGAGATGGGCGAGAAGACACCTGGGTTGTTTTCACTGCAGTTAATGGTGCTTCAGCAATGGTTACACTTTTTAAAACAAAGAGGCTACACCCATTTAGTACATTCAGTGTATGGTACTTACTGCCTGTTGACTTTAGCCTTCAGGTTTATACAATTTAGTGACTCATAACGTAACTAGTTGGTAAACAGAGTATTGAACTGTAACATTTATCCTTCGGTTACAGTTTCTCTATTGAGAGGATAGTCTGTTTTTCTTTGCAGTATAGTTCATTTTAATATCAGAGATGGACTGATGATGCCAAAGCTGCTTGTTTCAATGTAAAGTAGCTGTCATGTTCTTTGTGTTGTTCTCCGGTGTGCGGACGCGTGCTCGACCGCACGTCCCTGTAATTTATTTTATTTTTTATTTTAGAGTCCGCCTGTCTTGTAAACTAAGCATGCTCAAATTATGTAAAGCCATGCATGTGTTGTATCACGACTTTATGTACAAGAGGTAACCATGCTCAGGCCCGGCTAGTCCTGGAGCAATGTAAGTGCAGGCCAGCAGGGGGAAGCGGAGGGAGGGCAATCATATGATCATAACGGTACAGGGAGAATAGTGCTCCCTTAGATCATCTTAAAACTTGAGTTTTAGAAAAACCTCTGGAACGGTTTAGGTCTTCCTTTCGAGGGCACTTTTCTGTGCTGGTAATGCTGATGGCAGGTCAGCTGAGACGTGTGTTAACTGCTGGGTGTCCTTGTGCTCGTGTCCTTGTGCTCACTCAGTTTTTTGGCTTTTGGACTGTTGAATATCTCTGTTTTAAATATGCACTGTTTGTCCTGACATTACCCAGAGGGCAGTGGAGGACCATGTCCTATCTTAGCCTCCTACATCCTCCACAACTCCCTTGCGTATGGAGCCGACTGGTCCCGGCTATCCCTTGAGGAACCTGCTCCGTGCTCCCCTCCTGCTGCAGAGCCAAAAGAAAGCTTCACAGAGAGCGGAGGACACTTGAGGATTCAGTACGAATCTCCTACTGCCAGCTTTGACACCTCCCTGGAGGACGATGCGGGACGGTACATCCCTGAGGACGTTACAGCACCATCTACCACCCCTTCTGCAGGTCTGGTCATCAACTCCACTGAGGAAGCCTCGTCACAGTCCTGCCTGATGGCGAGCTGCTCGTTCTACGACCACATGCTCCATGTGTGGCGCTGGGACTGGGCTCCAGATGAGGCTCAGCAGTGTTGACCAGGCTGGACCAATGGCTGAATTGAAACTATAGATCGATGCATCCTTAATCACCGTATAACATGAACATTAGTAAAGCAGAAGATACAGCCGGACTAGAACAGAGGCTTCATTTGCTGCTTTGCTATTCACTGTCTTCACTTTGAAGTCCCTACACTTTCAAATAAGATATCACTGAATATGTAACTATGGAAAGAAAATCTATTTTCATAATGACGTTGATTTTTATAAGCTTATATTATAAACCTTGTAATGCAAAATCATCATCAACTTCTAAAACAACCACCCCTTCCCTTCATCGAAACCTAAACACAAAACCTGATAAGCACCACGCATGTATTTACTGAAGGTCATTATCCTGCCGTCTGCAGTGTGCACACTTCAAATACAATTCTTTTTAACACTGAAATTTCCACTTGATAGTTTTTCAGACCATATTTGACGAGTAAAAGATGGTTTTACATTTAAGCTAGTGCCTGACCGATATTAGCATATGAAGTGACTTTCGGTATCGGATTAATTCGTCGCAGATATGTGCCGATATGACTACTTATTCACCAGTCAAATAGCATTTCATTTGAGTATCATTGCATTACACTAGCAGTTCTCTGCTCCCAGCAGAGGGCGCTATACAAGCCTTAATACTCTCCAGAGTGTCAAGCGATGATGCACGTGCATGCGCAGTTACTTTCCTGTTGAGTGACCATCTTGTCTTCGTTATATATCTTTTCCACAATTGTTTGATAACTACATTTGAGGGATCAACACAATAAATGTGTATATCTATCTCTACAGATCGAACATAGATCTAAGTAAGATATTTGACGATTTATCGGTATCAGATTTTTTTCTCTTCCCAACATCCGTATAAGCCCCAAACATCCCATATCGGTCGAGCCCTAATTTCAACTGTCGACATGTCTGTGACATTATCTCTACGTATGGTATCATATTGCCTGGCTTTGTATTTGGTGGTTGTCAAGCCGGCCTTCTGAAGACTTGTATTCATCTGTTGTGGTTGTTGAGGCCGCTTTCCTACTTTCAACTTTCAAACATCTGTCCAAAGAAGAAGTATACTAATCGCTGCTACCTGTACGTGTGATGTTTTCTTCTCTGGCCAGCCAAATAAATGTGATACTATTGTCCAGCCGTATTTTCAAGTGTTTTTTATAAATGAATTAAAATGAGCTTAACAAGAAAAAGTGAAATAATTTAGTATCAATGAAGTCTTTGTAGCTTTGTCATCAACATCGTCCATGGAAACGACAATGAACGCATCATTTTATGTACAACTCTTTGAACAGACAGGATTGTTGGTTTACCTCCCGATAACTACATCACAGCACAACTCTGAAATGTTCAGACTTTGTTTACTGCTGATGCTTTGTCTGTACTCAAGAGGTACTTCAGTTCTTTCATTTTCATTTGGTCACAGAAGGTTGGAATCAGAGCAGTCATGAGGCGGAGCTGTTCTGTACAGATGAATACGCAGCTTTTTCAAATATATTCACTTCACACAAACCTAATGAATATAAGAAGCTCAAAGGCCCAACTAGGGACACGAGTTGGAAATGAGCAATAGCTATAGCCTTTACTCTTCATGCAGCACATCAGTTTTATGCTTTGTATTTGAAACCATGTTAAATTGCATTGTCCCTATTAAATAAATAAATTCAATTCACTCTTTACCTCGTTTTTTCACACAGTGGTTAACATTTGTACAATTCTGCCAACTCTAAATTCCATTCAAAACCTGACCTGGACATTAATCAAATTCGGTACTTCACCACACCGTGCAGGAACCCCAAATATGAGTGAATGTGTCTGACGTCTTTGTCATCAAAGGGAAATTCACTTTATTAATCCTTGTCCTGGATTCAGTGAATGACATTTTGACAGAGTTGATGTTTAATGCCTTGTTACTTTAGTCCAGCTCAGCTGATTGCAGGCTTTTTTTTTAAAGGCTTCTTTGTAGAAAACCCCCTCAAGGTTAACCAGTTTGGTATTTGCCTCTGTTCTTAAAGACACAAATATTCTGATATATTATGAAAATACACTTTACCATGTTTTTTAACACTAATATGTGTCCCTAGTCTTCACAGGATCAGAGTGGATTTAGAACAAGACACTTCACAGGCATGTTTTGGGGAGCTCTGAGACTTCTTTAAACTGGTTGATGAGGAGGAGAATATGTGACCTCTAAGTACTTTTACAAGATATCTTCCCTATAATTTGTATTTGGAAAAGGAATTTAGTGGAGGCCATATTTATTGCTAGTTACATTCATTACAGAGTAAATTACATTGGACAGCTTAGGGTTCACTGTTATTTAATCTAAGGGGTTTAAAGCTAAATGGGTAACTGTGGTATTTCACTTAAAGTCAATGTGAATTGTTTTATTATAGGTTACAGCTAGCGTTCTGTCATAGTGCAACACCAAACTGCACTTGATAAAGTATTGGGGACTAAAGTATTCTTTCCTGGTTAATTGTATGGTTGTATGTTTTGTAACATACAAGAGGCCTCTTTTTCTCCAACAAACATCCCAGTGACTTTAAGATTTGTAGGTAAAATAGTTTCATAAATAATGATTTACTCAAACAACTGATCTTTACGAGGATCAACACACATTGTTTTGTATTGAATAGTCCCTTAAGATTTATTGTTCCAGATGATCAAGTAACTGAGATGTCAACCACACCAACACAAAGTCACATTTGTGATTTTCCTCATAGTGTCCGATTAGTTGGTCTCCAGCTTTCAGTGTCAGTAAATACATCATAATCGAAGCACACCTTTAACGCACATAGTTCTTAGGATACAGCTTGAAGAGCTTCCCCTTCTGCGTTGGATCAAATCCATATTTCTCCAGTTGGTCTTTGCTGAAAGTGCCCTCTTCAAAGCTCGCCTTGATCTGAGGGGCTACGACCTCAGCAAACACACTTTGTGCCGTCACTGGGGGCTCTGTTCCTCTCGGTGTGCGATATGACACGTAAGGTTTGAGTTTGAATCCTTCCAAGTGAGGCACCACAAACTCTGGGATCATGGCTCGTATGGACAGAAACTTTCTGCTGGAGAGCCTCAGTCCAGTGGGTCTTGCTCCCCTGCCTTTATTATGAGTCCTTGATCCACGCTTGCTGGTGAACTCAGACATCCTGTCCGCTCCTCTTACAAGACCCCTCACCAGCGTAGATAACACACCCATGGTGTCGGAGCGTTTCCCCTTCAAGGACAGAGAAAACCTGTTGAAAGATTGATTTATATCATACAAACTCGAGCGATGTCAGCTGTCATTAGCCTTCATTACCACCACTAAATGGACTGTCTGATCTGAGTGACGTTTGCTCTAAGTTCAACCATGGAGATGTGCTTTGTACAGGTACGGCAACACCACTAAGACAAACCAAATGCAGAACTACATGAACACAGTTTATTGTCTTTGAGATCGGATTTTAGAAAAAGGAACAAAAACTCATCCACTGACTTCAGAGGAAAAGTAGCGAGTAACGAGAACATACATAGAAATGTAGTGGAGTCAAAAGTACGATATTTGTCTTTCAAATGTAGAGGAGTAAAAGGGATACGTTTCTACCCCAAAAAATACTCAAGTACGGATACTTAAAAAAAAAAAGGTACATTAAATTTACTTTGTTACTGTCCACCACTGTTTATAACAGGATAGCATTTAGCATTGTTTCTCAGCGAAACCACTGATGATTTATCCAGCTCTTGTTCCTAACCCAGCGGTTCCCAACTTTTCTTTAACATCACAGAACTCTGCCGACCCCACACATCCAAAACACATACAGCTGTTTGTTTGAAAATTCATTTGTTTTCAATCATGTTACAGTTTCCCTACTGTGTTGCAAGTTAACATTCATTTTAGACTACATTAGGCCTTTTGGTGTTTATTATTTAAGGATTGAGGAAGAAAGGCTGGGAGGACATTTCTGCACAATGGATGACAGAGACTCTGCAGGTTTCTTGTTTTGACATTGACTATGTCCCACTATAGTAGCCATGTGTTCACTATATTTTAATACAGTTTTAGACCCCGACCATAGACTGTAAATAATAAAGGTTGGGAAAGCCTGTCCTGATGTGAGGTTAGTCAAAATCGATTAATGCAAAGGAAATGTGCATTACATTTAAAACTAAGGACGGAAAACACAAATCCTCTGCTGCCTCCCTCATTACAGTAGGAAAGACAGAGCTAAGCTAGCTGACACACAACACTATCTGGATAAAGCGGCGCCGTCTTCTTGTAGCTCTTTACTATTTTACACTGTAACCATGGATTCAGTTTGAATGTTATAAAGCTCTGAATACGACGCTTATAGATTTAAATGGACGGTACTTTACTCATTTGTTATAAATGTCGACACCTCTCACCTTGAGCACGCTGACTGTCCGGGTACCACCAGTGGCGTCACATGTTCGTTTTTCAAATGACACGCTTAGTGATTGGCTTACAGGCAACACCATCCACCAATCACAGTGTGAGATACTACCGCAGGACTGTCACTGGTTGAGGAGCGTCAAGACGGCAGAGTCGCGTAAACCACGGACGAACGATCCTTCAAAATAAAAGCTTAAAACTCACACGTATGTGCACATCAACAGTACGTTCGTCAATCTTTACCTGAACTATGGATAAACTTTGTAACGCTAAAAAAACAAATACAGCTATTGTGTTATACCACAAATACTCTTTCTGGTCGTTTGTGTGTGCGAAACAGTAATATACTCTCAGTCCGTTTTAGGCAAATTTTTTATTTTGAAATGAATGACAGGAAATGACTGTTTGTACCAGTGGGTCTTTGCAGCTGCTTCTCTGAGGCATGAAGTCGTACACAAAAACTTTGACACAACGAAGGTACGTGGGAAAAATCCTCTGGCGGACTCAGTCTGTGAGGGCTGGCTGAAGGTACACTCGTGTGTTTGTATTTTCTCTGGACTCATTGTTGATTTGTTCGTACAGAGGTTTTGTTTGTTTGTTTGTTTTTGTTTGTGCTTCATGTGTAGCGGTCTGCAGAAGAAGCGAAATCCGCGGACTATCCTTGAGAATCGGCCGTAACGAAGTTCATGATGATTATGTTTGCTTATTTTTTTTCCACTAAACATGTTGGATCTCTTCGTACTAACCCACCGCAGACTTTTGGTTGATATTAGAATAAATTAGAGTGAATTAATCAGTTTTCATTCAATAAGGAGTACGAAGCTGTGTTTCATGCATCCGAACCGATCCGAACTCATGACCAATATTTGGGTTGCAATTAATTAGTTGGTGCCACTGCTCTTCAGCAAACATCCGGCGTACACAAAACACATAAAATGTTCTATTTTTAGATGGAGTTTGGCACAGAAGACAGATCCAGGTTTAGTCTAAACCTAATAAAGACCTCACATTATGGGAAAGAGGTTTCCCTTTCCCACTGAACAAACCTTCAAACACTGAAGCGTGTTTTGCGTATACATGACTGCGTGTGTGAGTGCAGCATGAGTGTCTGGTTACAAGCACCGAGCTTGTGACTACTTCTTCTGGAGCTGGGGTGATCTTTAACCCAGATTTACTCTGGGACGCTGTGTTGTTCAGTTTTTGGGGGGTGGGTGAGTGTATTTAAACAGTATTGATCCATAGTTCAAAAGTGCGAGTCCAGAGCTCTTAACACGATCTCAGACAGATTCAATAATTTAGATTATTTGTATATTGAGTAGGGGGGCGGGATTTCTCGCTGTTACTCAGAGACCATTTGGACCTAATCAACCAAATATAATACTCTTCTGACTTCTAATAACCCATAATCAAGATCAAGTATGAACTAAGTAATTGTGTGCGTTTTACACTCATATTTTGGAATCATTAATTTGTTTTTTTTGTTTTTTCATTTTGAATAAATAACAGTTTTTTGTTTGTTTTATGTATTAAACATAAACTCAGTCTGAGACAATGTGTAAAAGTTATTTATGCTTTTCAGGCAAGTCCTTTTAAACAGTGAACAGTAATCATCGAAACATTTGAAATAGAAAACAACATTTCTTGAATCTTTATTTATGAAATAAATTCCTGTTGACACCACGCCCAGGTTAACACATGAGCGTATTACTTTATACATATTCACCAAATTATATTTATACATTTGGGACAGTATTATTAAAAAAAACAGGAGGCTCCATTAAATGCAGCAGCACATGTTATACAATCTTCTACTTTCCTAGTGAAGGTCGGTCTACTTGTGTGATAACATCTCATTCTGAAATATTTGTGATTGAAAGAAGAAAACTTTTTGCAACTGTCTGTGGTTTCCCTGAAACCTCTTTCACAGTTTGAAATCCACATTTAACTCTTCAGACACTGTTGCCGTGTGATTTTGATCGAAGGTTTCTGTCTTTAATCGCTTTTCTTAAATGCTGTCATATTTAAACACAGGCATGGAGGACAACGATGAAGGGGGGAGCTGCAGTATTTACCCGGTAGGTCATTCCTCAGCAGCATTCATCTGACTTCAGTGTTTGAATATAAAGTTCAACGTACGTGTCTTTGCAAGGCATAAGGCACAAGGTTATGATGATATTACAGCCACATTTGTTCACGTGTGGAATACATTACAAATATGTTGCAGTGTTCAATGCTTTAACAGGATTAAAGGGGGGGGGGGGGGTTAAGAAATAAAGTAGTCATATTGCTCTCAGGAACATTGTTGTTCCAGTTCTTTTAAACACAGTCCGGTTGATTTCACGCCTTTCTTTGGTTTCCACGCCCGATGTTTCTTCCAGACCCTGGTTCCACTCGGCAGTGGGATCAAGGACACGATGGAGAAGTTTTTGGAAGAAAGGACAGAAGCCAATCTGGTAACTGTCCCAGTCAAAACTGCTGGTTTGACTGGGAGTTTGTTTTCACATTGCTTGTTTGATTTAGATGAATGTAATTAGTGTTTGGTGGGTGGTGCACTGGTGAAGGATGTTGTGTGGAAACATGAATGACTTTGGTGCAAAACGTGGCTTAAACATGTGAACAGGTAGAGTATATGAGAGGGTTTTTTTGAGATTAGATTATGTCACAGAGTCTTTAATGAACAAATTAATGGTCTGTGTGTTTTTTCTTGCAGTGGACGGCGGTGCTTATCGGAGCTGTGACGGTGATTTCTGTCGTTGGAGTTGTTGTGTTCCTTCTTTACAGAAGATACAAACTGTCAAGTCAGTGCCCTCTACACTGTCCATTTCAGGGTTATTTGATCAGACATGATGTGCAGCTTCAGCCCTGTGCATCAATTAAAGCTTCATTTTTAGCAGCTCAGAATAGTTCATGATAAATAAAATGTTCTAACAGAGGCTTTGTGCTGTGTTTCAGAGGAGAAGGCCGGGGTTCCCCACTATCGCTTTCGTAAGAGGGATAAGGTGATGTTCTACGGCAGAAAGATCATGAGGAAGGTCAGTAGTATTCTCTTCATATCACACTGACAGTTTTAATAATAGAGTGGACACACTCGTATCTCTACTCACCTCGACTCACCTGTTTTTATAAAGAAGCTTTCATACAAACAAGCATGCAGGTCACACCTAGTAGAGGCTGCTATCCAAAGTGTTCATCGGTATTAACTAATCTACACATTCATACCCTGCTGACGAAGCAGCGGGAGCAATTTGGGTTAAGGTGGGGCAAGTGTCTTGCCCAAGGACACATCGGACATGTGGCTGCAGGAGCTGGGGATCGAACCCCCTGACCTTCCGGTTGAGAGGCGACCGACTCCACCAACTGAGCCACAGCCGCCCGAAATATGAGACGTTTTTCAAATTACTTTAAAATCAATCAAAAGTTGAAAAAGGCCAAATATACGCCAGAAATAGACAAAGTGTTCGCCAAGACTAAGAAATCAGTCATAACTGAAAGTCAGAAAAATAAGATAACTCTTTAAAGATACCCACTGGGCTCGCTGTTTTGATGCTGGGAGGTCCAGAGTTTGGCTGCATCAAAACAAAAGGCTCTCTCGTCTCGTAGATGATTGTGTGCTCCACATACTGTGAGGATCCATCCATCTCTCACTCGTTTTTGTGACGGATAAAAACTAGCTACTTTTCAAAGCTGCACGATCTTTCTAACAAGGCTGTTTTAAAGATGTGATATCTCAAAAAACGACATGAGTGAATGAATGAATAAACACGCTCTGTCTGCTGCTTGATAAAGAAGTTTGAAGTCACAACTTTGTTTCTAATCTAGACAAAGATGGCAGCCGGTGAATTCAATCAATCAATCAATCAAACCTTTATTTATTCTCGAAAGGACACTGAGGTTTCCCTCATTTCTAATGCCGTCGAGATTACAAGCACAGTAAAACAAGCAAAAACAACAACAACAAATACTCAAAATCAATTACAAAAACCACTGAGATCCAATAAAACACTTACAATTTAAAACAAAGTGGCTAGAAATCAAATTCCTAAACTCTGCGAGAGACGGAAGAAGTCAGATCTTTAGAGTTTGCACGAGTTTGGGGCATTAAAAGAAAATGCAGTTCTACCGAGTTCAGTGAAAGCTCGAGCGACTAAGAACGAGCCAATCAGAAGAACGCGTCATGTAGGTGCCCAAATTCCACTCCAAGAGGTCTGTGATGTAAGATGGAAGTTTACCAAAAGGGTGTTTAAAATATATCAAAACCAACGTTTGTTGCGCCTTTCTTCATAAGAAGGCCAACCGACCTTCTCATACAGGTCACAGTGATGAGTGCTGAGTCAGCAGTTATAAACCTGAGAGCAGAGTGAATTGTTGCTTCATTGAAATCACCTGAAGCTCAGTTAAAGGCTCGACTTACTTTCAATCATTTTCTGTTTTTTTTAATATTTGTTCTAAATTCATTGCAACAAATCATTTTCAATGAAAATAGGTATGCAACTATGGGAGTTTATTTCTTAATATTTAGCAGAAATCTGCTTTTTTATTGCACAGAGAGGGTTCAGAATAATGACAAAAAAAAGAAACTGATGTGGTTTAGTGGCCTGGGTCAAAGGTCATCAAGTGTTTATCTTTCGCAGACGGATGAGATTGAGTGATCTGTTGATGATAATTCTGTCTTGGGGTCCAAACTCCTTCCATAACTTCAGATTCTTTAATCAAAGTGAAATTGAAGTTTTCCATAATCATTTACTCATGTCTCGTTTTCTGAACTTACAAACTTGAAAGTCAGCTAAGCAAACGTTTCTTGTTTTGCAGGTCCAGACGTTGTCCTCAGCCCCTGCCTCAAATTCAAACTCAGCTTCACGGCAGCGAGTGAGGAAGAGGACCAAAGTCCTTTCTATTGCTCGCAAGTGAGTCATTTCTTTTTGTCAATGGGTTAAAAAAAAGATAAGATTTGAGTATTACAGTTAATACTTCACCCTGGAAACAATTGATTGACTAATCAAATCAGCGTGTATGAATGGATTAGTTACTTCTGATGGATTCTCTACATAGAAACCTCTTTCATCATAGTGTGTGAATGTGTAGGTGTGACCTGTGGTGTAAAAGCGCTTTGAGTAATCAGGAGACTAGAAGAGAACTAAACAAGCTCAAGTCCATTTCCCATTCATCTTAACTCAAGGTCCATGCAGATAAGCAGGTAAATCAATCATGATAGACTGTCAGAGCCAGCTCTGTTAAACATTTCATCGTCTGTTAAGGACGAATTCTAAAAGCAGCCCGAGATAAAGAAATGTTCCTTTAATTTATAAAGTATTGTTTTTAAACTCATGGGCGGGGGGAGACAGCTCTCTTCAATGTTTTGAATTTGGGCTGCAGTACCCATTTTAAACACTAGAGTTACATATTGCTCCTTTAAATATCACCAGTAAGAATACATTACACTAAAAAATGTCCATGATATACAGTCAGGCATCAGCCTTTATCTACACAATTCATTCATAGTCATGATCAACGTTATACGTAAACAAAAGTTACATTTTTATATTATAACAAAGTCGTAATCTAAGAGACACACAAGTGTAGAGAACATGACTTCCTCATGAAGCTGCTAAGAGAGAAGAAGAGGGAGGAAATAAAGATTACTGTAAGTGTTTATTCTCTGTTATTTAGGACAAGTGATATTATTATATAAAATAGTCCTTTCTCTTTTGAGTCCCTCTGTTGTAGATGCTGATCTTTTACTATTTAACTGGAAGAATAAAAACTAACTGCAATAAAAAGAAAGAAAAGCACATAATACAGGATGAACAATCTGTTTTTGTATGAAAGGATCCTGCGCATCCGGAGAGAACCCCCCACCCTGCAGCCCAAGGAGCCCCCACCCTGTCTTCTGGAGGCTGACCTGACGGAGTTTGACGTACAGAACTCCCATCTGCCCTCAGAGGTGTTGTACATGCTGAAAAATGTTAGGTAAGGAGAACGACATGCTTTATTTCCACATACCCCCCACATAGACACGGTCACATTTTATATGGAATCCTATATTAATGTCTGATGTGAAAAGTAGTCCATGTGACAAAATGTGTATTTTACGTGACACACGATACTGAAGGGAAACAATCAAGAATGAGTTTGGTGTTACCATGGTAGCTCAGGTGTTTTCCTCACTGAGACAACATGGAATAATAAGCCCCGTCGTACCACAGATTGTTGGACTGCTCTTTGAAGAGTTTGACGTGTTGCTCTTCTGTGGGAGTAGAGACTGTTCATAAGAAGATTTCACCCATTTGTTTTTGAACCGCTGTTTTGAAGCCTGAAATTTGACATTTGATCTCCATCTTCTTCTCTGAGCCAGAAGTTAGTACAAGCAACAACCGAAGTAATAACGTAACATACTGTACGACTGTAGTTCACTATTCAAGAGTGAAACCAGGATCACATGAGACTTTATACATTTATACCCCGAGACATAACACAGAAACACAACATAGATTAATTCATCTTACACAAACCACATCCCTCACATCCCACAACCCAAGTGTTCTAGTCAAGACGACAGTAACCAAGACCGAAACATGCCTGAGACCAGAGTGCTCCGAGACCGAGACAAGACCGAGACATTTAGGGATCAAGACCAAATCAAGACCAAGACCAGTAGGGTGAGACAGAGTCAAGACCAAGGCAGGGTGAGACCAAGACAAGACCAAGACCAAGGCAGTGTGCAAGGGGTGTGTCACTTAGGCCGTAACCCGGGGGAAAAAATCAAACTACAAATAAATAGAAGTTATTCGTTGTTGTAGAAAGGGGCGTTTTCCTAATAATCACAGTTATGATGGGAAACAATAGTGGTGGTCGTCTTGAGTACTACAGCACTAACCCCACCCTCTGCAACCCACACCCACGCACGCACCCACGCACACACACACACACACACACACACACACACACACACACACACACACACACACGCACACACACACACAAATTTCTTCTCCTTTTAAAGCTCACTGAAGTTCGACCAAAGCGAATGTTTTAAGTCAGTGGTGTTGATTTCAGAAATGGATTTGCTTTGTCTTATATATAATACCATTAAACAGATAACATTTTATCAGTCAAATATTAAATAACAAGTATTGGAAACATGTTATAACCATTTATCATAACTGCATCAGATGTACATGTGTGTTGTATCCAGGGTGCTTGGCCACTTTGAAAAGCCTCTTTTCCTGGAGCTGTGTCGTCACATGCTGCTGATCCCGCTGCACCAGGGAGAGGCGCTCTTCAGACCGGGTGACACTGATGACAGTATTTACGTGGTTCAAGATGGCCGCCTGGAGCTGTGCATCCACGAGAGTGTAAGACCACAGGACTGACCACAGCAGTGGGATAAATCAGGAGAATTCACAGTCGTGCTTTTATAAGACTTTGGTCTTCTGTTTTCAGGGATGAGTTCAGAGACGTCTCTCTGTTCTGTGATTCTGCTCTCATGTTGAACTTTGATCGGGTGTTTTTTCCTGCAGGATGGAACAGACGCTGTGGTGAAGGAAGTTTTACCAGGAGACAGTGTTCACAGTTTGCTCAGCATCATGGACATAATAACCGTAAGTCTTCCATGTGATATGACGCTGTTATAAAAACGATCTAAAAAAGAAACTGTCACTGCAGATAGCATTTAATAACCTGAAATATTTTGGACTCTGTATGGTCTTAGATAGATAGATAGATAGATAGATAGATAGATAGATAGATAGATAGATAGATAGATAGATAGATAGATAGATAGATAGATAGATAGATAGATAGATAGAAACTTTATTAATCCCTTGGGAAGGTATATGAAGAGTTCTAAATGCTTTGTTTTGTTTTAAGATTTCTTTTGGGGCTTTTTATGGCTTTATTATAGAGACAGGACAGTAGTCAATGTCGGAAATCAGGAAAAGAGAAAGTGAGGAATGACATGCGGGAAAGGAGCCACAGGTCGGATTTGAACCCGCGCCGCTCGCTTCGAGGGGCTACAGCCTCTGTACATGGAACGTGTGAACTAATCCCTATGTCACCAGCAACCCAAATGCTATGATTTGAATATGTTATATTTTAAAGGAAAAGTTATCCTCATCTCGTCTAACTTTTGAATATTATTATATTGTGTTGTAATCGTTCATGAAATCATCTCTTCTTTGATTCACACTCTGTGTGATGCAGTATAATTTAAAGGTGGAGTGTATTAATCCTAATCCAGTGGACTTTTTATGAAGTTCAACGAGTATCCTCATAGCAGGCTACCAGTTGGCTCTCACAAAAGAATCCCCAAAGTGTACCATAAACCCCTTTTGGACTGCAGGAACTTCCCCCGAACTATAGGGACCTTTTGAGGAACTATGTGCATGCCTCAGGAACCAGAGTGTAAATTTGGTTCTGGGGTAAAAGACGTACCCTTAAAAAAGACCCTGCTCGGGGGTTAGTTCTTAGGTCTAGGGACTTTGGGGGGGAAAGCCTGCAATGCCTGCAATGCTAAACGTCTCTGATTGGTCAGACACTTGCAGCGTTTTAGATCACCCACCATGTTCAAAAGATTGCAGCTGCAAGCTCACTGCCCACTGAACTCGTCCATGCTAACAGGCTAACTGTAGTGTTGCACAAATGATAATGCTGGCCTGTCCGACCTTAGATCAATTCAATTTAATTAAAATAACTTTTATTTGTCTCTAATTAAATATGCAAATATATGGCGTCATCTTTGTTGCATGGCCTTCGTCTTCTTCTTACAGCGGTGCAGTGCAGTTACTTTTATTGCTTCTCCATAGTCAGCTGTTAGCCTGGTTTGCACAATCTTCCAGGGACTTCAGGCTGCAGTGGAAATGCTGACCACAATGGGCGGGGGTGTTAGCAAACTGTTTTAACTGGGGGGGCCCAATTGGCGCACTGACTTGTGCGGGGTTGTCATAAAAGTTGCATAAATGAATGTATCCTTTCTCTCCAATAATCATATCTACGATGAGGTCTTTAAGGACTAAAAAATAAGATGTAAGTCCAAAGTTGAAATTTAAATAAACTGCTGCACACTGTCTAACTTCACGAAATAAATGTATTGGCAATGTGAATAAAACATAGTTAGTTCATTGCAGGTTTGGCATCGTGCACGAGTTTGAAAGCAAATTTCTTAAAGACTCATTCCTTTCTTTTGCCTCTGTCTTATATTATATATATATATATATAAAAATATATATATATATATATATATATATATTTATAGAAAAAGATAGAAGTATTAATTTTCAGTTTAAAGAACTAATAAAACTGACATTTCTACACTGACTGAGAAAAATACTAGTACTCTGTTATAACTCTGATACTGCATCTGACAAGGCAAATAGCCAATCATAGTTTAGAATTTTGGGGTGGCACCTGGGGTGGCCAATCAGATTTCATGCCAGGGGTCCATGCCAGGGGGGGGGCTCATATTTTCAAAAGCGAAGCCTCTGATGTGTGTTTAAACTTCTCATAACATCTCTGTTCTTGTCTTCACACATTTTATTCTCTGTGTTTCAGGGCTATCCAGCGCCTTATAAAACAGTCTCGGCAAGAGCTGCAGTTCCCTCCACTGTCCTGCGTCTTCCAGCTTCAGCCTTTGAGTCAGTGTTTGAAAAATATCCTGAAACTCTGGTCCGTGTCATACAGGTAAAGTGTGAACTGACAAAGAGAAGTCTTTGATTCACCAAGAGAGCGACAGGCATTAGGCCTGTATTAGATGAAACTCACGTAGCTTCACTACATGGAAACAATTCTCTTGTTTTGTCTGTACTGCAGATAATCATGGTGCGTCTACAGAGAGTGACCTTCCTTGCCTTACACAACTACCTCGGCCTGACCACGGAGCTCTTCAACCCGGTATGTTTTTTTTTTTTGATCAGTGTCTTTTAATTTTCATTGTCAACATTATATCACAGACCCAAAAGGACCAACAAAACAGGAGAAAAAACTAAAACAAAAATGAATCCTCCCCCCTCGGAAACCAGACCGCACATACAAACATTGTACATAGCCAAACATTTATAAAAGGTAAATTAATAATACATCCAAAAAAAGATGGTCCCATCATGCTATGTTGTCAGCCTCCATATCTTCGACTCAGATTAAAAAATGTTGCCTAATGTTATGAGATTTCCTAGCAGACCCTCTGATCTGATTTTCTCCAATTCATGATGGTACATGACTTCCTTGATCCAATGTTTATATGTTGGTGGGATAGGGTCTTTCCATTTAAACAGTACCAGTCTCCTGGCTAGGAGAGTCCAAAAGGCCAGCATGTTGATTTCCAGTCTAGTAAGAGGGGCGTCCATCGGGGCCGCACCAAAGAGTGCAATGAATGGAGATGGTTCCACTGTTTTCCCAAATATCTTAGAGATCGTCTCAAAGATGGTTTGCCAGAATGTGTGAAGTTTTGGGCATAACCCGGTATAGTTTTATACTTTCAAAGATATGTATTTTGTTGGATTTCTTCACTTTTTCCTTGTATTTTACTGGCATTTTTGACCTCACAATTTCTTGTACTCTTAGTCTTTTTATCAGCTGTGCTTCATTTATTTGTATTGTTATGCAGGATTTTCTCATAGTGGAGGCTTCACTAAGAGCATGAGGGTAGTGTAAAAGTGGAAGACATCAAGTCAGTGTCCAAATATTGAACGCTGTGTAACAAAGCACAGCCAATGGACGTACCAACTCTCTGATGTTCACAAATGACAAATAAAGACATGCAGGATTAAATGCATGACACATGTAGCAGCAGTGCAGACTCAGGCTTCATGATTGAGAAGAAAACTATGTAAGTTCAGATATCTGATTAGAGGGGAAAAAATTAGGCCAGGCACCATGCTTCATTGCCTGTCATCAAAAGCCTCTCTTTCTGGGTAAGATGGTTCTGACTTATTACTTCCTCTGATGAGACCTTTACTGCACAGCAAATTAAAGGAAATGGGGGGGGGGGGGGGGGCCATGTTTGCCTCTTTTGCATAATCATGATATCCTGTTGTGCTCGCAAACATTGTAAAAACCTTGGTGCCGGCACTAGCGGTTTGTTCTTCTCTTCTATTCTTGTGAGCACAATATCTCAGGAATGACTGAGTGGTATATTTTTTAAATTTAGCACTAAAGGATGAACTGTTTAAATGTTAGCAGTCAAGAACAAGGTCTCTGTTACTTAATGTCAGTCCCATCTCATGAATGTGATACCTCAGCAAAGTGTGGAGGGACTTATATTACATCTGGTTTATGTTTGTTTTATCCATCTGAGTTAACGACCCCACAGTTAGTGGATTAGTGGATTATCTCCCCTCGCTCTCCCCCTCGTGTTCTTGTTTCTTCTGTTGTCTCGAGACTACTGACTGTCACATGATCTGTACAGAGATATAGAGAATAACAGACTTTCTATTGTTTTACGTCCCTCCTGTAATTGATTGCGGTGCGCCCTCTACTGGTTTAATGTAGTCCTACTTTCGTTAAGATTATTTTTTTGGGCTCCTGTCTTTATTTGATTGGACAGTGGATAGAGTAGGAAATCGGGAGAGAGAGTGGGAATGACATGCAGGAAAGGAGCATCAGGTCGGACCTGAACTCGGGTCGCCCACTTGGAGGACTATAGCCTCCATATATGGGGCGCCATCTAATCGCTAAGCCATCAGTGCCCCTTAATGTAGTCCTACTTATGCTCTTGATATACACATACTGTATATCCCAGCTACACCATCATTCTGTGGGGAACACTGATATTTGTAATCTTTAAATCAGCTGGTTGGCTGAGGCATAAGACCGTATACTGTAGCAGTAATGATAGTTTGGTTCAATCTTTCTTCACGTGTGTTTTGCAGGAGAGTCAAGCCATCTCACTGGTGTCGGTGGCCCATGTTCTGGGTGAAGGTCATCCACACAGAGGTCTCCGTAGGCAGCCTTCCCACTCTGATGATCAGGGCTCTGAAAAATCGGACACAGGTCAGACGTCTTCAGTCATTTCACTGTTAGTGTGCATTTATGTGTGTGTGTTGTATTGTTTGTCTAAAGTTGTCTGTTATCTTGTTTCTCTGTGTCCCAGAAAAGTCTGGCCTCTCTGAAGTGCCTACATCCAAGCACAAAAAGTCTCGCTCCTTCTCCACCCCAATGGCTGTGACAGGTATAAACACACCTGAATATGCACGTTTATCATTTTATCCAGAGTGCCTCGTTTAGCTTGAAAGTATGAAAAAGATTTAGGACCTGCAAGAAGACGACTCAGATATTTACGTTGTTGAATAAAGACCAAATAAAGAGATCATGTAGAGCTTCATTATCAGTGCAAGCTATGAGAAACATTCATCTCAAAGGGATTTTTGTTTTGCATTTTTAGAATAAACAGTGGCCATGTTGGAGTCTCTTGGGGCCAAAGGCAAAAAAAAACAAAAGAGGGCCCCCCCAAACAGCGTGCACCCCCTTCGTTATAAATAATCTGACACCTACAAATTATTTTATTTTTAGCAGAAGTTATGTTATTGTCCATATTTAGGGCTAGACAAGCCTCATTCAGTTATCTACTGTTATATGAGTGAGTGCTGTCAGATGGAGCCCCTATTGTTTAAAGATTATCAGACCCTTGGGGGCCCCCTACTGGCCCAAAAAGTTGCCTACCTTGCCTGTTGAAAAGCAGAGAATGAAGAAACGATGCTTAGAATAAAGATGAAGTGTGGGGAGAGAGGAGTTGGATTTCAGTACAAGAGCCAGGTATAAAAAAGGAGGAAGGTTTTATTCCAGAACGAAACTTAAATAAACATCCAGCTCTGATTTTTGTTCTTATTACCTACTCACTATTCTGTGCTACTCAATTCAGTATATAAAGTCAAGCATGTCACTGTGTTGAGGCCCTGTGACTGTTGAGTTAAAATACAAAACATAAAAAAACTACTTTATTTTAGTTACACTGACTTAAGCACTGTAAAGTAACAGACTGCAGGGCAGATGTGCACTTTACATCACTACCTCATAATCATGAGCAATACTCCAGCACATATGCACTTTAATACTCCGACACTCTACGTCCCGTAGCAGCACTGTATGTTCACTCTGAAGGTCACTTTATCCTGGTTTGTTTTGAACAACATGCACGGCCACTTTTTATGCTCGTATAAATGTGTCTCTGTCAACTAATGTACATTTTATGTTGTTGTGTGGTTTCTGCTTGTCGTTGTGGTTTTATGTAAATGTGTATATGTGTGAACCACCAATCTGCCGAGGGACTACAGATGGAAATGAAGCCTAACACTACAATCTGATATATTTACATGTTTATGTTCATCAATGTGCACTGTCCTTATTTTCTTTTTAAAGTTACCACACTTCGTTGTGCAAGTTGCATGCTTATCCAAAGTTGTCTGATCACTTACAGTAATGAAGTCTGACAGTCAAGTTTCCAAACTTGAACCAAACTTTATGAATTTTAACCAGCAAACTTTACATTTAGTTTACTAGCAAGAAAAAACGAGATGTCTCAAGATATCCCAGGTACTATTTCTACACTTTCTACCTGAGCATACATATATTTGTCTCTTTTTACCTGTACACATCAGAGTTTTCTTCTGCAGAATACATATTTCTTACCTTTGCAATATTGAATTATCTGACTGTGATGATATATGTTCTCTGCTGTAAATATGTTTGCACCTACATTGTCCCTCTTCTCCTCCTTGGATGTGAGTTGTTTGTTGCTGATTGATGCCTGTATGTCTGTTCACTTTAAGGTGAATCATTTTTAACTTCATTGTAGCGTTGTATAATGACGATAAAGGCTTTCTATTCTATAAGTTATAAAATCAGTTTGTAGTGGTCCTGCAGTGAAGTCACCAGCTGTAGCCGGTATAACTCTGCAGCCACTAAGACACAGCACCTTATCCAGATGTTTGATCCTCTGTGTCAGTGTGTACTTTTCTCATGCTAAGCCTTACTAATGAACGTTGTGATGACTGTCCACTTTGTGTCATGCAGGTAATGTGTCAGACGACCTCAACAGAGCGTATGAAAGGGCTCGGGTAGCCAAAGAGGAGATGGTGTCAAACAGTCCTGTGAAGGTCAGTGGAAAACATTGTTCTGTCTCCCACATGCTGCCTGTCTGAGTGTTCAGGTTTTAAACATCTGGGTCCAGTTCCTCAAAGATCATTTTGACTGATCTCTCTGCCCAGTTTTCTCTGAGTATAGTATTTTAAGTTTGACAGTTCAGAAAATACAGAAAATAATCCTGACTCCTCATAAAGTAAGGTAACAAAGTATGTTGGATAACTTTCAAGAATCTTAGCAGGGAGCTGTGTAGAAGATCAACACATGGCTCAAGACTTCAGTTTTATTTCTCTACTGCTACTACAAACTCATGTGGAAGACGACATGATCGATCAATCCATCATTATTTGTTTCGCGCCAATTCACAACAAGTGTTATCTCGAGACGCTTTACAAAAGAGCATACGGGATAATATGCAGGAAGGATTTCTCCTTTTTATTCCTCGTGTTCTGGTTGTCCACACTTCCTTGCCGCTGAGGTGGAGGGCAGAGCAGGCCGTGCATGAATGAGGACGGCGGTGGTTGTGGGGGTGACACAGTTCGAGGGAGGTGGCTGGGCGTCATGAGTCAGTCTTTCAGTCCTGTTTGCGTCCAACACTAGAATTACAACTATTAACACTTTTTTTTTCAGGCAGCAATTTTTAAACCTGTTTTCACATGAATAAAGGGACTTGAAAATGATACTGGCCAACATTTCAGAACATCCTTACTGTTTCTCTCAGGAAAAAAAGAATAAGATTACAGATAAGATCCAAGAGAAAGATTTGATTTGAAGATACTGCTGGTGGAATAAAACATTATCGCCTGTTTGTGATTCATCGACACAGAGTGGGAAGACATACAGACCAGACTTGCTTCTCAGGCCTCTGCACACCAGGGGCGTGTCCGGACTACATTGACTTTGGGTGGCCCAGCTGGGGCTCTGACTTATGCAGGGATGGCCTGAAGTGTGAAGTGCACACATATAAACACAAATTAATATCAATTATTTACCCTTTCTAACTTCACCAATCAAATCTACTTTTATGATATGATGCAAGATAATGGCAACATTAGCTTATTTTTCAATGGGGGAGCAGCAGGGGGAACTCCCATGATTCCCCTCCAGCCTTGACGTCTTTTGTTATTATATTGATTGAGAGCCCCCTGGTGGCAAAATCTACATACTGTGCATTTAAGGTACTTAAAATGTATGCAAACTCCTGCACTGTCTACCTTGCAATGTTTTGGTCCCGACACATTTCCAGTTACTTCATTGCAAGTAAGACAGAATGTATTACTTTCCCATGCACCTGTCTTATGAAATAGATGTGAAACGTTTTCATTTACAATTTAAAACAACAAAACAATTACAAACAAAAGAAAATATGCTGCATTGATATGTAAAGAAAACTGACGCAAAAAATGACTTAATAGGTGGTTTTAAACAAAAGTCCCGCCTCTGACAGGGCAAATATAGGTGTCAAAGAAAAGAGTTGTCAGTCCCACCTGGATACACCTACACAGTTTAGGATTTTTGGGGTTGCCTATCAGATTTCTAGGGGGGGGCCATGCCACCCCTGTCCACCCCTCTGGACCCGCCCCTGCTGCACACTACATGCAGATTCAGTTGATCATTTTCAGCATACAGAGGCGACTGCTGCTCAGAACAGGCGTGTAGCGTGTGTTTTAGGGTTGTTCTAAAAGTCATCATCACTCTGTTTTAATCTTTCTGTCTTTGTCTCCTCAGTCCATATTAAAGAAGAGTGTCACGATGCTGCACACTCCGTCTGCTATTTATCACTACAGTGAAGCTGGAGGAGGAAACGTCAACCATAACAAAGTCAATGCAATTTTCCAAGCAGCCAAAAAGGATCTGCTGCAAGTCATCCCCCTACAGGTAGCATATGAACTACATCTATTTTTTTTTTTTTGCAAAATGTTGTAGTTTTAAAATCTTTAAGTTATGTTGTTTCAGGGTATTCACACAGTTTAGAAAGAAACTTCCTCGAGCCCAAACATTGAAATCTAAACGTAACAGACCCTAAAAATCTGACATGTATGACATGTAATGATTTGGCAATAGTTTGTCATTGTGAATCTGTGTTTAAATGTAATGTCACGTCAACAGAACCCCAGTCTGCTGGAGGGGAGGGTGAATCTGCGACAAGTCAAAGCTGGCTCTGTTGTAGCCAACCAGGGAGACCAGGTCAGTTTGTTACTGTAACACTTTTCTCTCTCTGTTATTAAGGCACCAGATGCTTGTGTATGTTTGTTTTTTATACAAACTGTGATTCATCAAGGTTACTGTATATCCTAATTCCAATAATTTTGTATTAATGTTTTAAAATGATTGCACTGTGTCCACAACATGGCAACCTGCGTGAGCAATGACTCTGGGGAGAACGGGCTTTTTGTTTCTGTATGTTTGCAATATTGTGCTTATGTTTATGTGCATATGAACATTTTACAGGATGTGAGCATTGCCTTCGTCATCTCGGGGTCACTCCACGTCTACCAGCGTATGATAGACCGTGAGGAGGACACCCTGCTTTTTGTCACCCACCCGGGGGAGATGGTGGGTCACCTGGCTGTTCTCACGGGGGAGCCCCTGATTTTCAGTGTTCGTGCTCAAAGAGACTGCACCTTCCTCTCCATATCTAAGGCCCACTTCTACGAGTAAGATCACACACAAACCAGCCAGTCATTTCTTTCCATGGGGGTTCCTCCCTGCGTATGACGAGGATGCACACGCATCTGATTTTTTTTTTAATTTTGAAGGATAATGCGTGAGGAGCCCAGGGTGGTGTTGAACGTAGCTCACACTGTGGTGAAGAGGGTTTCACCATTCGTCAGGCAGATTGACTTTGCCCTGGACTGGATGGCTGTGGAGGCAGGACGGGCGGTCTACAGGTATCTAATGGACTTTCTGGTGAAACACGTAAACCATCATTTCTTTAGCTTCCTCTCATCAGTTATGTTTTGTGAGCCTGCTGCATTAACAACATGTGAGAACTGAACTGAGCTTTTAGTTGTGCTTGAAAACAAAGAACTGTTGTGGCTTTTATCATCACTCATACATATCTAACGTGTCCTAGTAAGATCACAATTTAACAGAATAAGCCATCTAGTCGCTTAAATCTGCAGCCATCATAGTGGTTTATATAAGTGGTACAAACTTCCTGGAAAGAACATCCCATTTTAATTGTACGAAAGTAATCAACATATCCAGGAGAGTAGCAACATACTCGGCTTTCATCAAACTTTCATGAATCCCACATGTGATTTGCTCTAACTGCTTTAAAGGCAGAATGTGCGACATTTTACACATAAATATGTGTAAATGTCTCTGAGTCATGACTGTCTACAATGAGTGAGTCAGTCAGTTGTATTGTTGTCTGAGTCGTGTT
Organism: Tautogolabrus adspersus; assembly: GCA_020745685.1. NCBI lineage: Eukaryota > Metazoa > Chordata > Actinopteri > Labriformes > Labridae > Tautogolabrus > Tautogolabrus adspersus. The sequence goes on along the minus strand of CM036534.1, from coordinate 5,503,234 downwards.
TACATCATGTTTACATGGACAGGACGGCCTTGCGTATAAAGCTGTTTTAGTCAAGGACTAGAGAAAAGAAGAATTACTGTTTAGACCTCGTTCATTCTGTGTCAATTTATGTGCACTAAGAAGCTATGAGTTAACCAAAGTGTGCTAACATTAGCCTGCTAACACAACAGTGCAGGCCACAGGCAATTACAGCTCGAGCAAAGGACAATATTGTCCGCAGCTTGTGCTTAATGGTTCTTCATTATGATGCGTTGTAATTCATAACTCCTTCGTCCCAGCGTGAGTGGAGAGGGGTTGGAGGTGTGTCGCTGGCAGAGAGCGGAGGCTTCAGAATAGCCGAGGTGTCAACAAACAGCAGGGTTTTTTTTGTTTAATGCTGGTGCTCAAGGACGACATCTACTGGATCAGAATTCTTCCTTTAAGCAACAACAAACATGAGAGAAAACACGTGGCCCCTCATGTTGTGGTTTCGAAAACACAAGAAAAACTTGTACAAACACATACAACAAAGAGTAGAGGATGATTATCACAGGAAACGTGACAGAAAACAGAGCATATAGTGCAGGAACAAACTTACTTTAAGATGTTAATCCTTAGGAATATGTGTTTTTTTTAAATAGAATAACTTTTAATCTTTGGTTTATTATTAACGTCATGTTGGATTTTGTCCTTTTCTGAATGTTTGTAGACAGGGAGACAAGTCGGACAGCACCTTCATTGTCCTCAGTGGCCGTCTGCGTTCTGTTATTGCAAAGGATGATGGGAAGAAGGAGCTGGCTGGAGAGTATGGCCGTGGGGATCTCATTGGTGTTGTAAGAAAACCAGAAACTCTTTCATTTTAATAAAATCAATAAATAATACAATTTGAAACACCCATATTTTGGTTGCTACATATTGCAGCACGACACCTGCTTTGTTTTGATTTTTCAGGTTGAGGCCCTGACCCGTATGAACCGAGCCACCACAGTCCACGCTGTCAGGGACTCGGAGCTGGCCAAGCTTCCTGAAGGAGCTCTGAACTCCATCAAGAGACGGTACCCTCAGGTTGTCACCAGGCTCATTCATCTGCTGGGACAGAAGATCCTGGGAAACATGCAGCAGGTCAATGGACCTCTGGCTGGTAACCAAAATCTCTTTTCTTTATCTTTGTCAATGAATGTATGCACCATTACCAGTGTCCCCTCCCTGATCAGGACTGGGGCTTTAAGGATGCAAATACTTCTTAAATGAGATGTTAATCAGTAGGACAATTACAGGATTGTATTTAGGAACTGGCGTGCAAATCACGATATACAAGGCAAATTATACAATAGGTCTACTTTTATTTATCCCCTTGGTCAAATATAGCTGCCATCACAGTAGAACTTATGACAATGTAGTTAACAGTATTTTCCGTTGCATGTATAAACACGTAACAACTGTTCTTTATCTATAATATCTAATGAGATTAAAAACCCTCCTCTTCCTGCAGCTCGTAGTCTGGGTCTCCACACCCCCACCAGTAAGTGGGATGCTGGGAATCCAGCCTCCAACCTGTCCACTGTGGCCATCCTGCCAGTGTCTGAGGAGGTTCCCCTCACTGCCTTCACCCTGGAGCTGCAGCACGCGCTCAGTGGAATTGGTACGAACACACACACACACACACACACACACACACACACACACACACACACACACACACACATACACACACCCACTGTGCCGACTGTCCTTTTACAGGTTACTTGAAGTATCATGATTTCAAAGCCCAGACTGCCGTTTCAAGCCATGATATGTATGCCCTGTGACGTTTCGCCTTTAATCTGAATGTTGCAGATTTGTATTGAGGGGACAAAGTGTTCCCCCCTCTGTACCGGAGGTAGTAACAGAGGCGTTACAGAGCAGAGATGGTTTCTCTGTCTTTCTGCATGTCTGACTGTGTGTGTATGTGGAGATCCCACTGTGCCATGATTCTGCAACGCCGAAATGCAATGTGAATTTCCAGACTGGCACACCGATTTTAAGCTGTCGAGGAATCAATAGAGATAACCCAGCCCCTCAGAAATGGTGTTAAAATCCACCCTGTCATTTTCAGACTCATTGATCTTACCAATGTATCCCCGTAAAGCTGCATAGTAAGCCTGCAGGGATTCATCACAACTGCTGATTTTGGATTTTTTGCCAAATGTATCACTGCTTGTTTTGTTTGTTTCATCCTCCTATCAGAACTTTTTGGGTGTGTGCAGAACATACAGCTCAGGGAAAACAGAGAAAACACATGGATCATTAACCACCCTGCTGTACATGTGTTAGGCAAGCACAGTGCATTTTTAATTCTATGTGGATCACATGTGTTTACTGCTGAATGACTTAAACCTTTGACACACTCTGCAAACCAGAGAAAATGTTTCTTAAAGCTTTTTTGATTTAGTTTAAGGGAAACATGTTGTTCAGCACAAAAATCCACAACAGTGCACACTCTGTTTTCAAGCTGAACATTGGGCACTTCTCAGTTTTCCAATCTCCTCCGGCTGCTCGAACCGTTACACATATTCATGCATCAATTGTACCATGCATGTTTAAGCACTTCACCTGATGGCAGCCGGCACACAATATAATAAACTATAAAGAGTGATTTGGAACAGCTAATACACTCGATCAGAAATAGATCTGTACATCAAACATAACACAGACATCAAGAGAAGTACATTAAAGTCGTCCAAAACAATTAGAGTCTGGGGGCCCCCCGTAGCCTAGTGGTTGGTGCGCGTGCCCCACGTACGGAAGCTGTGGTCCTCCAGGCGCGGGCTCGAGGTCGACCCGTGGCTCCTTCCCCCGCATGTCGTTCCCCACTCTCTCTCTCCCCAAATTCTGACACTATCCACTTTCCCACTGTATCTCTAAAATAAAGGCATGAAAAGCCCCAAAATAAACCTTAAATTGCAGCAAGTTTATTGAGCAAGTTTGATATTCCTGATGAGATCCAAGTGCTGCGTAGATCTTTTATGGATATGCCTTCATACCTTTTGTTTGCTGTAAAAATTAAGTGCTAAAAAAAAGATTCCTAAATACCTAAACTCTTACACTAATTTGTCATAACCTGGCTCAAGGGCCATGACAAATATGGGAAGGACACTGGTGCAAATAATAATTGATTATTGTTAGAATGTAAACAAATGAAATGATAACGGCAAACATGGAGTGTGTCCATCAGTGGTGTGAATGTGGACGTGTTGTGCGATGTTGTGGAGCAAAATATAACGCAGACCAAAATGTGCGATGGATGGTTGGGATGAGAGAGAGAGCCAGAGCTACACTTGGGTAGGGCTTTTATGAGAGCATCAGGCCCAGGTGCTCTGAACCTGGCAGGCTGATTCCTCTCTAGGAACAAGGGAGACAGAACAAGTAGAAGCCCGACGGTTAAAAGTAAGGCAGTGACCGTCACGACTTCAACATCCTGATCAGAAATGAGTACAGGTGAAACATTATAACATGTAGCATGGTGTATCTGCACCATGATCCACTGCACTTGACTTTATCTTTTGTCATATTTTGATGCCTCCTTTGATTTATTCTGCTTTCTGAAGGCCCCACGCTCCTCCTGACCAGTGACTCTATCAAACAGCGACTCGGCTCTGCTGCTCTGGACAGGTAGAAATGGGATTTTATGATTATATTGTCTTAAATACGTCATGCTAAGAAATCACAGTGAGATAGTTTGAAGTCCTATGAGGCATTAAGATGTTTTGTCTTTTTTTGAAAATGAGACAGATATCAATCCTCACCAAAAAACAATGGTCATTAAAATCCACGTCCTTCATAATCCTTCTCTGCAAAACACCTGACTTGATTACAATATGTTAAATGAATAGGCTGTAACCAGGTGATACATTTCCAACCTGCTCATACTTGTGTTTTATAATCTTTGAAAGTGTCCACGAGTACCGTCTGTCCAGTTGGCTCGGCCAGCAGGAGGACATCCATCGTATCGTCCTCTACCAGTCTGACTCCAGCCTCACGCCCTGGACCCAGCGTTGCATCCGCCAGGCAGACTGCATCATCATCGTGGGACTGGGTGAGCAGGAGCCAACAGTGGGTGAGGTCAGTGTAAACAGACTCAAACCGGATCAGCTGCTGAACGCTTTGTTTAGTTAGACAAGCAGGTCACAAGAATTCAAAAAAGATATGAAATATCTGAGGCAGGATCTGAGAATGATCTTGTATTGGTGGTTTTATGTAATGTCTTCATTATCGAACGAGTGTCGATGGATAAAGTTGCTCTTAATAACTTTGTGATCAGGAGCTGTTAGTGCCACAAAACAGGGATGAATAATATCTGGCAGAGTGTATCAGACACTACTGTTTGCTCTGTTATCGAGATCTGAGGCAAACACCACATGCATATAGAAAAAGCAGACTATCAGGTCCTAGGAGTTAATTTAAAAATATCTTAGCTAGATAAGCTTAGTAAATGTGTATTAAATGTGAGACTCTGTAAGAAAGTATGACAAACTACTTAAAGGTAGGATTAGTCATTTTATCCAGCGTACACTCTAACACATTTGTTAAAGAGGACATATTATACCCCTTCTCCTCTTTTTCAAACAGTCCCCTGTGGTCTAAATGAAACATCTGTGCTGTGCTTTGGTCAAAATATAACATGAATCAAGCACCAGAGGAGGTTTGTGACCCTGTATAAACCAGCTCTCTCAGAACGCTCCGTTTTGGTGTGTGTGTCTCTTTAAATGCAATGAGCCCCCCCTGAGTTTTCCAGGTAGAAATCACTCCTCTGTAGCGAGAATAAAAATGGCAGACCTGCGCAAAAATTTTGCTCTATGCTGGGGGTGGAGTCCATGGGTGGAGATACCAGGGGAGGGGAGTGTATTTTTTTGACCAGAATCCAACTTGTGATGTCACAAGTTGAGAAAATTTGAAACGGAGCATTTTTTTCTGTTTCTAAGACTTATGCAGACCACAAACAAAGGACTGGGTGGATTTATTTCACATTTTGTGGGTCGATAGACACTCAGGTTACCCAAATATATGTTCAAAAACACTGTAAAAGTGGATTTTTCATGATATGTCCCCTTTAAAATGATCTCTACACCGCAGCAGGAATCAATAAATCATATTCTGTGAAAAGAGGCATCATCTCTAGCTGCTGTAATTCTGTAAAAACTTCTTCTACCAATCACTGCCGTGTCGCCCGAATGGGAAGTACCAATCAAATGTGTCCCTGGCTCCCTGTGCGCATCACCGTCGCTGGAGGTATTCCACGTCTACTGGAGGATGGCAGCGAAAGCCCGCCTCAAATGTCCATTGCCATGGTGACTTGTTCCCGCTCAGCCTGCTAAACAGGGCAATAAAAAAGAAAGACAGAAGCAGAGAATGTTGCGACAAGAAAGAGTTTAGCGAGAGGACAAACCTGAGTCGACTTTCATAAAGCTTTTCAGTGATGGCGACAACTGAGGGAGTTGAAGGGTCTGACAAGTGACGCTGTGGTTGTTGTCTCTCCTCTGCCATGTCCGGTTTTTTTTTGTTTCAGTTCGAAAGCGATGTGATGAGATCCTCTCTGTTCAGTTACAGAGCGGTTGAGATCTAGTGGCGCTCATGCATATTTGCAAGGAGGCGTAATGTTGGAAGGAGCTGCAATAGGAGGGAGTGTGGTCTAGCATTACTGTGAGGAGATGTTACTTTTGATATCTTGCCAGCTTTCCAGAATTACCAACCCAGCCTTTAAGTTACAACGTGATTTTTTAAACTATGGGGTCCTCAACATTTGCATACAAGTCTGTCTCATAAGATTATCACTCCATCACAGTGTGAACAAGCAACACGTCTCCTCAATGAGCTGAGTGAAGCTATCTGCTTCCACTTCCTTTTGTCCACCTTTAGTTGGAGCGCATGTTGGAAGGGAGCGCAGTCCGTGCTCAGAAGCAGCTAGTCCTGCTGCACAAAGAGGACGGCCCGCCTCCCAAAGGGACCGCCGAATGGCTGAACATGCGGAGCTGGATCTCCAAACACCATCACTTGTCCTGCCCACGCCGAGTGTTCTCCAAGAGGAGTTTACCGAAGCTGGTACTCAACGTCCACCCACCAAGTCGTTTATGTCTAAAGATTCTGGCCTGGTTAACAAATGTTTTACGTCTGTGTGTGTGTTTTCAGAGAGAGCTGTACCAGCGTGTGTTCGAAAAGTGTCCCGATCGTCATTCTGACTTCTCTCGTCTGGCCAGGATCCTGACAGGAAACAGCATCGCCCTTGTGCTGGGAGGAGGCGGAGCCAGGTGATGCAGTTTAATATATAGAATCACACTCAGTACAGAAGCATTGATAGCATAAGCTAATAGGAGCGTTTACATACCTGTGTCATGTGTACTATTTTGGTAAACTTTTACTTCTGCATATACTGTAAGCTTAATTTTTTTAACGGTGTGTAGCTCTTTATAGCACATGATATGAAAGCAAGGGAAGCATAACGAAATGTCTCGTTGGCTCTACCAGCTTCCTGTAGTTTGGCTGAATGTATCATTCACTATAACATTAATAGTCTTTGCTTTTTAGCCAATATTGAAACATGTAAAAAGTAAACATAATTATTTAAATGCTGTTGGCTGTGGCGATTCTAGAGTCTGTTGGGGCCCTAGGCAAACATCAACTGGGGGGCCTTCAAACCAGCGCTCATCACCATCATGCCTGCCAGTGTCCTGAATCCTGACGCTTACTCCTCCTCCCTTTTTTTTTCCTATTTATTTTTCTCTCCTGTAGACATCATTCCTCCTCTGTTGACTTTCATTGACAAACTTTGGTTTTCACAGCAATCATGCATGCAACGCTTAGCAGGGCAACAAGAGTGAGTGTGTCCTCTAAGGGAGGTTTCCTACTAGGAAAATGTGCACCTTTTGGGCCACTGCTTTGGTTTAACTTTGTCAGCCCTCCGGGGCCCCCTACTGGTCTGGGGCCCCAAGCAGTTGCCTGCCTTGCCTGTTGACAAGCCGCGCCTCTGGCTGTTGCAGCTGCATGGCCTCTTATCATATCTTTGCATGGCTTTGGTGCTTGCACACAAACAGCTACAACAGTACATTTACAGCTTTCACTTTTGTACTTAATGTAATTTATTTTCAAAATCAAAAGTTTGAAGCATTAAAGCATTTAATTCCCACTCTAGTGTAAGTAAAAACAAAGCAGCCAAGTGGTAATGCCTAAAATGTGTTTTATTATAAGACTGTGATTTGTGATTGTTTTTACTCTGACTGATCTCTCTTTTCTTCACTGCTCTGGCTTCTCCTGGAGCTCAGATAAGGTAGGGACTGTATTCCTCTCAGCTACAACTGGAGACTCCTGATAGACCTGTGACTACAGCAGTGATCATTTATTCCTTGCCTTCATTATTCGTGTTGGTTTGTGTGGATGGAGACGGCTCTCTCTCTCTCTCTGTAATGGCTGCTAAGCAATCCTTAGGGTCAGACGCCCCTCATCAAAGTACCATTGTAAAAGTGTTCTGTTGGCCACTATGTATGATTAAACTATCAGTCAACATTACAAATCAAAAACAGACCTTAAGGCCCTCTTTTAACCAGTACAAGCTGTTAGCCACAGCAGTGTATTCAAAGCAAGCAGACTGCGATAAAATCAGTGATATACATGCAGAACACAGGAGTTGTTTGTCTACTGCTGCCTGGATCGGCTCATTTCTGGTACATAGGACCTTTTTTATTAGGAGCAACTCCTTGAGATGTGTCATCTCGTTTTCGAGGGGATCCTTAAAGACTGAGATGTACAGTACAAACACGACTGATGTGTCCTTGAGCAAAACACTTAACCCCAAATTGCTCCCGCTGCATCATCTGCGGTGTATAAAAGTGTCTGGTTGGGATTAGTCACTTCTGATGGTCACTTTACATAGCAGCCTCTGCTATCAGTGAGTGAATGTGTCGGTGTGACCTGCGGTGTAAACACGAGTTGAGGATTCAGAAGACTACAAGTAGAAGAGTAGTCAGTACAAGCTGAAGTCCGTTTACCATTTACAATTAGACACGGCATTTAACAGAGAACAAATACGCTGGTGGCGTAGTGGTTAGTGAGCGCACACCCAATGTACGGAGGCTGTGGTCCTCCAAGCGTGCGCCCTGGGTTTGAATCCAACCTGTGGCTCCTTTCCTGCATGTCATTCCCCACCCAGTGTCTCTCTCACTGATTTCTGACTGTATCCACTGTCCTATCTCTATAATAAAGGCTCAACCCCCCCTCCCCTAAAATAAATAAATAAAATAAAACAGATAAAAAATGAGAAAACAAAAACAAACAGTAAATCAAATGATGAAAAGGCATATGATATAAGGAGAACCTACTCAGAGCAGAGCACATCAAGGAGTGGATTGTCCACTCGTAGTATAATAAATACTACTGGATTGGCAAATATCCTGTGTTATATATTATCTGAGTACAATTATCTTGTGTCGGACCTTTGCTAATCCTTTAAAACACCAAAGTCCCACAACAAAATAAACAAACCAGGTCATTGTTCAAGCAACTCTAGTTGGCGAGGTCAGAGTAATAGATTTGTAGCCGGAGACTGACGGCTCTTAAACAAGCGATATGAAGTCTATATAAAAGAATCTGACCCCCACGTAACATAAAGGTCTGTTTAGGATCTTTTCTGTAACGTTGTCCCAAACTTGAATAACAAACGTAGCCGGATTAAAGAAATTTGATTGTTAATAAGAGACCGAATGACCATCTGTGAAGGTAAGCTTGTTGTGTTTTTGATGTTATTTGATGGAGGTCCGTCTCTTTTCAGGGGTTGCTCTCAGATCGGCGTCCTGCGGGCGCTGAACGAGGCGGGAATCCCTGTCGACATGGTGGGCGGCACGTCCATCGGCTCCTTCATCGGAGCGCTGTACGCCGAGGAGAAGAGCAACAGTCGCATGAGGGTCCGGGCTCGAGAGTGGTCCATGGTGAGTTGACATCCTACACTATTTTAAAACTTCAAATAAAGGTCCATCCCAAATTTAGAGCCCAGTCCCTCTTACTGGCCTGGGGATACCATACGTTTAGACAGATAAAGGCAGCACTCATTTAGAGGGCACTAAACTTTTAGTGTTGAAATAGTTTGAGGTGAAGATGAACTTCAACATCTGTCCAAGAAAGATGGAATAATGAATGCGTACCAACCGTGCAGCAGAAAACTCTCTTAAAAAAGTAGATCTAATTTGTTTGATTAATATCCTCATTTTGAATTTGTACACAGTTAAATATTCTTTCTGGTGGGGCGCCGGTGGCATGGGGGTTAGTGCGTGCCCCCCATGCGGTCGGGGCCCGGGTCTGACCTGTGGCTCCTTTTCCCGCGTGTTGTTCCCCACTCTATCTGTCACTGATTTCCGGCTCTATCCACAGTCCTATCTCTACAATGATGGCACAAAAAGCCCCAAAATCAACCTTCTTTCTGGTGTACGTTTATAATTTTAAAGTCTTTCCCACGTTTGCTGAGCTCCTGGTTTGTTTTGAAAGTAATTAAAAGCCGGTCTCCTATCGACGTCTATCCCAAAGAAAGGCAGCACATGTCATGGTCCCAAGCAAATAGAAGCTCTGAGTTTGAAGTTTTATGGTATATGTTATTACACATATTGACATTATACTATTTTATTATCTGCTCTCGTATTAAACTATGTTTTCTCTTTTTACACGAGCTGTAACCTTTTGTTCCTATCATACTTTTTTTTGTTCTTTTCCTCTCTCTCCTTCGTCTCTTTCTTCCTTTCTCAGGATATGACGTCTTACTTTAAGAAGATCTTGGATCTGACCTACCCTATCACCTCCATGTTTTCTGGAGCTTCCTTTAACTCCGGCATCAGCTCCGTCTTCAAGGACAAACAGATAGAGGTACGCTTTTTAAAATCAGGTTCCCCAAAGAGTTAAAGAGTTAGACTTAAACATTAAAGACAGGGTTGGTAATTTCTCCAGACAGACTTTTTAAGATTTTGGTTGAAATTTTCTTTAGGTCCTGACAGAAATTAATAACTCAAGTGCTCTGAAAAAGCAACAAAGAAAATCCGTCATCTGTAACAGTTGTAAGCCTGTAAATACTTCAACCAATGTCTGCCACGAGGTACCAATCTGATGAACCAATCACGCCTCCCTGTCTCCCTGCTCGTTCTCTACCCCTTGCATACACTAGCCGACACTTAAAGTGAGGGGCGTGGCTTTTGAGGGAGCACAGAGGGGAGGGGTGGGTGTAGTCACTGCTACTTTCAAAATCATGCTAGTTTTCAAAATAACATTTTTTTTAAAGGCTCCGTTTTGATTTTATGAACGATACGTGTTTTCCATAGTTAAGCGTGTAGCTGACATGATTGACAGGTGGGTGCGATGTCTAGAGGCTTAAAACCCACCTCAGCTCCAGCTCTCAGCCTGTCGTTAGGTTGACTGAAATTTAGGCTGAGAGGATTTCCAGCATGGCGGCTGCTGCAGATGAGCCTCCTGAGCCCCCTGCAGTAGCAGATTGCTGACGTCACTCAGACTTCGTCCCTTTAATATTTACAGTCTACGATTACGACCCATAGCGTCATAAACAGCCTTCTTCAGGGCGAGTCCTCAGCACACAATCAGCTCCTTAAATACATAAATCCTAAATGTCTGGTATGTCTTGTCTAAGGAGCTAGAGAAGAGGAAAAAAGTGTTTTCATCTTTTTGAATGTTTGTGAGCACCTTCACCAAACTGTGTTTGAACTTCTGAGCACTCCAGACTCTCGTTCATTTGGTTCACACTGTCCGAGGACCAAACTGTGAAGAACTATAGGATATAATAAGACAATAACAATGACTCATACTTTAACTAAAGGAACAAATATTTAGCCTTCATCAGAATTTATACCAACATTTATATTCAAAACTCAAATGCAAATAATAAAGCTCCATTTAATGATGTAAACACAGATTGAAGCCAATTCTAACTTCTCATTCAGTGCTCTGAGTCTTTACTGGTTAATAAAGTACATTCTGATAACATCTTTACTGGTTCTTACTTCTTAATAAACGTATTCCAGTATTGGAAATGATCAGAGAAATATATGTGTGTCCTGTTCTAATAAATTTAGTCTTTGTGCGCGGTGTCTTATTGGCAACAAGGTTGAAATCCACATGGCAGATTTTGTTTTCTTCATGTTTCACATTATTTTGATATTAGGAGTTGACTGGCTTTGGGTGATAAGGGACGTTTGTGGCCCCCCATTGGTCTATTTGATAAAAACACTTTGCAGAGGTCTGAAAGCTCCAGCACCACTTACAGTATGAAGATCAACTTTATTAACTTTAGTAGACCGACACGACTCGGCTTGCGTCCTTCATCAGGGTCATCCATGAACGATGAGCTTTCTGGAGCTTTTTGACCTCTTCAAGCTTTTCACTCTTCATGCACCTCCTTGGTAGTCGGTGCAGTAGTGCCAGAAAATCCTTCTCTGCTTCTTCAGATAAATTACTCTGCAGCAACAAGTTCAGTAGCCGCAGCTGATGTCGGGATTACATTTGAATGTAAAGCTCACTGTTGTTGAAGAATAGAAAAAGTATTAGTTTACTTTGGCCCTAACGTGTGTATTTGTGGGTCTTAATGACCATCAGGTCGCTTTAACAGGCAGGTGAAAGACAGGTTGTCATTTTGTTACTGACAGGTTTAGGATGGTATTTTTAAATATCTTTTAGCTTTATAGAGAGGATGTCTTGTATCGTGTTTAACAGTAGCTTCTCTTCCTGGGGTCTCCATATCTTCATTAGTTAGAAATGGTGCCCAGGTTTAAAACAATAAATGATTTAAGTTAATTATTTTTGGGCACATTTCCATGATTAAACACTTTATGAGATTGTGTCTTTGTACTGTAAGATGATAACGTTGTCTTTTTCCTTCACCAGGACCTGTGGCTGCCGTACTTCAACATCACAACAGACATCACAGCGTCCTCCATGAGAGTTCACACTGATGGTCTGTGCAACGTTAACCTCTGTTTAAGATCTCTTCTTTGTATTCAAGGAGATTTGTTTCCATTTTATGAAAAGAGTGAAACATCTGATCGCCTGTGCAGTAACAAACAGGAGTTTGGGATCATCTGTCACACAATCTCTACTGAAGGGAAGAAGGAGACAAAGATATCTTTCTCTCTTTCTTTATTAAGCTAAAAGCCTCATATTTTGTACCCCGTGTATGTTTTCAACCCGAACAGTTCTCTAGACTTTTTAAAGAGGAACTATCCACTAAGGAGGTCTCTGAGAACTTCACACCACGAGGACTTGTTTTCTGTCTGAATCCGCACTGCCATGGTGATGGCTGGTTTAAACTGGTTTAAACTTACCGGCAGACAGTGTCTAGAGCAACGTCTCGTACGTGACACAGCTGAACATATGGAGGAGGAGGACATGTTGGGAGCTGTATGTTGTGTGTGATTAGGTTAATCAATAGATCTAAGCTTGAAAGGAGACGTGTGAGCTTAGATGATGCGTGTCGGATTTCCTCCGTCGCATAAACACTCAATAATGCCTGGACTTCGTTGTCAGTCCATTTATCCGTGTTTTTTCTATCTTTAATGATTTTAAGAGCTTTTACCGATATTTACTGTTATTTGCTAAAGTTTACGGTGGAATTTAAAAAGGGGTGGTCTGTGGTACTGGATTGGCTCTTGTGTTCAACCAATCAGCCTGCACTGACATGACTGAAGCCCCTCTTGAGCTGGGAGAGAGTACCTACTCTGAAGCAGGAGTTAAACAGGTTCCTCTAAACAAGGTTCTAGGAACTTAAATAGTTCATGTTTCCTGCGGTGAAGAATCAATAAAAAAAGTGTGAGGTGTTCCAACAGTTCCTATTACTATGAAAAAAGTTCCTGAGGTTCAAAAACACCTTAAGATTTATATTTTGGGGAGCTACTGCCAATCAAAATGAGTACTAATTGTAGTAATTACTAGGGATGTAAAGATTAATCGTGAAATTGTGATAATTGATTCAAAGGTGTCAAGATTCACATCGGTACTCTGAAAAATGAATCGCAATAATATGGTGAGCGTCAGCAGCTGTAGAGCAAGATTTAGAAATTGAGGACGCACCACCGTCTTTTAAATCAGAGGTGTGGAAGCATTTTGGCTTCCCCCAGACAGAAAATGAAAGAGGTGAGAAGATAACAGACAAGACAAAAACTGTGTGCAAATATTGTAAGAAGACAGAGAACTACACAAATAGCACAACCAACATGATGCAGCATTTAATCGACACCACAATGAGAAGCTCCAATCACCTCCCCTTGTTGAGAGAAATAAACACTAAAAGGCCAAACCACACTGACAAGCGGGTTAGCAGCCCCTAAAGGAATCTTTTTCACTCATCATTTATCTACAGTCTCATTTTGTTAAATAAATCGTATCTTGAGTTTAGTAAATCATTACATCCCTACTAATTCCTGTAACGTAGATTCTATTTTAGCAGAAAAAAGAGAAAGGTCCACACACTGTCAGTTCCCAATGAACAATTTGATTTTAAACAGGGCAACATTTCCATCCAAAAGATCTTCCTCAGGCGTGAGAAAGATTGTTGCCCTGTTGAAAATAAAGTTGCTCATTGGGAGCTGAAGTGTGCAGACCTATCTCATTTTGTCCTGTATGCATTTTGCTTGGATGTGTGCACACTAGTTTTTCTCTGATCATTTATTTTTGTGCCAAAATTATTTTAAGGTTAATATAACAAAGGCTGTCTAAAATAAAGTGTCAAAATATAAAATTAGATGCTATTGCAGAAAATCTTTAATTTAACAGATGGTTCCAAACTTTAAGAAATGACTGAATGTGATTTGAATAATCTCTGTGAACCTGTTCACCCTTTACTCAGGCTCTTTGTGGAGATATGTCCGGGCCAGCATGTCTCTGTCTGGTTACCTGCCGCCTCTCTGCGATCCCAAAGATGGACACCTGCTCATGGACGGAGGATACATCAACAACTTGCCTGGTGAGAAACACCGACTGTGTGGTCATTTTAAACGACAGAAAGGCACGAGGTTTGTGTCAATAGACTTGAGAGTGTTGGTGGAGGAGCTCAGACAGGTTATGGAGGGCGTTGTAGGTGGGGGTGAGGAGTTACAAGTGAATACTCTGGGGGATGGGGAGCCAGGGGGGGGGGGGTGCACCCCCTCCTGCACCCGTGACCGGTCACGGGTGCAGGAGATGAGCAGCGCTGGCTATATTGTAGTTTCTTGAGTGTTTTGGATGATGAACCATAGATGAGACTATCACAGTAGTCTAGTCTGGAAGTGATGAATGTGTGGATGAGGGTCTCAAAAGCTGAAAAGGAGAGGGATGGACGAAGGCGGGCAATGTGTCTAAAACGGAAAAATGCTGTTTTGGTGATGTGTTTGATATGTTGGTCAAAGGAGAGGGTTTGATCGAAGACGACACCAAGGTTACAGCACGGTGGAGCCATGTAGGGAGAGGGAGAAGTTACGGGGGGATTTAAATATATTGCAAACTTTCATCAGATCTTAAAGCTCCTTCCGATGGCTCAAAATGTTTTCTTAAAATGTTTCCTTCATATTTTATAGAATCACAGAACCTCCAGGAACAGACTCATATGTGTAGAATAACTGGTTCCACCTTTAAAAAACCATGAAAACTCCTACATATCAATACCTAAATATGAGACAATATCAATGACATCCACTATCCACCCTGGAAACTCGCCAATTTTAACTTTTAAAAAACGCAGCTAATCTGCATCATGATGACCGATTCAGGGTTGTTTCAACAAAATATGGCAACACAAGCAACAACAACAACTACAACCTAAATACTCCCATCTCTCATTTTAAATTGCTGAAACTGTTGGCAGAAAACTTTGAATTCCCGTCAGACCTCAGCGCTAATAATAAAAGAAACAGGTTGGATAAGTTGGTTATTTGACTCATGAAGGGCGTCAGTAAAACAGTTTCTCTCATCATAATTTCCAGCTGATGTGGCTCGCTCCATGGGGGCAAAGGTTGTGATCGCAGTTGATGTTGGAAGCCGGGATGAAACCGATCTGACAAACTACGGGGACTCTCTAAACGGCTGGTGGTTGCTGTGGAAACGCTTCAATCCTCTGGCAGAGAAAGTCAAGGTAACCCTCATGTCAGATGTCCTCAGGAGAGCAGCAACATTTATTATGAGCACCTGCTTAATATAAACATGCTATCAGACCCCAGATTAACTAATTGTACCTTCCAGGTCCTGAACATGGCTGAGATCCAAACCCGGCTGGCTTACGTCTGCTGTGTGCGGCAGCTCGAAGTGGTCAAAGAATGTGAATACTGCGAGTACATTCGACCTCCCATCGACCACTACGGCACTCTAGACTTTGGCAAGTTCGACGAGATAGCTGTGAGTTTTTCTCCCTTTGTTCCTCAATGCTTATGACCTCATCTCCTCCCAGGGTTGAATGTAGCTCTAACCTTTCTTCACTGCGGCTGCAGGAGGTGGGATACCAGCACGGAAAGACATTGTTCGATGTGTGGCAGCGCAGCACCGTGGTGGACAGCATGCTTAAGGACAGGCATCAGGAGGAGTTCCACAAGACCAAAACTGGCCATGTGAGTGCAAACCACACACATCACTGACGAGGAGATACACTTCAGAGGAGCAGGTATCATGTATTTGCTGTATTTCACTTCAGACCAAGGTGGATTTTCCAACATGGGAGTTTTGGGGCCGATATCGATATTAGGGAGAGAAAAAATCCGATGCCGATATTTCGTCCAATTTTCTTTCTCAGATCTATGTTCGATCTGTAGATATAGATATAGATAAACACATTTATTGCATTGATCCCTGAAATTAAGTTTTCAAAAGTGTGGAAAAGTTATTTAATGAAAAAACTGGAAAATAACTGTGCAGGTACGAGCATCACCGCTTGACACTGGAGACTGATAATGCTTGTTGTAATCCATATAGCGCCCTCTGCTGGCGAAAGAGAACTGCTACTGTAATACAATGAAACTCGAATGAAATGCTTTCTGACTGGTAAATAAATCTAATAATATGGGCGTATATCTGGATAACATTAGTTGATACCGATAGTCACCTGATGTGCTATCATGAACGATTAATCGGCTGGCCAATGAATCGCTCGGGATCTAATTTTAGGTCGATATAATCGTTTACATGTGGAAATATCAGAATAATCTTCTTCTGCTTCCACGGTGCATTAAGATCTTCTAAATGTTTTATTAGCCATCTCAGCAGCCACCCTTATAATAAAGTGCATTATTATATCAGCACAGTTTGAAATTAGCAGCTTTTTTTTTGTTGACCGCTCTTCTTAACTAAGCAGACAGTGTGTAGTTGGTCTCTTTGATAGGATGAGATAGCTTGTACTGGTTCCAGATTTATTAAGCTAAGAGAACTCGTGAAGTAGTAACAGTTGATGTAAAGTCACACTTCCTCATTGTCAGCAAACATATACAGTATAGATGTTTACAGGGGCCACTGTTATTGTCATTGTGTGTAGATGATATTGTTAAAGAATAAGAACCTCTATGATGATGATATAATACAATATTCAGCTTCTTTAACAGGTTCTCTCTTTCGTATTTACTGAATGCTTTTAACACAATCTTACAGTTAAAAAAGTCGATATGGATGATCTCAGGACAGGGCACAGACCCGTTGATGCTCAGTTGTTCACTTTAGACAACATAGATATTGAATATTAATCGAGCATCTTTTTGTTAATTCCATTTGTACTTGACAAATCTCTTGACAACATACTTCTGGAAATAAAAGAAAATAATCTCATAACACGAGGATTAAAACCCGCCTCAGCTCCGGCTCATTCGGTTTATTGAAAGTTAGGTTGAGACAACATTTCCAGCACGGAGACCACCAGCGATGAGAGCCCAAAGCCCCCTGCAGTAACAGATGGGTGACGTCACTCGTCCATTAATATTTACGGTCTATGCAATGCAAAGGCCAGCCATAAAAATGTCCAAAAAATGAAGGCTTTGTCGTCACAAAGTCACTGCAGTTTATTTAGACAAATACAAACTCTGGGTCTTTATTGATGCCAACGAATGTCTGTAAACATACAAGCTTAAGTGAATATATTGAACTTGAAGTTGATTTATAGTCTTTGTTGGTATGGTGCAATTTATGTCTTTCAGGTGGTCACCTGTCCCAACGCCTCCTTCACTGACCTGGCAGAGATAGTGTCCAGAATTGAACCTGTCAAAACTGCCTTGATTAATGGTAAGTAACCAGTAAAGGGCTGAAATCGTGAACCTATTTAACAATATGTATTAGTTATATAGCCCCGCAGCCCGGGGGTCCTGACCCTAACTTTGGAAACCACTGAGTTACTCCACATTCATCCATTTTAAACAAGAGAATTCATTATTATTCATCCTCAAATCTGATATACAAACATGTCAAATATTGGGTCGGTCACGTTTTCCATCTCAGAAAGGCATTAATCATCTAATGTTCTTGTAGAAATAATAAAAACTTAAATGATAGAAATTTTTTAAATAATTGTTATACTTAGTATAAAATAGATCTTCATGTTGTGTGCTCTTGTCTTCTTTAAGAGGAACCTTCTGATGAGTACCAGACAGACTACGATGAGGAGGCGGTGGAAAGCGCCCTGTCTGACTTTGAGGCATTCAACGCCGGCAGTGAATACACTGAGGGAGAAGAGACAGCAGACACTGCAGAAACAGTATGAATTAAAGCACTTTAATGTACTCTTTTTAAACAACGTAATCATCACCGAGCTACAGAAATGCAATCATCTTAAAGTAAACGGGGCATGTCTCTACCACTTTTCTTTTTCTCTGTTTTTTCACAGGATGAAGAAATTCAAATTAGACATCGACATCGGCCCAATAATCCCTCACAAAGCTCTCAACCATGACATCCATGACATCTGCTCTGACTTCCTGTTAGAGCTGCTGAGTGTGTCCACATGTTTCAGTGCAGTTATGCTGGTAGTCATTGATCATTAGCATGCTAATGATCCACAGAGGCCTACATTTCTAGCTCCGTCCACCAGATAGTTTAGAACTGAAGAAGCCTTTCTTCAGGAGGAGAGGTGAAACGTCCTCAAGATCTTCAACCAAGTCCAGTTGCCTTTGGATCAAGCTTTGAAATTTACCATGACCTGGATGACTGAGAACCTGCACAGACAGCTGGTAACCTTTGAAGTGTATGCATTACAAACATGCAGCCAAGAAGCATGCTGAGTGTGCAGGACACAAAACTGATGAGGATTTCTGGGCTCAAACCTGCGAGCACAAGGAGAAGTGAAGAGCCCCAGTGTGTCTCATTTTCCTGCACATTTCAGCCGTCTAAAAAAGTTCAGCTACAAAAGGGGTTCTCACTCAAATGCCCCATAACTATCTTGACTTTAATATCTATTAACTCAATTATTTTGTTCTTTTGTTTCGTAGTCTGCAGCTCAGCTGAGCAATGAAACAGGGACATTAAGGGAATTGCACCCTGATCGCCTTGAAACTGTTTAAAAGATTGATGTCTTTATGCATGAACATCACACAACACATAATCATACGCACACCTTTTCAATATCATCCTTTATAATATGCAGTGGCAATCTTTTAGGGCTTTTCACACTTGCAGAAAACTCCTGATATTTCCAGGAGGAGCTGTATGTGTGAACGCAAACAGCCACGTTTTTCACTCGGACTTCACCCGGAGTTTCTCCTGCCAGCCTCCTAGTATTTTTTCTGCAGCAAGTCCGAGTGAGCTGATGTGAGAACACAGCAGGATATTTATCGGAGAGTTCACTCGAGCCAATGGGAGGGGGGAGTGACGTTTATATACTGTGAATGCTGCACAGTGCATAGACATAGTGTGATTCAATTGAACTACACGTAGCATTGATATAAAGGCAAATATTCTCATCATAGCACCGAATGGTGGACTCTGTTGCTTCGTCTGCTACTTCTGCATCTTTTATTTTACGTCACGTCTTACCTCAGGAGACTTCCCCCCCCCCCCCCCCTGTCTGACAGGGATAGTCTTCCGCTGTGAAGAGCATGTGTGAACATCCAGGTCAGGAAAATATCCGGAACAGTCCTCCTAAAATGATCTAGATATTTTCAGGAGTGCAGATGTGAAAAGGCACAGTTCTATGCATAGCTGCTTCCTACCATAATAACCTCAGAGAACTACAGCATTGTTTACATATAAGCTGACGTTTTATAAACACACAACACTAATCAAAAAAGTGAAGATTACATTTTAATATTTATTAACAAAATGGTAGGGACAAATTAACATAGTGCCTGGTTTATTTCTGACCTGCATTAATAGGGAAACATACGTGACTACTTGTATGTATTTACACACACACACACGTTTATGAACACATACACAGAACTTTAAAGTGTTACATGTATCCGATGATGAAGGGATTTCTGCACGCCGTGGGTGTGCCAGGTGTTATGAGCGCTGTGATAATATTTGATTCTTACATGATTAACGCTCGCGTTAGATGTGATTCATGAATGTATTTCTTATATGAACATGTGAGACTCTCTGTACAAACGTGTGCCCGTCCCTCTGACATATTCATGTAGACATTTAGATATTTTCAGCAATGTCCCCGTTAATAATCATATTTCATGCTTCATACTAAACAGTTTTTGAGTTTTATACGCTACTATTTTCGTGTGTTAGTAAGCGTTCTTCATTTTTTGAGTGTACTTTGAATGTGCACACACATAATGCACAGAGGAAACAGTGGACAGGTTAAATCAACAATATGTAACTTTTCCACCTTTTTCAAAGGTTGAATTAAAAGCACATAACTTTCAACAGGGAGAATGGCGTCTCTCTCATGTCCACTGTGAAGCCCAATCGCCTGTTTACTGCACTATGTGACTTTGGCAGCAGGTCGAGGTCATCTCTCGAAGTGCGTACAACGTTACGGTACAAGTTCAACCACAAGCCTTCAGTTATACAAAGAAGCCAGTCAGCCCATCTCTGTACGGGTCGATACAACGGCTGAGGCTAAGAGGAAGAGGACGGTGACTAATGAAGATAAGGAGTGAGAAAGAGAGAGAGTGACCGAGCATGAAGCGGAGATTACATCCCTGCAGATATTATTCAGAACAAACTGAGACGTAACGTTAGGCTGTAACCGTTATCTGTGTCATTGTCATCTCGTGTTTTAGCAGCTTTACCAGGTGCAGAAAGTCTTCTAACAAGTTATGTCTAATGTTTACATACAGACAATTCTTGTCTATTTCAATATCCTTCAAGTTAGCTGTTGTAGGTTTGGAACCTTACAAACCTCTTTCAACTAGCATGTAATAAATTAGCAGTTTAGCTTTTTAGCCGCAGCCTGTAGATACCATGGTAACGGTTGAACACAGTTTCTGTACCTTGTCAGTCAACGTTGTTTTTTAGCGTCTTGCAACCTCCTTTCCGGCTTCGCACACTCTGCTGTAAACAGATGCACGTTGTCTAAGAGGGGTTGGCTTAACAGCATTGTGTGTCTTACTAAAGTGCAGTTGCACTCAGAGACCTTCGGTGGGCAGCAAAGCGCACCAAACCAAATTGCTACATATTGTTGCTTTAACTTTTAACTTGTAAGAAGTGAAAATGAATTTTCTGAAAACAAAAGAAAGTATTCTTATAGTTTTAGGAAACCAAGTTTGCCCCTTTGTCCTCCACAAAGGGGCAAACTTGGTTTCCTAAAACTATAAGATTTAGTCTGAAATGGAAGTTTAGTCGTCAAATATAAGAACAGAGTTAAGGGATTTATTCACCAGGTGACGTACTTAACCTCTGACCTCTGGCACGGGCATAATTAATTATTATTGTTGAGGATTACGAGAAGGCTTTTCACATTATGACGTGAAAATATCAGCTGTGAAAAAGTTCAAATTCTACCCTAGAAAAAAAACAAGGCATCCAGAAAAATGTAACAATAAGGTCGTCATTTTACTTTGGCCTTCAACACATCTGCAAGTAACATTTGATAAAAGATTTGCAGAACATAATTTGACCCTTTATGTTGCATAATGAGTGCATGAGTATCTCCACGTGTGTGTGTATGTGTGTGTATACACCCTACACATTTAACCGAGCACCTGCATCATGGTGGCCTTTGCAACTGTGCCATGAAAGGAGAGCAAACACGTGAACTAGCCTTTCACTTTAACCATGTGTGGTTATCACACCTGGACAGAGGTGAGTTAGCTGCTCACCTGGTGCCTGGACCTTTATATATCAAGCTGTATAATAGATTAAAAGTCAAAGACATGATCACCATCAGTACTATCAGGGTTTAGACTCAGACCTACCTAACATCAGTAATATCATAAAACTAGTACCTGACTTTTAAACGCTGTTCGGTGGTTACAGAGACCATGTGGTGTTGACTCTTCCTGTTTCATTGTTTCGATGACTGGACGTTGAAGAAGTTATTAAAAAGTGTCATAATGATCTAATTATCATGTCGTAGAGTGTAGATGATCCTAACTGTGAATGATTTTGTATTAACGGGGATAGTTACCACTATGTGAGACGTTGCCTTTGACAAACTGGGATCCTTATTTTGAGTCCGTTCTGGTTTTTTTTTTCATGTTATATAGTTAAATCAAATATTGTAAGATGATTTAGATTTGATCATTTTGAGTGATTTTAGTGAACAAACTGGAGAGTGAAGGTGAAATGCACTCTTTAAGCTGTGTACTCGAGAAAAACTGAACGGAACAAAGTCCAGAAGTTAAATTTTTCTGTGGATTCTTAAATTTAGAAGAAACTGTTCGTTGCCATGTGCAAATAAAATGATTTAATATTTAACTCTGGTAGCGTTTGTTATTTCTAAATATCAGTGAGTTATGATCATTGTTACCATTGCTATAGATGCGGGAACAACGTCCATCCATTATCTATATCGCTTTTCCCATTCGGGGTCATGGGGGGCTGGAGCTGATCCCAGCTGTCTCTGGACTGTTTGCCTGTGAATCACAGGGCTGATATATAGAGACAGACAACCAGCCACATTCACATTCATACCTATGGACAATTAAGTCATCAAATAACCAAAAGAGCATGTCCATGGAACGTGCTGGAGGACATCGACTAGGCTACCTGGAGAGAACCCACGCATGCACTGGAAGAACAAAACTCCACACAGACAGGCTCTGTCCGATGGGGATTCAAACCAGGAACCTCCACGCTGTGAGGCAACAGAGCAAACCACTGCACCACCGTGCAGCCCGCGGGTAACAACAATTAATGAAAAACACAGAATGAAAAGTATAGACCAGGAATGTAACCAAAAGAGTTTATCAATTGAAAAACTTAAAGTTCAGCTAACAGAGAACGGGCTTCCTTTAATGAATAACCTTAAAAAAAACACAGAAGCCGATGGTGTCTTGCTATGAAACAAATCAAAAAAACTAATAAACTAAACTAGGGCTGGGTTTGAAAAATGGATTTTCTGATTGAAATCGATTTTCATTTGAACGATCCAATATCATTTCATAAAATCCACAGATCCATCTTTTAATCATTTGTATTCCCTTTCCCCTTATCCATTCAAATCAGTTCTTCTTTTGTATTTCAGAATCAGAATCAGCTTTATTGGCCAGGTATGTTTAACACACAAGGAATTTAGCTTCGGTAGACTGTGCTCTCTTTGTACAAAGGTATAACATTAAATATCAACAATAAACTAAAAAATAAACAGTAATTAAAGACTAATATGTACAAGACTAAATAAGATAATAGTGCAGTGGTGAGTAGTGCAAAAAAGATGCTGAAGTGAACATGAGGTAGTTATTTTTTACAGTATTTACATTAAAGAGTGTGTGCAGATGGTAATTTAAATAAAATAAAAACAATATATATTTGCGTATATGTACATTCAGTGACAGTTTTGTTCCAGGGTTATTTCACAGCGACAGGTCTGACACTGACTGTTTAGCATTTAGCATTTAGCATTTAGCGTTTAGCGTTCATCAGAGTGACAGCCTGGGGGAAGAAACTGTTCTTATGACGGGTTGTTTTGGCGTACAGTGATCTGTAACGCCTGCCGGAGGGAAGGAGTTTGAAAAGTTTGTGTCCGGGGTGTGAGGGGTCTGCAGTGATGTTACCTGCCCGTTTCCTGGCCCTGGACCGGTATAAGTCCTGGATGGGGGGAAGGTCGACACCGATGATCTTTTCTGCAGTCCTGATTGTCCGTTGCAGTCTGTGTCCAGTTTGGTTGCAGATCCAAACCAGACAGTGATGGAGGTGCAGAGAACAGACTGGATGATGGCGGTGTAAAACATGATCAGCAGCTCCTGGGGCAGGTTGAACTTCCTGAGCTGACGCAGGAAGTACATCCTCTGCTGGGCCTTTTTCCTTAAAGTGTCTATGTGGGAGGTCCACTTCAGAGAGATTGTGGATCCCAGGAACCTGAAAGAGTCCACAGTAGACACTGTGCTGTTCAGAATGGTGAGGGGGGGAGTGAGGGGGGGCTTCTCCTGAAGTCCACTGTCATCTCCACAGTCTTGAGCGGGTTCAGCTCCAGATGGTTCTGACTGCACCAGAGAGCCAGCTGTTCCACCTCCCGTCTGTAGGCAGACTCGTCACCGTCCTGGATGAGACCGATGACGGTGTTGTTGTCTGCGAACTTCAGGAGTTTCACAGAAGGGTCCCCTGAGGTGCAGTCATTGGTGTAGAGGGAGAAGAGCAGTGGGGAAAGAACACACCCCTGGGGGGCGCCAGTGCTGATTGTCCGGGTGCCGGATGTGATGCTCCCCAGCCTCACCTGCTGCCTCCTGTCAGTCAGGAAGTTGGTGATCCACTGACAGGTGGAGGCAGGCACAGTGAGCTGGGTGAGTTTACGGTGCAGAATATCCGGGATGATGGTGTTGAATGCCGAGCTGAAGTCCACAAACAGGATCCTAGCGTAGGTCCCTGGGGAGTCGAGGTGATGCAGGATATAGTTCAGACCCATGTTGACTGCATCCTCCACCGACCTGTTTGCCCGATGCAGGGGGTCCAGCAGGGGGCCTGTGATGTCCTTCAGGTGGCTCAACACCAGTCTCTCAAAGGACTTCATGACCACAGACGTCAGGGCGACGGGCCTGTAGTCGTTGAGTCCTGTGATGGCAGGTTTCTTTGGGACTGGGATGATGGTGGAGCTTTTGAAGCAGGAGGGCACTTCACACAGCTCCAGTGATGAGTTGAAGATCTGCGTGAAGATGGGGGCCAGGTGCTCAGCACAGACTCTCAGGCAGGAGGGGGACACACCGTCTGGTCCTGGAGCCTTTATGATCTTTTGTTTCTGAAAGAGCTGGCACACATCCTTTTCGCAGATCGTCAGTGCAGGTGGGGGGTCAGAGGGAAAGGGGGAGGGGGTTGTGGGGGGAGCAAGCTACAAAAATAAACAAAAATGCAACAACTACGAGAGAGCGCAGTACCTTGGCGACCGTCCGCGGCGCCATCTGGGATACAATTTCTGTGCTGTAAGCAGACTGTGACCTCTGTTTCAGGCTGCACTGGCTTCTCAGATATTGAATCCAATCGAATTGGGAATTAAATCAAATTAGGACCTTGTGAATCGGATTTGAATCGATTCCTCAGCCCTGAATTAAATTCTCTGTCAGTTCAGTTTCACTTCCTCTCATTTTCGTGAAATATGTCTCGCTTTCAGCACGCTGGTCCTGCACACACGACACGAATGAACCCCACAAAAACTCTGGCCACCCTGCATAAATCCCTCCTGCTCCTGCTGCAGGACCTGATTGTGAAACTACAGCCAGGTGAGCCCATTTAACCACCCTCTTCTGGAGAGGTGGGCGGAGCAACAATCTGTAAAATAAATAAAAAAAGAAAAGGAGGTTTGAGACGACAGGACAGCAATACCAACACACCACAGCCCATAACAATATTAATAATGATAAACTTTATTTAAAGCACTTTTCAAGTCAGGGAACAAAGTGCTTTTCTTATTAAAATAAAATCAAAGAGAAAAGGGAGGAAGACGATGATTATGAATTAAAAAATGAAATAGTTAATAGTCAATAGAAATAAGAATGTAATCAAACAATGAAAAGACATGAAGACCATTAAAGATGAAGGGAATAAATGTAAAGCCTATGACACAACCCGTCAAGTTACCTAAGGTCATGTTTTGTTTCTGTCCATTTATTTTTGTATTATTGTCATTTCCTGTTTCATTTTGTACTTCCCCTTGTCTCTTTTTCTGTCTTTCAGTTCCCTGGGTTTTCCCGCATTGTGCTTCCGCGCCCTGATTGAACCGACCTGCATCTCATTATCTCCTCATCTTCAGTGTATATCATTTTGATTTGATTTTGATTTGATTTGTTTATTCCGAATATGTAACATAAGACAAAGGTGAACATAAAAAAAAACAGACAGAAAATAAATAAAAATTACAAACAGTGGAAAGTATAATTCAGAAAAAAAATAAAATAAATAAAATAATCCCAGTGTGTCCTCCCTCGTGTCACCAGTTCGTTGTGTGTCCTCCCCATAGACTGTAAATATTAATGGACGAAGCCTGAGTGACATCAGCCATCTGTTCCTGCAGGGGGCTCCGGAGGCTCATCAACAGCAGCCGCCATGCTGGAAATCCTGTCTCAGTCTAACTTTCAGTCAATCTAACGACAGACTGAGAGCTGGAGCTGAGGCGGGTTTTAAGACTCTTGATGAACAGCTACATCACGCCCAACTGTCAATCATGTCAGTTACACGCCTAACTATGGATAACACGTATCGTTTGCAAAATCAAAATGGAGCAAAAAATGTAATCCCCCGTACAGTGTGTGTCAGTGAGGACAGTACCTAATCAGACCTATTTAGTTATTTGTACCAGGCTGTAAACATGTTCATTAATGCTGTAAGAACTGTTTTTTTGCCTCAAGTGGACACTCCACAAACAGCAGGATTTTGCTCTACCTCTTTGGCTTCAAAAAAACAGATCAGTAATGTAAAAAACGCTGAAAATCAACACTCAAATCCTCATAAGAAATGTCCATGTGTGTCTGGTCTGACCATAGACTGATCATTATTTACAGTCTATGGGTCTGACAGTTCATATCTGTCGACCTTTAAAAGCAGAAAGGTCAAACTCAGTTATTACAGTGGGGGGTCATTAGGCTGAACTGGACATACAGTTGTGTTTCTTTAACAAAGATATGACTGTTAGGAAGAATCCTCAACGAGGGAAGACAAAGGATCGATGAAAAGTAAAGGGCAAAGGTTCGATTCGACTGGTTTTCAGCACAGTTAACCTCAGATAATAGAGATTAAACCATTGTAGCAGAAGCTTTTAATGTTTATGTTACATTCAAACAAAATTAAGAATGACTGATACTAACAACAACAAATGTTTAAAATAATCCCGAAATGATGGAAATGTTATTGTGTTGATTTTTCTGATCGTTGCATGAGCATTCAATTTAGAATTGAGAAATGGAATTTATCATCTAAATTTAACCAGAGAGCTCTCAGTGTGTGTTTGTGTATGCGTGTGTGTGTGTGTGTGTGTGTGTGTGTGTATTCGTGTGTGCGTGTGTGTGTGTGTGTGTGTGTGTGTGTATGCGTGTGTGCGTGTGTGTGCGTGTGTGTGTGTGTGTGTGTGTGTGTGTGTGTGTGTGTGTGTGTGTGCGTGCGTGTGCGTGTGCGTGTGCGTGTGCGTGTGCGTGTGCGTGTGCGTGTGTGCGTGCGTGCGTGCGTGCGTTGAACATCTGTGTGACTTCTCCAATTGTCACAAAGGAAAGTCACTGTCAACATTTTCAACTCTTTGCATTTCTCTCAGCTAAAGGGAAAAGGTACAAAACCAGCCATACTTTTGAGCGGCTGTGGCTCAGTGGTAGTCGGTCTCCTCTTAAAACTCATTGTTGCTTTAAATTAGGATGGACCATGTTTATTTTTGCTAACCTCCAGCCTGCGACTGGGCTCCAGAAAGCTTTCCTTTTGAACCCCCCTTTCTTAAGACCAGAAAGAGAGCACACATTACACCGATTTTAAAGTCTCTGCACTGCCTACCTGTGTGTTTTGGAGTGGATTTTAAGATTATTTTATTGGTTTTTAAAGCTCTTAATGGTTTTGCTCCCACCTATTTATCACATTTGCTTTTAACTTATGAGCCCGCCAGATCCCTCAGCTCTTCTGGAAAGGGTCTTTAAGTTGTTCCAAGCATCCAAACTAAAACTTACGGTGAGGCATCTTTTTATTACCACGGTCCCCGTCTGTGGAACAGTTTACCTGCAGACCTGACGGCAGAACACAATGTAAACATTTTTAAAAGCAAACTCAAGACCTACCTTTTTTAGTCTGGCTTTGAACTGAAGCTCATTTTAGTTTTTAAGAATGAATGATAGCGTTTCCTCAGTCCGTCAGTAACTGTTTTTAACTAGTTATTTCCGACCTTAGCTCTTGGATTGTGGGGTAGGGGTAGAGGTGGGGGGGAGTCATGTTGTTGCTGTTTGATTTATTTTTATGTAAAGCACTTTGTGATACATCATTGTATGAAAAGTGCTATACAATTAAAGTTTGATTAATTGATCATGGGCGGCCCTGAGCCAAGGTTTACCTGAGAAAATAATCACAAACATAGGCTACATGGTTATAACATAGTAAGATTCATCTTAACAGGAGATGATTGTGCTTCACTTGAAATGTTAACTCGGAGTATAAAACACTGACGAGTTAGTGGCTTGGACAAATGTTAACATACACAAAACGATACATCGGATGATATTTGAGTTGTTTGGGTGATTGTAGAGACTCTCATGATTAAGTAGATATATGTCAGAAAAGTGACATCATTATTATTAAGAACATGACCTTACCTTGGGCGTGTTTGTGATCAACATGGGTCAGGAACTCATTAATGTCATGTGACAGGAAGTACATGGAAACATAATTATTTTTCTTAAGAATATAATATCGTATATAAAACATGTATCGTATTTAGAAATTTAGTTATGAGTGAAAAATGCCAATCATGAACTTCCGTAACTATTGTTGCCGGTGGGCTTAAATGGTCAGGCCTCTTTAGTCTGGAGTAATCCAGGGTATGACTGCTAATGTGCTGATGCTCTTACAGGATTCTTGGAGGAATAATACTGGTTACAACCGTTCCCAGTCTCCCCTGATAATCCTTCAGACTGCTGTTCTGTACTTCCGGCAGCTGTTTCGCTACAGGCACCGATCACCTCACCGGCCCGGCCCAGGGTGTGGTTCTCTTGATGTTCAGTCAGCCCTTCAGTGATTTCTTCAATACGTCTGTTGAAGCTCAATCATGTGTGACAGTGTTCCCTCTTTAATCTCTTTCTATTGAAACGTACAAGTGAAAGAAGAACAAACTTTTCATCACATTTTTTAAAAAAGCGTGTCTTTTTAAACTGATTGCAAGTTTACGGCTACATCGTACATTTTTAAACGTGTGGCTGGCTTTAACAAGCATTTATAAGAATTAAAGATCTATATCATTTCCCTTCTCATGATGTCAGTCTGTGAAACCATTAGAGTAGCTTTATAAGGATGCAGCTAAAAAAAATCATTTATCCTATACTGGCGTCAGTAAAAACCGTCATTTCAGCCTCTGCCTGAGCCGTTGGTTTCAGCTGCTGTCTCTTTAAGGCCCCCCTCCCCCACATGCCCACTTTCTTCTGATTGGCCAGCTCTCTGGAAGCCTTCCGGGGAGCAGAACGCTGCAGGGCTGCCAGGGTAGGGCTGCTCTCCAGTGCCGGGAGAATCAGAATCGGGTTTATTGCCAAGTACATTTACACATACAAGGAATTTGTCTTGGTGTATTGGTGCAAAAAATGGTTAACAAGGTAAATAAATCCAAAAAAGCAAGAACTTAAATAAAATAAAATATAAGAAATTTACCAATATAAACAATAGAATTTAAAAAATTTCAAATTTAAAGAATAATAAAAAATAACAAAATCTACAAGCTGCAATTGAGTGCATGTTAGAAGAAGAATGTAAAGTCCAGTGAGCGTTAATGTAACGCATAAAAACAGTTTCAGCCTTCACATTTCTGTGATGTTTTTGATGTTTTTTTGTTTTTTCTGTGAAGGGAGCTAATGTATGAGGTTTCACCGGCTTTCGTAGAGGCTTGAAGCCGTCTCGTGAAATTCTGAGTTTCATATAAGGGAACTATTGCATGATTTGCAGAACAAGCTGTTTAGCGCCCTCTGCAGACTCATCCTGGGATTACTCCAACATATGTTGACCTCATGATCTGAAAATGTGCCCACGTTTAGTATGAGCATCCAGCATTGTAACACTACAGGTGCGTTTTAAAATGGGGAGCAGCATAATAGGTCAACTTTAAGTTTGATAAGATTAATTATTAAGGAAATTAATTCTCTGCATAAACACCTGTACAAGTTTCTGTGGTGAGCTTTCAGTTTGTGTCGATGTTGACGACCTCTGTGGACAGACTGATACCTCTAACCTCTTCCAGTCTTGACTTGTGCATTCTAAGTGGTGTGTACTGATTAATAAAATCCTCTTGCTGCCATAAAAAAAGAGGCTGTTTTAGCAGGGTGCTGTATATCGCCACCTCATCTGACACCTACCTGTCAGCAGCAACCACAGGCCAATGGTTTCATCTTTTGTACGCTTTGTGAGATCTTGGGCGTCACACTAAAGCTGTTTCGCTTTACCAAAGAGACGGCTGAACTCAAGTTCCAACCTCATACAAGCCCAAACCACGTCATTAACCTCACCCTACCAGAGTATTTTAAGAGCCTATAGCTTAACCGAAATGTGACGGTTTAATGTATCAAGGTTTGGTATTGGGGTGCAAGGCAAAGGAAAGGTTGCTAGGTTACTGTTTTAGGTAATCCAATCAATTAAAGGTCCACTAATGACTAACATCAGGCTCAAAGCAGTTTGTGATGGAAAACATAGGGCCTAGCCTCGTGTTGCAGGACCAACAGATTTAAAAATTCATTTATCCCTGGTAGCATTGGTCTCCTCAACAGCACCATGTAAATCCTCCCCCCTGATTGTGTATTTTATTGTTAATTGTGTGTTTTTCAGTTTTTTCTTGTCACTGGCTGTAAAGCAAGTTGCCCCTCGGGGATATTAAAGTTCACCTTGACCTTTTTTTTTTTTTTTTTTGACCAACTTTTTATTTATTTTGACAGCATTTACAGGTGTATATCATCTAATAAATTCATTTGGTAGTAATTCATACCTCCATTTCATTGTCATAATAATAATGCAAATAAAATAAAAAAGAAGAAGATGACAACACAACCCTGCAAACCTGGAGTTTTCTTTCTGGCAGCAGTACATGCTGAAAGCCACAGCAGTCTTTGAGTTTGGTTCAGGTTCTGCCCGGAGTCATCATTCAAAAGCATAATTTCAGGAGAACAGGTAATTGGCAAATTCAATTTTCCAGTCAGGACTTCTATAATTTGCATCCAAAACTTTTGAACAGGTGGACACTCCCACATGATATGTAGGAATGTCCCTATTTGGTTTAACTCACATAAGGAGCAATGGGGTGAACTATCAATATGCATCCTGTAACGCCGTACAGGTGTTAAATAGGTTTGATAAATGAAATACAAGTTTGTTCATCTATAATTTAGATTTTGTGATGAATGAGATGTATTTCTCCAAACATTTGCCCAATTTATAGATGACTCAGAGCAGTCTTTGTTCCATTTTGATACACTTGCTAAAGGAGTTTGTATTTGTTCCAATAAGGTATTATAAATCAGGGAGACATGTCCTTTAGGTAGAAGTAAAAGTCTCTTAATAAGTATCATGACTGGATGAACAACAGCTGGCTGGTCAACCGGAATATCAACAGCCCGTATGGCAGAACGTAGTTGTAAAAACAAAAAGAAAGTATTGGTTGACAATTTATACGTTTCTTTCACCTTGACCTTGACCTTGTAAGTGTGAGCACACCTGACCAATAACGTGATCTGTAAAGGTAAACATAGAGTGACATTCATTTTACCAAAACATTTCACTTTCACATAAATGTGATGATGTTTTTTCCCCTCTGATGTAATCCCTGTCAGCTAAAGTGCTGATCAAACAACTAACGCATGCTGTCTCCTCTACAGCTTTGACCACAGTGGGGCCGTATTATTGGCCTTTATTTCTGAGTGTTCAGCTTTGTCTTAATATAAGAGTGTTACTGACATGCTCCTTTTGTCTTTGCGGCTGTTATTTTGGTTACTTCAGTTTGTTCCCCGCCTGCCCGCTGTTCTTTCTCGGTCATAGGTTTTTCCGTGTTGCTAAACTTGAGAAAGAGGAAGTGAGAAGGAGGTGCTGAAAGCCCCATGAAGCGATGCACGGTCCACAGCGTTAAGACAAGGGGAAGTGCAAACAACAGCGGAGTTCACTGAAACACAAGTCTGAAAAACAGAGACGAGCCAATCATTCTCCGGAAAAGGTAAGACCTGAACTGAATTTTATCACCTCCTGAGTTTCTGAAAAACATCTGTACATTTGAAGTTAATTTGAAGGAAATGTGTTGACATTAAATCTCCAGGGAAGTATTGTGAGCCTGAACAAAGAGGACGAAAAAGGACAGATTGTTGTCTGTAAAATGAAACATTTAAAGTCATCTAAGACGACGTAACCACTCCAAACTAAACACTTTACTGAGAAACAAAATAAAGCAGATGTAGATTTTTATGTGAATCCACGTAGCACTGAGAATCTATCTCTATCATTAAAACAAGTCAGTTATTAATAGATCAAAAAGGAAATTATCTACATGAAATTCATGTCTGAGAATTGTTTTGTCTCGACAGTTAAGAGGTAAAGTATTCCTTCGATGTCATGGTCATTGTTTGCTTCATGATGTTATGAGTAACGTTGATTTTAATCACAGTGATGTCATCTTAACAAGGAGCTTTAACGTATTTTCTATCATGTTTGATAAGTTTCAACTGTGCTTGAATGGCCTGCACACTGAGAAGACACAGGAAGTGAAATGTGTCAGCATTTCCCCCCTGCAGTATGACCATGAAACTATTTTTTGTCACCCCCCCCCCCCCCCACACACACACACACACACACACACATGAACACACACGTTTTATCACCTCTGAGCACATTTCGGTGACGTATATTCATTTCCCTGTAGACTGTTACAACTCTCTTTGCCCGTACCTTAATCTGCCTCAATCTGACCTTCACTTAGCCTTAAACCAAGTCCTAATCCAAAATTGAACCATGATTTCTGTTTGTCCGCAAAGGGAAAGCAAGTTTACTAACCCCTTTTTATATTTAAGCAGATGAGGTAAAAAGGAACGATATGGAAATTACATTTCTACATGTCACATGTTGAAATTAGTTCTCTTGTCAGTTACGTTACAGACAGAACAAAAAATCCCAACAATGTGACCAAGAAGTCCCAATATTGGAAACAAAACTTCCAAACAATAGGAATAAGAATTCTCAACAATGTGAACAAACAGTCCCAACTACGGGGTCAAAAAGTCCTGATAATGTGAACGTAACGCCCCGACAACAGCAATAAGAAGTCTCAATGTGAACAAAAAGTCCTGATAATGTGAACGTAACGCCCCGACAACAGCAATAAGAAGTCTCAATGTGAACAAAAAGTCCTGATAATGTGAACGTAACGCCCCGACAACAGCAATAAGAAGTCCCAATGTGAATAAAAAGTCCTGAAAATGTAAATAAATAGTGTTAGACAAACGATATAGGATAACAATCTTTTATTTGCTTGTTTCTTGTTGCAGGTCTGAACAGAGGCGTTACAGAATGGCTCAAAGCTGCCTCAAGTGTTTAAAGTACACCATGTGTCTTGCCAACTTCCTTTGTTTTGTAAGTATGGTTTCCCTGGAAACACAATGAGCGGTCATTGGGGAGTGTGTTGTCATATTAAAAGTACGTGCAACTCTTAGACCCACACCGAATGTGCAGAGAGAACCAATTTATTATTTCAGCCTTGGCTTTTTTAATGGCATTTTTGCACACATATGTGAAACTGTTATTAGACCCTATACAGTGACACACATTGTTTTGGTTCTATTGCGGGTCATATTTTAAAGTCAGCTGTATTACTTCCTCAGTTTAGAAGTTAAAATTGGCCTGTGTTTGTCGTCAGCCAATCTGTCTTGGCTGTCTTCTCCAGCTCCATTGATGTGTTGAAGCACCTTTTTTAATCACATGATTAAAACATAAGTACTTACACACTGCGTTGCACCTGCAGATTTTTAAGTGGTGGATGAAATTAATTACTGTGATCATTCAACCAATCAAAAAATAAGCCCCGTAGGCCCCACCCTCAAAGTTTCTGTACTTTTGGAGTACTAGCAACTTCTGAGCAGAAACTTTTTTTTGAGGCGGGGGGGGAATAACTTCCTCTGAGCTTGATTCACACCTTGGTACCTGCAGTAGAAAACACACTGAATTCCTCCAAAGGTTCCTTGTGTCTGGGATAAGTTCCTGAGGTGGGGACACTGACACCTGGCTGGTGTAGTGAAAGCGAGCTGGCAGCTTGGAGTTTCAAGTTCGCTGATTAGCTCAGAGGAGTCATAAGCAGAATGGAGACTTCCACAGTGCCACTTCACAGCGTTAAGCAGGGAACACACTACACTACAAGAGAATCGGGCACATTTCGGGGCCTGATTCCCCCCTTCAGAACCAAGGTCAGCAAAGACCGATCATCTGACGGTTCCAAAGGTTAACTTGTCAGATTTTTCTGTGGTGTGAGGTGTGTCAAGAGTGTTTGATTTTAACATATTTTTAAAGATGCTTTACTGTCAGGTAGGGTAGGGTTAGGGTTTCACCTACAACAAGACATTGTATCTGATCAGTCCAGCTTTCTTCTTTTAACTGACTGCCGCTGTTTCATTGTTGTGATGGGTTAAAAAAAGTACACTACTACATCTTCACCTGAAGTAGGAATGAATTAGTAAATATAGAACATTACACAAAGAAGAGCATGTTCCTGACTGCAGTGTCTATTTTCAGATGTGTGGTGTGGCTGTGCTGGGTCTCGGCGTGTACATGATGGTGCACATCAGCCCACTGACACCGACCTTGGCCAAATTCAAGTTAGCCCACTTGCTGCTGATCAGTGGCATCGTCATCACCTGTGTGTCCTTCCTGGGATTCCTGGGTGCTCTGAAGGAAAACCGCTGTCTCCTCCTGACGGTATGACACACACACACACACACACGCGCACGCACACGCACACACACACACACACACACACACACACACACACACACACACACACACACACACACACACACACACACACATACACATACTCCACACCGTGGCTAGTATGTAGAGCAGGGATGGGCAACTTTGGTCACAGCAAGGGCCACATTCATTTAATTCTTACTACCAGGGCGCCAAATTGTAGGATACAAAAATGATTACAGTCAATTATGTCTCAAATTTAACTCAACATATACCAGTGATCAAATATTTTTATGGACATATTTCTGGTTTTCATGATTTCATGGCAGATTTTGTCATGTTTTCTTCATGTTTCCAATTAATTGATATGTAAAAATTGACCTGAGGGCCATGTTGAGGGTTGATGTGGGCCACCAGTTGCCCACCCCTGATTTAGAGCAAAACAAACAACCAATATAAAAATGAAAATATTCTGTATCAAATGATGAGTTTTTATCACAAACCAGGATTTTTCACTTTCTTCTCTCAAATGCATTCAGCAGATGTCCGTCCTTTGACAGAAATGTCAAAAAGAAATCTGTGTGCCTTAGCTGAATAATGATAAAACAATATAATGTAAAAAGATGAGATTACCATCTTCGGCTTCATAACGCCTCTTCAGAAAGCAATGGGTGTTGCTACTGAGCCTACGTCCATATTTTATACAGTCGATGGTGAAAGGTGTTCCAAATGCTTAAAGGTCACATATTATGCAAAATCCACTTTACCAGGTTTTTTTCAAACACTAATGTGTCCCTAGTCTGTCCACAAATCCCCCAATTACAGGCCGAGATTTTCCCTTCATGACATCACAAAGGGCATTAACCCCTCCCCCAGGTGGGTGACACTCCCACAGCTAGGTGTTTGTTCTGTTTGAGTCTGCCTTCTCACCGAAAACAATAGGACATGGAGCGAGAAAGCCTGAGCTACCCGAGCCCTTCCAGAGAGGGGCGTGGTTAGACACAGCTCATTTACATTTAAAGCTACAGACACAGAAACAGCCTGTTCTGAGCAGGGCTGAAATATAGGGGTTTATAGGCATGATCAAATACAGGATCAGAGTGGATTTAGAACAAGAAACTTCACAGAAATGTTCTGGGGAGCTCTGAGACTTATTTAAACTTGTAGAAAAGGAGGAGAATATGTGACCTTTAAAGCCCCTATATGAGGAGGCGGAGTTGCAGGTCAATATTACCTGAATAAACAGTGATATAACCTATGAAAATAAAATAAATACTGGACGCCTGATGAGAAAATCCTGAATTGTTTATTTGATTAATTTCTGCCACGTGTTTGAATGTGACTCTTGTGTCATTTGTGACAGTTTTTCCTGCTGCTGTTCTTGCTGATGCTGGTGGAGCTGACTGTAGCATGCTTGCTCCTCATGTATGAGAGTCAGGTAGGGACCCACTTTGAAATGTGCTAATTAAGGTTACACATATACACACACCAGGTACAATCAGTTAATCTCACCTTGCTATCTAGATTGGCGACTGGGTGAAAAAAGACCTAAAGAAAGGCCTGGCGGAGGCAAAAGGAAACATGGGAAATACAACCAATGCGATGAGTGAGTGGGATCTACTTCAGACGAATGTGAGTATATCAGACAAAACGACAGCTCAACACACATGACTGAATGTCGATGGCAACTAAGTGAACTCTGTCTGTTTTTGAAAGAGTTTTTTTGTAATAATTTGTTTTAGCTTAAATGCTGTGGAGTCAACAACGTGACGGATTGGGGAGACAACGTGCCTCGATCTTGCTGCACTGATCACTGTGACATCCCAAAGCCCCCATACTGGAAAATTGTAAACAAGTATAACCTCTGTGACTGTAGAGGTCAAATGTCTTATGACTTCACCTGAATGTTGGTAACATGTGATCTCATGAATATGCTCTTTGTCCACAGGGCTGTCTGGATAGGTTGACGACCTTTTTTGAGGAGAATTTCCTAACTACTGGGATTTCTGTCATCGTGCTCTGCATTGTTGAGGTAAACTGATGGTGGTTACATTTTTCTTGTGCTGTCCCCTTAAAGGGTTTTTTAAAGTGGGGTAGTATCAGGTTACGTGTGCCGAGTTGACTGTGGCTCAGTGGGAGAGTCGGTCATCTTGTCTCTGAGTAGAAAGTTTGGCAGTTGATTTCAGCTCCTGCACTCCACACGTCAAAGTTTTTTTCTTGCTTTGTTTTTTGAAATACTTTATTAATCCCCGAGGGGAAATTCCTGTTTACACTCTGTTATTGAGAGAGATGCTTCCTTACACACATAGGCCCTGAATCACACACATGTACAAACAGGACCTGTGGACATGCATTAGTGGAGAGATGTCAGAGTGGGGCTGCTACACACTGCTACACAGGGAGCGTGACAGGGCTGTTTGGGGTCAACTTCTGTAATTTGATCCGCACCGGGACTTGAACCGACGACCCTCCGGTTCCCAACCCAAGTCCCTAATGAATGAACTTCTGCCGCCCAAGTGTCCTCAGGCAAGACATTGAACCCCCAGATCCTGAGTGACACAGCCAGCCGTGTGTGAATGAAAAATATAGGATCAATAAGCTGATCAAGAGGGCTGGATCTGGGATCGGCATTACCCCAGACTCACATAAATGACTTTAGACTTTATTGTCCCCATGGGTATTCTTTTCTACAGCACCATTACTGTTCGAACAGACAATTCCCACCAAGGAACATACATACACAAAACACAGAGTATATTACAAACAGAGTTTGACAACAATCAAGAGTTCCCTGTTCAGCGAGGCCTTTTGTTTAGGGCCACTATAACAGCTGGGATCAGGCTCCTCCCGAGGCGAGCCTTCCTGCACCTCATTGCTCTATCTACATGCAAACAAAAGTAATAACAAGTAATAAGAAAATAAGACAATATACAACAGGCCGGTCTCAAAAGACAGTTAAGACTATAAAGCTATATAGCTAAAGAAAAGAAGATCAACAAGCTCAAGGCAATAATATAAAAGTAAAGAAGACGACATCACATCACAGTTGAAATAAAAGAAAGCTGGTAAATATATAAAAGCAGCAAAGGACAGAAGAGTCAAACTTTAAAAGAAGGGTTAAGATTCATTTACGTCTCAAAAGGTTTCAATGGTGTTTGATGTTTATTTACTTATTGTGTATCGTGTTTGTATTGTCGTTAATGTTCGTTGTGTGTATGAATGGACCGGGAGTTTCCCCTGCTGGAGATAATAATGTTTTAATAAAGTTTTCTAATCTAACTGACAGAAGACAACATACTTAGACACAAATATTTTGTTATAAAGAGAGAAGACTTAAAGTCAGGATGTTTCTATGTTATTTTCTGACACAAACTTAATTATAATTTAAAGGTGACATATTATAATCCTTCTCCACCTTTTCAAACAGTCCCCTGTGGTCTAAATGAAACATCTGTGCTGTGCTTTTGTCAAAATATATCATGAATCAAGCACCAGAGGAGGTTTGTGACCCTGTAGAAACCAGCTCTCTCAGAATGCTCCGTTTTGGTGTGTGTGTCTCTTTAAATGCAATGAGCTCCCCCCTGAATTTTCCCAGTAGACATCACTCCTCTGTAGCAAGAATTTAATTGGCGGACCTGCGCAAAAGTTTTGCTCTATGCTGGGGGTGGAGTCCATGGGTGGAGAAACCAGGGGAGGGGAGGGTATTTTTTTACCAGAATCCCACTTGTGATGTTACAAGGAGAGAAAATTTGAAACGGAGCATTTTTCTCTGTGTTGTAAGACTTATGCAGACCACAAACAAAGGACTGGATGGGTTTATTTCACATGTTGTGGGTCTGTTGACACTCAGGTTACCCAAATATATGTTCAGAAACACTGTAAAAGTGGATTTTTCATAATATGTAAAACTGTCATGTTGTTTACTCACTCTTTATAATCTGGTTTGTTGACAGGTCTTGGGGATGTGTTTCGCCATGACGCTTTTCTGCCACATCAGCAGATCTGGACTGGGCTACAAGTTATAAAACTGAATTCTCT
This sequence comes from Tautogolabrus adspersus, assembly GCA_020745685.1. NCBI lineage: Eukaryota > Metazoa > Chordata > Actinopteri > Labriformes > Labridae > Tautogolabrus > Tautogolabrus adspersus. Next base: position 5,465,065 of record CM036534.1, on the reverse strand, counting down.
GTCTCGACGTCTGTTCGTGTTTAAGAGTTCACGTTGTACATTTTTCTGCTGTACAGAATCCTGTGTGTAAGAATGGAAAAGGTTTGTTTCTGAATGAGCTGATTGAACATCCAAAGATGATTTCTGTGTGTACATGGTGAATTAGATTAGCTTTGTTTTTATGTGATGACCTCATATTTAGAAATTAAATAAAAACGTTTCAGAACACCATCTCGGGCCTTTCAAGCGTTATATAAACACGACGCCTTTGAGGTCAGGGCTGTGAGAAATGAAAGCAGTTTTTTGTATACGACTTTTTCATTGTTGGGCTTAAACTCTTCAAAACGCAACATCTAATGAAATTAATAATCATTTAAAAAGTTATTTTAAAATGTTACAGATCAACTGACTTTCAGGAAACATGACGTGACAAAGTCCTTTAATGATCCAGTTAAGTCAGACTTTCCTAACCTTCGGTGTCCCGACCGCCAGAGGTAGAAAGAGTACTAAAATATTACACTCACGTAAAAGTACTTTGATGAAACTTTATTTCAGTACAAGTAAAATTACCAGTTCAAAAATTGTACTCAAGTAAAAAGTAGCTTGTTTAAAATGAACTGTAAAAGTGACTTTTCTTTTTTTAAACAACGGATTTCTCCTGTGTGCAAAAAGAACGAGAGGATTTCAATGTCAAAGCTGTTGTTTAATTGGGCCCCGACAGCCAAGTGGTCATGACGTATGTATGTACGTGTATAAATGTGTTGACAGGTAAGGAGGCAATAGTCCTCAGTGCAGCGGCCATGGGTTTGAATCCGACCTCGGCCCTTTCACTGCATGTCATCCCCTCACTCTCTCTCCATCCAACGTTTCCTGTCTCTTCAGCTGTTCTATCCAATAGAGGAAAAAAGACCCAAAAGTATCTTTAAAAATGTTTTGTTTTGAATTAAAGGCAAATCTTTACAATTTAAAGTGCAATAACAAAATAAAACAAGTGGGTACACAACACTTAAAACCCTTAGGGAGGTATAATGTGTCATTTTTATCAATTTTTCCAGCCCTACATTTATTAAAACTCAGTCACAGAGGTGATTGAAAATGTAGTGACGTACACTACTACAAAACCTACTGAAGTAAAAGCAAAATTTCAGATTTTAAAAACTACTTAAAAAGTCGAAGTCCACAAAAAAAACGACTCAATTACAGTAACGCGAGAAAATGTAATTTACCACTTTCCACCTGTCGACCTCATGTGGGGTCACATGGAATAGTGATAGTGATCTCAGACTACTGAGGGCCGTAGTGATTGCCAAAACCAGAAACCTGCAGAGTCTCTGTCTGTCATTGTGCAGAAACGTCCTCCCAGCCGTTCTTCCTCTGTCCTTAAATAATAAACATGAAAACGAAAAAATGTGCCGTAAGCCCTATGTTAACTTGCAACACAGAAGAAAAACTATGACATGATTGAAAACTAATTTAACCAAACAGCTGAATGCGTTTGGATGTCTGGGGTCGCCACACTTTTGTGACGTTAAAGGTCACAAGTCCTAAAAAGGTCAGGAACCAGTGAGTTAAGTGTTGTTACTGTTGTATGTATATATGATATTGACGTATCCTCCATTTTGTAGTCAGACCTTCATGTTTCCTGTCACTAGCTTGCAGCTGACTGATCTGTGGTGGGGCTGTATGTGACCACTTCCTCTTTTCATCAGTTGTGTTCCTCTTAAAGCCGAGTGTGTCACTCATGCTTCTCTGAATTGTATTATTAAACTCTCTAATATTTTTAAAGAACCGTCTGTGTGTATGAAGACTTGAAGTGATTCAGATAAAGATGCACCTGCTCGACAGAAAGAAGGCTGTGAAGAAAACCACCAGGCGAGTTACACATATGAATTCATTTATTTAAAGAATAAATCCTGCATCAATATTTTAAGACAAAAAAAAACAAAACAACAAACTAAAAAAATACTAAGATTTCCTTTACACTTTAAAATAATTTTGTTCTTTTTGAAACCATCACACAAAAAATAGAAACAAGTACAATTTTTTTTTTTTGTAATTTAAAAAAATGTAACTGTACACAGCAGAATATACCATTTATTGCAAACTGAACACCCCCTGACACCTCAGAAACTATACACACAAGTATTGCAATTCACCTAGAGATATGAAAGACAAAAAAAAAAAAACTACTCTGATACAGATCTCTTCTTCTTCTTCTTCTTCTCTGGACCCAGCAGTCTGCTTTCCCCCTGTGGTGCAGACAGCGCTGCGGGGTTTTCAGTAACTGTGGCACTTAGTTCCCTCCTCTGTTAGGATACTAGACAAACACAGTCCTCTTTGGGAGACACAACGCTAACACACAACCGAGCCGAAATGATTCAACGTTCATTTCTGAACGGGGAAACAAAAAGAGTCCTCCACTGCAGCGAGGGGAGGACGCACTTATTACACAAGAGTTTACAAAAGCTGGTGCAACTTCAGAATAAAGCACTCCTGATTTTTGCATTACGGAAATTCAAAAATAGACATTCTGTCCTTTGCTATTGCTGAGAAAGTTATAAAAAGCAGCTCATTTAGGAAACATTTCGGAAATATTCGTTAGCTACGCTCACAAATCACAGGACACGCTTACTTTTTAAAAGCCCACCATCTAAGAAGAAGTCGTTCACGTTACAGTATCTTGACGTGTTGCTATTAATAAATGCTATCGTAGTGAAACCCAGTGAACAAAATGTTGCCTGATAACAAGTTTGAGCTCAGGATGTTTTACAGGAAGAGTCCTAACAAATGCCCCGACAGGAGACAGTATCAGACGGAGAGTCATTCAGAGGAGTGGACAGTACCGCGCGTCTAGAAGAAACATTCTTGTTAGAGAGCGAGAGCCACGATCGATGACGTCCTCTCAGTAAACATTAAATCCACCTCCAAAAGATCTGCAGTCGCAGACCAGAATATATCTGCAAAGACGTCAATAAATAAAAAGTGACAGGAATACATCCCCACCCGACCCCCATCCCTCGTTTGTCACCCACACCCGCCTGACCACAGTCAAACCACGTCACTGGAATGAGTAAGAACAGTTAGGGTACCCAGCCCCTAGTTTCACAACATAAATTATCAAGATTTATAGCATCTGATCTGCAGATAATCACGTATGACCGATGCAGACGTTAAGATCTGTTATGCTTTAACGCTCAGTCGCATCACAAACAATATACAGAGAAGCAAGGCCAGTAATCAGACCACCAACCACATCCTGAAACAGCCCCTTCACAGCTGCTGATAGTGTGACACTGAACACCACAGGAATAAATACAGATACCTCCGACTGCAGTGTATTCTGTATTGACAAGTGCAAAAACAAAACAGTTCCCTCAAAGTTTCATTTTCAATCCAGGAAAGAAGTTGTCACAAACACGAGAGTGCTTCTGAAATGTCCAAAAGGTGAACGTCTCTGCTGAGAAACCCTGAATGAGTCGAGCTATTTGAATATTATTTTCCCTCTCAGTAACTCTTTCCACTCAACAGTCCGGCCAGAAAAAGGCTTTGTGTGCGTCTACAGTTTAATCTCTGGTGCAGGTTTCCTGCCTTCCAAAGAAAAAGGACCACAGAATAAACCCAGTGAGAACCCAGCATGAAGCGGTTCAATGTTAAATATCTGCGTTTCTCAGATGCTCTGCGGCGCGGCTTCAGGGTCTGCGAGGCCAAGTTATTGCTAAACTGATCCCTGGATTTCATTTTATGTCCCAGGTGTGTGGATAACCTATACGATTACAAAAGATGACGACCTGATTTACAACACCAAGATGAGTAGCAGGCATGATTAGATCCTGGCGTTGTTTTTTTAGTTTGGGCTAGAGACCACCGCAAGTCCTATTTTCGGTATCTTTTTGGTCTGGGTCTCCAGTCCCTTTTCTTTCTGATTTATCTTTAAATTTTTGTGCGCGTGTGGGGTGCTTTATGTTCAATACAGCTAGCGGTTGGACTTAATTCTGTGTGGCGCTGCATGGCGTGGTAAAAACTGATTTAGAAGTTTCAGGAGGATCTTCAATGTGTGACACATTTACTCAAGCATGGTGGTACGATACACTAAAGGTACGACTGAATTGAGATGGCATGCAACTTTCTGTATACTCATGTTGGGATAGCAGAAGCAGAAATCGTCTTCTGTCCTCAAGCTTGAACGTGAGCGAAGACTAACCGTGTCATGGAGAGCACGCTAATATTCATAAAAGCTGTAATTGAACATCAGAGATATTCCACTAAATATTGATTTCTGAACTCTTGCGTCAGTTTTGTCGTTTAAAAAGGAGCATGAACTTCTTGTTTGCAGTCGTCCTGGTCTGAAAATATTGCATGTGTTTAGTTTGAGTGTACATGTTTGCATTTTACTGTGCTGGAGGGATTACTTGAAAAGCTGAATTGCTTACCATGGATTTAAACTATTTTGATTTTTTTCTTTTCCATGTGCACAGAAAAAGTCTTGAATTATTCATTTTAACTCATAAAACATGGAAGTAAAAAGAAAAATGTTGAGTTCATGTTTGTGTTCAGTAGTTACTGAAAGATGTTTTGTGTCTCTTCAGGGGTCTTAACCTCAGCTATCTCTTCAAACTGGTTTTTATGTGAACCAACATTTTGTTATTCTGAAAAATGTTGGTACCCTGTAAATATGTTCTGATGTTTATCTCACAACCTGCAAAGATATGAAAACATCATGAAATCCAGAATAAACTGCATATTTATAACTCGAGCTGAGTCCCAGTGGAGCAAGTTTAATTACATAACATGCATTTCATTTTAACGTCTCATCCTCCTAAGAGGGGTCCTGACTCTGTTTTTGTGATACGTTACTTTGAAGAGTTTTGACCAGCTAAGCCAGATCTGTTGAGTTGTTCCTAATTCATACAGTTAAAAACTCAGCAGAGAAAGAAGAAAATAAAAAGAGCTTCTCTCAGAGCCACGGACAGAAGAGTGATGATAGAAATGTTTTTATGTGGATCTGCAGAGAATTTTTCAAGGCCTTGCCGGGTAAGATGTTCACCTTTCACATGACGAACGCTCTTTTAAGGTTTAATTTTTTCGTGTTCTGGATGACTGAGTGCCTCCTTGAAAACATGCATCCAACAGACAGGTTAACTATAAAGCCTTTTTTATACTTTTGCATTGAATGAGCGCTAAAGGTTCATTGTAGCTGTGGTGGATCCTGTGCTTGAGCCTGACATAAACTTCTGCAGGAACATTTCTGCACAAAGACGCTATGCAGACGGCAAAAACTGTGATTAGTTTACCTGTTAGCTTTATACTAAAACTACAAAGAGAGAGTGACTGACACCAGTTTGCAGCTAGCCACCGAAGCCTGTTGGCTTCAGGACCAGCTTTGTGCCAATTTCCACAGTCCGTGCACGCTGCGTTCTGTCAGTGCCGCTGTTCTGCTCAGTCGGACTCAGCGCCCACACATCACAGGAGAACTACAAGATCACGCGGGATTAAAGAGAAAAACGTGCAAACATGTTGTTTTGCTTTCTGAGGTTGATTTGTTGTTCATTCGGTGCCTGTTTTGACGTAAGGTTGATAAAGTGATGGAAAATATGATGGTGAGTCCGTATATTGTGTTTTATATTGAAATTGGCCGGACTTGTCCAACTTCCTTTCTGGCTCGATCAATTCTATCCAGCTCTCCGTTTACATCAGGCTCCGTCAAAGATGGACTCGCAGCAAATTTGAAACGGAGCAGAGAGTAGTGGCGCTGCTGGCAAGCTCCAGAGACGAAGCGCTTGCTGTGGAAACAGGAGCATTGACTAGAGTGGCAGCGAACTGCGCGTAGAGTGCGGGTCGCCGACGAGTATGTGGAAATTGGCTGTGTTTACAATGTCTGTAGATGTGAAGCGTTTACATTTTTTCCGTGTAGCAATACTTTCAGTAAATGTTGCTTACATGAATTAGCTCCTGCATGATTAGGCTAACATTGAGTCCACCATTTTTGTAGTTCTTCAAGCAGCAGATAGGAGTCCACACCCTAACATGGAAACCCATCACATAGAACCTGCGCGGCTCACAACAGAATATCTTCTGTACTGATTCAATGCATAAGTATCATTCAGGCGTAAGTGTTCACTGCATTAACAGTTGTGCATAGTTGACCAAACTATTCAGGGCTTCAATGTTTAGGTTGGATTTTTTGCATGTGAAATGTTTCCCACCTCAAACTTGGCACTAAGGTTGGTTTCAAATCACGATCTTTAAATCTCAGATTCAGATTTCACATGGCAACAGACATGACAAGTGAGTGTTTGACATACGATGATTGTGGTTGTGAACTGATTCAAATCTTTGGCTACGATTAAAGTGCCCCATAAGATGTATAAGAAAGACTGTTTTACTACTGATCATGGTTCAACACGATTTAGCTGCGTCTGTGTAATCCAAATAATCAAAGATATTAAAAAACGTTAGTAATGCGACCGACCAGTTTGGTTTGATGAGTTTTCTCAAGTGGACTGGCCACAAGCACTTTGTCTTACTTAGAGAATCAGAAGACAGTTATATCACCTAATAAGCAGATCTTGGTCACTTGTTTGACGGGAAAGACGCTACACTTTAAGACTCAACAATGTGGTTATAATATTTCTGCAGTTACTGTGTTTTACATCGAGTGCTGCAGCTGCAGGGCTTTGCAGTGGTGGAGAGTGAGTTTGGGGTTCGTGGTCTGTCAGGACAGTCAGCCTGTGGCCTCTCTGAGGCACTGGAATGCTGAAGTTGTGGACAGGTTGATGGCCTCTCTGCCCAGTGCTGTGGTGAGCCTAGAGGGGCATCAGCCTGGTGGTGTGGAACAGGAGGGGGTTCAGATCCTCAGCATGGACGGCCCGATGGAGCGACGGCTCAGAGCGACTCCGCTCAATTTTTGGCAGCAGATCTTGCACCTGCTCGATGGCTACCAGGATCTGAGGAAGGAATACCAGATAGGAAGGAAAATGTCAACATGAGACTTCAGTACGGTGTTCGTAAAAAGGTTGCAATCAGTCTCAAGCCACCTGCTACATTTTAAATGGGACTCCTCTTTACCAACAACTCCACATGTGCATGTGATGACAGGGCTAATGCTTTTATATGGACATTATCTGAATTTAGACAAAAGAACATGTTAGACAACTCTGATTACATACATTTGTTTTGAGCAAGTAAAAACATTAAAGGAAGGGCTGGTAATTTTCAATAACTAGCATGATTTTGAAAGTAGCATTACCTCAGTGCTCCGTCTACACCCACCCCCTCCCCTCTGTGCTCCCTCAAAAGCCACGCCCCTCACTTAACGTTGCACCAGAAGCGGACCTCAGCTCATCGTTGGCATTGTGTAGAAACTACATCATCTCATGTCTCATTCAGCGGTAAGTAAACACTAAACTCTATCATAATGCATGTAAAAAAACGGTCAACGACAAACTCACAGTATAAACTCTGTCATCAGTGACATGCTTTGAGTGTGGGCTCGTGCACGTAAGGGGTAGAGAACGAGCAGGGAGACAGGGAGGCGTGATTGGTTCATCAGATTGGTACCTCGTGGCAGATATTGGTTGAAGTTTTTACAGGCTTACAATTGTTACAGATGACGGATTTTCTTCGTTCCTTTTTTAGAGCACATGAGTTATTAATGTCTGTCAGGACATAAAGACAATTTCAACCAACATCTTAAAAAGTATATCTGGAGAAAATCACCAACCCTGCCTTTAAGTGCGCCTGCGTGGACCGTGCAGGCTGCCTGTTAGCGTCGCTCTGCTCATTTCTAACCTTTTTCATACTTAACTCTTTAATTTCTACTTTTATTGTTCTACTTTTTTGGTGGCACCTTATTTTAAACTGTGCCCTCTCTATCTACGCCTTTGGAGAGAGTTTTTGGACAGTTTACAACATGGAAACTCGCTCATTCATTCTCCCCACCGTTGCAGAGCAACCCCGTATTGTTTATAGTCGGGATCAGCTGTTCGCGCTGATGCCGGCCACAACATCTACTACTCTGGATATCCCCGCGGACTTTTGGAAAGTCAAGACACACAGGGGACGTAGTGGAGGAAAGAAACAGCAAGGGAAGAGTGTGGGGCCGCGGAAACTGAGACTTAGAGAAAGGAGTTTTAAGCCGTGTCTCCCCACTCTCATCATGGGTAACGTGAGGTCCCTGGGTAACAAGATGGACGAGCTAACGGCGTTAGCCAGGAGTCAGCGGGAGTACCGGGAGTGCAGCCTGATGTGCTTTACTGAGACGTGGCTACATCAGGACGTCCCCGATGACAACGTCTCCCTGGACGGCTTCCAGACTGTCCGGGCCGACCGGGATGCCACCGAGTGCGGTAAGAAGAAAGGCGGCGGGCTCGCCGTCCTCGTCAACAACCGATGGTGTCATCCCGGTCACGTAACGATTAAAGAACGCGTTTGTTGCCTGGACATTGAACTGCTAACTGTGGGACTCCGGCCATATTATTTGCCCAGAGAAATATCTCATGTTATTCTGCTGGCTGTTTACCAACGGCGGCGTGTAACGTCATACACGCCGTCGTATCCCAACTACAGACTGATCACCCGAGTGCTCTAATCATGATCTCAGGTGACTTCAACCATGTCACTATGGCCAAAACATTGCCAACCTACAAACAATATGTGAACTGCACAACCAGAGGGGAGAAGACCCTGGACCTGCTGTATGCTAATGTCAAACAGGCATACAGCTCTTCTAGCCTCCCCCCACTGGGAAGGTCGGATCACAACCTGATTCACCTCACCCCCTGCTATGTACCCCTGGTGAATAGGAAGCCTGCCACAACAAAGGAAGTTAGGAGATGGTCTGAGGAGGCTTATGGCACACTGCAGGGTTGTTTTGAGGTGACAGACTGGCAGGCACTCTGTGATCCTCATGGAGAGGACATCGACGGGCTCACAGAGTGCATCACGGACTATATCAACTTCTGTGTGGACTGCACTGTCCCAGCAAAGACTGTCCTTTGTTATTCTAACAACAAGCCGTGGATAACAAAGGAAATCAAGGCCACCCTGAATGCCAAGAAGAGGGCTTTCAGAGATGGAAATCAGGAGGAGGTGAGAAAAACTCAAGTGGTCTTGAAAGGGAAGATCAGGAAGGCCAAGGACAGCTACAGGAGGAAGCTGGAGCGAAAACTCCAGCAAAACAACACAAGGGAGGTGTGGAGTGGCATGAAGACCATCACAGGCTTCAAAACAACAAACAGCAGGGGTGTTGATGGCTGCGTGGACAGGGCCAATAAGTTAAACTTGTTTTTGAATAGGTTTGATATGCTGAGGATGTTTTATGAGTCTGTTGTGGCCAGTGCTATCCTGTTTGCTGTGGCGTGTTGGGGCAGCAGGCTGAAGGTAGCGGACTCAAACAGACTCAACAAACTGACCCGCAAGGCCAGTGACATCATTGGGGTGGAGCTGGACTCTTTGACGACAGTGTCAGAGAGAAGGATGCTGTCGAAGTTGCGTAGCATCTTGGACAATGCCCCACACCCACTCCATGACGTGCTGGTCAAACACAAGAGCACATTCAGTGCTAGACTGATCCCTCCACGATGCACCACAGAACGCCACAGGAGGTCATTCCTGCCTGTGGCCATCAAACTTTACAACGCATCTCTCTAAGAGGCGCACATTGTATACTTGTACACTGGACTTATTTACTTATTTTTTTAATGTGCAATCTGTCTTTTAACCGGTCAACTGTGCAATATATTTATAATTGTATATACAAGCAATATGTCTATACCTGCAATTATCTACACACAAATACATACACCGTGCACTACCTGTTCAACACCTGTAAATTCATCATGTAAATACTGTTTATCTCTACCTTGTACATATGTTATTATAGATTTTACTGAGTACTTACCTCTTGCTTATTTTTATTGCTATTATTATCTCTATTTCCTACTGTGTATTGAAGAGCTACGCTGGCACCCGAATTTCCCCCCGGGGATTAATAAAGTATTTCTGATTCTGATTCTGATATCGCAGATGAAAGTTCAGACAAACTATTAACTAGTAAATTGCACCATAAATGCACAGGTAGGATTAAAGCTTCTGTTTGCAGACTACAGGTACACTCACTGATATCCTCTCGTTCAGAAAGGTTCTATAATACTGTAGTAACACTCGTGATGACCCTGTGGTCATGGGCTCACAGAGGTGTGACGATGCAGGGATGTGTTCCCTGTTGAGCTTGAGCTAAATACGTTGGAGATGTATTACTTTTAAACCACTCACCTGTGGAAACAGCGGCCTCTCGTCACGTTTGAACTTTAAGCAGTCGACGATGAGTCTTTTCATTGACTTGGGTGACGTACTAGACAGCTTGCTGAGGTCTGGAGACAAGTAACCGCGTCCAACCATAAAGATGATCTGAGAACGAAAACAAGGAGACAGTTGTCACTCGTCAGTGCTACAGATATTGGAAAAAACTGTCGATGCCACAGGTACGTGTACCTGTTATCTAGTGCTGGTGCCCAGCTCTACTCTTTCTTTTGAATACTTCACTCTCTGTTATTGCTAAACACGTGAATTCAGATATAAAAAAAAGGCCAAACTTTGTTGTTTCAGTGGGATCTAAAAATGACGGCCCTGCACCTACGTGATGTGCGTATTAATACCTCCATTTTCAGAGTTGTATTAAATACCATTTACTGCTTTTTGTTGAGTGGAACATGAACATACGGCTAAGTCTTATTTCAACATTATAAGTCGTATTAATATGTTAGTGTCATAGGAGAAAATGCCTACGTGACTGACCTGGTCTCTGTTGTTGATATTGCAGTAAGGCAGGGTCCCTGACATCAGCTCAAACAGCACCACTCCGTAGCCGTATACATCAGACTGGAATGTATAGGGGTTGGTGTCCTGCATTCGGATCACCTCAGGTGCCTTAGGAAAACAAAACAAATAAATAAAAAGAGACAATGACTGTAATGACCTTCAAAAACGGTAATAAACTAGGGTGCACTCGCACTAGGCAAAGTTGCCCCGTACGATTGTCCCGCCCTCCCCATTCCCCCACAAGAAAACACTTTCATCTAAAGTTGTCAGTGCATAAACAATGTTATTTGGTTTGCAGAGTGTGGTTACGCTCCTGTCGATATGTCAGTTTCAATTTTACAGTATTTACATTTTCTAGTTTAAAATATTCCCAAACCACGCTGCTCCCAAGAGATGCTAGAATAGAAATCTTAGAACTGAAACTTAAACATGGACTGAAAAAAACTTTTGTCTGGATAACGATGATGCAGCATTCAGCTTTCCTCATCGATCGAGTATTAGTAGGGTTGATTTTCTTATATTCCTACGGTACCGTTTTTTTTCTTCAATTTAACTGTGACTATCAATTCACAGAAAAGAGAAGTAGAATATTTATCAACATTTAGTTGGCTAAGGTGGATGATGAGGAATTGTTAATGTTTGTCTCCTATTTAAGTCCTTGTTGTTATAGTTTCAGAAAATCACTTTAGTGATATATCTTCAACCTTGTTCACACTTGCACAAAACTCCTGAAGTTTTCAGGGTGGGCTGCATGTGTGAACACCAACAGCAGAATTCTTCACTCTGACTTTATCTGGAGTTTTTCCTGCCAGCTCCCTGGTATATTTTCAGCAGCAGGTCCGACTGAGCTGATGCAAAAACACAGCAGGATATTATCAGGAGAATTCACCTCGAGCGATTGACTGTCTGCACACAACCGCTACGATCTCCGTGCACATAATTAACCTGCTGCATCACGTTTTCTGTTCGTCAGTATGTTGTTCTCCGCTCTTTTGTTGAAAGTGCGATTCTGTTGAACTACACGCAGCATTGACATTAAGGAAAATATTCTCATTATAGCATCGTATAGCGGACTCTGTTGCTTCGTCTGCCACTTCTGTGTCGTTCTTTTGACGCCATGTCTTGCCTCAGGAGACCCTTGCCCCCCTCCCATCCGAACCAGGATAGTCTCCCGCTGTGAGGTGCATATGTGAACAACCAGATCAGGAGGATTTCAGAGGCAGTCCTCCTGAAATGTTCAAGAATTTTGCAGGATTTAAAAGTTATTTGTTAAAGTAATTGGAAAAGAGAGGCTTACCATCCACAAAATGGATCCACTGGGTTGTTCGACCTGTTGAGAGCCGCTCCATCGAGACTTCACTGTGGCCAAGCCAAAGTCACCGATCTTGACGGTCCAGCCCTCGTGGAGAAAAATATCTAGCAGCCGAGCTCAGGACATATAAACAGAAGACCGGTGTACAAATTCATCACACATAATTATAATAATAGGAACATGAACACAAACATGTGTAGGCATAAAAGAGATCAAGACGACCTACTCTTACTTCTTTAAGATCACTATCCTGCTACAATGTCCCCCATTAAGGGGAACATGAGTGCTACCTTGGAGAGATGTACACAGAGCTGAAACACTTCAACCTTTAAGTCGTCCAGATTTTCATTCTTAAGCCAAAGTACTTAAAAGCACAGAGAATAAACAGCAATAATATTTCTGTTCCAGTATTTTGACTATTCTATAAACTGTATTAGTGGTTCAACATTTTCTCGCTATAGAAAAATGATGTCCCAAATTCTCATCGTTGTTATCAGGTAAGTTCACAGCTGTTGAAGGCTTCATACCTACACAGGTTTATAAGTGAAAGCTTTAATTGAGCAATGAAAGGATACTGTTTGACTTCAGATCTCGGTGGATGATGTTCTTTGCATGAAGATAACTGAAAGAGAACAAAAAAGAAAATCAAGATTAAGAGTGAGCCGTAGTTTCTGTCAGTTAGCTTTCTCAGAGGATCCTTAACATTTAGAGCGGTGTTTACTCGGTGTAGCATACTTTAAAGTATTATCAGATGAAGACCAGTTCATCAACTTGTTTATCAACAGTAACACTCTAGACCACAGACAGACCTGAAGTGTCAGGGATAAATGTCATGCAGTCATGTCAAAATCATTTCCAGTATAAACATGAAACATGAAACCCTGTCAGACTGTTACATTGTCGGCCGCTGAAATGGAATAATGGATAGAGATTGTTGCTGTCAGGTACGTAAGTGTCAGTGTTTGTCAGTCAGTTTATGTGCAGCTGTTGAATGAGTTGCATGTGTCATCACCAACAGAAATAAGAGATTGAGGTTTATTTCAATGGTGAATGGATTTTATTTCTTCTGACTGCTCAAAGCTCTTTTACACTGCAGGTCACACCTACACATTCACACACTGATGGTAGAGGCTGCTAGTGTCCATCAGTATTAACTAATCCCATTCATACACCACTTATGAAGCAGTGGGGGCAACTTGGGGCAAGCTGGGGATCAAACCCACAACCTTCTGGTTGAGACATGACCACCACAGCTATTTGTGTGCGTGATTTAAGTTTGCTGTTCTTTCTGTTAAATAAGAGGAGTCATGAATGCAGACAGTCTTATTTGAAACGCTGCATTAGTTGTGGCTTTCATAACTCAGCCTGACTGTTAGTTACAACCCACCCTGCCTCCGCTGTTGCTAACCTCATGGTTAGTTACTGAGGGAGAGCTAGCTAGCTAAACTCTAGATTGAGCGCTAATATAGAAACTCACAATGGCACAGGCGAACACAAGATGCTGAAATGCTCAGTGATTTTACATCTCTGTAACAATATAGGGGTGAAATTTGGCTGAAACTTAAAGTGAAGCAACACTTTCTAACCGTCCAAAAACAGAACTCACTCAAACGTAGTATTCAGTCTTTAGTTGTCACATGGCCTCTAATTATCACCACCTGGTGACACGGAAGAGTCTTGTAAACCTGACGCTAACCAAGCAGAGAGCTAACCTGGGGAAGCCACTAAGCGAAACACGTTGTTTGCTCCAATGTTTTTTTTATATGCCTTCAAATCAAAGGTCAATGTGAACAATCCTGGTGTGCGCTGGATTACTCCGACAGTTCTCTTATCACATGTTTACAGCTACATTTTTCCGTGTATTAAGAGAACAGTTCTGATTTTGCTTTACATGGACTTTAACATTTTGAGATGGAGCCGTTTGTTTAGACTAAGAAGGAAAAAGCTGAATCAAACAAGGGTTTTAGTTATCGTTAAATCCTCAACGAGGGAGAAAAGATGTTAAAAAGTTGTGCAGCCAGCCTCTCTGTGTCGCTTTGTTTCCCAGCAAAGCATCCAATACACAATGAATTGGGATAAATATTCAATCGGCTCAGGTTGCGTGCAGTATGTGATGGTGGCGGCTGCACTCGTGGTAATATTGTCGTGCGTTTCAGCATTTTGTACAGGTACATTTGTCGCACTGGAGTAAAAGACGCAGCACACTCTTTCAATGAACAATTAGGTATTCAAAGTGCGTCTTACGCACTTGATTTTACGCCAAGTGCAGCAACGCTCTTTACTTCTGCTGGGGTCTAGAGGGTCAAACTGATTTTAAGATAGATTATGAATCGTTAATGTGTCGTTTCCAAAGGATAATTTAAAGCTCTCTAAAAGGTTGTGTCCTGTGATTATTAATCTGTATAGTGATGCACAAAGTGTCTTTAGTAGTGAAAAGTGAAATTTAATCAAGCCTTAAGTCTTACTCCATGCCCTGTGCCGTCTGTCTGGCCACATCGATGCGACGCATAGTGTCAAACTTGGTTTCCGTGACGTGCAGATGGCGGTACAGGCTGCTGCCTTCACACCACTGCGTGATGATGGCAAAGTTGGGCTTAGTCATGTAGCCCATGAACAGCAGGATGTTGACGTGGCGGGTCTTCCTGCAGAGAACATCAATGGCAACAGTGTAAGATATTCCATTTGCCCACTCACAAACAACACATCAATGTAACAGCAACATGAATCAATCAATCTTTATTTGTATAGCGCCAATTCATAACTAGTGTTATCTCAAGACGCTTTACAAAAAGCAGGTAAAGGACCTTACTCTTTGTCTATTAATATTACAAAAGAGCAGGTAAAAAGACCATGCTCATTGTTATGTTACAAAAAGCAGGTAAAAGACCTTACTCTTTGTCTATTAATATTACAAAAGAGCAGGTAAAAAGACCATGCTCATTGTTTATGTTACAAAAAGCAGGTAAAAGACCTTACTTGTTGCTATTTTACAAGGACCCAGCTTAATCCATCATGAGCACTTTAGCAAAGCAGCAAAAGCTACATTGGTCAGAAAAAACTGCCTTATTAAAAGGCAGAAATCTTCGGCGTGAAGTGGCATCAATGGAGTTAATATTATTTTAAGAGATATAAAAGACATTTCTCCATGATCGATAAAATGCTGCAGTTAAAGGTTTCCATGTTTTTATGAAATAGAAAAGACTCTGAGGTATGTAAAAAAAAGAGGACAGTGATTCTCACCTCAAGACCTGCATTTCATTTTTGAAGGCCTGTAACTGCTCGGGTGTCGGCTCTGTGACTTTAAGGATCTTGATGGCCACGTCTCCGTGCCACTTGCCCTTAAAGACTGTTCCGAAAGATCCGGCCCCTATTCTCTTCTGAATGTTGACTTCTCGCGAGTGGACCTCCCAGTAGTAACTCGAGTCTCTGTAGCCCCCTCGGTGCTAGAATAAATGTTTACATCAATGAGTATTGAGGTAAGGATTTTTCTATCTCTATTCGTCAGTCTAAGGGTCAACAGACTCATACCACTTTCTTTTTATCGTCCGATGAGGAGGACTTGCGCTCCTTGTGCTCTGAGGGAGACTTGGGGGGCCTCCTACCAGGTGAGCCCAGGTTAGACGGTGGGCTAGTGGAGGGCTTCGGCGAGGGCTCAGGACCTGCAGGAACAGGAGACAGGATAAAGGTGTACTTAAGGAGAATATTACACGACAGAGAGAAGGAATGTTTATTACAACTTAAAAAGAAAAAAACGTACCTATTGTGTTGTTCATTTTTAGTGCTTCCTGAAAAGAAGAGGAAGGACAAACTTTAAGTGTTTATTTCTTATCATACACAGGTTAGTAAAGTTGTTGAATCAATGGTTTTTCATGAGTAAGAATAACATTTTCATAAACTGGACAGATGTGAAAACAGCCTTTCTATGAAAGAAAGGACGCAGATATCGCACAACTGAAGTTTAGACTTGTAATGTTTATTAAGAATAGTAAAAGCTTGACATGTCTGATGCACTGCATGAAAGGTGTAAACGACTGTATATGGTATACAAGTTCAATCCTGACAACAAACCGGCCCAATCAAAACATGGTCGATGAGGCAACACTGACCTCTATGATGCTGACTCCAGCAGGGCCCACTGTGCTGACCATATGAACATTAGGTGTGGAGGTGGAACGATGCCTTTGTAGAGACTGGCCGTCTCCAGCCGGCAAGGGGAAGTGGAAAGCCGATGTCGGGGACAAGAGGTCCATCCTAGGAGAGGACAAGAATCGGTCAAAATGATATTCCACTATCACTAAAAGTATCCTACTCTATGTGTTTGGATATAACTGTCTTAGTATGTGTGCTTACCCAGAAGGCTCGGGGGTTAAGGCTAGGTTGCTCTGCGAAGGGGAGTTATCTGGCAATAGTATCTGTGGGTACTCATATGTGCAGGTAGTGGAATCAAACCTGGACAAACATGAGGGGGAAGGGGATGGGACAATTAAAATGTATCAACATCATTATTGTTTATCATCTAAATCTGTCAATCTTTCCTAATCTGTAATGTAAGCATGTTTCTCCCGCTCAGAGTCTGCATCACCAACAACAGTGGAAAAAGTTTTGTTCTTTCTACACTCAGTGTTTACTTGTCCGGTCTTTATTCTTTATCTCTGTGCCTAAATATTCCAGTTTGTAGAGTGATTTTTAAAACAGAAGCAAACCAGCAACTAACAAAACAAACAAACAATAAATAGTGGACAAACTGTGGAGGACGGTAAAATGTGCTTTCAAGCTGCTAAGTGGACTTTGAGTTCACATGCAGAGCGCTGCTGGAAGTGCCTTCAACAACCTGGATGCACTGTGCACGTGCAGCCACCTCTTCTCCTTTCAGCATGTGTTTGATTGATATTCTCGGGCTCAAATGACTACAGCTGCATATCTAAGTCCTCATCCATAACTACTTCTGCAATTATAATTCTGAATGCAGTTGTTGGTGTTTGTAGTGTCTTGTTTTGTGGCTTGACTACCATTCAAGGAAAACAGAGACTGCATCCTGAAATATCCTATATAGAAAAAAAACATTTGTGGTTTGATTTAAGTTGTTTTAATAAATGTTTATATATGCTGGCACTATTTAATTACATTTATCAGTATCACACAATGGTGGATGATTTGGGAATTTGTTGCAGTCAGGTAAAAGTGATTTGAAAATCTGCAAAAGGTCTAGTTTTGGTTGCAGTTGTTCCAGGAGTCGAGTTAAAATCTTTGAGTATCTTGAGAAATGGATGATCCAAAACCAAGTTACTTTTGTTTAAAATAGGGCAGGACATCATCCACGGTTCAATACGGCCTGTGAGTCCATGTGCTGGGATAAGGATAAAGGATCTGCTAAAGGTCACATATTATGCATACACTTCACCATGTTGTTCTAACACTAGTCTGTCTACAAACTCCCCAATAATGAGAAAAGCCCATCCTCTCTGTCTTTTGTCTGCTCCACTTTTCAGAAAATGTGTGCTCAAACAGGCCGTTTGGCGATTTTCCCTTCATGACATCACAAAGGGCAGTAACCCCTCCCCCAGCTGGGTGACACTCCAACAGCTAGGTGTTTGTTCTGCCCTCTGAGTTTGCCTTTTCACCGTAAACAATAGGACATGGAGCGAGAAAGCCCAATCCGCCCGAACCATTCCATAGAGGGGTGTGGTCAGACACAGCTCATTTACATTAAAAGCTACAGACACAGAAACAGCCTGTTCTGAGCAGGGCTGAAATAGAGGGGTTTATAGGCATGATCAAATACAGGATCAGAGTGGATTTAGAACAAGAAACTTCACAGACATGTTTTTGGGGAGCTCTGAGACTTATTTAAACTGGTTGAAAAGGAGGAGAATATGTGACCTTTAAAGTAACACAGTGGTTTGAGGACTCTTGCGGACTGAGCTTTAAGTTAAGGCAAAGAGTAGGTTGGTTAACAAAGTTTTAAGTTTGTTAAGATGGTCTGTCCAAAAAGTTCAGAAACATCTCCATGAAAGCTGACAAGAAACTGAATCAGGCACGTTGTGTTTGAAGCCATGCTCCCAGGTGAAGGAATCCCTCAATGCACAAAAATAACGCTGACTCTGGCTGGCATGGAATGACAGGAAATAAATGTGATGCCCTACAAAGTACTGACGTCTTCCTCTACTCACCGTTTGCTCACTGTATCCATGTCCACGCACACAGTAGGGACCTTGCTACTGCAGTGCTGGTGAAATTTATATCCACATGTCTGACATCTGAAGCCGTTAAAAAGAAACTTGTGGCAGAAATCACAGTAAGCCAGCTTGAAGAAGGTTTTCCGTACCTGGACAGATGAAGAGGTAACAATAAACATTTCAGATGTAGAAACGAGTATGTTGACATTCAGGCTGTGTGTTGGACAGTTACTTACAAAGTTGTGCATGGTAAGTGGAATATCATCTAAGACCTCAACTAAAAGCTCCTCTCCGACCAGAGGAGTGATGTCTGTGTCCCAGTCTGTCAGTCTCTTACGGCTGGAGAGGACGAGACAGGAGAAAAACGTTGATGAGAAAAGATAGTCTACACATTTTCAGTTCAAAAACAGTTAAACGATTCCAAAAACGTTAGGCTGTAATTACTTTGTATTTAGAATAATGTGTGACTTAAGATTTCTTGAGATAATGTTACGGAAGCGGTGCCTTCTTATTGGTCGATATCGACAAATATTGCATGGTGTACTCATCGTTGTTTGAAAATGAGATGAAGATCTAATTTGTTGTTCATTCTATCTTGACGTGCAGTTTTTTATAGGATGTGCATTGATGATAGCTGCGTCACATGCAGTGCTGCGCTCGTTTTTTTAGGTTTAATCTTGTGTGTCTAAGTGTTTGTTGTTATATTTTTGTCATAAGAGTTCATCACCACTACCTCAAAAACATAGTTGACTTATTTTTTATTCAGTGATTATTTTTATATATTTAAATTTGTTCACGTATTTATTTTGTTTGGTTTGATTTTCAAAGTGTTAAGAGTGTTTAAGTTGAATAAATGCATATGATCGGGTTTGATAATTGTGATCCCAATATCAATCAAAATAATCGTGACTGTGATTTCTACCATAATCGAGGAGCCCTATTTCACAGTACAACACCGATAAACTTCAGAGATATAAATCTGTTCGTGTAGGACGCACAAGTGATTGTGAATCTATTTCACCTGCTTTGGTGCAAAATAATCTGACAACAGGTGCAATGGAGAGGCCAAGGCAAGACAACCCCCCAAAAAAGGGAAAGGTTTTGCATGTAGGGGCCACAGACAATTTTCTCTTTCCTCATCCTTTCTGATTGATCAGTGTCTGGAAATAATATGTGGGTAGATTAATCGGTTGGCGAGTCCATTTCAGAGGGCCTATACAATTAAAGTCATTTATAAAATATATGCAGAGTTTCAAGCATGTGTAGTGTAGCTTCAGCTTCTTTCTCCTGCTCCTTTGCTGTCTGCATGTTGGAGCATCGATGGGGCACGTTGACAAACACCAACATGTGCACACAGACACAAGAATGGCAGCCACCATGCACATCTGTTTACTTTTAGTGCAACAAAACACTGTCCGTTTTTTGTTTTGAGTTTGTTATGTCTTAATGCAGGGCGGTTCCAAAGGGTAGCAGGGGTGGCCAAAGAACAATGTTGCACACCTATTGCCAGTGTGCCATTGGTTAAGCTCCCAGGTGCTTAAGTTTGCCGCCCACTGATGTACGCATGTCCTGCATGACAAAGGCATTGATGCCATTGACTGGCCCAGTTGTTCCCCTGACCTAAATCCAATTAAGCATCTATGGAACGTTATATACTGGTGCATCCAACACCGCCAAGTACCGCCACAGACTGTCAAGGAGCTCACTGGTGCCCTGACCCAGGTCTGGGAGGAAATACCCCAGGACACCATCCGCCGTCTCATCAGGGGCAAACCCAAACGTCGTAGGGAGTTCACACTGGCACTTAGGGGAGGTACACATGACTGGGTCTCATTATGAGTTGCTGTGATAAAATTCACACAAGCCTTTGATGTCATTTTTTTAATTTGATTTTGGATGGGTTGATGACTTTGGTTTCCATTGACTGTTGTTACGTCATTTTATTCTCAACAAATTAAACAACGGTATATGGACTTGAGCTTATATAGCGCTTTTCTAGTCTTCTGACTACTCAAAGCACTTTTACACCGCATGTCACACCTACACATTCACTCCCATTCACACACTGATGGCAGTGCTTGCTATGTAGGGAGATCATCAGAAGTAATTAATACGCATTCATACGCCGCCGACGGAGCAGCAGGAGCAATTCGGGGTTAAGTGTCTTGTCCAAGGACACATCGGACATGATGCCCGCAGGAGCTGGGGATCGAACCCTCGACCTTCCGGTTGAGAGACGACGACTCTACCACTGAGCCACATCAGTTGCACATCATAAATTTCTAACTTTCAACTTCCAACAACCTGTTCATGAAGATCTGATGTGTGATTGAAGTGTTACCATAAATCATTTTGAGCAGTGTATATAAACATAAACCAAACGTACAACATATATATAGCGCAGACATTTATGGCAGTTGCTTACTGCTAGATCTTTGATGCAGATAACACGTCATTCAAAGCATGATATCTATACAGTAGGGAGGACATTCAGTCATCTTATAATAATAATAAATCTTACCCTTCAAGAAGGCGAAATACAGCGCAGCACTCCTGGCTCAGGCCTCTCACTTTGAGGGCTTTATCTAAGCTCTCGTGCACAGTTTGTCCCTGGCGAACATTCACCTGAAAATACAAAACTTTATTTAAACAAGTGTGACATTGAAATGACAGTCATTGGCCCGGCACATTCATGTAACACGGAGGCATACTGTAAGTACTGATAAGTAAAAGTGACCACTGACATTGAGCTTTGTTGACCCACCTGACTATCTGTGTTGTGACAGACGCTCAGTCCAGAGTACCAAACATTGTTTAAAATACTGCCACATTAATAACAACGACATCGCTCAGACTGACTACATGTGAGAAACTACAGCCGATTAACAAACTAGACAGTACAGAATCTAAAGTGCTCATAACTCTGGATATTGTTTCCAGGTCTTGTTAATTATGAAATTAAACCTCATTAAAGAAGAACAGTAACAGCAGTAATTGTTTAAAACAGCAGAGCCACTATAAAAACTACAAGTCTGAAATGTGTATATAACAAATGATATCAGTGACACAAGCAGACATCTGACAGCGTTAGTCACTCGTCCTGCCTTCTGTTCTCGTCCCTCTGTCAGCTGGGAGAGTTCAAATCACTTTATTTATCCGTCAGGAACTTCAGTTGTGTAAAAGAGCATCAGTGCGCATACAGCTCGGCACAAAAACACACACATACAAGTGGCTGAATTAAAAGCATAAATAATTGTTATGAGATAGGAGGAGTTAGGAGGAGCTGATTTAAACAGTAGAAAAAGGAGCACACTCAAACAATAACAACTCTTCAGGTGCACAACCTCAAAAAGACTTAGAGTCAAAAAGTCAGCACACTGGATGCCCTTTGAAGGTCTTTAATCTGTGTAGAGCAGCAGCGTACAGACCAGCAACTGATGCTTTTCAGCAAAGAGCCTTCATCAGTACCAGAGAAGAAAAAACATTGATAATAAACTGAATATGTTAAAATGTGTTATAACCACAAATAAAATCCAAAGAGAGACAAAAAGCTCATAATGACAGTCAGGATCAACAAGTCACCGAGTCATCTCGACATTTTAAAAACGGTTTTCCAGTCCTGAAGATGGTTTTTAAAAGTCATTATTTGTAGAGTTGAGAAACGCTCAAAATAAAATGTTTCTAGTTGCAGTAAAAATGTAGAAAGTGAATGATGTTCAAATCTGTCTAATTAATAATTCTGTGAGCTGAGAAAACAACACCTTTGCTCTAACCGAGGCAATGAACAAATGAGCTTTTACGTTGTATTGATTTTAATTTGAACAGGGCACATTCTTTTGTACGATGCACGGTGCATCTGCACATGAACGAGGTAGGAAAGGAACCACCTCCGCCTCGTTCTGAGCCAGGAAAAACCCTGAATGTGCAAACAGGCCTTTGATGTCTGATGAGACCAATATAATAAGCCAAACAAACCAAAAACAGTGTCAGGTACCATCTGTGAAACCTGACACCAACTGTTGGAGAGCGTACTCATTGATAAGCTGTGAAAGATGTCACATTTTGTGTGAAAAACTTCACTTACTGCTCACAGTGCTGCACGGGAGATGTTATACTCGGCGATCGCGCAAACATTTTGTTACAGCATACTCATCCCTTTTAAAAATAAGCATGTTTTTAAAACAAGAGCTGCTGTGTGGTCGATAAAAAGCCAAACTTCTTACCACTGTCCTCTGCTTGTTTGGGAGGTAGACTCGGATAGTGCCCCCACCTCGGGGTAGATCCTCCGGACTAGTCTCTCCCGAGGAGGAGTAGGAGGAGGAGGTGGAGGACATGATGAGAGGCAGGATGAGCAAGGGGACGCAGCAATCAGACACCACAACCTTGGGAGTGCTTCATGCACAGTGAGATCCAGAAGAGTAAGTCCTTTACTTAGAACCTGCAACAGCATAGACATCCTTCAGTGTGGAGACAAAATACCACAAAATAAAGTAGAACCGATTGTTGTGATAGAGTCCTCTGTAATCTGTCCTAGATGTTACGATACCACTGCTCGAGAAATGAGAAATTAACTGTAAAAAGCTAACTCTATTTAAAGCCAGAAGATATGATCAGACAAAGAGGAATGAAACTTCTCTGCTGCCTCTCGTCCTGAGCACATTTAAGATAAGGCATGACATTTTTTTTACTGTTTACAAATGTTCACTGTGATGTATTCCTTTGATTTCTTTTTCAAATGTTTTTAAAAAACAAAGCAGATGTGCAGGACTATAAACACATATAAATAAACATGTTATACACAGGGCTGTGCACTTAATCCTGATCTTATCCGTGTGTTTATTGCGAAGGGTCAAAGTCTAGCTTTATTGCAATAAATCAAATAAAAAACGTTACTGTAGTCAAGTAGTGCTTTCCGACTCTGCAGGTGTACATCACACCTACTGGATGGAGGCGTGAGTATAATGCTCATGCTTTCAGACCATTCGGATGCAGTCAAGATGAAGCTACAGCTACCCTTGGATTGTTTTTAGTGCCAGTTTGGTGAAGGGAAATAAAAAGTTTTGGGGTTTTTATTTTGGATTCAGGAGACACATGTTGCAAGCACAGGTATTGTATAAAACATTAAGAACAGCAGATAGCCAGAAGAAATGAGTTATAGCTTTATGCACTCTGCTATCGCACATATTTTTCATATCGTGCAGGCCTAGTACACACACATGTACGCACACATCGTCTTAGAGCTAAACTAACATACATATTTACATACAGACAACCCCCGACCCCTACTCAGAAGAAAAAGGAAAAGGGAGACAAAAAAATGAATGAATAGATATCTTAAATAAATGACAATATGCATTTGCTAAATTCTTCACTAATTATTGCAATTAAAAAAACAGGATCTTTTTATTTAGGATATATGCGACCTGCTAGAAACACTAAAACTTTAACTCAAGGCGACTGGTGCCCCCAAAGCTGAAACTTTAAGTGTTTGATAACTGCATTCGAGTGATCAACGTAATGTGTAAATCTATATCTATCCATCTCTACAGATTAAACACAGATCTAAGAAAGACCTCGGTTGATATATCGGTATCAGATTATTTTCTCTCCCTAATATTGATATTGTTATCGGCCCAAAATTACCAGATCTGTCGAGCCCTACTCAACATTTTTTTATAAACCAGAACTTTATGGTATTTTTAGAAGAGCAAATATTTGCAGGTGTTGTTTATTAACAAAATAATTAACAAAAATGATCCACTGGCCCAACTACTTAGGCAACGCACAGCAAAAAGAAATTGCTTCACATCAAGCAGAAAACAGTTTTACAAAGTCATCCATATCAGTGAAGAAGCAGAGTGGGGTTTTCATTCACAACTTCACCAACTACCATGGTGCATGTGAAACACGTTAGTCTAATAAAGTTGATCTTCATACTTTAAGTGTTGCTGGAGCATTTTGACCTCTTCATCCATATCAGTGAAGTTCATAAATAAGGTATCGCCGTGTGACATTACCTGGCCCCTACAACATTTATTTGTAATGCCACATAAAAGCGATTAAATTGGAAAAGTAGAGGGCACCGATTAATGGCAATTCAAAGTGCTCAGGACTATTCAGAGTATAAGGAAAAAATCAACATAATGAGAACTGTGTGGAGGGGGTCATGAAGTCATTTAGCCACAATTAACCATCTGGTTTCTTCAGCTTCCACTAAGGGAGCAAAAATCTGCTTTTAAATTTGAAAGAAATTAGAATTTGGCAATTATCCTGATAATTATCAAATATATGAAAAATGTTACAATGATGACATCTCTAGTCGTATCTTTTTTTTTTGTTTCAAGACAAAATCAAGTACAACAAAAGACACAAACTATACATCCAGTGTTTCCCACACATAGACAATACTTGAGCGGGCCGCTTAAGTAATCTCTTTTACTCTCCTCACAGCTCTGCGCAAACCTGAAGCTTCTCATGGCTTCATTTTAAAAATGTTAATGTGCAGCTGCTTGCTGCTGGTTCTGTGCTGGACTCCTATAAATAACAGAATATCGAGTGGAACTTTTCAAAACGCGAGGCGTAGTCGTCGTGTTTGGGTTTGTGCGTGGATAAATTGAGCAGATGAAAGTTGTTTGTTGCAAAAACTAAGTTTAGAGGGGAAACGTATATTAATACAAAACTAATATTAAAATATACATTAAGATAAGAGTAAGAAAAAATGTTGATTCCCCTCCCCCCCTCCCCCCCCCCATACTCCACCGCCCAGGTGTCTCGTCATTCTATGGGAAACACTGACATCTATGTACAACTATATACATAAAAAACAGAAAAACAGGGTTACAGTAACAATTGTTCACAAATATCCAGGGTTTATTTGCTTTTTTATCTTTCAGTCCATGTAGTGTTTGTAGGTAGTGTTCCATTTCTATTTTGAATTGTTGTATTTAGGGTATTTTCTGATTCCATTTACATTTGTGAATAAAATATTTCCCATACAAAATAAACAAGTTTAACATAAATAATGTTTCGCTGTCAGTCCCACTCATGTTATAAAAAAGATGATGTCCTTTTCCTTTAATTGAACACTTAAACCAGTCTTTGTTTTAAAGAAGAGCTCTAAATCAAAATATGCGAACATGCAAGCAATCATAAAATAAGTGAATAATAGAGCTCAACAGTGACCGCCCACTTTTTCGGTGGCTCTTGTTCTGGAAGTAAATTTCCCCGTTCAAATCCTCCCTTAAGTTTTCACAAAATCCTTATATCAAGAGATTAGCGCATGTAACCGTGACAACCAGCTACCCCAATACTCGTGACTATAGTAGATTTCATTCGGCACCAAAACGGCATTAAAAATGGAAAAAAGGCAAAGGTACAAGACTGTGTACATAATTTTCGTCCGGAGTCAAGGAACTACCCATCCCACAATCCATTGCAAATGAAATCGTTTCTTCTTTAAAGTAACTTTTGACATTGTTATAGTGTTTATACTGTTAATGCAAGTGTTGTAGTTTGTGTTGTGGAAATTACAAACTTCATTCACTGCGGCATGACAAGGTAATTAGTACATTTCGTGTTAGCTTACTAACTAGCTAGCCTGCTAGCGAAACTTCTCTGTTCGCATACGGCGCCGAAAACATTGCCATGGTAACAGCAAGCTCAACCAATCAGAGATGTCTCTGTGGCACTCTATGATTGTGGGTAGTGTAGTTCTTTGCCCTGATATTGCGAATAAATCTTGTTTTTCTTAAAACAAGGTTGATATCAGACGAACGTGTGTCTCCTACCATCGTTTCACACTCAGGTAGCTTGTGGTCAGTCTACCTTGGATGGATATGACATTATGGCTAATAATCAAATCCGCTATGGAGAAGATAGGAGTTTTACTTCTCGAACCACACTGTTGAGCCCTATACTTTCAAGTTTTTCGTCACAAAAAACACAACTTTTCATCATCTTTAGTCATATCGTCCAGCCCTAGGTCTCACCATTTGACAATACCTGACCCCTACAGCAATAATTTGCGATGCCACATATGATGGGGGCACGATGAATGGCAATTTAGAGTGGTTAAGACTATTGAGTATAGGGAGATATAAACATAAAGAGAACTGTGTGGTGGAGGGGGGAGAGGGGTTATGCAGCTCCATACTCAACACTGCCCTTACTTGTATGAAGAGAAGCTACAAAAAAAATGCTGACAGCTGAGCACAGACAGCAACACGTCTCACATAACAAGAATCAACATCCTGCATGATAGCAAATACAGACAACGAGTCGTGAAGGACTCTTAATACTGCTCACACAGGTAAAAAGTTAAACCGACTGACTTGAATTAAAGTCATGCCTGGCTTTAGAGAGGTAGCAGATCTCAACGTAACATCTGTGAAACTTAACGAAGCTTAACGACGTGTGCAGCTACCTTTACTTCACTAAATATTTAAATGTACTCTTAGTCATGTCTCTTAACATACCTGGATGAACTTTGAGTTGAAGTTAAACCCAAAACGAAGACGGTTAAAAGTTTCACACTTGCGTGATGCTAATGGTAGCTGACGTTAGCCGTTTATTAGCTTAGCATGGGATTTGACATTTGTAGTTTTGGGAGGCCGTGTTTCTCTCTGGTTTCGCAAGTTTACGACTTAAACTGGACTCACTTTTACATTTGAACGCGGATAGGTTAAAGTTGAAATAATTGTTAGGAATATTCCTGACGATACATAGTTTTAAAAGCTTGTGTTAATTCCTCCCAACTCGACTTGACGCGGTGCTAGCTATCTTGCTAAATGCTGAGTGGAGATTATGTAGCTAACTCGGAGGCTAAACATACGCCTGTGGGTGTACTGTCGAAAAGTGCTACCCATCTAAAATGTGCCACCATGCGACTCTGCAGTACAGTGAACATTACTTGATCTGGGCTAGAATATCATTATTGCTCGTTATTATTTTTTCTACTGAATTGTTAATTATTAATTTTCATTATTATTATTGTTGCATTATTTGTTATTATATGCTTTGGCAATTTATTTACACATTCATGCCAATAGTGAAGGCTGAAACAGTTGTTTAAATGTATTTTCTTTACATGCACTCTGAGAGTATATTTATAAAAACTAAGGTTTTTCATTGTCAACTGCACAGCTCCTTCATTGCACATTTTGTACTTTTTGTTTCTTATATTTTTAAAACGTGTAAATTGTATACTATATATATTTGTAATTGGTTCTTATATTTCATTATTCAAGTTCTTGCTAGTTTTTCTTTATTTCCTTTGTTAACTGTTTTGCACCAATACCCCAAGACAAATTCCTTGTATTTGTAAATGTACTTGGCAATAAAAACCGATTCTGATAAAGCTAATTGAATTGAATTGAAAGGATTCCTCTAAAACCTTTAATAAAGGATTTATCACAAAGTATCCTTAAAGTGTAAATGCAGTGAGTAGTGGTGCTTTAAAGGTTTTGTGTACTGGGAATAATAGTAATGATAATAAATTAGACTTATGCAGCAATTTTCTGAACACTCAAAAACAAAACAAATTAATGTAAACAGTACAAAGGAGGAATAGTCTAAGAGAAGGAGAATGAGTTTGCTAGTGATTGTAGGCAGGTCACATTTCAATAATATAGAAACAAAACTTGCTGCCTATACAGTGACAATGAAAGTGTAGTGAGTAGAGCATAAACTTAGTTATTTTGTCCTTATAGCATAATTTATTAGGGGATACAGGGAGCTTCTGCTGTCGTTTTGCGCTATGGGGGAATGTTTCGACAAGGTAGCACATTTCGCCATAACACCGGCTAACGTTAGCCAACTGGGGGGGGGGGGTTACCACCGCGTCAGCTTGTTGCCTTCGGACATACACCTCATAATACTTGATTTATGTATTAATAAGCGTAACACAACAAGGTACAGTTGTTACTACACGATAACAGCAACACTACCTTGCATCAAAATGTTTTATCATAATTCGGATACAAATTAAACTCTTACCTGTAGCAGCCATCTTGAATTCTCTCTCAATCTGAAGTCGGATCTGTCAAGAAGTTCAGGGGGGGAAAGCGGAAAACCTCTCGGAACTGCTTCGTCTTGATTGGTCGATTTATTCCAGCTGCGCTCTCATTGGATGACACAACACACAAGTCACGGGTGGGAGTAGTGGTGCGTTCACGTGCTGCTCGGTTGGTCCATGTTTCCGAGTTGGGAAGTCGTTCTTCCGACTTCAGTGTGTTCACGTGATTTCAGTTCGGAAAGTCGGAATGATGTTACAGCAAAAAAAAAAAAAAAAAAACAGCGTTGATGCTACGAAGAAGATCCGTGAAATGTGACTCTTACAAGTTATATATTAGCAAAAAGTTGATGTGTAATACGTTAATAATAAAAAAGTATGTTAACATTAACTAAACATATTTTGCCCCCCAGGTGATAGCGATTCAGACGTCAAGTTGGTTAATCGGGCACCTAATTCTTTTCCGAGTTGTTGTTCCGATTTGAGCAGGTGTTCATGCGCATTTTACATATCGGAAACTCGTTTTTCCGAGGTGTCCGATACCACATGAATGCAGCATAAGGACTCGTGTTTTTCGTCATGTAAATACGCTACACTATTCATGTCGCAGCACGGATGTTCCCCTACTTATTTCAATAACACCCGTAAATATACATTAATTAATACATCCTAAGCTACATTAAGGAGTATGATCTTTGATGTTTTTTCTTTTTATAAACAGGAAGTACAGGAACAAATGCAGGTGATTGGATACACAATTTATTACAAAACACAATCATTGTAGAAGAGCATGTTTTGAATGAATGGGTTTGTCAAAAAAGTCTCAATATACTTCAAAAATACTGTTTTCTGTAAATGGGACTCAAAACAAACAAAAAAACTAGCCTTGTATTGTTTACAACAAACTACCCCAACAAAACGCCACCGTCCTTTTAGAAGACACTTTATTAAAATACTTCTGTAAAACATTTGTTTAGTTTTAGAGTAGGTGGAAACCGTTTTCCTATGCCTTATTAGTTTACTCTTGCACGCTGAGGAACCTCCTTTTCTTCGCCGTGTGTGTATATGCATGGTGACGCCACTCGACATCTGCGGTGCTCTCGTTCTCCAGGGTGCCGAGTTTGATCATATACACTAAGAGAGAAAGAAGAACACATGTAAACGTCTTAAACATTAACATTTAGAAGCAGTACACAACAGAGAAATTAGACTCAACATTTTCCACACATACAAGCTAAAAAACTGTGGACTTAAAACAGTAATCCTTATTTCACATTGGTTATTGTTCTGCCTTATTCATTAATCGTTACCTCATTATAGATAAAGTGCAGGATTATTATATTCATGCACTGCAATTCATTGTCTGTTTCTACCTCTACATTTATTTTCATGTTACCCTCATTCATGTAATAAGCAACGCCGAAAGGAGTTATGACGTTGGGAAGCAGGGAGTCAAACTCAAGGTTTTGGCTTAAGGCAAAAATCTCTGGGGGTGGGTACACACCAGTCCAAGCATCGGGGGTTGGGGCGTCAGATAGTGCTTTCAAACTTGCAGAAAACTCCTGAACAAATCCTGATATTTCCCGGAGGAGCTGTATGTGTGAACGTAAAAAGCCACATTTTTCAATTGGACTTCACCCGGAGTTTCTCCTGCCAGACCCCTAGTATTTTTTCCATGACAAGTTTGAGTGAGCTGATGTGAAAACACTGCATCTCGAGCCAGTGGGAGGGGGAGTGACATTTATAGACTGTGACTGATGCACAGTGCATAGAGTGTATGCACGCGACCACTACGATCTCCGTGCACGTAATTAAACGGCTGCATTACAATTTCCGTTCACCAGTATGTTGTTCTTAGCTCCTTTGTTGATAGTGTGATTCTGTGTTACTACAGGTAGCTTTGATATAAAGGAAAATATTTTCATTATAGCATCGTACAGCGGACTCTTGCTTCCTCCCGCTGTGAGGTGCATATGTCAGGAGAACAGCAAGGTCAGGAGAATTGAGGAGCAGTCCTCCTGAAATTATCTAGATATTTTCAGGAGTGCATATGTGGCTCTGGTTGGTGTGGAGTAAAAAGCAGCGTCAGATCTGCTCGGCGCTTGTAGAAGGCTTTTTGCCCGATTCTACATTGGGGAAAGAATTCACTCTGATTGGCTCTCAGTCAGCGACCCGGGGCACGAGAAGAGAAATGAAAGTGACAACGGTAAACAAAGACAAGTCAAGAGGGCAAGCACAGACGTCTCTTCTCATGTAACCCCCGTAACATCTCCTTATCTTTGGACATTTTCTCAAGTCGAGGCAATTATGAGGGCGTCCATCAGAAAAATGATTAACGAGTGTATAAACCCTGCTCTCGTGCAAGTGCAGGCTGCACAAACTAACTGGCAGTTTTCTGCTACCAGTTCGGCGTAAACAGTGAGACCTTTTGGGCCGACAGCGGCGGACTCAACAGGACGTTTTCGTCTCAGCTTGTTCTTTGTCGTCAGTTTGGTGTCTTAACCGATCAGTACTTACATTTCATCTCAAACCTGGGTCCTACTTCTGTCAGCTCAATGTTCCTGTGGTCTGTTTTTTTGTAGGTATGATGTCTGTGATTAAAACAGGAAAAATAAAAATTAAATGATGTATGTCAAAAGCACAAATATCTGTATGGCATCTGCATTGTGAGAGTCCTCTCACACTGACCTGAAAGTGATGAAGTCTTCTTGGTTGGCGAATGTGATTACACGCCTGCTGTCCTCCTTCGGCACTGGAAAGAGATACTTGAGGATATTTGATACCTGTACAAGCAGAATTAATTAGTAGTAGCACAAACAAGCGTTATGATAGACATCAGAATATCCGTGTCATGTCTACAGAGCATGGTCCAGCACTCACTCACCCTCTTGCCGAGACGGGAGGTGAAGTTGTGAAAAATGAGGTGAGGGTAGGCCTCTGACATCGTGCCTATGTCTGGAACATCGTGCCTCATTACCACGTTGTACAGTGTGAAATAAGCCGTGGGTCCAAATGGAAGGTGGCACACCACCAGGCCATCTGTAAATATAGGAGCAAGAACAAATCAGATACTTCAGTTCATGTGCAGTTTCATTCTACTGTCTCTCATTACAGGGGGGAACTCTGTTTAACATCACATTACTTTCTGATTGTCCTTTTTACTGCTCGTCAGCCACAGAAGTAAGATTTCCAAAAGGTAAAGTTTTAGGGATTTATTTACAGAAAAGCCTTTGAAATGCCAGGTTATTGTAGTACAGATCAAATAATTCAATCATGCAGTTTGGGAAAAAGTTTGAATTTTCCTTGACGCCTCTGTCAATCTCATATGAAGTGCTGAGAAGTCTATGGATACAGCCATCTTAAAAAGTGCTTCAAATATACGAGCTGCTCGCATCATTTAAAACTCTGCTGCTCGCTTACAACTGAGCGACAAAAACGGCTCCTCTTTACCTGAACTCTCTCATCCAGGTCTACACTCCCTCCAACCCACGGGTCTGATCCAACCTTCACAACAAGTCTCTAGCTACACTCTTCACCTCTGTCGCCCCCCGGTGGTGAAACGGTACTTAACTCTATTGGATCTGCAGAGTCCATTTGCACCTTTAAAAAAAGCTAAAGTCCCAGCTCTTCTTGAACACCTACACACATCATGATGTTGATGTTACTGACAATGATGATATTTAGGACGGTTTGGATGCTGGTTAGAATTCCCATGAGCAGCTGTTCATGTTCGGGATGATGATATATTGTGTTATGGCTCTTCTAATTTGTTCTGAGTTACTTTTCCTTGTATGTCAAAACACATTGTAAACCAGTGTAATTAAAGGTGCTATATACATAAAGTTATTATTATATACATATAAGAATAAAAAACTGTGCTTTGCCTCTAGTCACTTCCTGTCAGCACCTGTGTGTCTGATCAGACTTAAAGCACTTCCTGACGTTGTTTCCTCCTCTCTACATCCTTGCTTGTGTCGTACTTACACTCTGAGGTTCGCCTCTTAGGACACAGCACATTTAAAGAAGAGGAAAAGATCACACAGGTTACAGTGTGACCAAATATATACCAACTTTAATTTGAAGTACTCAGTAATAGAAATATTGACATTTTGTTCTTTCTGCAGATGCTTGTTCATCAGAATAAGTCCTCCCATGATTGGGTGAATCTACTGAACGATGTCGGAAAGAACTGGCATTATGACACCTTTCCTGTCAGCGATGTATATAGTGCTTTATATGGGCCTTATTATGGGAAATTTCTTTCTTAATTCATTTGGATTGTATGTCTATTTCTATCTGAGGCCTGCACGATATGAGAAATAGAAATGTGATGTGCAATAGTATTGTTCAATATTCTGAAAATGATATGAAATGCGATAAATTAGCTGATATTAATGTGTACAGGCATTCATTTAAAGCTATTTGTAACATGTTTCTTCTGAATCCCAAAAAGTTTTTTTTCACCACTAAATTGGCACCAATGAATCTGAAGGTAGCTGACATCTGACTGCATCAAACTTATATACGGGCGTGGTGGAAACGTGTGAAAAAGCGTTGCTTGTTTATATAAAATATTTGTTTTCTTTTTTATTGCAATAAATTCAGACTTCTGCTATGTGTGCATGCGAATGCTCATCCGCTGCTTAGCTTGGTTCTTTTTAGTTTTGTCTTGCCTGAGGAGACGCCCCCACCCCCCATCAGACAAGGACAGTCTCCCGTTATGAGGTACATGTGTGAACAACCAGATCAGGAAGATTTCAGGAGCTGTCCTCCGGAAATTCTCTCGAAATGTTCAGGGGTGCTTATGTGAAAAGGTCTAAAACGATCCATCAAAGTCTACAAATGTAAAAAAATGAAGAAGAAAACACTAAAGTAACGAGACGTACCTGGTTGTCCTCTTGTTTCATGTACGATGACGAGATCTGTTACGTTGTTGGCTTTGCAAGCTCCAACAAGAGCAGCGATCTCATGGTTTCCCCTGTTCATACGCTGAGCTCCAGGGAACATCAGCTTCACCTCCTGTAAGGAGATTCAAAAGTCAGTGAAAAGTGGAAGTCCTGCTCTTTTCTCTGACATGTTTGCTGATGTGAGTTAAGACTGCCAAGGCTTGTATTCAGCTGCAACACTTCAGACAGCTTTGATTATTAAATGTTTGCTGTAATAGAAATCAAGACGTTAAAGGATGCACGCTTCTCCTCAGGCATGCAGTGCTGACTGGCTGTAAAGCATTGAGATTTAAGCTTAGTGTGATTTAAAAAGTGAGCTTTTATAACAGTAGATCACGTGGCTAAATTCACATCATTCCCGCTGTGCCAACCAATCATACCAGCAGCTTGATTATTTATCAGCCCATCAACGTCAGGTCCATTCACTCCAAAGATATCAAACAGCATGCACATCCGAATCGTTGAGTAATTGGTGCTGGACAAAAAATATCCACAGACAGACAGAGGACCAAGGCCCCGTGTTGACCTAGCGGTTTTTCCGGGCAGAAAAGTGCTGACCGTGCGGATGGGAGTGCTTAAATGAAGCGTTTTTGCACTGAGAAGAAAAACGCAACACGTCCGTCCTGTCTCCATGACAACAGTCTGTTGACAACGGCTGCCGTTTTGTGACATTCACTGATCCGTTACTTTTTGATGTATGTTTTTTTATTTTAGATCGTTTATTTATTTCCTGATCAGACACAGAGCAAAGAGGATGCGGGTACAAGACACGATCCGTAGGAGATATCTACAGGAAATATCATACATTGGGAAAAGAGCGCCGGTGACGACAACAGCACCTTTCAGAAAAGTTGAAAGATTTTAAAACTTGAGCGCTTCGAGGGGCCGCACAAAAAAAGGCAGAGCGCTCGTAAAAAAGACGCTGGGCACTGCTTGTTTCTCCGGGCGGCCACCTGCTGCTGCAAACGCTATCTCCTCATTGAAAACTATTTCAATGCAAAGAGACACTGCCGCTCAGAAAGAAAAAAACGGTGGACACAGGGCCTAAGTCTGCACACCAGAAGCTGCTCCAATAAACATTCGATGAAAATATCACCACATTTGACGTTTCGGGTCCCAGCCCCTCATCAGATATGGTCTTTTACCATCTCGGATGTCTGATGAAGAGCTAGGGCCCCAAACGTCACCATTAAAGGTGCATTCATTCCACCACAGAGGAAGCGACCTGACCTTGGAAAACATTTTGAGTCTGGAGCTCGGGTCCCTGGACGTGGTGACCATGACTTTAGGGTCTTCAACTCCAGCCCACTTGTACTCATCGTCCATGTGTGAGCTGACACCTGTAGAAGAGATGAATATACATAGTGTGATGAAATCTAATGAACTGTGAGTATCAGGGAGTTCACCGTTTACAACAGGAGGTTATAATATACTAGCCTTCTGCCCCTTCGTCGTCATACTCCAGCAGGTTCTGGAGCTGCAGAGCGTCTTTGCGTACCTCGGTTGGAAGAAGACGATTTTCTGCAGAGAGACAAAAAAAAACATTTTGTTAATGAAGAATTTGTGTTTGGATGCTGGATTGTAATAACATGAAGTACACAGCAGGAAAAAATGGGGACTGATGCGTTATGTTATCCTACCATCAAGTGCGCCCTTCAGCTTCTGTTTCTTCTCCTCAATTGTTCGGAGTCTGTCCTCTTGTGCCTTCCTGTACAGGTACTCTCGTCTCAGTCTCACCTCCCGACGAAGCTTTAACAACATTACATCAAGAACTTTACAAAAATGATCTCAAGAAGATCTACGTTTCACTCTCAGGCAGAGACTTCAAAGCACGATAACACTGTCTGGTAGGCATGCAGAGCTGATTTCTTATCAATTACCACTTATTACTTCTCATTCAAACCTAACGCACACGAGAGGAAGAATATCAAAGTACGGCCAGGGAATTAGTTGAGTTTGAATTTCAATCATGATTTTGTCTTCTCACGATAATAAAAACAAGATATGAAACAATTACTGCACCGCATGCTGTGTTGTGCTCATTTTAGTCCACAGGTTTGGTCATGTGTAGTAATTAAATGTTTTGTGTTGTATTTTGGCCACAAAAGCACATCAACCCAACTTCATGAACATATTTAATGTATTAATTATTCATACATATTATTATTTTTACCAGTCCAGGGTGTACCCCGCGTCTCGCCCAATGACAGCTGTGATCGGCTCCAGCCCCGAGACCCCGAATGTATTCACTTATTTATTTTCATTTCTTGTTTGTCAACGTGTACAAAATGTTAACGTGTTTTAAGTTTGATAAATTCCTGTGATCCAGATGTTGTAATATCAATAAGTAATCGGGTTTAATTATCGTGATCTCAACATAAAATAAAAATAATCAGGATGAGGATTTTTACCATGACGGAGCAGCTCCACATTAAAGCACAAAAAAATATAAAAAGGTTGGACATTTTTAAGACCGATATGTTATGCATGTATATTTTTTTTACAACTTTTATTGGCCAGAATAACAACAGTGCAAGAAACACTAATTTTCAACTTGGAAATGAACAATTATAAAATAAAACTATATAATAAAAATAAATAATTAACTTAAACGTACAGTATGTAAAATCCGCCGCTCTCAATCAAAACAATAACAAAAGATGATGTCGAGTCTTGCAGGGTATTATGGGAGTAAAAACGAACGATATCCGTGTTGAATCAATACAAACGGGCAAAACCGACCTGAGAAAGACAATATGTGTTCTGACGATGTATCCAAGTATAATTTACATGACGTTTTTTATCAGCAGCACATACAGCAACAGAACGGCAGCTTTCAGTAGCAGCTAGCGCTAGCTTAGGCAGCTGTCTTTGACGTATCATCCGATAAATGGTAAATGGACTTGAGCTTGTATAGCGCTTTTCTAGTCTTCTGACTACTCAAAGCGCTTTTACACTGCATGTCACACCTACACATTCATACCCTTTCACACACAGTGGTTGCTATGTAGTATCATCCATCAGAAGTAACTAATCCATTCATACACCACCACCCAAGCAGCGGGAGCATTGCGGGGTTAAGTGTCTTGCCCAAGGACACATCGGACATGTTGCTCAGCTGGGGATCAAACCCTCGACCTTCTGGTTGAGAGACGACGACTCTACCAACTGAGCCACAGCCGCCCACAGCTGCCCTGTTTCCTTGACAACGATCAACATTTTGTGTCTATCATGGCGGCCGCCTACAAGACACGTCCAGTTACAACTATAAAATTACGGATTTCT
Source organism: Tautogolabrus adspersus (assembly GCA_020745685.1). NCBI lineage: Eukaryota > Metazoa > Chordata > Actinopteri > Labriformes > Labridae > Tautogolabrus > Tautogolabrus adspersus. The sequence goes on along the minus strand of CM036534.1, from coordinate 5,428,540 downwards.
CTGACTTTGATAACTTTTGGAAATATTTGAGGTGATGTACGTACTGAACAAAAAAAAATATATAACACGGGTTTAGTGAATTTTTAATTTAAGTTAGATATTTTAATGTAAACATTAGCATGCAACTCTGCATACTTTACCTTTAAAGTGAAAGTACAGGGTTATATCTGTACATATCAGAGGACAAATAAGCCGATACAGATAGTCATGAGATATGTTTATATCGGCCGAGATTATCGGTCGGCCAATTAATCGGTCTGGCTCAAATTTGTATGTATTTATTATTTTTGCCATATGAGCTCTGAATATTTCTAATTTTCACTTTTTAACAATGAGAACTAAAGCACTTTGAATTGCTCTATGTATAAAAGATGCTTCATAAATCAACTTGCCTGGCCTTGTATCCATTAAGCACTGAAGTTTAAACCCTTTTTAACCAAGAGCTGCTAGGACCTGAGTTCATGCCTTAATATTTACAGTCCATGGTTAATGCCGAAAACAAGTGTCTCGTTTTATAACCAAACAAAGCTCTTGATAGGTCACGTTTTACATTTATTTCCACAAAGAATTCAGTCTGATTAATCTGATTTTTAAAGCCAGTTCTTGTTTTTACACTTGGTGCCACTTCCTGAAGGGTTTGTTTTCCCGTTAAACCAAACGGGAGAATTATAGCTAACTTGTATTTTAATAAGTTATGAGCTTTGGAAACGTTACAGTACATTTTTTTTACCCAGCTTGATAAACAACTCTCGCCTTAACGAGCAGACTGTGAAGCTAACATCAGACATGATGTGAAGCCCACGCGCTATCTGTAACGTTCTATCTCCATGGTTACTAATAAACCTTCTCAGTGCGCTACAGTAAAAGCTGTCGGCCAATTGAATAACATACAAATTACAAATTCAATCATTTCTAAACTTACCATGATTGTTCTTTAGGTTAACGCTGGCTAGCAGGCAAGCGCTACACACATGGAAACACAGGGACATGCGTACAAGACTGTCTCTGATTGGCTGATAGAGGAGCCAATCAGAGCGCTGAATACTTCTTCTTCTTTTCATTGTTTTTTAGGGGTGGATTGCAATCCCAATTGAAAGGTGCATACAGCCACCTACTGTGCTGGAGTATTTCGAAGGGAGCCAGTTTTACATGATTGATTTACAAAATAAAAAAATAAACAAGTGAATAAATAAAAGCCAATGTGTTCACGTTTTATCTTTGACATATTAACTTTTTAAATGTATACATATATTGTACAAATGTAGTTTATATTCTTTTAAATAAAACAGTCCTTATAAAGTAAGCATGACTTCTTTCTCTCACACACTTTATCCTCATTTGTTCCCAGCCGTGAATCCCCTCCATTTCCAAAATCATCCTGCCTCTCTGAGCGCTCAATACTTCGTTTTCTTCTTCTTGGTGATTTCTGGCGGTTTGCAAACTACGTTTTGGCGCATTACCGTCAACAACTGCTATGGACTGTAGACCAGGAACTATAGCCAAAGACAGCTGTGGCTCAGTGGTAGAGTCGGTCGGCTCTCTCAACTGGAGGGTCGGGGGTTCGATCCCCAGCTCCTGCAGCCACATTTCTGATGGGTCCTTGGGCAAGACACCTAACCCCAAGTTACTCCCCCTGCTTCGTAGGCGTTTAAATGTGTATGAATGGGATTAGTTACCTCTGATGGTCACTTTACATAGCAGCTTCTACCCTCAGTGTGTCAATGGGTGTGAACTGTTGTATAAAAGTACTTTGAGTTGTCAGAAGACTAGAAGTGCTTTTCAAGCTCAAGTCCATTTACTCCATTTACTAATTTTGCATACAAAAAAAGATAATAATAACTTAATTCTCTCTATCACATCTGTTCACATCAGATATTGAAATAATAACCTTCAGCACTTTTATTTAACAATTTATTTGAGTGTCACGTACATTCGGTTTCATCTTTTTATCTTTTCATCTTTAAGTGTCAGTGTCAGTTCCCGTCACTCGTATCTTTGACAATGAATGAAAATGTGCTCGACTGTTTCCTCTTGTTGACAAAAAACCAAACCTCTAAATAGTGTTTTATTTAATCCTGTGTCGTAGTCTTGATATTATTGTTTCTTCTTTCCTGGTTCTCCAAGTTCTCATTCTCATCTAATCATCCTACGCTGCTCCTGCAGCCTGGCATCTCACTGCTTTTCCCTTAACTGAGTCTTTTCCATTTCTTCCAATTTGTTCATTTTTAAGTCATCTTTTTGGCCTCATGATTTCTACCTGTTTCTTTCTCTTTGGGCTGTCGTGCTTTCCATGCCTCATCATTCCCCTCAGACCACTGACTCCTCAGTAATGTCTACAAACAAGGGACCACCACCACACTTTCAACACTGTCTAATAAGCTTGGAACGGTATGAGGCGTTAATGGGCAACTGACACACCAGTTAAGTGTTTTAATTTTTGTTAAAGCTTTTCTCGTAAAGACTTACATTCATTAAGAGGCGTTGCAATAACAGACAATAACATTACAACTTTTCAAGTGATATGATGCACAAAGACTCGTAACACTATGATTCCCAAAGATACACTTAATTATTTGCAATATGCATTAAAATAACACAATTATTTATTGCATATAGCTCCAGTGCGTACCAAAATATGAAAGTTGGCCTGGTAGCTGGAGAGGTGCCACGTCACTTGAGAGCTGCTGAGGTGCCCTTGAGCAGGGTACCGAACCCCCGACAGCTCTGATTCTGACATCTCTCCACTAATGCATGTCCACAGGTCCTGTTTGAGCATGTGTGTATTTCAGGCCTAAGTGTATGAGAAACATGTCTCTCAATAACAGAGTGTAAACAGGAATTTCCCCTCGGGGATTAATAAAGTATGTAAAATAAAAATAACAATGCGCAGCCCTAGTGTTGCGAGTCTTTGTGCGTCACATCTTTTTTTTTTTAACAACTCATGACCTGAACAAGTGATGTCTGTTTGCTGACTTTTTTCTGACAAAATAAGGATTACTATATATAACACAACATGTGAGTCAAACAGGTACTTATCTAAAAATGATCGTATAGCTCTCTGAGTATGAAAATAAACCTCAGGCTTATCTGTGTGGGTTAACATTTCCTGAAGCTCTACCGTCTAGAAAAAGCCCCCTCTCTTCCTCTTTAACATCTCTGACTTGAGGCTTACCACTAACAAGGCTTGGATTATGCATGCGCTCATTTTGATTCTCCTTTTTTCTGTCGGTGAGTAAAAAATCATGTTTCTTCATAATAAATTATAATTACAATTTGAACGCTTACTCACACTGATGTTAAAGGGTTCACATTTGCCTGTTCTGATAATAAAAACAAAGCCATTTGTTGAATTATGAGAGATAAACTTGTACCCTGATCAACAAAATATCTTCTTAGGGCAATAGTTTTGTTTTTAATCTAAATTTTTATCAAAACCAAAATCTGTTCATGAAAATCTGAAAACAATTAAGATCGTCTACAACACACAATGAGGTTTCTCTGTGTTGTGAGCCTCTTTACGCAGAATAAATACACACAGGTAAAAAGTGAATGAGGGATTCATTTCTTAACATTAGGAAATTATACACTTTTGTTAAACTACAACTCAGGAGGGGCTGTGGCTCAGTTGGTAGAGTTGGCCGTCTCTCACCCGGGTTCGAAACCCACCTCCTGCAGCCACATGTCGGCTGTGTCCTTGGCAGAGATGAAAAGAGAATTAAAATATTCTACTCAATTAAAAGTAAAAAGTAGCTTGTTTAAAATCGACTTTAAGTAAAAGTTACTAGTTATTTTTTGTTAACAACGCATCTCTCCTGTGTTGTGCAAAAAGGATGAGAGGATTTAAATCTCAAAGTTTTCATAATTAAAGGACAATCTTTACAAAGATTATCTTTTCAGATAAACATTTTCTTTTCTACCCCATTGACAAAAACAAAATATAAATATAGACATTTAAAAAGATTTCTTCCCATTTTTTAACCAGCAGCATGTTTAATGATGGATCATTTAACAATCAAGGCTTATAATGTTCAAGTAATCGGCTGTTTTATGAAGGGAAATGTTTAAACTATTTAAGAAAATACTGACAGACAGGGTCTTTGTCTCACTCAAAAACAGTGTAAAGAGTATTTTAGTGTTTTTAGTTTTATTATTCTGAGGCTGCTTAGTCTCAAATGCAGCTGTGTCCTCAAAGACTGATTTAGCTGCAACTAAACCTGAGATGAAAGATAATCCATTTATTGTTTTAAAATGAGCCTGTTTCAGTTTGTATTGGATGTTTTAAAAAGGAACTGTGTGTTCACCTCTTAGCAGGCTACACTGAAGCTTCTAACTCAGTCTGTTTGGCTTGAAGTTTTTATTTTCACACATCTGAGATGTGTTAAGTTGCTGCAGTTTATAACACCCAGCTTTCTGATACGTCAGATTCGAAATAAAAGCAAATCAAAGAGATGGCAATAAGGGACTTTTCTTGTGAAAAACGTTCCAGAATTAAATGTGTTTATCGCATCATCTTTGACTTAAGACAACAAGACATCAGTTTAAACACACCTTCAGCAGGTAGACCCTTCGTGATGGAGGTGCTTATCCGTGCTGTACTAGCTGAAGTGGCACAGAACCAAGAAAAGGGTCTCTCGTGGCTCCAGTGCGATGAGGGAAAATCATTCATAGCAGTCCTACATTTTTACTCAGTAACAGATGTGATTTAAGAGAAGTGAAACAATTGCTATATTTTCTGAACTGAATACAAACTTTATTCAAAGAAAAAATGGGTCCCTGAACACTGTTTAGAGCTAAAAAGCTACCAGGAGGTTTCACTGTTGCGGCCCCCCACCATAACTTCTCACGTAGCATTTTATCTTCAAACAGTGTTCCAGGGACCAAATTTTCCTCTGAGGACAGTTTGTGTATAGAGTTATGAACATATACCACTTTAAATTGTAAAGTGTCCTTGAGTGACCTGAAAGGCGCTTCTAAATTAAATGTATTATTATTATTATCAAAATCTGTACATTTCTCCAACTTTCACATGTATCTACCAGAACTCCATGGTGCACCTTTAAGTAAAAGTAAAAGTACAGATTTTAAAAACTACTTAAAAAGTATGCTACAAGTAGGCCTAGACAAAAACAACTAGCTTACTCAATTACAGTAATGTGAGTAAATGTAATTTGTTACTTTACACCTCTGGGGGCAAGCGGTTAACCTCAAATTGCTCCCGCTGCTTCATCAGCGGCATATGAGTGTGTAAGAATGGGATTATTTACTTCTAATGGTCACTTTTCATAGTAGCCTCTACCATCAGTGTGTGAATGGGTAGGTGTGACCTGCGGTGTAAAAGTGCTTTGAGTAGTCAGAAGAATAGCAAAGCACTTTACAAGCTCAAGTCCATTTACCATTTAATGCAGATTACAGCTGTGTGTTTTTTATCACTATACATGACTTTGTGCAGGTGCCTGTAAAGAAGTGTATTGGCAGAAGCTGACATGTCCCTATGAGTTAAACCATGAGAGCCTGCAGAGGGTTTGGTGCAGGCAGAGCTCCCCTGACTGTTGCACCGGCTTAACCTTCAGCAAGAGCGCCCGCTCCTTGGATGGAGGCAAGCTGGAGGTTACTCAAGGCTTGGGCTCTTTCGCTGTGTCAGTGCTGGTGCCCAGCCATGGACAGGGAGTGTACTGGTGTGGTGTGCTGGGCAAAAATAACACCATCATCAAGCTGGCGGAAGGCTACCTTCACCACTGTAAGTAAAAAGAAGACTTGAATGTTGTCATTGTAAAAGATTGATCAGTGTTTGACTCACGCTGTTACGACCAGCCTATAGGGGAAACCAGCCGTAGCATAAAAGTGACCCTCTCCTTCCTAACTCCCAATGATTAAACACAAAACAACACATTCACAGTTCAATGTGTTATTTATTTAACAATAAACACAATATGAACTAAACTTCAGGGAGAGGGCCGGCAAAATAATAAAGAAAACATCTACTTTGAAGCCCAAACTACCTTACCACAATCAAAGTAAAGAAAAGAAAATACAGGCATCTATCCTAACTCCCTAACAGAAAAACAGGAGAAAATGTTAATCAAAAGAAAAGGCTACTCCCCTACGAAAGCAGGACTGAACAACATTAACACACTATCAATTAACAAACCAACAATCTCAGTAGCGAACCTCTCTCTTTGGAGGCGAGGCTGAGGCTGTGGAGGAGGGGCCAAATGTGACATCATTTCATTGGGCCCAGAAACCTGGCAACGCCTCTGATTCTGGTTTTAATTTTGTGATACTCACTGGTCAGATGTTTAAAAAGCAGTCATGTTTATCCTGCACAATCGGAAGCCAAAGCTGATGAGCATTTCTTTCTTTCCCACCACCTCCATCCTGCTGCAGCCTACGGTCTTTACATCTGGAGCATCATTCGTTGGATTCTGATGCTTCTGTTGCCCATGGTGACCATATTCACCAACTTTTACTCCAGAGGTGAGTGATACTGCGGCTCCACTAACAGAGAAAGGAAATTTACATTCAATTTAAGCCTGCAAGGAGAACAAGGATCAAACATACTGAAAAATGCTACAAGACAACAATACTTGTTATATTTGATCCTATGAGCTAAAATAACAGTATCAGCACATATGTCTTGCACATTTAAGTACCAAATACAAACTTTTCCACACAGAACAGTTTGCTGCTAGAAGCGTTGGATAACTTAAAAATGGGGTCATCCAGTATTTTGTCTGGCAGAGGACAGATGACAATCCTCTCAGCACTGTCATGCTCAGCTCTGATGCTCATGTAGCAGAGCGTCAGAGCTGAGCAGACAGTGGTGCACGATGAAAGTGAATGAAAGGGTATAAATTATAACAGCTTTTGGTTACGTTCGATTTACGCTGTTCTATTTCTGGTTTATACTCGCTGTACATCAGCATAGCTTTGCTAATAGAGCTGAACTGTTATATGTTTACATTATGTTTATGTAAAGATTCCTTTACATCGATCTAACCAATACTTTTCTTGCATTTTAATTGCATACTAATTTTTCATTCCATGTTTCCTACCTTTGCCGTGAAGTTAGCTTTACATTTCCTTTTAAGTGGTCTTAAATAATAAAAGGTCTTAAATGAAACTTGGTGTCATGATTTGGTCTTGATTAGTTTTGTATATTTTTTCAGAATTTAGATTTTCTTTCTTGTTTTCTTGTTTCTTTCTTCCTACGTGTTGCTCGTTTCCCTTTTGTGTATTTTTTATTGCTTTCATTTCAAGTTTAGCCTTTAGTGTTTCATTTTGTATTTCTTGTCCTTGTGTTTCTTGTCTTGTCTTACATTATCACTTTTTGTAAATATAACCATATGTACAACTATTTTTTTTTTTTATATTCACTTTTTGAAGATACCAGTCTAAAGAATCCTGTGACATGATTTATCTTAACAAATATGAATACATGAATAATGTATGACAAAATACAGACATTAACCAAACTGATTATTTTTTACAGCGAAATCCAGACACATGTTCAAGGTAAGATTACGCCCATTTCCCCCACAAAGAAGTAACTTTAAAGGTCACATATTCTCCTCCTTTTTTAACCAGCCTAAATAAGTCTCAGAGCTCCCCAAAAACTTGTCTGTGAAGTTTCTTGTTCTAAATCCACTCTGATCCTGTATTTGATCATGCCTATAAACCCCTCTTTTTCAGCCCTGCTCAGAACAGGCTGTTTCTGTGTCTGTAGCTTTAAATGCAAATGAGCTGTGTCTGACCACGCCCCTCTCTGGAAGGGCTTGGGTGGCTCGGGCTTTCTCGCTCCATGCCCTATTGTTTAAGATGAGAAGGCAGACTCAGAGGGCAGAATAAACAGCTAGCTGTGGGAGTGTCACCCACCTGGGGGAGGGGTTACTACCCTTTGTGATGTCATGAAGGGAAAATCTCCAAACGGCCTGTTTGAGCACACATTTTCTGAAAAGTGGAGCAGGCAAAAGACGGAGAGGATGGACTTTTCTCTTAATCGGGGGGTTTGTAGACAGACTAGAGGCACTCTTGTCAATAATTTTAACTCTTCAGTGACACAAATTATGGATGACATTGCGCCTATAAAAATCAAGTGCATTTCTGGTTAAACAAAATCACCTTGAATGAACGTGATAAGCGCATAACCAAATTGAATGATAATTATACTATCTATAAGGACCTGCTCAGTAATGAAATGAAAAATCTAGACAGCATTGCTTTTCTCAAATTATCTCTGAAAATCCGAATAACTCCAAATTTCTGTTTATTACAATTGCCAAAGTGATTAACCCTCCTAGACAAATCCCTGCGGAGCTCCAATCTTTGGAGAGATTAAATTAATTCGTCTCATACTCATATAATTTCTCTTTAAATCCAAAATTTATTTTATTAGAAATAATATTGTGACCCCTCTTCCTTAACTAAGTCACATGCTGCCAACACTTTATCCAACTTCACCCCTATTCAACGTAGTGAATTACAAGATGTGGTAAAGCTGTTAAGCTTTGCAACATGTGCGTTTGACCCAATGGCTACCAACCTGTTTTAAGATGTTTCAAGCTGTCTGTTAGACGAGGTCCTTCGTATTGTTAATGTCTCCCTCTGTAATCTTCCCCAAAAGTCTAAAACAAGCCATTATTACACCATTGCTGAAAAATAGTACTCTTGATCCATTTGCTCTTGAGAACTATAGACTGATCTCAAACCTTCCATTCCTGGGCGCAATTCTTGAAAAGGTTGTATACCATCAATTACATACTTACCTTTCACACAACAATCTGTTTGACATGTACCAGTCTGGTTTTAGAGTTAACCACAGTGCAGAAACTGCCCTTATCAAAATTGTTAATGATCTTAGAATTAGCTCAGATAACCACAACTTGGCTATCTTGGTACTTCTTGACCTCAGTGCAGCCTTTGATATGGTCGACCATCAAATTCTGCATCTGCGCCTGGAGCACTGTTTAGGCCTTAGAGGCACAGTTCTTAATTGGCTTTCATCATATCTCACTGGCAGATCCTTCTCTGTTTCCATTAGTAATTTTGTATGTGATGAAGTCAGCATTCCATATGGCGTTCCTCAAGGGTCAATTCTCTGTCCACTGCTGTTTAATCTGTATATGCTCCCACTTGGCTCCATCATTCATCAATACAATATTTTATATCACTCATATGCTGATGACACACAATTATATCTTTTCCAAACATTTTTACAGCTTAATGAGAAAAAACAGAGATTCTGTTAGTGGGCCCGAAGGCTTTGAGGCGCCAGATTCCCCATCAAAAAGCTCCCCTATCAGTTAAGCCATGTGAGCAAGCTTAGGTGTGATTCTAGCTGCTGATCTCAACTTCCAGAAATATATCCAAAGTTAGATGCTTCCAGGCACAATCAGATTCCGAAAAGTTGGTTCAAGAATTTATTTCTGGTAGACTTGATTATTGTAACGCACTTTTTGCTGTGCTGACAAAGCAGGTTTTAAATCAACTCCAGCTCGTTGAGAATGCTGCAGCCAGAATACTGACAAAAACCAAAAGGTTTGAACACATCACTCCTGTTTTAACCTCTCTTCACTGGCTTCCGATAAAGCAAATAATTGATTTTAAAATACTTTGAACTGTCTTCAAATCCTTAAATGGCTTAGCCCCTTCCTACATTACCGACCGTCTCACTCTATACACACCGGACAGATCCCTGAGATCATCAAATAAAGGTCTCCTCATTGTACCAATAATCCACTCTAAATCAGCCTATGCTGCCTTCAGTCACCACACGATCTTAGATCTGCTACAACTTTTAATTTTAAAAACAAGCTTAAAACATATCTTTTCTCACAAGCTTTTAGTTAGGTTTAACTTATTTTAGAATATTAACGTTGTATCTTTTGTGTTTTTGTCTTAAACCTTTGTGTTATATGTAATACCTTCTTATCTAATATGCTGTTACATTATGTTTTTGTCGTGTATAATCTTTGCCTGTTATTCTTCTGTTTGAAAGCAAACTCTACGCCTGTCGTATGAAATGTGCTATATAAATAAACTTGACTTGACATATTAGAGTTAGAACAAACCTGGTAAAGTGTATTTTGCATAATATGTGACCTTTAAATTTCAAAATATCATCACATCTTCCTGGATTGCTTGAGAGCAAACAACTAAAAATGGTTGTCTTTTCATGTTTTAGAAACAAGAGGAGCTTTATGATGATATCGCTGTTCCAAAGACTGAAGCACCAATCTATGAACTGGAGTGACTCATCTGGATTTAAAAAGCCTCACTTTTCTTATCCACGATTGGCTCATGTTGTGACGTGTCTCAAACCATTATTGCATCTTATCCAGATATTAACTATAATAAAATGTTCTTATGTCAACTTCTCTTGCCAGCATGCAGTCATGTAGTAAGCTTTACAAAACACCGCTTTCATTTTCAATTTATTATAACAGTGAGACCCAAAACAGATAAATGAATGAAAACAAACAAATACACATAATAATATGGTTTAATGATGACCTGCAGTTAAGAATAGTGAAAGACCCAGACATAGATCTCTGTACACACAGACCCGTGCAGGTCAAAGGGGCGGGTCTTGGGTCCAAGCATCCTTGTGTACCTTGAAGGACCTCCAGCGTGCAAAATGCAATAGTTAGACTGCTTCATATTTTTGGAATTGTAATAAATGTTCATATTTAATCATGTTTTTGGCTTTTTGTGTTAAAATCTATTTTTCCTGATAAAACAAGAGATAATGTTTTTTTCATGATTGATCACCTGTCCACTAAAAAGGACTTCATGCATTGTTGGCTTATTTCAATGACAGATGATATTCATATAGAGACCTTTATTTTGAAAATATTTCATATAGAGTAAGTATTTTCCCCTGTAAATCAGTTGATTAATAATATTAAACTGTAACTTTGAGTTTGGTTTTTTTAATTCATATTTTGTTCGAGTCATTACGTCAGTGTCATTCAGTGTGTTTCTATGGAAAAAGCTCGAGCCAGAATTCAAATCCCTGCTCTCCGATAACATCCACTCTCCCATGAAACGTCTGCTGTCGTGCTGATCTGGCAGCCGTCCTCCAGACAAAAACTATGGAGGAAGTTTGATCTCATCAAGAGGATTTTTCCCCTCTTACAAACAAGAAATCAAAGTGATTCTCTGCACCCCAGTGAATGTGAAACTACAAAGGAGTAGAAGGGTGAAATTAAGGGGGAGGAAATCTGAGATTTCGAGATTACTGTTTCAGATTAACGAATATAAACTCGGAAATTTACGAGATTAAAGTTGTTCTTTTAGTCTATAGTTATATCGAAAATGAGGAACGTGGAGAATCTTGTGAACTTCGTTATCAGTAACTGGACCCTGAGTAGATACTGAAAGAAACTGGAGCTTTTACGGAGAAAGAACCACACTGACCTGGAGGAAACAGTCTCTCTAGTGGTAGAGGAATATCTTTGAGGGTTCTCTTTTCATCATTTTCTCGCAGGAGGATGGCTGCTCTTCTGATACAACCTTTCACAATAATCATTTTAACCATAATCTGATTTAAATCCATTTACGACTTTATTCTTGAAAATTTAGATTTTTTTTTAACATTATCCTAATACTCCGTCGTAACAAACTGAAGATGTTGTTGATAAAGGAAAATTAGTTAAAGTTTTTTGTTTATGCATTAAAAAAATGAAAAGTAGTTTTGGCTTTGCAGCGTTGCATGATTTCCGCTCTAGTGGACTCTTCAGTAACTTCACTTCCACTTCAACTATGACTATAAAGTTAATAAAAATGAAATCCCTATGCAAGCCATAGGAAGTAAAAGATAACATTAAAAAAATCATGCTAGATTGTTTCACGTCATGCATGAAAGGGTAAAGTTACAGACTCAGCTATTCTGCCGTGCATTTTGATTTTTATACTGAGTGAAACTGAAAACCTGCTCTGTGCTCTGAGTCTGCACTATAACTGTGTTTGCACTTTAATGTCACTCTGTCTTTGCCTCTGTTGCACCATGACGTGCCTCCATGTGTGGAAGTTAAATATCAGTTTATTTCCTAACAGCACCGTTAAGAAACTTAAAGGGGACATATTATGAAAAATCCACTTTTACAGTGTTTTTGAACATATATTTGGGTAACCTGAGTGTCTACTGACCCACAAACTGTGAAATAAACCCATCCAGTCCTTTGTTTGTGGCCTGCATAAGTCTTACAACACAGAGAAAAAGAGTTTCTTTCTCTCCTTGTGACATCACAGTGGGATTCTGGTAAAAAAAAATCCCCTCCCCTCTCCTGGTATCTCCACCAATGGACTCCACCCCCAGCCTAGAGCAAAACCTTTGAGCAGGTCCGCCATTTTTATTCTTGCTAGCGAAGGAGTGATGTCTACTGGAAAAACAAAGGGGGGGCTCATTGCATTTAAAGAGACACACACACCAAAACGGAGTGTTCTGAGAGAGCTGGTTTATACAGGGTCACAAACCTCCTCTGGTGCTTGATTCATGTTATATTTTGACCAAAGTACAGCACAGATGTTTCATTTAGACCACAGGGGACTGTTTGAAAAGGGCTATAATATGTCCTCTTTAAATAACGACACAGGAGGGATTGGCTTAACTGGTCCGTGAAGGTCCACAGAAATGGTCTCAGATCATCCAATGTTAAAGCTCCTGGGAGGAACTTTAAGGCTGTATTGATTTTGTCCAGCCTATAGACGAGTGTAAGTGAAGGTTTGTGTCCTAAAAACATACAACTCATTGTTACTCTTTGGCGTGGAAATGTTAACAAAAACTGTTTCTGGAGCACCGGAAAGCCTAGTGGTTATGTTTCGCGCTCCTTGTACAGAGGCGACAGCCCTCAACGCAGCAACCGTGGTTTGGAGTCCAGCTGTGGCTCTTTGCTGCATGTGGTTCACCACTTTCTCTTCCAAACATTTCCTGTGTCTCTTCAGCTGTTCTATCTAATAAAGGCAAAACATACCTTTAAAAAAAGAGCATGTTTCTGAAGCAGGCTGACACCTCCCCCGCTGCAGGCGTGACGTGCATATAAAACTAACAAACAGTCTGCACTCTGATCGTCTGGTTTGCTTTATTAGGTCATATATAGAGGCATCATTATCAATGTGAGTCTGTTTCATAACTGTTTAAAAACTCATCACAGGAGCTTGTGACGGTTTTATTCTGTGAAGGAAGACACGAGAAATCTTCATGAAGAAATAAGTTTGCATTTATTTGACAAACCAAACATAGGCAAACTCACACACAGTGTAAAGATGTAACATGACATGGGGTGAAAAATAAATGAAGGGTTTCATTCCAAAAAATCACACGTCCATCTGGAAACCATCGCATTCCCGATCCCCACGATCATACTTTACTTCTGCTCTGAGATCTAATCGGTTAACGTCATTTCAGGGGATTTCTTCGCCACGGTTTCCATGTGGTGTGCGCGTCATTTTTGGAACAAAGCTCTTCAAATATATAGATTTATTTATATACTTTATACATTCTTTTCTTGCTGTACATTGAAGTCTCATGCTTCTGCTTGAAACTGCACTTGTAGCATTTATCCTTAAATCCCACGACAGACGACAAAAAAAGAGCGTTCAGTATTCAGGATCAATGCTGCATAGTTTCATTACTTTTGGACATATCAAACATGATTTCTTTGTAAACCAGCAGACTGTAACCATTTGGATGTGAGATGGAACCAGTATGAAATCCGTCAGTTGTCCAAACATATCTAAAATACACATAATTTCTCTAAAGATGCAACAATGCTTCACTTTATTTATTTTTGTGAAACATTTTGGTTATGCCATTCATGGAAGATGCTGCACATCATTTCTGTCTAGCAGGCAATCTGAGGCGTCGGGACAAAAAAGGAAATAAAAGCTGAGCAGTTCATCACCACAAACATCCTTAAAAGCAGAGGAAGAAGACGTAAACCGTTGGGAATGTTTGACAGGAAGAATTTCGATAAACCGTTGAGTGCACTTTTTTTAAGCACAATCACACAAAATATCTCAACATTATGCAACAAAAACCAAACAGGAGCAATAAATAACACGAGGATAAAACAACGGGGAGATCTTTGAAATGTTACCTACACAGACGTTTTAACCGAATTCCATGATAACTCCCCTACAGCAGTGGTTCTCAACTTTGTAGCCTCAGGACCCACCAACAACCCAAAAAAAAAACTTTCAACCAATACGATTTATTTGATGAAAAATGGTTTGGACAAAGAGACTGAACAGAACAAACATTTTAAAACTAGGGCCCGACCGATACAGGATTTTTCGGGCCGATATCTTTCTTATCTCTAACTTCGATCTGTAGAGACTGAGATAGATATACACATTTGTTGCGTTGATCCCTCAAATGCAGTTATCAAACACTTGTGGAAAAGATATTTAGCGAAGACAAGGTGTTCACTCAGCTGGAAAGTAACCGTGCATGTACGTGCATCACTGCTCGACACTCTGGAGAGTGATAATGCTTGTTGTAATCCATATAGCGCCCTCTGCTGGTGACAGAGAACTGCTAGTAATATCGGAGCATATATGCGATAAAATGAGTCGATACCGATAGTCACTTGATATTCTAATATCGGTCAATATTATCGGCGGGCGGATTAATCGGTCGGGCTCTGATTAAAACAGCGCTTCGTAGACAGTTTGACATATTCTCGACCCACTGAAAACAGCTCTGCGACCCACTATTGGGTCCCAATCCACCAGTTGAGAACCAGTGCTCTAGAGGATGGCGTTTGGCTGTCCAACGAGAGTAGAAGAAAAACAACGAAGCACTGCAGTCTGAAAACAGGCTGTAAGGATCACAGCTAACGACAATCTGAACCCGCACTGAGCTAGCTAACACTTTACAGTAAGAACACTTAAAAAATGGTTTATGAGGACAGCGGCACATCATTCACTTGTAGTGACCTCTGTTAAGGCAATAGCAGAGAACATGAAGACAAAATGTGTGGCGCCTACAGGCAGAGAGAGGTGCTCTTTAAATGAACGCTAAGAGGGCAGGAGAGTTCGCTTTTAACCGGCTGTTTGGTTCTTTTTTTAAATGTAGGAGGGGACCAAAGCCGACATGGAGTTAATGGCTAATATCAACTTCCCACAAAGACTGTGTCCATACTGGTTTTGACTGGCTTTTAAAATGCTTTGAAAACTACACACAAGTTCCAACATTTCAGCTGGTTTTACTCAGAACTCTCCTCATATGGAAAAGAGTTATGGCCGCCCACTAAGAGCGGATGATCAAATCATCTGCTCAGTAGAGAGAGTGAACTTTATCAGTAGTATCTCTTACTTAGTTTAGTTTCCAGGCTGCGTTTGCACATCGTTATCTTAAGTATCACTTCAAAAATCAGTCCTCCTCTGACTCTCTTCCTCAGCAGACACATGCAGCTCCGCCTGTCGCTGGTTTGTTTCTGGCTTCTCAGCTTGTTTTTAGTTGAAAATTTCTCTTTTTCTGCTCATCAGTAAAACGGTTTCAATAGAAGCTAAGTGTTCTGAAGAGGTCTCCTCTGCTTCACACAGACGTGAGAATTGAAAATGGTAAAAACACAGCAGCTTTAATTCTTAATTTAGTGTCTCAGAGACAGAGCAGGAGTCGATTAGCTGCCAGCTGTGCTGCCGCTAGTGTTAAAGTCAAGACCACACTAATCGAGACCAGAGTGCTCCGAGACCAAGAAAAGACCAAGACAATTAAGGATCGAGACCAGGGTCAAGACCAAGACCATAAATATCATCAACTTGTGTGCAGACCGCATAGACTGTAACAACAGGAAGGTTGTGACCACAACCGGGGGATAAAAATCTAATTATGAATGAAAAGAAGTCAATCATTCTTTTAGAAAGGAGCGTTTTTCCCTTCTGATCACAGTAATGACGTGGAAAAATAGCCTGTCAGTGGTGGTCCTGCCCGGTCTTGGTATAAAATCCAGAGTCCACCCAGTCTGAGACCGAGACAAGACCGAGTAAAAATGATTTCTATTCCAAGACAAGACCTTCAAAAGTGGTCTCGAGACTGGTCTGGAGACTGAGACTTATTTCTTGTACTACAACACTAGCAGCCTCTAACTTATCCACACTAACTTTAAGGAGAACTCTGATAATCACGCTTCTTACAGTTAAAACATGTGACGTCTGTAGGCCGATAAAGGAACGTGGTATGGATCTGAAGTACCAAAAGTCTGCCGCTTTTATCCCAGTGTTTTCCAAAATCTCAGTTTTCCTGAAATGCACGGCTGGGCCACTTTTTAAATCTTAAGATCATTTTTAGATACCATCTAAGACAGATCCATGCTGCTTAGTGCGGACACAATCCAAGGGGGAAAATGTTATTTACATGTTGGTGAAGGGTAAAAATTCTTAAATCAGTTCTGAGCGCATCATTAGAGACAAAAGAAATCTGCCATTCACCGCTGAAGCCAACAGGAAAGAAAAGAAGAAAAGACAGAACACTATGGAGTCTCTAAGAAGTCAGTCGTCACTTTAAGCATGCTCTCGATCATTACACCAACCAAACAGGATACTCAGACAAAATGGTTAACCCTATTTACAGCAGCCGATTCGGAGTGGATCACTTACAGAGTGTATCAAATCAAAGGACACATTAGAAAAAACAAGTCAGTCATGTCAAGAGTACAAAGAGCCAATGTGTGGACACGCCAATCATCAGAGTTTAATGTCAGGACTCGCTATGGTACTCGTGAATCTCCAGCCTGTTTCTCATTGGCTGGATTGGAGTGATAGCGGTAGTGCAGATGGGAAATCAATTAGAAGAAACAAACAGGTACCAGAGTCCTTGAGTATTAGACCTCGGTGTCATCAGAAGCCTTGAGTATTGCGTATGGCTTGAAGATGCTGCTTTATGCACATACTTTTTTAACGACCTCACGCCTCGCTGCTGTTCTGCGGCTCATCTGACCTCATCAAAGTGGAAGCTCTTATAGTTCTTCATAATCACCGTCATCTCTTTTGATGGAGCCCGCTCCTCCACCCAGAAAGTCCTCCAGCTCGTCAACTTCGGTTTTCTTGGGCCGGGATTTCTTCTTCTTCTTCTCCTTTTCGTCCACAGCTGCAGCTTCCTCCTTTTTCTTATGTTTGTGTTTCTTTTTGCTCTTTTCATCCTCCTGGCGACAGAAGGACACAAGCCATCAGATTAAAAAACTTTATTTAAGACACGTAACTGCTCACTGTCAGCAGTGTGAACAACAACTTTACCTCTTTGCTTTTCTTCTTCTTTTTCTTCTTGTCTTTGGAGGAGTGTTTGCTTTCTTTCTCTGGAAGAGGAGCAGATACAAAGTCTTAAAGCAAAGAACTTCACAGGTCTTAGAAATGGATCTTTCAAAGAGAAGAACAGGTTTTTAGAATCAGCTCATCCTAATGAGCGTGAACGTCATCATTAACCAATAGGAGAGCTCTCTACAGAACCGAATAAGAGAGAGCGAATCAGGTACAAAGTTTACATGGAGGGGACTCCGGGGAAGTCAAAGACTAACTTTCTGCTGACACGTTGTTAGAGCAGCAGTGTTTAAATACGGAGAAACGGTTACAGTGTTCAGTGGAGAGGATGGACATGCCTCCCTAGCAGCACAAACCTCCAGACGACAAACCAAAGTTAAGAGAGAAAGTTCATAACTTGCTTTGTGGTACTCGATGTCTCTCATTGGAGCTTTAGGCTTTGTCGAGTGAGCCAATTAAAAGAAAGCCTCGGTTTGTGGAACTCGCTTCGTGGCGTCTCAGGGCAGCTGTGGGGCTTGTTGTAGATTTGTAGATAGTGACCCTTCAAGATGAACCATCTTTCAAAGTTCTTCTAGACGTGGTAGGACAGCGTGACCATTTTTTTTATGTAATCTTTATTTAACCAGGAAAAGTCTCATTGAGATTAAGAATCTGTTTTACAAGAGCGTCCTGACCAAGACGGGCAGCAGCACAATTAACTTTGTTTCAGACATTAAACACTTAACAACAATCAACATAGATAAAGGAATCACAAAATATAAGAAACATTCATCAAAATGTGTCATTAATCATCAACAACAAGGGACCAAAGAGGGGTCAGTTAAAACATCTACAGCCAGATATTTCTGCCTCCAGATCCTTAAGAAGACTTTGAAAAACATCCAAGGAGACCAGCTCCCGAAGATTTAAAGGCCCTGACACACCAAGGAGATCGTCGGCCGTCGGTCCTAGTTGGACCGTCGGTGAGCGGGTGTCGCCCTAGTTTTTGTGGTGTGTCGGCCCCAGTCAGCCTTTTGTTTGGCCGGTTCGACATGTTGAATCAGTCCGTGGTCAGTGAGAGGAATCTCTCTGATTGGCTGTTCGGAGGTTTCATTTATCTCCGGCTCTCGACACCAGCGCCATTTTCAACTTTTTAATCAGACATTATTATCGATTAGAAATCTACCTATAATACGAGAGGTGACCGACAGCGGTGTGAAAATGTTCTTCTCGTATCATAACAACAGACTAGCGTCGCCTGCTGGCATGGAGAGTTGTTTCCTCTCACTCATGCGCAGATCGTACGTGGTGGTTGGCCGTGGGCTGTAGTCTTTATGGTGTGTTCTAGTGCAACTTCTTAGCCAAGACAGAAGGCGACGCTACGGGCGGCTTTCGTCGCCACTAGTTCTCTGCCGTCTGCTTGGTGTGTCAGGGCCTTTAAGTTTCTTGCATCTAATTCCAAGAAGAGGGAGCAGCATACCTGAACGCCCTTTTCCCCAATTCAGTACGGGCTTTAGGGATAGTTAATCCTGGGAGCGAAGATAGTAGCTCCCTAGGTAAGATGGAAGCAGGCCGAGAATACGGTGTAATCATCATCAATTTAAACTTGATTGACAGCTTTCATAAGTGATCAGCCAACACCCAGAGATCAACATCTGTATGGTGGAACATTGACCCCCTGCACAAGCAAACATGCTGGTAAACCACTACTTCCTGTCAGCTCATATTATGTGAAGAAATAACCTGATAAACAGGCCACACTGTGCAGTAGATAAGAAGTGTTCCTCTGGTGTAAGTGTTGATGCCGAGATAAAAACGTGACGACAAACTTGTGTTTCCAAAAGAGATATTCAGTCAGTAAAACAGACCCTCTCTTCTAACTCACAAAGACTCATGCTAACTGTTTCCCATTTGTTGAATCACCAGTTTATCATCAACTTATTTGTGGACACTAGATATCAAATATCAACGGAGAGTTTGAGTTAGACATACTGATAGACATTTCATGACTTGCCTTCCTGCTCCTCGCTGCTCTCTTTGGCGACAGGAGCTTCCTCGTGGAGTCCAAGGCCGAACAGGTCGGTATCATCCTTGTGTTTGAAGGAGATCAAAGTGGGCTTCAGAGGTTCTGGCACCTTGGCCAACTGCAAGTCGTCGTCAGAGAGGTCGGACAGGAGCTCATCTCTGACAGGAAATATATCCTGCAAAAAACACAGGGCAGAAAAAAGTGAATATATAATTATTAACTCTGTGAATTTCAGTTTCCTACCTTGGAAACAATATGACTAGTCTAGTGCTTTTGTATTGAAGGTGGACAAACGGAAGTGTGGTGCTTTGTATTAAGGAGCTGTTGAGACAAATCACACAGAAGCTAGTCAATATGCAAATGCACCGTTATCTCCCCTTTATACAACAAGCCCTGCTGATGGAGAAAAGTGAGTGTTAGTGCCATGTAAAGCCCCCTCCTTCCTTGTTCTTCGTCCGTCTACGCGATCGACAGAGAGAACAATCGAAAAGGGCCGTCGGGGTAAAAACGGCTCACTGTGTCGCTTGAGGGCAGTTAGAACACTCTGATAGGAAACAATAGAATCAGGCAGATTTGGTCGCCGACGCTCGCTCACATCGCGTGCTGGCTGTAAGACTGCCTGATAAAAAATAAACATACATCTCTGACACCGTAAACTCTCAGACGACGTTAGAAAAGTAACCGTTGTTGTAATCTGCTACTTAAGCCCCGTTTCGACCGGAGGAACTATCCCCCAGAACTATGGTCTTTTTGAGGAACTACGTGCGTTTCCACCAGATCCACCAGGGTAGAAATGTAGTTCTGGGGTGGAAGTTTACCCTTAAAAAAGACCTTGCTAGGGGTTATGTACTTTCTGAAGGTCCAGGGACTTTTGACAATAGGGCATGCAGCCCCTGCAGAGCTGAATGGCTCTGATTGGTCAGTCACAGCAGGGTGTTAGATCACCCACTGTGTTTAAAAGACTGCAGCTGAGAGCCCATTGTTTTTACCCTACCTTTATTTTAATCAAAGTTTGACTGTTACAATTATAAAAAGGTACAAAACACATTAGATTAGACTAAGTATGACTTTAAGAACAAATTAACTAAACTCAAAATAAATAGAAAAGCAAACAACAGAAGATACTAAAAATAAAATACTTTACCCCAATATTAACTTTAAGAAATTCATTGCAGGGGTTAAAATCATTTCTCTTCCTAAAAGGTGTGTCTTGGTGAAATGAGGGGATTGAGGTATCCAGTGTTAATTCTTCTAACATTTTGATTAGAGTCCTCTTTCCTTTAATGACACTAAACACAGCACTCATCTTCTTTCCATTGTTAATCAATGAAGTCATTTGCAAAGCAACACAGCCTGATTTGCATAAACTTCCCAGAACTTCAGGCAGCGGTGGAAACGCAGACAACCATTGGCCACAGGAACTTTTTAGTTCCTTGAAGAGAAGTTCCTGAACCTTTTAGTTCTGGGGGCCTTTGGTCGAAACGGGGCTATAGACTGTCTACATAAGTGTTGAATGATACACTGAGAAATCATAAAAACAACATTTATAGATAGCAAATAAGTCCTGAAAGAAGATGGAGATACAAAAACAACAACACAAAGTTAATAAAGGTAAACTCCTGAATTATTATCATATGATACAAACATCTTACATAAGCAACGTCTTTATTTTCTTCTAATATTTGTTAAGAAGGTTTTATAACGACTCCAGATTCAAAGGTTTAGACGTGTCTGACAATGATTTGATGGTTTAGGCCTTACAGGGTGAAGTAGAACTACACAGAAGTCTGCCTCGTTTGTGGCGTGCTTTTTGTTTTCTGACTCAAATAAAACAACTCAGTCAAATGCGCAGTCCTCTGTTGTTAAAACTAGCTGTGACCAGAATTAGGTACAGAGTGACTCTTCTCTGCAGGTAAATCTGTTCTACCTCACCTTTACTACTTTGGGTGTATCTGATGCTTCTGACTCAAAGTCGGGGTCATCCATGACAAACGAGAGCATCTGCTGGGCCACAGGAGCTTCATGGTCTGTATCAGAGTCCTCAGCTTTTGGGGTGCCTCCTTTTTTCTTGCCCTGGTGTCGGGTCGGCTGCTCTGCTGCAGGAGTCAAGGTGAGGGAGATGGGTGCTGCCGTCTGGCCTCGGGGCTCTGGGGCTTTTGAAGCCACCTTTGGCTTTGTGATGTGGATCACAGGCCTGAAACAGAGTGAACATTAGTTTATCTGTGCGTCACTCTGAACACTCTCCTTCTCGTTTCTGTATGATCTTTTTGCAATATTGCTTAAATTTTTTGCTGTGTCAGTGGCAAACATTCAGGTTTCTTATCTTTAAAAACATAAAAAAACGCAGGAAGTCATCGACCGTCATGGCTAACCGTCTCTTACAGTGTGACTTAGCACACCATCAGAGTGTGGCAGTGACTCATAGCTCAGGCTGTTCATGTGCACTGCAACACACAGCCAGGTGACGAGAGTGCTTCATGAATGTAAACTATGGAGTCATAATGGGACAAAAAGAAATGAGCGTCCTCTTCAGCTTGAGCAGTGAACAGAGAAAGCTGTCATAACGATTGATCTAAGTAAACATGAACAACAAATAAACGAGGTAACCAAGAGAAATAACAAATCTTCACTAGACGTTACTTTAAGTATCACTCCCTCAAAAACATTATAGTGAATCAAGTTAATGAGAGGACACTTTAGGTAAGGTCCTACTGTTCAAGATGTTTTAAAGTCTGTATCAAAGTAGTAGGAAGAAATCAAATATCTGTAATCCCCTTGATGGTTAACTTTAATGAAGCCCCCATGACGTCCTGAAAGTCTCGTCAACATTCGACACAAAAACTTACCTGAAGGGCTGAATTCTGGGGGTAAAAAAAACAAAAAAGACTTACGCCTTCAGATCAGGTTCACTGTCTAGGTCTTGGTCCTGTGTGATGGTCAGGGCTGCTGTTACTCCCTCCTCTTCATCACTGGTCAGAGTGATATCTTTACTGGGGGGCAGCGTCTTAGGTTGGGGAAGGCTGGGCTCAGTGTCGTCCGGATCCAGCTCATCCTGGAATCCAGACACCATGGGGTTTCCTCTGCATTCACCATCGCTAGGAGAGAGAAACCTTTACTCATTCGGAGAACAGGGTTAGCCAATGTTTAGTGCAAGCTTGACATCCTTCAGGACTTCAGGTTTTGGAGAGTAAAAGAGAAAATATTTAAAGTGGCTGCAGTGGCTGTGGGCGGGCTGGCGTGCTTGGAAACATACATGTGATGGTCTGAAAGCTCAGAGGAGATCTATTATGCTGATCAATTTAATTTTAAATACAAACATATAATGTTACGATGTTGGATGTGGTTTCCTGCAGCTCTGAACAAGACGTTACAAGAACTTTGCAGGACTTGGCCAGAACCTGACGTCAGGTGACGACGGGACGCATTAGGGTAAAGCATGGAGCAAAGTTGTAGGACATGCCCACCCTGGCAGCGCTTTCAAGGCCACACCCATCCAGAAGCTCATTTACATTTCCATGCGACTGCAAACAGAGCTGGCCAATCGGAGGAAAGCGGGCACATGGGGAGGGAGGCCTTCAAGAGACAGCTGAAATAACCGTTTCAGGCAGCACGAGGGACTTTACTGAGGCCAGTATCAGATCAATAGGAAGGTTTTTGAGCTACACACCTCACATCGCTACTCAATAAGTGTCCCAGACTGACATCATTAATGGTGAAAGTGAGCATAACCTGCGAAAAAGTCAGTGACGTGGATTAGGAAAGAGCTGAAACACCTTTACGAGCTCTTCTTTGCATGGATGGAAACATTATTTCATATGTGTGTCAGAGAGTGCCTTGTATTCCAAAGTAGTATGAATCAGCAGTCTACCAAATTATTTCAAGATTGTGGAGATGGCAAAAACATCGACATTTCCTGTTCAACCCGGAGTAACCCCAAGAGGCTATCAAGTCTCTGATTCTTTGTAAGATTTAAAGCTTCTGTAAAGTGCGTTCAACAATTTAAGTCATCTTTTTTTTCCAGCTCTTTCCAGTCACTTATCGTAGAGCCGTAATAACTGTCACCAGGACAAACCACTGTCTGGGCAAGAGTCTGGCGATTGCTATGAACTTAATGCTGATGCGGTTTAGACCAGAGATTTGGGGTCATCCAGTGCACATGCACAGATCTCTGATAAATGTAACTCGTGTATGACATTTTAAAAAGAATGCATTAAGTGAAGCCTCATTTCTAGGACACATTAAGCATATTTCAAGCTTTATGTAAAGATCACCTCATCTAAAAGAATAACCAAGCTTATTTCAAAATTTAAAGTGAAACACTCACCTGTCGCTGTCCACAGCCGGAGCCGGCGCAGGCTGAGACGCCTTGTTCCTGGAGGGCAGGCTGTCCTCCAAGAAGCTTTTATCCAGTCTCTCATCGGGCATGAAATCATCCACACTCTGAACCTTGGAAGGACAGACTGGTGCAGACGGCTCCTCTGAGGAAAACATAGAGTAAGACTTGTATGAGTAGCTGTAAAATAATATTTAAAACCTACACTGTACATGAGGAAGCTCCCATCACAGCGCTGCCATGTGTTGCCTGTTTGATTACACAAAAGGTCCAATGAAACTGTTCAATCACATGACATGCACACAGCAGCCGGTCAGTTGATCATTTGAAAAGCTTCGCATTACTCCACGGATAAATCTCAAATCTTGTGACTACTTA
This sequence comes from Tautogolabrus adspersus, assembly GCA_020745685.1. Taxonomy (NCBI): domain Eukaryota; kingdom Metazoa; phylum Chordata; class Actinopteri; order Labriformes; family Labridae; genus Tautogolabrus; species Tautogolabrus adspersus. The sequence continues at coordinate 5,404,568 of CM036534.1, read as the reverse complement.
CTGCAGACAGAAGTTTCAGATTCGTGCCAGAACTAAGTTGTTTTTGCATCCATATAAGGAACTATGAAAATTAGGACTCACCTTCGCCACATAAAGAAAATTAGATTAACCCTACTGCTGCCAGGTGTTAGTAAAAAACGAGACACTTTACTTGAAGTTAAAAGAATTATTCCTCTCCTTCAGTCACTGCACCAGCTTCTTGTTTGTCAATTTCACAATATATGTTGCTTAAACTACTTATTGACTCAGACCCTATGAAGCATCTGCGACTATCGGTACCTGACCTGCATTGTTGTCAGAATCATTAGAGTGAAGCGCCTTTAAAGCTGTTTTCACATATGCACTCCTGAAAATATCTAGATCATTTCAGGAGGTCTGCTCCGGATATTCTCCTGACCTGGCTGTTCACGTATGCTCCTCACAGCCGGAGACTATCCCTGAAGATATACTTTATTAATGAGACATGCTACACACACATAGGCTGAAATACACACACTTGCACAAACAGGATCCTCTGGACATGCACTAATGCAGAGATGTCAGAGTGAGGGGGCTTCTGATTTGAGCTAGTGGGGGGGTCCGGTGCCCCAGTGCAGTGCTCAGGAGTGAACTGGCACCTCTCCAGCTACCAGACCAATTTCCAGATTTGGTCCGCACTACTTGCCTTCATATCAAAGCTACATGTAGTTCAAGGAAATCACAATACGAACTAAAGAGTGGAGAAGAACATACGTTCACGGAGGTCGTAGCAGTCGCGTGCATACACTCTATGCACTGACTCCAGTCACAGGCTATAAACGTCACATCCCTCTTCTAGTGGCTCAGAGGAAATCTCCGCTGCGTTCTCACATCAGCTCACTCGGACTTGCTGCAGAAAAAATACTAGGAGGCTGGCAGGAGAAACTCCGGGTGAAGTCTGAGTGAAAGATGTGGCTGTTTGCGTTCACACATGCAGCTCCCCCGGCAAATCTCAGCAAGTGAGAAAGCCCTATAAATGTCTGTGCTCGTTACCATGGAAACAACATGTATTTCTAAGATCTGATTAATATCGATTTCTTGAAAATTGCCGCTCATTCATTATTAGTTGCCTCTGCTTTCTGACCAATATAATAAGATAACCTATATTCAATCTTTCAGTTTACTTTAAAAATGTGTTTTTATGGCTAGACCCTTATTGTCCTAAAAGGACGAGTCATGCTAAATGAGTAAGAAGATGAAAACATATAAATGCATTCACTTCTACAGTCTGAAGATTTTTTTATTTTTAAGATTTTTTTGGGGGCTTTTATTGGAGAGATAGGACGCTGGATAGAGTCAGAAATCTGAGAGAAAGGGAGAGTGGGAAACGACATGCGGGAAAGGAGCCACAGGTCGGATTCGAACCCAGCGGACCACAGCCTCCGTACACAAACCATTGCGCCACCAGCGCCCCAAGTCTGAAGATTCATAATATAATATATATATATATATATATATATATATATATATATAAAAATATATATATCTCAAACAGGATTCTAATAAACAGAATTAGAGCTCATGCTGTGAAAGATTTTTTACATCTGAGTTCCATCGACTTCGTTAGTTCATTCATGTCAAGAAAACAGAAATAAAAATACAACTCTGTTTTTTAATGTGCTATAGCAGCCTGAAGTCCTTTTCAGACTGGCTTTACAAGCCGTGATATCTACGCCCCTGTGACGTTTCACCTTTAATCTGAATGACGCAGAGGCCTAACAGGGGGACAAAGTGATGCCCCTTTGTACCGTCTTCTGAGGTAGTGACAGAGGCGTTACAGAGGCCAGACAGTTTCAGCAGAGCCAGCAGGGGAGCACAGAGCAGTGTGTGCGTACATGTCTGACTGTGTGTGTATGTGGAGCTCCCACTGTGCTTTGCTTTCGAGTGGCCGAAAAGCATTGTGAATACACAGACTGGGACACCAATATTACGCCGTTGCGGAATCAATATGAATGTACAAAGACGTGATGACAACTGAGATGAGTCGCGTCAATTTTGCGAAAAGGGCTTCATAATTAATCTGACAACCTTCAGTTCAGTTTGGAAATGTCAGACCCTCCGTATGGTTCCTTAACCAGCCTCACAACTTGCATTCATGCTCATGCTGCACAGAGTGAGGACACTAATGTAGAGGAGACGGCATGTGGACTTCTGTAGAACCTTTCACTGTTTGAGTAGAAGAGGCTCACCTGGGGCAGAAGCAGAATTCTCAGAAGCAGGAGATGGACCAAACCAGCGGGACATGAAGCCGCGTTTCTGGGGGGCTGCGGCTCCAGCTGCAGCTGAGGACTGAAGGTGTTCCGGCGACTGGGCTGGAGGCTTTGACTCAACAACGGGTGAAGCCGCTCCACTGACTACTGTCGAAGACGGCGGAGGGGATGAAGCAACCACGGATGGTGACTGTGGAATAACCTGGGAGGGAATCGGGGGCTGTGGGGTGCTCGGGCTGGAGCTGCCTGTGGATGCCCCACTGGGAGGGACGACTGGGGACTGGGAGCCTGAGGAGGGACTCTGACCGTTTGCTGGACCAGGAGAGCCGTAGCCCTTACTGCGAGACTCCAAGTTCTCCAGGAAACTGCAGAAATCACAAAGAGCTGATGAATGAAATGTGACTTTTTTTTGCAATAATTAATGAATAAATATTTTTTTCAGATTTAAATTAAGCATCATAACCTTACTCTAGGCAAAAATAGTTCCAAATAGACTGAAATAAAATCGATTTTAGATGGATTGAACATTGCACTCTATGTTCTTATATCAAACTAGGAGGCCCATAAATAAAAACAAACACAATCTTACTAAAACTAAATCTAGTCAAACTTTTGTTCTCACAGCTTGGTGAGGTTTAGTCACACACTGTATTCTGTAAGATGAAACTTTAACTCATGCCCCCTTGTGGATTCTGTACGACAGCACACAAACAGAGAGAAAAAAAAGAGCAGACGGTACATGTCATAGTTTTGATCTTCAGTCTCCTGCTGGACACACAGCTCCTCCAGCGTTGCATCCATGTCTAGCTGGTTGGTCTCCAACTGCCTCAGTAGTGTCTCTCTCTGGACACGGACACACACACAGACACACGGACACACACACACGGACACATACACGGACACACAGACACACACGGACACACGGACACACACACAGACACACACGGACACACACACACACACACAGAAACCTGACATGAATAATTCAACAAGGGCTCAGATTAAGCCTCTGCAGTCACACTGTAGGAAAGCATGATTAGAAAGAGTGGTTCTGTAGCTTAACAATAGAGCATGTGACGTAGAGATTAATGAAATCCTTACACAGCAGTAACCGATGAGAATAAATTAAAAACAACAATGATACGAAAGAAGACGCATGAGGGGTAGAATAATAACCTGTAGCTGAAGGAAGGGGATGTTGAAAAACCTGTGTAGATATTTCAAGCCAAACCCGTTCTTCATTGAGGACTCAGCGTAGTGGATGTAAGAAGATCCCATTGGTCTGTAAAACACAAGTTTCACTGGTTATCTTTCATTGAAATGTCATATTGGCAGTTTCTTTATTGGTGCATTAACTAACGTTACTAAAGTTACACCTGAACTAAATCTTTTCTTTGGACACCAGAAGAAGAACAGGCTCAGGAAAAGCTCCGACACATTCCATTATTACTTTACTTTGATACCTTTGAAGGTTTACTTCATCTCAGGGTGTAATGCGATCTTGTCATTTTACTGATGCTTACTACAGAGAAACAGGGAGGGTATGGTGGAAGCCTCATCAATGACTGACTTTGAGGTAACTGGGCTCAATTTGAATATCTGTCCTTCCACAATTACCATCACAGCACGATGCTTTCATTTCATTTGACCGTCAAGCTAATCTCTACCTGTTAAGTCCAGCAATCAGGTCTCTGATATCGTCAGGGAGGATGACGCGATGCTCGCCCATGTCCCTGAAGTTTCCCAACACACAAACCGGCACATGGGTCGGGACTTTGGGAAGTTCCCTCAGTATGTAGTTAAAAGTCCTGCAATCGAAAAAAAAAAAAAAAAAGACAACACAACATTAATCTGGGGGGTGATAGGAGGAATGCACCAATCTCTTACTTATATCATTCTGATAGACACTTATATGTAGAACCAGGGCCAGAAATGTACTTTTTCATTTACCGGCCAATTTGGCTGCCGTGCACTATGAAGTGTGCACTATATCTTCTGTGTGGAGATAGATGTTCAGACTACAGCAAGCTGTGAGATAACGTGTTAAATTACCGATTGTTGATAAATGCAGACACGTTGAGAGTGAGTGGAGAAAAGTCGAATTGGCCTTTTGACCGGATCACTTACATTAAGACTCGGTCTGTATGGATCCCGGATCAACTGTGTTCTGCTGAGCTAAAAGGACACAGCAGCTGGTGGTGGCTGGTGGTCCTGTGTGTTTGAATCAGACACTACATGACAATTTGTACGTGAAAAAATGTTTACGCACAATACTATCGGTGTGATTGATTTAATTAAAAGAGGCCTTTGTTATACATGAACACTATATAGTTACAGCTTAAATGTTTCTGTTGATACACGTAGCGGCCATGTTGGATTTTAACTCGGACTACTGAAGGTTGTCTGTGTTTCCAGGTCGGAATTCTGACTTCAGGGAGGCGTTTCCACCCGCCATGTGGTGGATAGCCCTCTAACATTTAATCGCCAAATGGAAAACATGACCACATTGGTCACTTGGAGAGTGTTAATTTGGCACGCTGTGTTTGACTGTAACACGACTGCATCTTTTCCTAAAAGAGCACGTGACTAGAAATAGAAAGATGCTACTAATACCTGACAGACTGAAATAAAAAAGGGATCACAGTCCTGTTATAATAAGGACAGCAACATCAGCACATACAGATTGGTGAAGTGGGTCTCTCCTTGTAAGATAAGCAGATCTTGCTGAAAGAAAAACATCTATTCCCTTTAATGATGCTCAGAATAAGAACGTGGAGATGCTTTTGGAGGTTTTTGCCTCTGACGTTGAACATAATCCGCAGTGGAAACTTCCCATGCAGTCTGACTGAAACCTTATCTGTCCATGCATATTGTAGCATTTAGAGTTCACTGATGAGACAGTGTGAGGACAACAAGCAGGACACATGACTCTTACCACTGCTTGGTTATATCAAACATCATGATGACTCCATTACAGTTCTTGTACACATCCAGGAACTCTGCATCCAGGGCCACCTCGTCCGACTTACCCGACACATGAAAAGAGAAATCGTTATAAAACACGAGGAAGAAAGAAAATCTGAACACATATCTTCGATCGCTTGCATCCTGTAAGACCTCTTTGGCAAATTCCATCCGTGACCCACATGCTATAAGTCAGCATTTTTCTCCTGAACACATGACACTCATGTGATAATCACCTCTTGGGGCTCATTCTCCAGTTTCAAGTTGTCTCCACGCCGCTTGCCTTTGCCTGAAGGAACAGGAATAGAGAAATGTAGAGGTGAGAAAAGGGGAAGTTAAAAGAGTTCATGTCTGTTTGTCTTTACATTAGTTTATGATAAGTAAAGCAGGCAAGGCAGCACAGCCGCTTTTCTTCTTGAAAAGCATGTTGCAGCATAGTTTGCTCTTTTTAATACTCAATACTGGTGATTAGTTAGGGCTCACATGATGCACACGCTCAGGCTCTAAGCTAAACACAGCAGAAAAAGACTCAGCCAAACTCTGAAATGTAGCCACACAGCAAACCTGGGAACAGCCAAACCTGGACACTATTGACATTTCAGATAAAGGGAGGAGTTAGGCGGGGAAAACCCACAGCACACGAGCAAGTTCAGTGTCTACACTCTATGGTGACGCTCACCTACACCTTCAGGAAGAGGATATTTTTGGCCTGAGATGAGTGCAAGAGAGGTGCAAAAAAACAAAACAAAACAACAACATCAACACTGAGGACAGAGAAACAAACAGGCATCCATGCTTCTGTTTGATGTCCTGAAATCACGTAGCAGGATGACTGCAGTAGAATAGACAACAGTGTCACTTCTTAGAGTGAGGGGAGCGCCAGTGGAAAGTCTGGCTCTCTGACGAGCAGGTGTGTCAACACTCACCTTTGTCTACCACGTCCCACACCTCCACTTTGACCACATCATCCGTAGCTGAGAAAACAGGAGGGCAGACTCATTATTCAAGTTCATGAGCACCAGTGGAAAATAATGAAATATACAATCCCTTGAAGCCGGGGTATGCAGTTTACTTTGGATGGTTTTTTAAACATTTGTGGAGTTTAGGGTTAAACATCAATATATCAAATCCTCTGACATGAAAATGAAACCTGGTATCTGTTACTGTCCTGTGCCTCTAACAATCCTTTCAATACGGCTTCTCTGCCTGCCTGCTTGTGTTCCTATTTCCAAGACAGTCTTCCACTAGCTAAAGCTATGGAGCAAGTCATCGAGGGATAGAATAGAACAGCAGTTAGCGATGCTAAAGATGCGCTGATCTACTCTCCCTGTTCAGCTCTTGTGGAATCATCCTGCACCAGTAGTCAGACGTGTGAATTTCCATGTTTGGGAATTACATTTGAAGTTGTTGCTTTAAACTGATATAAAGAACTACAGTGCATGCAAATAGATAAATGTGTTCCTCAACAATAACGTAAAAAATTAATTTGATAACATCCGTCCTGTGCTTGCAGGTCGTTAGTCCCGTTAGATTTAGTGACTGTAAACACTGAACCTGTATCTGTAGCTGCATGAACGTGTGATTTTTTCAGATATGTGTACACTGAAGTTATTTCACTGCATCCAGTCCAATACATTTGAACTTTCATCATAGAACTGTGTCAATAGACGTTTTACTAAATATGAAATGTGATTACTTTGCTGTTGAACAAATACTGATGACCAAAACTGAGTTTTTTGGGTTGAATAGAGCGTTACGTTTTGCAGGGAACTTTCTCCAGCATGACTTGAAACTGGCAGATCTCGTTTCGCTTGAAGCCTTTGGCTCGATCTTAAATGACATAAAGACACGAGACCATTGGACAGAGCCTGATGTGTTTCTAAACTCTAATCTGTGATGACAACTTCTGCACTTTATCTGCAAAAGCGATGTGCACATTTGTATTTTTGTCTGCTCTGAACTTGTGTTTGTGAACAGTTTCTTTATCATGTTATGTTTATTACGACGTGTCCCTGAATCATTTCATACACACTTCACTCAGTAATGTAGTGTTCACGTCATACTTCTAGCTAGCATGCTTATTTTTATATTTATTGCTTAATTTTGTCACTTTTTCACACAACTGGTCACTTTAACTTTTCACTCACTGCACAGCATGTCTGAATGTCCTGTATAGTTTTTTCTTTGTGTGTAGAGATTTCTTTATACACACTACTTAATGATTGTAAATAAATTGTATTTTGATTTCTATCTATTCTTATTTATTTTGCACTCATATGCACGCTCGTCTTCTGATCTTTTCACTGCTGCAACACTTGAATTTCCCCACTGGGGATCAACACAGGATTATCTCATCTGATTTATTTTGGTTAAAAGACATTTATGTTGACATTGATGTCTAAGGCAGTGGTTCCCAACTGGTGGGTCAGGACCCAAAAGTGGGTTGGGAGAATGTGCCTGAAACAAATCTGGTGTCAAACTGTCTGTTGAGTGCTTTTTTAAACGTGTTAGTGCTGTTCAGTTTCTTCCTCCTGTCAGATGTTTTGCACCAACATTCGACAGAAGCTGCAAACTGCAACATTTTGCATTAAATAAATCTGATTGGTTGAAAAATATCAGAAATTTGGGGCGCTATTTTTCAGGGAGCAGCTGGTGGTGGGTCCTGAGGCTAGACGAGTTGAGAACCACTGGTCTGAAGCACTTCCTAAATAAAGAGATTAATGGTTTCTACAGTACGATGCATGGCGATGCAGACGTGGAGTTCTGCATCGATGCAGTGACAGAACATAATCGATCTCTGCATACTGACGATGCTTGTAGACTTCCCGACCGTGGCAGGACCTATGTAATCTATCTGTTTTGGTTCAAAGACATTTATGTTGACTTGATGTCTAAAACACAACTTGAATAATGAAAAAGGGAGTTCATTTTTATCTGTCTTCACTGATGAAAGAGTAGCCATGTGCAGTAATATAGAAAATTGAGGACATAACCCAATCGTGATCGTAATCGTAATCGTGAGACCAGTGAAGACGCCCTACTTCATGTGCTTTGGGGTTAAATACTTCCCATGTCTAGTGTCACTAGATCCTCACTGGTTTCTCTAACATTGCCCTACCCCAGCTTCAATAAAGTCCAGGAATACAGGAGCTAATAAAACACTAGAATAAGAAGCAGTGGGAAAATGTCTGCTCCTTAAAGAAGGACTAACACAACAACAGAACATTTAGTCTAAAATGTTTCTGCAGAAGCTACATCTAAATGAGCAGTCTTTAGTTTTTTACCTTGATATGGAGCCACTGAAACATCACAAGGCACAACATCAGATGTCAAATACTCACCAGGTATAACACACAACAGAAGCAGCAGTTATGATGAGATGAAAGGTGCCAAAATAACTCAGAGATGAAATTAGTGGGTCTGACTTACTCTTGTAATTCCAATGGATACTTGTGGCTTGGATCTCCTGAGTGGGAAGGTACTCTTCCACAAACTTCTTGCCCTGCAGTCGATGCCATAAAGTACTCTTCCCAGTGTTTCTGTCACCCCGGATGACTATTTTCACTGTAGTGGGAAAGAGATTGAGCGTTTGGTTCATCAGAAAACAAACAGTCTAAGATGCAGCATTTCATATTCATAACTGGGTCAGACATATTTGCCTGCAGAGTCCTGTCCCTCTGAGTGGCTGTGTTACTCACTATTATACTGAACCCCTTTGGCGAAGCGTCTCTGCAGGCTTTGGTTCATGGACTGCATGCCAGCCGGGATGTTCTTGTCCCTGAGCAGCCCTGGCTCAGATCCCACCAGCTTCTTAAGCGCTGAAAACATTGTGACTATGCTTTTGTGACACGGGGTAGTGGAGTAGAAATCACAACTTGAAGTAGTGTAACACTGTTTCTAGTTGATGAGTTAAGGGTCCATGCTTTAGAGCAAATATGACGCTTAACCACCGGATATTGAGCAGCGCTTCTTTTTTAAATCCAACCAGAGGTTCTTGCTTGCCAGTCTGAGGTGGAGGTGACTACCATGTTGTTCTGAGCATCATCTGTAAAACAAAACAACAGGAATATTGACGTTAGGGTTGAAATGTAACAGAAATGTACAGGACGATCTAGTGACTCATTAGAACTACATCTGTTCATTATACATGTTGAGGTTTTTGGTCATTAAATATGAAAAGATAAAAACGGTTTCGTCTCCACTGATTAGATATTCCCCGAGTGTCGGGTTACATAAGACATGCGCGTCACAGAGCTAAGCTAACGTTTTTTTTAAGGGATACTTCACCCATTTGCATTAAGCTTTGTATCATTAGAAACCTGGTAGTATTTTTGAATGGTCGTGCATCCCGCCCTCATTTTACCCTGAGACAGGAAAGCTCTGTATTTCTTTTCTGAAAAACAGACTCAGATGACGCAAAAATCGTCATTTTGCGTCATCGGAGGCTGTTTTGGTTAGCAGGGGTGAAACTACATCACTAGTTACTTATGTTTTCGACCACTGAAGCTACAGACCAATTACATATCAGTGGGCGGGGCTTCACTGCCAGAATCGAAACTTAACGTCTGCCATCTTGCTAGGAAGCTATGCTAACAGGCTCTATGGAGAAAGCTGATAAGAACCGAGAATGGCGAAAAAAGTATGTTTCAACGTCAAAGTGATATGGATGAAGTGGATTTTGAAGGTCTTGTGCTCGAATTGGATGTTCGTGGCTATCTCTACGAGCTGCAATATAGCAACGAGCAGTTGAGGCTGATGGAGGAACAGGAGCTGTCTGCAGGCAGGTCTCAGCAGCTGGGGCACAAGACCTGCCTGTCGTTGGCAGAGCTGGGGCGGACTGGTGGTGTCGGTGCTGTCACTTTTTGCCTATGGACACAGACATAGAGTCCATTTGCTGCCAGGAATTTCTAAGATGCCGTTTCCTTCTGAAAGAAATCTCGGAATCAGTTGAGAAAACGGCCGTTTGTGTTGTAGACAGACTGTAAATACACCGTAGCTTCAGTGGGAGTTGCCTACGGTGCTGTGCATTCTGGGAGTTGTTGTCTTTCATCCACATGAGCCAAAAAGACACTTTCTGCCTTTTCTCGGTCAAGAAGGCACCAACTTCAAAATTTATTTCACATTTCTAAAACATATATGACCTAATTTCACTACAGATTCATGTTTCAACGGGTGAAGTATCCCTTTAATGGAAAATAATGACCTGATAACTTCAGTTGTAGATCATTGATTAATATTGTTTAATGGTGGGGCGACGATAGCCAAGCGTTTAAGACGTGCGCCCCATGTCCAGGGGCAACAGTCCTCAGTGCAGCGCTGTGGGCTCAAATCTGACCGTGGCTCTTTGCTGCACGTCATCCCCTACTTTCTCCTCCCAACAGTTCCTATCTCTCTACAGCTGTCCTCTCCAATAAACAAAAGAAGGCCCTTAAATTATCTTTAAAAAATATATTGTTTATTGCTGTATTTCCAAAAACCTCAAAGACTCTTCTACCATCATAAAATTGTTTCACACGTCGTGCCACTGTTTCCAAATCTAGAACAAACTTTCATTAAGAAATCAAATGTCTGTGCTCGATCTGACGGCTGTAAACGAGGTTTGAAAGTGTTCACAGCAGCTATAATTGGCTACAGTGATGATTCATTGTGTTAGAGCTGAAACATTCAGACTAAAACAGAAGATTATACGGCGGATATTTTGATCATGAATCATAAAGTCACTGTATTTTAGACAAATGGTGTGACGTCACCAGCCATTAAACCAGTGGTTCCCGAGCCTTTCTTGGCTCATGACCCCACTATGACTTCACAAAACTCTGGGAACCCCAGACATAAAAAAAACAAACATACAGCCTTTTAAGTCACAATTAATTTGTTTCAGATCATGTAATAGTTTTTCTACTGTGTTGCAAGTTAACCTTCTTCTTAGAGCACATTTAGGATGTTTCATGTTTATTATTTCAGGACAGAGGAAGAACGGCTGGGAGGACGTTTCTGCACAATGACAGACACAGACTCTGCAGGTTTCTTTTTTTGGCATTCACTACGGCCCACAGTAGCCTGTGTTCATTATATTTTATTACCCAATATACTGATTATTGATCAATAAATACTAATTCAATGCGACCCCACATGAGGTCGGGACCCTAAGGTTTGGAAAGCCTGAATTCACTACATTTCTATGAATGTTCTCGCTCTCTGCTCTGAAGTCAGCAGATGTGTTTTTCTTTTCTTTTCTTAAATTAGATCTGAAAGACAATAAACTGTGTTTGTGTAGTTCTGCATGTGGTTTGTCGTGGTGTTGACGTACTTGAATGTTGCGCATCTCCGCGGATGAACGTAGAGTAACTCAGATCAGACAGTTCATTTAGTGTTGTTGTCACAAAAGACGCCTTGCCCGAGTAAAATGGCACCTGGCTGACATATTCCTGCTCATCTGGTAATTGTGCTTGTTCCTATTATTGCTCGTTTTTTTTAGCTGCAAATCAGTAAATCTGTAGCATGTGAGTTTAAAAGATGCAAAATATGATTTCTAAATAAGCATAATGTAGATGATTGTACCTCTTGTATTCTTGACCTCACTCATGCATCATGACAATACAACAATGTTTTAAGATTGATTTTTACAAGTAGCTTGAAAACTAAAGTGTTTTTAAAAGCAAGTACTCCAGCACTTTAACTCGGAGGATCTATTCTCTGACTCAAGTCATGAGGATGTGAACTTTGTCCTCCACTGCTGACACCCGGCTACCTGGATAAGAAATACGACCCAAGATACAAACAGTTAAAAAACTGAGCTGAAATGTTTTAGTGTCTGACGTTTGTGAAAAAGCCTTCAAAACAGCAGAAAGGGACGTTAATGTACATTGGGGGCTTTTGAAGACTGCTGGTTATTTATAACATGAAAGAAAGTGTTCTAGGGGGGTCACGGAAAACTTTGAGGGAAGAGTACTAATTAGGGCTGGGTATCACCACTGATTGTCTGAATCGATACAATATCGATTAATGTAGGGATATTTCAGTTACAATACCAATTCTGTTTCAATATGATCAGGATTCTCAGAGAACAAATATTAAAAAGGTTTAGGTTGTCAAAAAAATGTTCAGGTTTACTTAAAAAATTGATCCCAAAGCAGTTCAATGATAGTCTGTCGACCAATCAGAGTCCAAAACTGCGATCAGTTGACATGTACGGGCCAATGAGAAACCACTAGAGCCTGAAACAGACGTCACAGCCTGCTCACAGCACGGACATACGAAAGACAAACTGATTTGAATGGATGAGGGGAAAAGGAATATAGCCTATTAAAAGATCGATCTTTGGATTTTATGAATCGATATCAGATCATTCATATGAGATTTTTTAAACCCAGTCCTAGTACTAATATTATTAAACATTTTGATATGTCTTTTTAGATGTTATTGATCGCTGCATATCCAAATGTGTGTTCTGTCTCTATGACAATCTTTCAATATTGTAAAATAACACACAACACAACAACATGCTGAATGTCATGAGCGATTAATGAGGGAGAAAAACTGTAAAAAAAGATGTCACCATGACTACCGAATTACCCCCTGGGATTAATAAAGTATTTCTGACTGTTGATTGTCGTTGGGACAGAATTTATAAAAGACAATGAATGATATAAAACAAAAAACTATATATTTTAAATTGTTAATAAAATAAGGAAACATGTTAAGAAGCTCTATTTGCAGATATTTGGAAATGTGACGTAAAATGAATTTATGAAACTTTTCAGTCCCCACCAGAGTGTATGGGGGTCCTTGGCATGGCAAAATTTGGGGACCCCCTGCTATAACACAAAAGCAAAACCCGAGACTAGATGTAGTGACTTTTTCTGTAATAAATGCATTGAAAACGACTTATTTACTGGTATAATACGAAGCACTAACGATACATTGGCAGGAAGGTTTACTACAGTGTTTTCTAGGGATGTAACGATTCACTAAACTCACGATACAATTCACGATACTGGGTTCACGATACGATTCTCTCACAATTTATTTTACAAAATGAAGTAGTGTAACACTGTAGATAAATGATGAGTGAAAAAGATTCCTTTAGGGGCTGCTAACCCGCTTGTCAGTGTGGTTTGGCCTTTTAGTGTTTATTTCTCTCAACAAGGGGAGGTGATTGGAGCTTCTCATTGCGGTGTCGATTAAATGCTGCATCATGTTGGTTGTGCTATTTGTGTAGTTCTCTGTCTTCTTACAATATTGTCACACAGTTTTTGTCTTGTCTGTTATCTTCTCACCTCTTTCATTTTCTGTCTTGGGGAAGCCAAAATGCTTCCACACCTCCGATTTAAAAGACGGCGGTGCGTCCTCAATTTCAAAATCTTGCTTTGCAGCTGCTGACGTTCATGATATTATTGAGATTCACTTTTTCAGAGTACAAATGTGAACCTTGACACCTTTGAATCGATTTATCACGATTTCACGATTAATCTGTACATCCCTAGTGTTTTCATGACCCTGTTTAATCCTTAAAGGGAGCAGCCAGCAGGACTTTCATTATTCACAATCAAAACAGTTTGTCTCCAGTTGACATTACCAGAACAATGTACGTCTCTGTTTATCTTTATAAAAGGCACCAGCTCAAAGTCAAAGACGATACAGTTTAATTCTGTTTTAATAACACAATGGATCAGCTGTATCCCCAAGCTAGCGTTAGCCGACCAAGCTGTTAGCTCGGCTGTGACACAATTTTAAAGCAATACGGAGCAAAAACATGTCAGCAAGATCTCCTACAGCCTATGTTGAAGGTAAACACAGCTCTCAAACAGTGATGTGGCAGCTCGGTTTGTTACCTACCCTGACAGAAAGGTAACGTTATCCTGAGGCTCTGGTTAAGCTAGTCATCCATTGGATGTTAGCCTAGCTTTGCTCCCTGGACGCTCAGTGACATTTCACGACAGCGAGACTGAAAATGTTTTTTTCTCTCAGCTACAAATACTCACGGTTATTTATGAAGATACGAAACTGCAGCCCGGACATCTTTATCTCAAAACATCTGTCACACCTCCATCCCGACGGATAGCAGCGACATTCCTCTGCAAAGACAGCAGACACAGCAGCGACCCAGCGTAAAGCGTGACGTAATAATCTACAACTTCCGCCCAGTCCTTCAAAATAAAACTCAGGTTTATGTTTAAAAGGGACATATTGTGAATAATCCACTTTTAAAGTGATTTTGAACATATATTTGGGTAACCTGAGTGTCTACCGACCCACACAATGTGAAATAAACCCAACCAGTCCTTTGTGGTCTGCATAAGTCTTACAACACAGAGAAAAAAGTTCCGTTTACTGTCCTTGTGACGTCACAGTGGGATTCTGGTAAAAAAAAAAACCCTCCCCTGGTATCTCCACCCATGGACTCCAACCCCAGCCTTGAGCAAAACTTTTGCACAGGTCCGCCAATTTATCATTTTTATTATAATAATATATTTTTTTAACATACTATTAAACCCCATGGGGAGATTCGGGTTTTACACTCTGTTATTGAGAGACATGCTTCACACACATAGGCCCGAACTTCACACATGCACAAACAGGACCCATGAGATGTCAGAGTGGGGCTGAGTGGGGCTGCTACACAACCCAGTTTGTGAGCAGGGAACACGCCAGAGCTGTTAGGGGTTCAGTGCCTTGCTCAAGGGCTCCTCGGCAGTACAAAGGAAGTGACCTGGTACCTCTCCAGCAACCAGACCGACTTCCATACTTTGGCCCGCACCTGAACTTGAGCCGGCGATCCTCTGGTTCCCAACCCAAGTCCCTACAGTGCAGACTGAGCTACTGGCGCCCTGTGATTAAAGTATTAATTTTACTAGAAACTCGTAATTTTATGATATTAAAGTATATCTTTAAAGCCTTTTTGAAAATAGTGTGCAGCCCAGTGGTGTAGCCAGACTTTTTTGACAGGGGTTGCTGAACCGGGCCACTAACTTCTGCAGGAGTGGCCAGAAGTATTCGGAATGTAACAAATTCCCACAAATGAAAAGCATTTGTTCACCCTTTCTGTCTCCACAATAAAGTGGTAACATTTAGATTCCCAACAGGTCTAGCCTTAGCACCCACCACCAACTCCTCATGAAAAATTGTGACCCAAATTTCTGATATTTTTCATCCAATCAGAAGAAAAATTGTGCACTTTGGACCTCACATGGGACACAGAATAAAGTAATGAATAAAACAAAACAATATTTAAAAGGTTCAAAGACTTTTTGACACATTTTTTTTTACCAGGCATAGATTCTCAACCCTTTGATAACGGCTCCTTAAGTCCAAAGTATTTATAATACCAACCATCTGAAAAGGGCTACATTGAAATGCAAAGGAAGCTACAGCAGCCTGTTGTAAAATAAAGTTGATTTGAACAAAAGTTCAGCCTCTGATAAGGCAAACAGCCAATCATAGTTCAGGATTTAGGGGTGGCCAATCAGATTTCTAGGGGGTCCTTGACCACCACTGGCTCAGCCCCTGGTGATGAAAATGTTCTTCCAGAATCAAACTGTTTTCCATGAAACTTAGTATCTGAATGATGCTCATGATTCCTAATTTTGGTTTGTCAGAATGACAATAACTTCTTAATCATAGGAACAAATGGACATTCACAATAAACCATCTTTAAGAAAGGAAATTGTAAATTGCCCATGAAATTCATTGCATTTGAAAGGCATTTGAAATTGGGTTGAATCCCCGGCAATTTACGCTTGGACTCAAACCGAAAACTAACAGTCATTAAAATTATTTTTTTGTAATAAAACGGCATTATTCCCGTAAATTAACGACTTTTATCTGGTTAATCAACAAACTCAATCTAGTTTATACAGGTATATGACATTGTTCTTGTAAATTAACAACTTTAATCTCGTAATATTAAAACTTTCTACTCTCATCACTTTATTATGTTAAATTTACGACAATCACTAAATTGACCCCAATTGCTCACCTAGCCTACATTTAAAAATATAAAAATGTTTTGTTAATCCCATTTGTATCAGGGCATGTAGATAAGACCAAAACTTTAGGTGACAGGGCTCTGAAATATCAATCAATCAATCAATCAATCAATCAATCAATCAATCAATCAATCAATCAATCAATCAATCAATCAATCAATCAATCAATCAATCAATCAATCAATCAATCAATCAATCAAAGAAAGTATTTTAGCGCCAATTGATGACTGGCCTTAAATTGGGATGGGCTTTAATTTAAAGTTTTACGGTACATCATTCTGCATCATTCCATCACAATGATTAATACAATCACTTTTGTTTTACTTTGAAACCAAAACATGACACACATATCTTAAACCGACCTGGCTAAGTGCAGCCAGCTTTTCACTGCTGTGGTGGTCCAATCAGGTGTTATGCCGAGAAATGCATCCCTTCCAGGAATTGCATGCACCTCGCGGAAGTGTTGGAAAACGGTATAAATCTTATTTCTGGAGGCAGATCTTTGATGACAAAGTATGTTAAGTTTATACTTAATACAGTTTATTATTCTGTAGACTCGATAAAAAACGAATTTTGATTAGCCTGCGTAAATATGACCTGTAAACAGTGTATGTGTATGTATGTATGTAGAGTACATTTAAGGATGGATGCAAAATACGACAGTGTAGAAATTGTACCTGCCACATTTTAAATTGTCCTGCAAGGTGCATGCAATTCTCGGCAGGGATACATTTCTCGGCATAACACCGGCGCATCCTGGGTTCTCGTGATAACAGCCCCTGGATTGTCTCTTATCTGGTTTGCGACACCTAGCGGCAGACGTAGAGACCTTCACCTAAGCACAGCATCCTCAGCTGTCACGGTACCACATGCATATGCCTGGTAATATTAGTCTCTGCATGTAAAGATCAAGCTGTGCATTTTACACACAACAGGAATGTGTGAGAAAAACTGTCAAACAGCAATGAGACGTCGCTGGCGATGATTTCTAATGTTGCATTCAGCTATATTTGCTGTCTTGAACACACCCCGCTGAGCACCCCGATATTGTTCAAGAGGAATAATGGCTGCACAGGAGCCGTCTCCACCATCTTCCCTGGAAGGCAACAAACCTGGCTTCCCAAAGAAAATTCTCGCCAACAACCTCGAAGACAAGCATCTGTGCAATTCATGCCAGAAAGTGCTGAGGAGGCCTCTGCAAGCCCAATGCGGTCATCGCTTTTGCTCTTTCTGTTTCAACAAAATAGTGAGGTGAGTGTCGTGGCTGCTAGCGAGTTAGCTCGATGTACTGAGCCTGTCACCATACGTGCTTCAAATATATGTCAATTTAATACTGCTGCCCTGCTTTCAGTCACATGTAGCACTTACACGATGACACAGAAAGTCACGACATTAAAAATAAACCAGCTTAATAATTCAGACTACATGTAAGTCACCAGTCAACTCTTCATCTCAATACATTCTCACGTGTGGTGGTTTGGCCAGGTGTCCTCACAGTCAAATCCCGTTAACCTGCGCTGTGAGTCAGCTTAAAATGTCCTATTCTGAAGCTTTACCTTTGTATTAAAGTGATATCAGCATCAGCATATTTACCCAATTTACCAGAAGGTCTGCAGCTTGTAAAGTCTTATAACATATTTGACTGTGTCTGTGTCTTAATATGTTATATTTAAGACACAAAAATTAAGACAAATCCTTAAAATGAAGGAAGCAGCGCAATCGTTCAATTAGTTTTTTCTATACCCATAAGAAAGTTTACCATGGTACTCTACCATAGTGATACCACAAGTACCAGGCATGGTAACAGGGTATTACTTACTGGTACCATGATAGTTTTTACAGTACCAGAGTCAGTGGCAATTCTAGAGTCTGTCCTGTTTCTTTTTCTCTTTTATAGACAGCTAATTCCTCTTTATTTGTCTTCGGTGACTCTCACCGACAAACTTCGGTTTTCACGGTAATAATGCATGCAACACATAGCAGGGCAATAAGAGTGAGTGCTGTCAGATGGGGCCCCCTTAGGAAGGTTTTCTACTGTCATTGCAACATTTGCACATTTTGGGCCACTGCTTTGGTTTAGGTTTGTGAGCCCTCAGGGGCCCCCTACTGGTCTGGGGCCCCAAGCTGTTGCCTGCCATGCCTGTTGACAAGCAGCGCCTCTGACCAGAGTGCATGTAGGTCCTACCTCAAAAAAACCAGGTTACTTGTTCTATAGTCAACACAAGGTATCTTCTAAGGTAGAAGTACACATATACAGCCACATGTATCATAGTACATGTACCATAGTATTTGGATAGCATGGATGGTATATGTAGAAAGAATATAACATACTGTATAACAGACAATGAAGAGGTATTTATTTAAAATAGTGCAAATATTTGTCTTCCTCCCTTTCCAGTTCTGGGCCACAGAAATGCAGCGCTTGCATCAAAGAAGATTTGTTCGAGGAGCCCACCTCTATTCTCAAGCAAGGTGGTGTAAGTACATTTCTTTACCCTACATGTCATGTTTCCCACGGGGTCTCCTGGTTACATTAAACACAACTTTCGACTGCACTTTCGCTCCGTAGGTTGTCGACATATTGACGAGGCTGTCTCTTGGGGGAGGACTTCAGCCACGTTTGGTATTTTTAGGTTGCAGGTGATGAGAGCCAACTTTCTTTTGGACCCTCAGAGTGATCCTGAGAGTCAGCACAGTGGCGTCATAGTCATTGTTTGTTTTTTAAATCCAGTGTTTTGAAGTATAGAGCCAGCACAACTTAAAGCTTCGTGGCTGCTCTGTAACTCCTGGCAGCAGAGATGGAGCAGTTCTGATAGTCATGTGTCCAGAGAAAGACCATATGTGCTACAGAAATAAGAGCCAGGAGAGCAAAGTTAGATCCAGGTGTCCTGATCCTCAGTAAACTGATGCTCACAGTCCGTAACAGAATCACTCCGACTTCAACTGAAGACACGAACAAGCCGTTACTGACAACAACTTCTGCTTCTCTGTGCAGGCTTTCCCTGACAACGCAGCACGGAGAGAAGTGGAGGCTTTGGCAGCCGTCTGTCCAAATGAAGGATGCACATGGACGGGAACTATCAAAGAATTTGAGGTGCAAATGATTGCAAAGCAGTCTGGGGAATGAACGCATGCTCCCAGTCGAATGTCAGTACAGTTATGAGAGTGGTGGTTTACTGCAGCTGTAGAGAGAGAGAGAGTGTGTGTGTGTGTGTGTGTGTGTGTGTGTGTGTGTGTGTGTGTGTGTGTGTGTGTGTGTGTGTGTGTGTGTGTGTGTGTGTGTGTGTGTGTGTGTGTGTGTGTGTGTGTGTGTGTGTGTGTGTGTGTGTGTGTGGGCCCTCTTAAATACCAATCAATCACATTTTTTTCTTCTAATTTGTAATTTCAAGTTGTCATCATCTATGTGCAATTCTTATCTTTTCTTTTTTACGCATTATTTCAAAACTTATATACTTAGATACTTTCATTAAAAACATGTGTACAATTGTTTACAAGGACGTTTTCCAAGCTGAATCTAAATTATGTTATGGCCGTATTGTAACAACGATCTTTTCAACACGTTTTGTAAGCCAAGTTTACACGTGTCGACCACATCCTGATATATACAAACCATACACCACCTTGCTGTCATCTAAAGTCAATTCATCAAGTCGTTAGCCCTTTTCAGACTGCTGTTTCAAGCCGCAATATTTATGCCCCTGTGGTTTAATAAGGGAAGAAGTGACCCCCCTCTCTGTATCGTCTTCAGAGGTAGTAACAGAGGTGTTACAGAGCTGAGACAGGATCAGCGGAGCCAGCAAGGGAGTGCAGCGCTGTGTGTGCGTGCATGTTTGACTGTGTCTGTATATGGAACTCCCGCTGAGTTGTGCTTCTCCAAAGCTGAAGCGCAATGTGAATTCACAGACTGGGACACCAATATTACGCCGTCAAGGAATCAATATGAATGTACAAAGACGTGATGATGGCAGAGCTTAGTTACGTCACCTTTGGGAAAAAAATCAATCTGCAAAGGGGCTACAGTCCTGTGTAAACAAACAAACATTTAGCATTTAGAAGGAAAAGTTTATTGTTGGTCTCCCAACAGGCGAGCCACGAGGGCAACTGTGACTTCATGATCATCCTGTGTCCCTCCTGCAAAGAGCTGATGAGAGCCAACGAACAGGAGCGCCACAACGAGAGAGAATGTCCGGAGAGGACGCTCAACTGCAAATACTGCAAAGAACCTTTCCTGTTAAAGAACATAAAGGTAAGGCTGCTCTCCATGATTGTAATCCAACACTGCTCAAGTGTTGTTGTTATGTAACTTTAGTATTTCATTGTTTAGGGCAAATATTGTTACATAATACTTCCAGACCTTCTTAATCAAGGCGTACAGAAACAAGTGATATGATTAAAGCGGTGGGTTTCTGCTCGCGGAGCTTATTAGAAACATGCAGAGGCTTTTTAGGTTGGGTACAATCACTTCTATCTGAACCAGTTCTCTTGCTCGCTTCCATCGCAGCAGCACCTGCTGGTTTGCTGTTTGCCTTGCAAACCGAGGGATGAGGCAGTCATTAATAAATATATTAATTAATACAATCATTCTCTGCAGTGTCCCTCTCCTTCTGTTTCACTGAAATACCTTTTCTGTATTTTTCATCTCTTCTCATTATTTCAGTCTGACTGAAGCAGACAGCCGCTGAACGTTAGTTTTGGTGCAAGTGTCAAATGACACGCTAAATGCCCCCTCTTTATACCCCTCTGGTCTGTCCTGAAGTGTCCAAACATGTTTGATATTCAGGATTTTAAAGTCTGGATGATAAAGTCTGTACTATTTAAGCTGGACGACAGTACCCAAAGTTAGAGGTCTACAAGAAGGTGACGTTGTTGATGTCACAGTAAACAATCCACCCCTTAAGACCAAGCATACTACTGTTGAGACACAAAATGTTGGTCTAATTCTTTCACAAATAGAGAGTAAACTTCTCTTAAAACCTTTGTCTCATAAAGACTTGGTTTAATCTTCTGTTTTTATTTTTCTCACTACACACGTAACACGTCACCGCAACAAGTGGTTGAACCAAATCAGGCTCTGTTTTGTTCACATCTGCCTCCTTGTTAGATCATATAAGATCTTATGAGGTGCTTTGTTGGGGCGCCGTTGGCTCAGTGGAGTTGGGCGTCTATCAACAGATGGGAATTCGATCCCCAGCTCCTACTTTGGTGGCAGCGTTTGAATGTGTATGAATAGATTAGTTAATACTGATGGACTCTTTACATAGCAGCTTCTACCATCAATGTGTGAATGTGGTGTGAATGTGTAGGTGTGACCTGCGGTGTAAAAGCGCTTTGTGTAGTCAGGAGACTAAAAAAGGCAATTTATCTGTTACCCTATTTGTCACACAAAATGACTGTGAAAAAAGTCTGTGAAAAGCAAAATCAGAACATTCTCTCTAGACACGCTATATATGTTTGAAGAAGTTTCTTGAACGTGAAAACACTGCAAAAAAAAAGAACTAAAGAATGTTTGACACATTTAAGAATGTTTTTCATCACTCTTTGGTTGAGGTTTCTTTGAATGAGGCCAAATCAAAGGCTGGATGATCAGCACAATCGTGAAGAGCCTCAAACACGTCGAGCCTGACAGATCCTATAGAGCTGCCCAATCTAGAAACCCATTGGTAGACGATAAAGTGAATTTCTCAGTTATTGTGGTGAAGTCTGCGTAGTAAAGTAAAGTAGTTCCCATAAAAAATAAACTGCCGCCAATGTTGGAACTCGATGTGTTGACAAAAGATACAAGAAAAGAGAAAAAGGGCTCCAGCTAAAGACTAAGACATTTCTCCTGATGTGAAATAACTTCATATGTTTGTTTTTAGGCTCACGATGAAATCTGTCCAAAGTACCCGATGATCTGTGAAGGCTGTGCGAAGAAAAAGATCCCCCGAGAAAAGGTATCCCATACCTTTGATTTCTCTCATAATTCTGTGAAGACTGATCTCATTTGTCATTCTGATAGGGATCAATTTCTGCAACATATCCAGGACTTCATTAGCTTCTTTCATTTTTTGTTTTTGTTTTGCAGTATGTGGACCATATTAAGTTCTGCAGTAAATTTAAAGCACCATGCAGGTTTCATGTTGTTGGCTGCGATACGTCTGTAAGTAGACATCTTTGTCATAATTTGCTCTTTGAACAGTGGCTGAGTGATAACTTCTGGATCATGTAATCACTTGGCAAAATCAAACTAAATGTACCAGCTGGTGGATAGAAAGAGTTTATATGTAAAGAAAATGAACATACCAGGTTGATCATTTCATATGATTCCTCTCAGTACATTAACTCAAGTGTGATACCGTAACATCATGCTGGTAAAAGAAGTCTTTGTTATATTTCAGACCTTTGTTTGCCAAGAGATGACATGATTCAGTAGTTATCAGTGTGGGCTGCTTCATGCCTGTCAATGGATCCTGTTTGTTGAGTATGAAGTCTGTTTGCTGTTACGCACATTCATCGCACAAGAAGTATTCATCCTACTTACAGTGTTTCATTTCCAACATTGAAGTCAATGTGTGAAAACTTGATGCCTGAGTGTTCCTCACTTCCAATTTCCAATTAACTCCGTGCACGCCACGGTCCGTCGCCGCCGTTCGCTGCCACTCTAGTCAATGATTGTGTTTCCACAGCGAGCGCCATGTTCTGTCTCCGGAGCAGCGCAACTACGAATAGAATGACCTGGACAGGTCAGACGAGGAAGTGCACTGAGTGTCCGGTCAATTTCAAAATAAAACACAATACACAGACTCTCAATCGTATTTTCCATCACTTTATCAACATTACGTCAAAACAGGCACCGAATGAACGACAAAGCAACCTCAGAAAGACAAAGCAACATGTTGTTTGCACGTTCTTTCTCTTTATTCCCGTGTGATCTTTTAGTTCTCTTGTGAGGTGTGTACAGCTGCTCATGGCTGCGCTCTGCTGCCTTCACGTTCTGAGGCACCGACTGAGCAAAACCTTGGTGCTGACGGAACGTGGCGGGCACGGACTATGTAGACATTTGGTGTCGGAGTGTTGCCCTGCTGTCTCTTCCTATGATGCACTGCAGTGCACACCAGCAGCTGCAGGATCACCTTCCTGCACGGCTTTCTTCAGGCTTTGGTTCGGATAAAGTTGGCATAATAATAACACCCACAATGCACCCACCCATACAGAACTATACAACTGTAAGACTAAAGTGTAACCTCTGTGGGTGGGTCTGTATCACGTGTGAAGAATCTGCTTCATGCTGCAGATTTTCTGTCTTACAAATCTGTACAGCGTTTTGTTCCTTTTTGGATCAAACTTCTATTTCAGAGTTAAACACACAGTATGTAGACTCCTCCGCCTGGGGGCTCTCAATCAAAACGATAAAAGAAGATGACTTCGAGGCTGTGCTACTCTCCAGAAAAAAGTAGCAGAGCGAACTCCCATGATCCCCCGCCAGCCTCGACATGTTCTTTTGTTATTGTTTTGATTAAGAGCCCCCTGGCAAATACACGTACATACACGTACACCACCACTCTTTTAATTAGAAAAATGAAACCATGAAAAACTCTTGGGATGAATACTTACTATAGTGCACAGCCATCATTTGCTCCATGATATTTTTGCTGACAGCTGTTCTTATTTTCCTCTCCTTTGCTACAACTTCTTCATTAACATTAAGTTTCTGTCGGCACATTGTGGATGAAAATGTTGTATGTGTTGTAAATGTTTGTCTGCTCGTCTTTCTTTGATGCCAAGGTGGAGAAAGAGAAGATCCATGACCACGAGCGGCTATGTTCTTACGAACACCTCAACCTGCTCCTACATTTCATCATGGGCATCAAGGTGAGCTTGGAGAGCCTGCAGCCTCAGAGCTTGGAGGTGGCCAGCCACAAACTGCAGGAGCTTCACATGTCCCTCAGGGACCTAGAGCTGAAGATGAGCCAGCTGGGTGGTGGTGGTGCAGCTCCCGTGCAGGGTGCATGTGCCCCGACCTTGGCCACCTCCTTTACCCCGCTGCCCAGTGCCATGGGAGCCGCCCTCGAGCTGCAGCTCCAGAGTGAGAAGACCAAGGTGGCCGAGCTGATCCGGCGCTGCCAAGAGCTGGAGCTCAAAGTGAGCACGTTCGAGAACATCGTCTGCGTCCTCAACCGAGAGATGGAGCGCTCCTGCACCACCATGGAGGCCTACAACCGCCAGCACCGTCTGGACCAGGACAAGATCGAGATCCTCAACAACAAGGTGAAAAACTGCTTCACCCGTTTAGCCAACTTTCCAATGTACTATGGTCTTATGTTCGGATGTTTGTGTGGAGCCAGCATCCAGGAGTATCTTGTCAGAAAAGCAGACATTGACCCGTAAGGCTGTCGAGGGATTTTCTTTGGTGTTTTCTCATTGTAACCATGCTCGCTTCAGGACCTTCAGAATAAACGCTGCGGCTCAGACTACCGTGTCTTTAGAAGCATATCAAGCCTTACCTGCGAAGTCTTTGGCTGGCCAGCAGAGGGAAGAAGTGTTAAGGGTAACGTGAGGCAAAAAAAGGGATAACAGAACAATAGAGCAAGAGAGAGATCTTTCTGGTATATCCCTGTATGTATGTGTATGGGGTCAAGGCTCGGGCCAATGATTGTGTCAGTTTCATTCCCTTCCCTTCTTCAAAAAGCCTATTTAATGATTAACAACATCCGTTATTAGGAAAAATGTAAGTGACATCTTTGGGCAAGCTGGACTTCACCCGGGCCGGAGTGACAGGTACACAGGTGTCCCCTGAAATAGACACGAAAATGAAGTTTGTCCTAGAGAGCTGGGATTGAGATATGTTGTCCCCTGAGCTGATACCATTCCAAATATGTCGGTTCCATGTCCATGTGACCTTCAGATCCAAATATATAGCAGCTCCAATTTGGTGGTTTCCAATATTACAGCTGGATCACGAAACTGAAGGTTGTTCTACTGAGTGCATAAAAAGTTAATGAAGCAAGAACACAACACATCGCAGTGTCACTGTGAAATATCATATTATTAAGGCTCTAGTCCTTTGTCTTAGCCCATCGAATGAGCTCTTTATTTCTAAAGAGGAGAACCCAAAGAGGAGGATCAGAGCCAGGAAATCAGCTTTGAGGGGCCCATCCAGTTTCATGTCCAAAAGGTCATGTGGAGAGGGAAACAGGATCAGCAGAATCTGATAAGAGATGTGAACTGCTTCATCTCTTCTTTTAGAGATATATACAACTGTCCTTTGCTTCAGGTTCTTCAGTAGTTGTCCTGACGTCTCGACCGTATCTCTTTTTGTTGCTGTGCCGCAGGTCCGTCAGCTGGAGAGGACGGTGAGTCTGCGAGACTTGTCTATCGTGGAGATGGACGGTAAAATGAGGGAAATGTCTGCTGCCACATATGACGGCATTTTTGTCTGGAAGATCTCCGATTTCACCAAGAAGAGACAGGACGCCGTGGCAGGCCGCGCCCCTGCTATGTTCTCTCCTGGTAATATCCTATTATAATCTTTAATACCTGTGTTATATTCTCGTCTATGATCTGCCTGAATCAGCTTCATGACACTTTGTTTGTGTTATGTTTTGTAGCCTTTTATACCAGCAAATATGGCTACAAGATGTGCCTGCGCATCTATCTGAACGGGGACGGTACGGGCCGCGGCACCCACTTGTCTCTGTTCTTTGTGGTGATGAGAGGACACAGTGACGCACTCCTCAAGTGGCCTTTCAACCAGAAGGTATCTCACATTAGAACAAGGGGTCTTCACACTGCACACAAAAAGAGGCTAATGTACAATGCTAATTATTTTGAATACAAATGTATGTGTGCACACTTAGTATCTCTGGATGCATTTATTACAGTACAAATACATAAATCATATAGGGCTTTCACACTTGCAGACAACTCCTGAAAAACTCCTGATATTTCCCGGAGGAGCTGTATGTGTGAACGCAAACAGCCACATTTTTCACTCAGACTTCACCCGGAGTTTCTCCTGCCAGACCCCTAGTATTTTTTCCGCAAGTCCGAGTGAGCTGATGTGAGAACGCTGTAGGATATTATCCAGAGAATTCACTTCGAGCCAATAGGAGGGAGAGTGACGTTTCCCAGTAGTCTCTCTCTTACACACAGTATAGTGTATACATGCGAGCACTATGATCTCTGTGCATGTAATTAAACGGCTGCATTACGTTTTCTGTTCGCCAGATTGTTGTTCTCCGCTCTTTTGTGATATTGTTTTTTTTAAAGTGGTCATGATGGATTAAGCTGGGTCCTTATAATACAGCAATGAGTAAGGTCTTTTACCTGCTTTTTGTAACATAACAATGAGCATGGTCTTTTTACCTGCTCTTTTGTAATATTAATAGACAAAGAGTAAGGTCCTTTACCTGCTTTTTGTAAAGCGTCTTGAGATAACACTTGTTATGAATTGGCGCTATACAAATAAAGATTGATTGATTGATTGGTTGATATTGTCATTCCGTTGGACTACTCGTAGCATTGATCCGCTACTTCCCTGTTGTTTTTTTTCGTCGTCTTACTTCGGGAGACCCCCCGCCCCCCCTCCCGTCTGACAGCGATAGTCTCCTGCTGTGAGGTGGATTTTTGAACAGCCAGGTCAGGAGAATCTCTGGAGCAGTGCATATGTGAAAACGGCTTTACTTTCTTTCTTTTTGAGGGCGACATGATCAAATGTGTCTAATAAATATGGTTCTGAGGGTCGAGACAGCCCTTCCCATAACGTCAAACTAAACTTGAACATTGACTCTTTAGATGTATGTGCCGGGGTCATAGGTCACAGATGAGTATTTCAATTTAAGTTGACAAACATCTGTTGAAATCTTTCAAAAATCTGGTTGTTGTTGTTATTAACCCTAATAAACACAACTTGATTCATTTCAGAGACTTTATTCACCTCTCAGGTTAAAACACACACTTCAGCATCCAGGTAGTCTCCATCGCACAAAAGTGCTCACACGGGAATACGCCACCCCAAATCAAGCTTCACATCCAAAACATGTTTTACCGTAAAGAGCATAGTGGAGGAGAAATCCATGTTAACGGTTGTCTCATGTATCCATCTCTCTCATGTTGTTCTCCTTGTGGACCACCGTAACAGGTGAGGAAGGTGTGGAGAGAAGTTAGCAGGCCTGTAGGGCTTTCTATGAGTCTTATATCTGCAGTGTATGAAGACTGAAACTGTGTTACATTTGTTCTACGACTGTCCAACGTTAAGAAATTATCCCAAGATCTTAGTGGACTGAGATCGTCCAGTGTGTAAGCAGCCTAAGTGTCAAGAAAAAAAAAGCAAATATATTTAATTGACTATTTTAGATGCTTCTCCTTTAAGTCAGTAGATCGTTAATGTGCGTTTTGGCGAGTCATGTTTCTGAGTTATTATAAATGTAATCTGTCTAAAGCCTGGCTCACACTGTAGGATAATCGGGCCAATTTGAGGTCCGATTCCTCCTCCCCGACAATCGCAGGGTCGCTCCCGACTCAAGGCTGCTCGGAACCGATTCTCTGCCCAGATTATCTTGTAGTGTGAGTGGTACAAAGTTCCAATCTTAACGTCCCCGATCTGCTCGGCGATCGTCGGGGACGCTCCGATTTATTTCAAACATGTTTGATATTTAGAATGTAAAATCTTGACAATTACGTCAAAAGCGAGTCTGGCAGAAGTCGCATGACTACAATATTATCACAATATTATATAACCTCTAATTATCTCTGCAAAACGCAGAAACCTACAGTCCTCGGTGGCTGCGGAGACGAGGACTCCTCTCCTCAGCCACCTGCATGCAAGTCCATATACGGCTCTTCTTTTTTTTTTAGGTTTCTGTTCACAGGACGGCACAGATCATCAGTGCAGCACTTTTCTGAAACATTGTATCCATATATCTACGTTTTTTCTCAACTTTCCTATATCCTACAACAACTTCCACTTCCTTCTCTGCCGTCCCCTGGAGTCCGTTGGAGTTTTAAATGAAACTTTATTAACAATTGTCAACGCTGCGTCTCGATTTTCACTCGTACAGTGTGAGCTCTCAGGACGTGCCCGACAATCGGGTCGTACAGTGTGAGCACATAAATCTTAAGGTCTGGTCGTTCGTCGTAAACGATTCAGTCGTACAGTGTGAGCTGACGTTCCACCCCGACTTTTATACAATCGGAGGAATATCGTACAGTGTGAGCCCGGCTTTATGATGCATTATTCATTCTCTATATACTGTTAATCATTTAGTAACATGCATTTTAGTGCCATCATGCTAAAGTCTGCATTAGGCCCCGTGTCCACTAAGCGTTTTTTCTGTGCGCCACCATCTTTTTCAATTGTTTTCAATGAGGAGAGAGTGTTTGCAGCAGAAGGCGGCCACCTGGAGAAAAAAGCGCAGCGCCCAGCATCATTTTTCCGAGCGCTCTGCTTTTTTTGTGCGGCCACTCCCATCACTTGGAGTTGAAAACCTTCAACTTTTCAGAAAGGCACTGTTGACATCACCAGCGCTTTTTTCCAAATGTACGATATTCACCGTAGTTTTGCCGCCTACGGATTGTGTCTTGTAACCATATCCTCTTTGCTGCGTAGCTGATCTGGAAATAAACAATCTAAAATAAATAAGATACAGTAAAAAGTAAAGGAGCTGTGTCGGTCTTACAACGGCCGTTGTCAACAGACTGTTGTCATAGAGACAGGACGGACGTGCAGCGCTTTTCTTCTCAGCGCACAAACGCTTCATGCAAGAGCTCCTGGGCGCACAGCCACTGATTTTCTGCTCACAAAAAACGCTAGGTTGACACGGGGGCCTTAGTTCCAGTTTTTTCAGAGCAGTAAGGCTCGACTCCTCTAACGTGTTTTCCTCAGGTCACCCTAATGCTGCTTGACCAGAACAACAGGGAGCACATCATCGATGCCTTTCGGCCCGACATCTCGTCCTCATCTTTCCAGAGGCCGGTCAGTGACATGAACATTGCCAGCGGATGTCCACTCTTCTGTCCGCTCTCAAAGCTGGACTCTAAAAACTCCTACATACGCGACGACACCATCTTCATCAAGGCCATTGTAGATCTCACTGGGCTCTAGTCGAACGATAAGGGCATGAATCTAACCCTGCCTTTGGTTGCTATGGGAGATGACTCAACAGGCCTCCAGAAACTTGCATTTTCTGCTTCAGGTTTGTGTCATACTTTTGGGTTTGGCGGGAGTGTGAAACACAAGACAAGGAAGCAAACGTTTCTTTTGGCAGTGGTTTTCAATACCTCCTTAATCACTGTATCTATTTTGACAGAAACAATGATCACCTACTAAAGGGACCGAAGAACTGAACACAGTACATGTGCCAGTATTTGGCTGGTGACGGGCGTTAGTTTCCCTCATCGAGAGGATAGAGGCCTTGCAAAGACCCTAGGTAGGACATTATGCTTGTAAAATAAGTAGACAACCTAGATGACATTATCTCTAATATCCAGTGATCATCCTGTGGTATCTTATACCACAGACGAGGCTCATCATATTCAGTTTTACAACTGTGTGTAAGAAGTGGACAGCTACCTTGATGTCCTCAGTTTGTTTGTTTTCTGCTTGAAGGCTCTGAGTCTGGCAATGTAGCCGTCACCCCTTTTTGTTGTTATTGTTGATTGAGTCAAAGATAGGACCCACATTTGGGGGACAGGGTGAATATGCAAATCTATGCCTATTTCCTGTTTGAAATTATTGACATGGTTGCAACTTGTCAATTCCATGCAGCGTCCGCTGAAAGCAGACCGTGTTTCTAAGACTATTTAGATCTAAACGGGGACCTAATTTACAAAGTGTGTTGAAAAAGACAGTAACCTTGAAAGGAAAATGTTTACTGAGCTAATAAATCAACTAAGAAGAAGACTTTCAATACCATTAGCACTAGGGATGTAAAGATTAATCGTGAGGCAGTTAAAAATCGATTCAAAGGTGTCAAGGTTCGAATTGGTATTCTGAAAAATGAATCGCAGTAATATCGTGAGCGTCAGCAGCTGTAGAGCAGAGGAGGTTGGTTGTAATAAGCAGGCGTTATCATGGCAGTGGAGGCATTTCTGCTTCCCAAGACAGAAGATGAAAGAGGTGAGAAGATAACAGACGAAACAAAAACTGTGCAAATATTGCAACAAGACAGAGAACTACACAAATAGCACAACCAACATGATGCAGCATTTAATCGACACCACAATGAGAAGCTTCAATCACCTCCCGATTCTCTCAAAATAAATCGTGAGAGAATCGTATCGTGAACCCAGTATCATGAATCGTATCGTATCGTGAGTTGAGTGAATCGTTACATCCCTAATTAGCACAGAAGAGTCTCGCCCCCTTCCTGCCATAATCGTGAATGCAGGTTTCAGGCACTTTAACACTGACTTCCCTTTGAAAAGCAAGAGCTGATGGTGTGTTTCATTTGATCTCAGAAGGCGGAAATTCTGTGTTGCCGGTCTGATACGTCAGGAACGCCCCCCACTTGGAAACTCGGCGTAACTTCAGTGGCCTGAGTTAAAATCCAACATGGCTGCTCCGTGCATCAACACGTTTAAGCTGTTACACTAGCTGTGTTTATTAGCAGCTTAGTCCTCTTTTAGTGTAATTAAATCAACAACACTGACTGTACGGTGCAAGTTCTATCTGCGGACATGTCATTTTATTTGTGCGCGCAAACTATCACATAGTGTGTTACTATCGCCTGATATTAGCTTAAAAAAACAAAGGTACTCCTGGAGGCGTCCATGCTGCTTGTTCGACTCTTTGCCAACTTGCAAATGGAAAGCGGGCAACTCGAGTGTGTCGTCATTCCCAGCTGAGATCCGAGGTAAATGGAACGCATCATCAGGCCATTGAATACAGTCTGTGAGGTTTAAACACAGTGTTAATTTCAGATTGAATTGGAAGTTGTTTCACCTAATTAAAAGGAGAAAAGATCCATTAGCATTCATCACATTTGAATGTGTTCTGTATTTAGCTGCGTCTAAAAAACAAAAACCTGGACCTACACTTGTAGCTAGATGATCGAGCATTAGGAGTCCCTTTAAAAAATGTCAAGTTGAAAGCTAACACATGCTTTTGGAAACTTGGGGCTGAACTTGAAAACACGACATAACTCATGACTTTTGTTTTGGCTAATATGTTAGCGCGCTGTTTAGCAGCTCCTTCCTTTAAGCAAGCTAGATGTTATACTATGTTCTCCAGCTAGTGATCAACGTTATATTTGAGTTTTTTTTATCCCTGTAGGATTCAGCCATATACATCCTTAATGTGCTGTAATGACTTTGAGGTTCTCTGCCAGGACTAAAGGAGGCTACTGTATGTTTACTGATTGATTTAACTCCAACCGTGATCTATTCCTAAACCTAACCAACTAGTGATGGAGGCTAAACATAACAAAGCTACAGCCCCAACCCTGTCGTCGGGGTTAAAAACACAGTCTATGGTTCAGAGAGATTCAGAGGACACGAACAGCTGTCTGATGTTTGACATAATCGCTTTCCTTGTCAATATCTGATGAGACAAATTCTATTGGGATAAAAAGAATCCATGTGTTGGGAGTGTACAGCGCTGCTAGGAACAAGTAGGGCTGCATTAAATAGTAAATCGTGATTAGAAGTTAATTCTTTTTTAATCGCCAATAATGTACACTATTTTGTTAGATGCCTTGGTAGGCATCACTATGTCTCCCTGTAGTCACAGTGATGGAAAAGAAGTCCACTGCTGCATCTTTGAATGTCTCATTTCACTTTAAAAAACATCTACACAGGGGGCGCCAGCAGCCTAGTGGTTAGTACACACGCCCTGTGTAGGGAGGCTCTAATTCTCTAAGCAGAGGTCCAGGTTTAAATCCGACCTGTTGCTCCTTCTCCACATGTCGTTCCCCACTCTCTCTCTCTGATTTCTGACTCTATCCACTGTCCTTTCTCTGGAATCAAGGTCTAAATGGCCCAAAAATAAACCAAAAAAAAAACACAACAACTTCCAGACAGCTCAGTTGGCGAGTCAAAAGCAATATCCACCGGTAACAAACATACATGTAAATACATCAAACATTTATCTTTGTTACCGTTCCTTTGAGCTGTTTTTATTGAGTTTGTGATCCCTAACGACTTCCTGTTTCTGTGCTTAAGTTAATGCAGTTACCGTCGAGCTATCAACAAGGTCCTTACTTTCCTTCAAAATAAAAGCAGGGTTGAATTCAAACAGCAAGTAAAGAACTCTCAGCTTGCATTATTGCATTATTTTGCATTTAATTTTAAAGAATGGAATTTCAAACATTCGATTAAAAGTATGATTAATCGCAATTAAATATTTAAATATGGTGATTAATTGCGTTTAAAAAAAGAACAATTTGACAGCCCCAGTATTAAGTAATTCAAACAAGTGAAAATAAACAGTGAGCTTACAGAGCTACAGATCGGAGTTAGCTTTGTCTGTCGCTATCATTATGATCGACACCTTTCATATCACCTGCAGTCATTTTGACGATTGTTAAAAGATAAATATTAATAGTGCAGCTTAAAATAAAACAGTATGAAGATGTGAAGTGCTTTTGATGCAGACGTTATTTTTGTTATCAGATTTTCACCCGGGTTTTGTATTGTATTTTTATATGTTTTAAGTTTGTCATTTTAAACACCAACATATTACCTGAAACTGAAAATAATGAGCCTTACACCAGTGACATCGTAGCTATGTAGATTTAACGGTCTAGAAACACAACAATAGATTAAGCAGATCTAGGCGCTCGTGTTCACTGTTCGTGTGCTGCTTGCCATTTAGTCGACTCATCATTCTTCAAACCCCGCCCCCCTGCGTTTATAAATGTGGAGTTCCGATAACAGTGTGACACACATGTAGCCTTCAGAGTATCGCTCAGCTTTGCACAAAGTTTGTCGTGCAGTCGATCTTTAAAACTTGTTTACTGTTTTGAACATCTATGCCTCTAACTCTAAAGTCCTGTGTTCAATGGTAATCATTTGTGGTGGTGAACATTGCTTGAATTCCATGAATTCTGAGTGCAGTATCTCAGATGTGTGTGCGTGTGGGATCTGATCAATTCCTGTCATGTTAGCTGAAGTGTTTGTTTGCATGTTTGGAAGATGCAGCGTAGCCTGCAGCAGTGTCAGGGCTGTCGGTCCAGGAAACAGATGGTTTACCCAAATGGAAATAAGACATATTTTATTTAGAATAAAAACTACATTTGCATATACGATATGACAGATGCAATGACTATCGTTTGATGTTAAACTTTAAGTGTTTGTAGTTTGCATCTTTAACAATTTTAACAACTGGTACGCAGTTGAATGATAGTGAATTGTAAATCT
This sequence comes from Tautogolabrus adspersus, assembly GCA_020745685.1. NCBI lineage: Eukaryota > Metazoa > Chordata > Actinopteri > Labriformes > Labridae > Tautogolabrus > Tautogolabrus adspersus. Next base: position 5,371,054 of record CM036534.1, on the reverse strand, counting down.
AATATTGTGCGTATACAGATTTTTAAATTGAAGCGGTTAAATATTAAATATGTCCCTGCAATCATTTTTTAAACATATTCACAGACAGGAAAGGTTTAACTCAAATATGTCCACTGCAGTGTCTTCACAAATAATTAATCTCCTTTGATATGATGTAACTTATTCTTAAAGGAGCAATATGTAACTCTGACACCTAGTGTTTAAAATGGGTATTCAGTCCAAACTCAAAACATTAGAGAGAGTTGTCTCCCCCCGCCCCCTCCTCTCTAGAGTTGATGCTCACGCAGGTTGCCATGTGTTGGACTCTGAAGCTTCAGTGTTTATCCAGCTCTGCATCGGTCTGTAAACCTTTCTGCGTTCTAACCTCTCTCCATTTTTCAAAAGCATCTCCAATATTGATCCTAGTTTGAGCACGTTTCTGCTCGTGGAGCTTATTAGAAACATGCAGAGGCTTTTTAGGTCGGGTACAATCACTTCTATCTGAACCAGTTCTCTTGCCCGCTTCCATCGCTGCAACACCTGTTGGTTTGACCTGATAACTGCTCTCATATCTGGCAAACTGAGGGGCGTCCAAAACGGCCGTGTTGGGGTGCCTTAAAACCGCCTACCCTCTCTGGTCCAAACAAATCCAGACCATTCAGGACCAGAATAAACTAAGAAGGAGGACATACTGGCTGCTGCATTGTTGACAGAGAAGCCAGCACTTCAACATAGCATGTTTCCTTAATGTCTGATCATATGGTAAGGTCAGTTTATCATTTCATCCAATAGATATCTTACAGATTGGACCTTTAAATAGTATTAAATAATTGAACCTTGAACCCATCACTAAATGCAGAAAACATCTGGTTATTTGTGAAGACTTTGTGAAGACACTGAGTGATATTTCCATATGGGTGCTGCTCGTGGGTGTGCTTAGACACACAGACGTGTGGAGGCTGGAACTGAGCTGTGCAGGCCTCGAGATGGAAGAGAAAATGTCGATGTTATTAAAATATTTTCCTATTTTCAGATTTCCTTACAGCTTTGAACTGACCTACTTTTTACAGAAGAATTAAGTGCCTGTACCTGTTTTATGTTTCATGAGCCCACTAAGTTGTGGATGTGCTTTAATGTGATTTTCAAACCATTGAAATGTGAATCTCTTGATTTTGGGCAATGTGTGTTTGATTTGTTGTCTTGTCCTTTATAAACCTTCAGTGTGTGGAAATGTATGTGACTAAGAATGTTTCCCTTTGAATTCAACAAACTAGTGAATGCTACAGCTTTACTTTATAGACCTACAGATCAACTGAAGTCAGAAAAAGCAGAAACACCCAGCCAAACACATCCATCATGTTTTGAAACCTCTCAACAATACTGAAACCTCTCTGTGCATGAGAAGTTTCAGTGCTAAGAAAAATACATATCTATATAAATCACTGGTTCTTGTTGTAAAGCAGAGCCTAGTTTTTATGATTTTATGATTCATATATAATAAATGAGGGAGTGATATGATTACTTTGAGGCCTGAGTTTGATGAGCGGCTGTGATGAACATATCTCTGATATATAAACTCTATTAATAGAATATATAAACTATTTTGTAAGTTGAGATCGTTTAAAAGCATGTGTTGGATCGTTTGGCTGGTTGTGAATGCAGTCTGACCTCAGTAAGGGTGGTTTCACAACTAGGGACCCGGGCCTGGATCCGAGTACGCTTGACCCCACAGTTCGAACAGAGTGAACACAAACGTACCGTACTCGGGTTCCATGTCCGAGGCCGCTTGGAGAGGTGCTCTCTGGCACCATTCATGTGTGCTCGAGTACGGTCCGTGGGAGATGTGAACGCATCCGTGCTCAAACAAGGAAGTGGACCGCTATATGACGTCATTCTAAACTGCTCCTGTGGCTTCGAAAAACATCGTATCTGCGCAACACGGCCCTGTTTCATCCTCTGAGCTGCACAGTAGATGTGGACGTAGGAAGAGGGTTGTGGTTGGCGTCTCAGAAATAACAAAAACATCCACAGTTAGCAGGATGGACTCAGCTAGCGAGTGGTTGCTTCTACTTCTTTCTGCTTTTTGGTGGATTTGCTAACCAACTGTGTGCACACTGCCCCCTGCTGTATCGGACTGTGTACATTCGCAACCTTACTCGGGTACGGATCGATGTCACTAATATGAACACAGACCAGCGGGGCAGGGTGGAGCAATCGTGCTCGGGCACGATACGAAACAATCGTGCCTAATGTGAAAACGCCTAAAGTTGCAGCTCATGTTCCTGAAGTCACCTTGTCTTTGTGATTGTTACAAAAACACATCCTCTCTGTTTCCCTCTTTTATAAAATATATCTATATTATCATTGCTGCACATTGTGAAAACTACATTTTGCATGTCTGACTGCAGCCTCAACTCAACAAGCTGCTACATTTATCTGGAAGGCTATGCTGACAGCTCAGCCGAGCAGCGCTGCGATGACGTTTTATCTTGGCTCTTTCTCGTTAATGTGTAACCTGATGTGTGCTGGGACTTAGCTGTATTCATCGCTACATCACAAAGGGCTTCACATTTCACTCCATCTGCTAAATGTCAAAGTAAAGCATACATACTCGTCTGTGTGTTTTTCTGCCCGTTGTAGCTGCGTCTGTTGAAAGTATCTGACAGAAATGTCTGCAGAGCGCAGCGGGGGAAACGACATCACATCTGAGCCTGTTGATGTTGGGCTGTATCAGCGATGTTAGACGATGTTAGAAATGCCACACTGCCTCACTGTTATTGCAACAGAGTAAACAATATGTCAACTTGATGTATGTAGTTCAAATAACTCTTCAGAAGTGTCGAACCGAAGCAGGTCGGTTGATGTTTATTTACATATCTATCTCTCTGTGTACAGATCTGTCTTAAAGCCCGTACTGAGATTAAGATGAAGAGCTTTCATCTGTAGCAATGACATCAAACTGCATTGTTCTTGTTCTCTCTGCTACATATTGTGTGGATCGTGATTTGTGTGTTGGTAAACTCTTTGTACTACAGGACATTTGTTCCATATTTGTATTTACTTTTGTTTTATTAAAGTTTTAAAGATGCCCTCTATGCAAAGATGTGAAATGTCTCTTCTTTTGTTTTGAATGTTTACACCTTTTCTACATGTAGACCAATCTGATAACAGTATTTTTTTTTTATAAACCTAGTTTCGCCACACGGGGGAGCCCAGTGCAAAGGTAAGGAGTGATACGATAGTGTACTCTATTATCACAGAACAGTTAGACTCCGCACAGTACGGAAAACAGACTTTTAAAAGTGCATGAAAGCTGAGAGAGTCCAGCTGAGGTCAAGCTCCAAGGAACGTGAAAGACAAAGCCAAACTGTCACATAACTTTTAAAGTAACCAACTTTATTTAAAGTGCACGCTTGCCATGAAGCCAGATCCCAACACATTTAACAATCAAAAGGAAAACATAGGACAAACATGCTGCAAGCAAATCAAATCAAGTTTAAGGAAAACGTAATGAGTGGTATTAATATTTGGATATACTTTATTAATCCCAGAGGGGAAATTCGGTTTACACTCTGTTATTTTTAGGGACATTCTCACACACATTGGCCCGAATCACACACATGCACACACAGGATCTGTGGACATGCATTAGTGGAGAGATGTCAGAGTGGGGATGCTACACACTGTTACACAGGGAGCGCACCAGAGCAGTTAGGGGTCTGGTGCCTTGCTCAAGGGCACCTCGGGCGACCCTCCGGATCCCAACCCAAGTCCCTACAGACTGAGCTACTTCCGCCCCCAGTAAGGATAATATAGGAATAAGGAAGGAATAATATAAGGACATCTAAAATGTAATAATATATATATATTTATTTAAACAGGAAAGAAACTCATTGACATTAAAAATCTCTTTCTTAAGAGTGTCCTTGACGAGGCAGGCGGCAGCAGCACAATTTACAGACTTTCACACAAACAACCAGCAGCCACACGTACAAATACTTTAGACATTAAAAGACACAAATGACACATTTTAACAGCAAATGTTTGTCAAGATCATCCACAAACACATCAGGGAGAACATCTACAGCCAGATGTGTCTGTCTCCAAGTTTTTAACATCCTCTTAAAAGTGTCCAATGAGAGCAGCTCGTTAAGTCTCAGCTTTTTTTGTAACGCTTTTCTAATAAAGGGAGCTGGAAACTTACACGCCTTTTTCCACAGTTCAGTTCTGACTTTTGGAAGGCTTATATTAAAAATTCACCAAAAGAAAATCACCAAACCAATTTTTTTTATCTTGATTTCTACTAAATGTGGTTTTTGCACGTGTAAAACAAAGCTAGGCGTAGTTCAGGTAAGTAAGATGATGCAAGTTAATGTAAGGATATATAGGTTAAAAGATTTTTAAGTGACGGTCCTGAAAGGTTGCTAAATGAAGAATCTCAGTTGCATTGCTGCTTCCATTGCTTTTATGGAAGCAGCATCAGTAAGCTGATAACTGCGCTGACTACAAGCTAGGAAACCAGTATATTGATTAGCAAGTTTCAGCGTTACTCAATGATAACAAAAGTGGATTTAATCTGACAAGATGTGAGAACAGTTGTGCTTATAAAAGCCTTGATGTGACACCTGAATTTAAAGCATATATCCTCAAAGAATTTGAACCCCATTATAGGAATGAGTGAGAACAACATCAACTTACATGTGGTCAAAGATCTGATATGCAAGTCTCTGTTACATGAAGAGATTCAGCCTTTTAGTGACCACAGGAAGAAAAGAGTTGGTCATTTTATTTTAAGACAAACTGAAGCAGATTCTCAAAGAAACAAGACCAAAGTCCTCTTTAATGGGCTCTTTAGCGGGCATGCTGCACCCACTTGTCTCAGTGCAATCTCAGTCTGTGGACTGTAAACAAACCGATCGAAGCCCTGGTGACGTCACCCGTTGGTTTCTTAAGGGCTGTTTTAAAGCCCATCCATGATTGTTGCCATATTGAATTTGCTGACATGTTGGCATACTCTTAACAGTTAAATACAGACAATCAAATGCCTCCTTCAAAAAAAGTCAGTTAGTTAAAGGCAGGGTTGGTAATTTTCTCCAGAAAAGTGTACTTTTTAAGATTTTGTTTGAAATTGTCTTTAGGTCCTGAAAGAAACAACTCATGTGCTCTGAAAAAGGAACAAAGAAAATCCCTCATCTGTAGCAGTTGTAAGCCTGTAAAAACTTTGACCAATGTCTGCCTCAAGGTTAGGTACCAATCTGATGAACCAATCATGAACCTCCCTGTCTCCCTGCTCGTTCTCTACCCTTTGCGTGCACTAGCCAACACTTAAAGCACGTCACTCATGACCGAGTTTATACTGTGAGTTTACTTACAACTGAATGAGACATGAGACGACGTAGTTTCTACACAATGCAAGCGATGAGCTGAGGTCCGCTTCTGCAACTGCAACATGCCGTTGCAGTTGCAGAAGCGGACCTCAGCTCATCGCTTGCAAGTGAGTGAGAGGCGTGGCTTTTGAGGGAGCACAGAGGAGAGGGGGTGGGTGTTGACGGAGCTACTTTCAAATCCATGCTAGTTTTCAAAAATTACTAACCCTGCCTTTAACATGGTAAAGGGATCTCGTCTGTTTGTATCTGACACATCAATGACTCTTCATCACAACATCTGGAACTGCAAGCTAACCTCCACAAATCTAGTACAACGCTTCCTCTTTCCCACTGTAGGACTCCCCCTGCCTGTGTAATCGCAGATCAAGCAGTAAATCATATTCTGAGGCAGCAGGCACAGCAAGGAATGACATTGATTGACATGTATGTTCAATGGTTTATATATTTGTATGTCCTCTCTAATGTTGAAATACAATGATGCTATCTTGAATCATAAAGAAATAAGTCAAACCGTTTTAGGGTCATTAAAACTGTTCCATACATGAAAGAACACAAAACTCTGAGGTAAAAGTAGAGCTCCTTCAAAAACAACATCAATGCCGTACTCCTTTTCATCTCCATGTGGTATAGAAAGAAACTTTCCTTTAAGTTGTTTACCAAGTGGCCTTAACAAAGACCCCTCTTTTGGTTTCTTCCTTGTTAGTTTGGAAAAAGTATTGCATGCAAAGCTTCAAAGACAGGGTCACGTTGAGTAGGCAGCACTCCTGAGACAGAGGAAATGACCAGTGACAGGCACAGAGGAAAACAGCAAATTCATCTTAAGAACGAGGAAATATTACCTGCCATTTCTATGAATGAGGTTATGGTTGTCCGAACAGGCTGATCTTTGTGCAGTGTGTCCTCCAGTTCTCCCCTGATCCAGGCTAATATGCTGTCTAATACCATACGAGCTGGAGAGATAATTGGAAGAGGCCGTGTCAGGGTGCAGACCTCATTAAAAGGCAAAGTTTCTTAATGTGGATAAACTTCTCTCTAAAGTAGAAATTCTTTTGGACGGATACTTCCAGTGCCACAGTGGTTTGTTTTACATGAACATTTTAGTACTTCTAAATTTGACCTGTTATTCCCAGAGAATAAAAAGGAGTACAGAAGTCTGGAAACTTTAAGAAAAAGTGTTGTTAAACAGCCCATTAAAGCAACAATATGTAGGAAAGTGGTTTGATTTTCTTTGGCGCCCACAAAAGGTCTCAGAGTGCAACTGCAAAGTTTTAAGACACCTAGTGCTTAGACAACGTGCATTTGTTTACAAGCAGAAGGAACGAAAACAGCAAAGACATTGTGATGAGCCAAACAACCACGTCGATTGAAAAGGTACAATAAAATTACTGGATTCTGCGCAAATATGACTCTGCTAGCCTCTACATCCCGTTGTTTGCAAACTGTTAGCATGTGGAGTATATCTTATAAGTTGGGGTATTTATTGACATAAAAAAAGCATTTGACAAACTGAACCTTGAAATATTAATCAATAAACTGGAAAGAAATGTGATAAGGGAATTACAGTGGATCAGAAGCTATTTAAAAAACAGGAAGCAATATGTGAATGTGGGAGAGTTTGACTCTAGATTGTTTGGGCATTACATGTGGTGTCCCCCAGGGGTCAGTGTCGGGTCCAATATTATTCATCATGTACATCAATGACTTGTGTAAAATAACAGATGCATTGTAGTTTGTACTATTCGCTGATGATACAAACATTTCAGCTTCAGGGGAGAATTTTTAGCAAATTTTGGAAGTGATCAACTCAGAACTCAGCAAAAAAGGGTTGACAATAACAAGTTCTCATCAAGTCTGAACAAGACAAACTGTAATGGTATTTTGAAAATACAAGACAACAAATGAAGTACAAGTGTGCATAGAAGGTTGCAGGACTCATGTTAAAATCAACAATTTGGGCTGTGTTGCAAAAGGCTGCTAGTTGTTTTCTTTACATGTCGATGTAGCATATCTTCTAACCTTCTTGTTTTTAAATTGCAAATTAATACTCCTGGGGAGTTCTCGTGCACATTTTTTGTGACTTTGGACGACATCTTTTTGAGTTCTTAAAGAATTAAGCTATGAAGATGTATATGTCACCATCCTTTTTTTGTTACTTAGAAGTAGATAGTGGAAATAGAAAAGGTCAATAAATGAAATGTGATCGTGCGTGTGCACATACAGTATTCCCCCCTGCAGAAATCAGGGCCCCAGTTAGGCTGCCCCAGTCAAAAAGGTCTGGACACACCCCTGCTGATGGGGCAATAAAAGTCTTTACCTTTGCAATCCATTGTTGACACTTTTTTGTCGGATGTATTACGCTCTTAAAAATTTAGAAGAAGATGCTCTTTAAAAACTCCTTAGTAAGAGTGACTGAAGGTTATTTTACTTCTTGGATTGTTTGACCTAATCTCCCTTGGACCTGGTCTTGACCATGACTTGTCTGCATGTTGTGCTGACTTTGCAGTCCTCTTGGTGCATTATTTAAGACCAGAAGTCTTAAATGCGTTTTATCACCCAGTATGTCCAGTGTCTTCAATGGGTGGTCATCACTAACTATACCAGAGTAATCACATAGTGCATGAGATTAGAATCTTAATGAGGACTTCTGCAGTCAGTGAGCCGAGCCGGGACACAAGGTCTAATATGTGGATTATCACATGGGATCAGGAGGAGGGAGGGTTCCCTCTATATACCCAGAGGCATTGTGGGACATGCTTAGCTGTAAATCCCGTTTCCAGTCTAAGGGCAGAGCAAGTACTTGATACCATTGTATCAGTGTCATCGTGAAGGTAGCGCTGGAGGGCAAGACATGCTTAGAATAAACGATGCTATGGATGAATTATACTTTGGATGTCTATCTCATTAAATCCATAGATCTATTTAAAAATAAGCAAACAGGTCTCATGTCACAAAAGGTCAGACACTGCTCAGTTTTTAATCAAAAACCAGGATGAAATAATGAATTTATCGTGTACTATTTTAAGTTTGAGTGTAAAGCAAGTTACCTGTCCTGGAAACTAGAAAATAGGAAACTTGCTCTTTTGGGTATGGATATCTCTTCCCCTTGTTGTTTTAAAAAGGAGCTAACAATGAGGCGATTATGATGTCACGATTTATGAGGTGAACTAATAAAAGTTAACTGTGAATCAGTTTCATGAAAACCAAATATTCAGAGCTGCTGATGGCCTAGCGGATAGGTGTCCACACTTGTATAAAAACAGCTGGTAGCATAGTGGTAAGTACGTGCGCCCCATGTACAGAGGCTAAGGTCTTCACTAGCGGGCGGCCAGGGTTCAAATCCGAACTGTAGCTCCTTTCCCGCATGTCACTCCCCACTCTCTCTCTCCACGATTTCTGACTGTATCCACTGTCATGTCTCAAAGAAAGGCAAAAATAAACCTAAAAACCTAAAAATAAATAAAAAACAGCTCACGACAATTTTAATGTACAACAAGAGAAAAGCTAATTCGATTAAAGAGAATAATTCTACTTTGCCTACAGTACATGTGTGGTCATCTACTTATTATCTCCTAAAATGTGGTCAAAACATATAACCAAACTGCACCGCCCTTATGTTCACAGTTTTCCTTCCATGTCGGTGAAAACACTAATTCATGGAAGAACGTGAATCTATTTCCTCTCTAATTAAAAATAAAAATCCTCTGCCATGAACTTACTTCTCAAAGGTGGTTTCAGATTTCTTTGATGTTGGGGTACTGATGGCTTATAGCATTAGGTCACGCCCCATGTACGGAGGCTAGACTCCTCCAAACGGGCGACCCGGGTTCAAGTCTGACCTGCATCTCCTTTCCTGCATGTCACTACCCCCCCCCCCCCTTCTCTCTCTGGTTTCCTACTCTATCCACTGTCCTATCAAAAAAAGAGACCACAAATAAATCTAAAAAAATCAACTCTTAGATATACATTTTGTAACCTATGATCTACCCTGAGCTGTCAGGAGCACATTTGTATTATGTTGCTCAGTAGAGGGCAGGCTTGTCTCAGTTTCCCTTCACCTACCTTTTCAAATATGACTGAAAGCAAACCATATCAATCTATCATGCTCTTGTTTGTATATCATAAAAAAATAACTGTTTTTCTTGTATGATATATGTAGATATAACCACTGTCACAATATTTGACCAAGTATTCCCCCTTGTGTAGTTGTGGAGATGCAATGAGGAAACAACACTTGCATGAGAGCAGAATGATCAATGTTTGTGGAAACACATTTTCTATCCATCCTCCTCTCCTGCCCTCCCTGCTGTCACCTCATCAGCATGGTGACTATAGCCCAGTGTCATCAGGCTTGGTGGGTAGCAGGCTTCAATCTTTTTCCTCTCAGTGATATCATTTTAACCACTTCCTCTGGTCCTCTGGGTCTATATTTTCCAAATCAAAGTTAGATTTCTCTCCGAGCCCGGCACCGATGAAGAGCCATTCAAGGACGTCTCTTGTGTTTCCTCTGTGAGATGCACAAGCACCCATTCTTCATCTCAAAGACAAACAGTGGGTGGCCACTGAGGAATCTCCCTGCTGCGTTAATCTACACTGCAGGACGGATGTGACTCCATCATAAATACAGGAGGGAAAAAACAGCCACAAGTTTCAGGAAAATGCAACAACTCTTGCTCTGTGTATAAATAGTGTTTATATCGTGTTTTTAAGCGAGGACATTACTTGTCTGAATTTTATACTTTTTCTGTTAAAGTAAACATTTTAGGATAATGTAATAACAAGTTACAACAAACAAGTGTTTACTGTCATCATTCTGGAGTTTTCATGGAAACAAGGACCCCCTAAAAGAGCAGTATTTGTTTCTGCAGCAAACCACTGCCACGAAAAAATGAGGCCAACACTGAAATGACAAAAGCTGCAGTTCCTCCAGTGGCCACTTGAGGCTTCCTCCAAAACAGCGTCAGTTCCATAGACTGTAAATATTAATGGACGAAGCCTGCGTGCCGTCACCCATCTGTTACTGCAGGGGGCTTCGGAGTCCAATTGATGGTGGTGCTGGAAATGCTGTCTCACCCTGACTTTCAGTCAACCTAACAACAGGCTGAGAGCTGGAGCTGAGACGGGTTTTCTTGACAAAATATTACACGCGCCTGCCTGTCAATCAGGTCAGCTACGAGCCTTTTTGCGAATAACGCTTATCCTTCATAAAAACAAAACAGATGTCTCATCAAAAAAATCACCCCCTGTACAGTGTGTCGATCGCAACATGAGCTAATCAGACCTTTTTAACAAGGCTGCAAACATGTTAATTTCTGCTGTAAAAACATTTTTTTTGTGACTGGGTGTGTATGTGACTTCCTGTGCTTCTGCTGACAGCCTCAAGGGGACACTCGATGAACTGCAGGCTTTTGCACTTCCGCATCGGCCTAATTTTTCAACATTGGAGGTTGCCTCTTAGTTAGTTCCCATCAGGCCAAATATCAAATGCCTGACTTTATAGCAAAATCCAAAATTTTTATTCATGGCGACAGTTAATGAAACTTAATCTAATGAGCCAGATTAAATTAAATCAAACCTAAAAGCTACATTATTAGTTTATTTTTCTTTTTTCTTTTATTGTTTAGCTTTAATGAATTTGCATTTATCAACCCCTGACTTCTCTCTAGCTTGAACCTATCATCAAAATGTGTTAACGTCTGGCTCTAATAAACCAACATGGAAGCAGCTCTGACTCCTCTCTGTGCTTTAAAACCACTGCCCGACACCACAGTATCATTTCTACAGTCTTTGGTTGATTTACATGCTTGAACGAGGATTTGCAGGATGTAGCAGTAAACTCTTACAAGGAGAACGCAATGTCTCCTGAAATACCAAAATACACAGATAAATTATTTTAGCCCAAACCATGATCCTTCCTTAACCTGACCAAGAAAGTATTTGGTGCCAGTACATTTCTCAACTGTCACTGTTTCACCATAGAAAGAAAGCACACAAGTTTAGACACCAAAACTACACTGATCGGTTTTACGGAAAGATTGGGGTCCTGAGCTAAAATAATACATGTGGAAGTGCGAAATCCTGCAGTTCGTAGAGCGTCCGCTTGAGGCTGGCTCCAGGAACACAGGAACATACACACAACAGGCGAAAAAGCCGTTTTTACAGCATAAATTATAGTATATTTACAGTATGTGTAAAATGTCGCCCATTCTTCCTCTAACTCAGTGTGTCTTTATAACCCTTAACATGTATTTTAATCTCTTCTCCAGGAAATCAACATCAGTTTCATTTTCTATCTGAAAATGTTTCCTGAACATTTGAAAAAAAAAAGAAGCTAATTAATGCTTTATTTGATTAAAAAAGTACATTTCTGGAGTCATGGGATAACTCTGGATTTCTATATATATTTTTCTTTGATTCTAATAAAATATGCATACCACAGGCAGATGGAAACAACCATGTATTCATTTACTCCTCATTAATTTAATGACTTTCTGCATTCATTGAAGTATAAAATTGTTGTGGCTTCCTCTCCACACCTGAAATCTACCTTCTCGGGAAGGAAATTAAAAGGGGCCGTCGACCCCATGGAGAAATATGTTGGCACTGTTTCTAAAGCACAACTTCATGTTAACAATGATAAATTCACTATCTATGAAATACATATGGATGAATTTGATCTGCTGGGAGAGATGATGTGAAATGTGAAAGTTTTTGAGAGCGATTTTTTCTTCTTAGAGGCTTTATATATATCAAGTTTTACTATCTCATTCCCCCTGGTGTCTGTCTTGGCAGAGATATACTGGACTATTCTCAGCTCTTATGTTTGTCTTAGATCAGGTTGCAGCAGACAATCACTTATTGTTATTGCTTTTAGGGGGCCCTCAAGAAGACATGCTGCACTCTGTTTTTCTCTGGTCTATTTGTTTTAAGGCTAGCAGCTGTTTTACTACTCAATGGAAATAGTGAATGGCATTCAGGAGATGCCGCTGGGCTCTCAGAGGTTCTACCTGCTGTGTTGTTCATCATTACCGTTAAGAGTTACCTGCTGAGCAGCCGGGCTGTTTCTGAACACTCCCCCATCGGCCCTCACTTTGAACTAAACTCTGATATTTCTGTTAACACAAACAGGCTGTTCTTATTTACTGTTCACATTTATACCTATGCAAAGTAAGGGACTGTACTTTAGCCAGTTTGGAGGTCTTACCTGAGGTGCAGGGAGGTGACGTGGTGGAAAGACCAACATAGTCTGCGTGTGATGTTAATCTCAGAGTCGTTGAATGGATCAGACAACTCATGACTAGTAGTTACAACAAACCCAAACAGCCTTTAAATAGTGTCCAAACATTACAAGGGCAGGAAACATTCTCTGTAGGAGAAAAAGAGAGAAAACAAAAGTAAACAGATGTGCTTGTAATAGGGCTCTCACACTTGCAGAAAACTCCTGAAAAACTCCTGATATTTCCAGAAGGAGCTGTATGTGTGAACTCAAACAGCCACATTTTTCAGTCTGACTTCAACCGGAGTTTCTACTGCCAGACCCCTAGTATTTTTTCCGCAGCAAGTCCGAGTGAGCTGATGTGAGAACGCAGCAGGAAATTCTCCGGAGAATTCACCTCGAGCCAGTAGGAGAGGGTGGTTACGTTTATATCCGGTGAGTGGAGTCACTGCATAGACTGCATGCACGTGACCTCTACGGTCTCCATGCACGTAATTTAACGGCTGCATTGTGTTTCCTGTTCTACGCTCTATCGTTGATATTGTGATTCCGTCAAACTACACGTAGAATTGATATAAAGGCAGATATTCTCATTGTAGCGCTGTCTAGCGGACTCTGTTGCTTCGTCTGCTACTTCCTCGTCGAGAACCCCCACCCCCCATCCCGTCTGACAGGGATAGTCTCCCGCTGTGAGGTGCATATGTGAACAACCAGGTCAGGAGAATTTCCGGTGCAGTCCTCCTGAAATTATTTAGATATTTTCTGGAGTGCATGTGTGAAAACGGCTTAATGGAAGCCATAAAAAAGCATTGATTGATGACCTGGGTATAAGAAAACATTGGACTGTCTGAAGGTTACTCTAGCAAATATTAATGGACACCTTGGTATGAGGCTGTACGTGCTGCACATCAGGAAATGTGGCTCCGGGTCAACGTGGCAAAGTTCAAATTGTCTGACAGATGAAGAAGGAGCTCATTATTAACAAAGCAATGGGCAAGTCATCCTCACTAACATCTATCAATTATGGGATCTGTTTTTCAATGTGGTCATTATAAGGTCTGTGGAGCTACGTCAGCATACAGTTAGATGAACAGTAGTGGATCGTCATGTTCATGTATCACTCAGCAACACTTTTTAACCCATGATTAACATTGAGCCCGTGGCTGGAAAACTCCTGCAGTGTTGGCACAAATTCATGGACTCCCACAAAACCCAGAGGAGCCCCTTTCATGTGGTGTTTCAACTGTGTAGCCCACATTCTGGTGGCCTTAGTTCACTTCCAGACTCCATCTCATGGCTTGGCTTCCCGTTGCCAATGTGGTGAATATACACAATGTTCTTCATTAGTCCTTGCAATTACCCACAGATGAAGGCTACGAGACAGATGTACGCACACACTGTTGCTCGTGGGAATGGAACAAACTGGAGTTGACGGGAGGTCGGACTCCTTTCACACCCTAAAAAAAATCTGCTTAGCTCAACTGTCTGCTCCTGGTGCCATGGCAACAACATTATAAATGTTGAGAAACATTCCTTGGTTCCCTGATGAATGATGTTCTTCCACAAACAGTTGTGCAGACAGGCGTTTCTCAAGCATCTGGATTCAGGCTGTCAGATACGAGCATGTTTCCGTGTTTATTTAGGTGTTCTCATATATCCATGACAGTAAAACATCATAGGATTCCTCAGATCTTCCTGTCTAGGCTCAGGTCATTCCTGTCCTCTTGTATTGCTCAGCATGGTAAAGCAGGGCACTACAACTGCTAGAATTTCCCCAACCAGAATAAAAAATACACCCCAATTTAGATAAAGAACTTCAGATATCAGTGACCAGTGTTTTTTAAAGTCAGCATGTTATTACCTTTACATGGAAGCATGCGCCTGACCTGCTGAAGCAGGTGATGGAGCGTATTATGCAAATGTTATGTTAGGGTTAACCTCTACGACCAGGAGAGATTTGATGACTCCCTGGAGGTGGTGATATGCCTCCTTTCAGCTAGTTACTATTGAACCTTCTTCTGGTGGACCTTACTAACAAGCTAGCAAGCGGCAACCTGGTTGTATGTCAATTTACAGCTCTGTATATTTCATACATATGCTTTACTTTGGTACAAATGCAATGCACACTATCCCTTTATGGTGATATCTGAAGGGAGGCAAGGCGACTTCTGCTATGCAAGCGGTAACATCCGGTGTTGAAAAATGAAGCCATTGTGGAAGAGCAAAATCCTTCAGTTTGTCTAGGGTCCGCTTGAAGCTGGCTCCAAGAGCCCCATAAGTCACAATCACAAAGCATTCAAAAAGGCAGTTTTTACAGCATAAATTAACATGTTTACAGCCCGGTACAAAAAAACAAATAGGTCTGATTAGTTATTGTCATCATGGGCACACACTGTACGACGGGGTGGAATTTTTTATCAATGCATCCATTTAAATTTTATTACCGAAACGTGTTTTTCCATTGTTAGGCGGGTAGCTGACATGATTGAAAGGTGGGCGCGATGTAACAGTTCGTCAGGAGGCTTAAAACCCGCCTCAGCTCCAGCTCTCAGCCTGTCGTTAGGTTGATTGAAAGTAAGTGTGAGACATGATTTCCAGCATGGCGGCGGCTGCAGATGAGCCTCCAGAGCCTCCTGCAGTAACAGATGGGTGACGTCACTCTGGCTTCGTGCATTAATATTTACAGTTACAGTACTGCTGCTCTACACATTTATGCTGTTTGACTTCCATAAAAGTCCAGCATAGACTGTGGTGCATGCGCAAAACACCTAGACTAGTTTGGGTCTGATTGAGGCATATATGAGCAAGAGCCAATCGATCTCTGACCACATTATCTTGGTGTGTTAGTCTGACATCAAGAAATTCGAAATGGTATGATTTCAGTCAGATAAACATGTTTACATGCATTAAAAAGTCCAGTTTTAGACGACTAACACAATTAATCAACGTTTTCTAACTGCATGTAAACATACTGATTGTTTCCCCAAGGCTGGACAACATGGTAATCAGGAGCAGATGAGTTTAGGTGATTGAAGTTGGCTACAGTTGGATGACGGCATCTTGTCTCTGGTGAATTGAGATGAAAAAGCAGCTGCCTGAAGACACTGACTAGGAGCAATTTTTCATTTATAACAAGGAACGTTCTCCAGAGTGTTGCCACTGATATCTCCACCTTACACAATTTTGTTAGTAATGCACCAAACTCCTAAATGTGACATCTATAAGGTCTGTAACCAGGACTACCTACCCATCCCCATTATGTGTTTCATGTTGATGATATCATCCATCCATTATCTATATTGTTTATCCTATTTGGGGTCGCAGCGGGCTGGAGCCAATCCCAGCTGTCATTGGGTGAGAGGCGGGGTACACCCTGGACTGGCCCCCAGTCACTCTCAGGGAGGATATATAGAGTTAGACAAGCATTTACGCTCGATTCACACCAGCAGATAATTCAGAGTCACCGACAAAGCAGCATATCATTGGACTCTAGGAAGAGCCTCAAGCGGACTCTCAAGCAACTGCAGTTTTTATGCACTTCCGCATTGGCTTCATTTTACAACACCAGAGGTTGCTGCTTGGTCTAAACACTGTGTTTTGAGGCTATGATAAGAAACCAAGGGCCTGATTTACTAAGATCCCAATTAAAGAGTACAAAATTGCGTGTTCACTCCAAAAAATTGCGCGTTTGGCTTGTGGGCGTTTTGCGGGTGATCTACTGAGAAACTTTGCGTGAATGATAACGGGTGCAAACCTTGAGGGGGCGGTTGTATTTAAATCAGGCTTTTGCGTGTTCTACTGGGTTACGTCACGGAGAGTTTGGACGGAAAGCAGAATGACTGCAAGCGCAAACTAGGTATTAGTGGGAGAGGCAAATGAACGTACAGTATTTTCGAGTTATAGCAGATAAATCTGAATATAACAAAAAGAACATTTGGCTTATAAGAAAACCTCGGCATTAAACAGGGCCTCTCTTTTCTTCCCTCGATCCTTTGAATGAATTGTCATACATTGCGCAGGAGGTGCGAGCTGTGTCCTCTGTGGCACCGGCGCTCAGGCGCGCCCCTCGGGCTATTGTTGCGCACCAGACTGCTGGCCAGCGCTGTGTCTGATCGGACATAATTGCCCTGGCAAGAGGTATCGAAGACGGGGGTACAAGCAGTGGTGAGGTCCCCCAATCCAAGTGCCTACAGCTTGGCAGAGGGGGGCGTAGAGGTTGGAAACGAGCGCGATAGGGAGAGGAGCGCACCGGAGGAGACGAGCTGGAGAGACGCGCAACCCGAGAAAAAGGAAATGCCCAGTTTAAAATGTAATGTTGCAGAAAAGAGAGAAATAGGACATAAATGTCAATGTGTAAATTCTTTAGAATGCAGAGGCTGTGAATGTTCAGTTATATTAGTTTAATCATGGTGTTTCTCTTTATTAACTATTATTGAATCCAAATAAAAAAATAATTCATTCATTTATTTTTATGTCAATCGAAAACATGTTAACATGTTGGGGGAAAAACGTGATCTTTATACCTTCTTTTATTGAGCCTATGTCTCCTCCTAACTGCAGCCTGTTGTGCGTAACACTGGGCTCCTGGATTAGCACCTGCCTTTCAAAGGTGTTAAATTCAGACACCGTCACAATCACCGCAATTTTTGCCTGGCTTGGTAAATCACAATGCGTGTACTAACTTAACTTATTTGAATTTTCTCCTCCCAGTATTTTGCACGCTACGGCAGAAACGCCCCATATTACATATTCATTAAGGCAAACGTACTAAATGGACAATGCGTGTTGTTTTGCTCATATGAAAGACGCAATCCTCACTGCACGCTGTTAGTAGATCAGATAGCACATTTTTTGCTGGTGGTATCAAGTTTGCACACGTTTTAAGACACGCAAACCTTTAGTAAATCAGGCCCCAAGTGTTCAGGAGTTTAAATGACTATTTATTGACTTCTTGTCAAAAACGAAATATAAAGAATCGCTGCTTCATTCATTGCACTTTTATATGATTAACTGTAGATCTCAAAGTCAAAGTTTCCTTTCATAAATCAAACCATTCCAAACTCAAATGTGCTGAAATGGGATTATGGCGAAGCCCCTACACTCAGTGCTTGATTGGATTTGACAATGCAGGCCAGCCAAGTCCCACTTGTACAAATAGAAGTTTTAGTTGTGATTTCCAACACAGAAAATGAATAAGGTTTTTGTACGGGCAGAGTATACTTGTGCCAAAAAGTAAACTAGTTCTAACGAAGGAGAGAGTGATTCTAATGTCTGGAGTGTAAAACGGTGTGTATCCAAAATGAAGCTGGATTAATGTTCTTCACTCTGAAAGGCTGACAGTCCAACGCTACATGTTTAATTTGGCAGCCTTATTGCAGTGTAAAATTTCGATCAGTGTAGACATCACTCAAGAGACTTTAAATAAAAACAAAACAAAAATAGTCAATCAAAAAACTCTTGATTTAGATCACCAGATCATGTCAACATTTTGTCCGGTTCTTCAGCTTATTTGAAAAGCTCCTGTAAGGGGCGGTGATGAGACCCAAGTATAACACTCGTAAACACTGGAATTTAAGGAAATATCTTTTACTTAGGACAAAGGTCATGAATAACACAGTTCAGTATCACAGATGGGCTAGAAACTATAAGAGTCTCTGTAATAATCCAGAGGCTCGGGCTGAGCAGCCCGAACCCGGAAACAGAAGACCACTGAGGAAAGATGATGAATACAACGTCCCCTTATTAAAAGTTGAAGAGCAAGCAGGGGCAGCAGGCCTTGAGATTCCTGATAATATACCAGAACACGCCGGACACAGAAAGGTACTTCAGAGGTACAATTATAGCTCAAAATCTTCCACAGAAGACGATGAAGCCCAGACCTTGGAGGAGTACTACCAGGGAAAGGTGTAACTCACTTTTCTTGATATTATCTTCAATGAACTAGACCAGAGATTCAAGGGGAAAGATGACACACCAACTGGGGCAATCCCTTTGGTCTACTCTGCCTTACCATCTCAAGTCACTGGAAACATGACAGAGCTGCTCTCTCTGCTAGAGATGTTTGCCGGTTTTAATACGTGGAAGAAGAAAATGTTTTCACTGCACTCAAGGTGTTCTACTCATTCTTTGCTTTTCCAAACAACAAGGTGTCTAAAAGACAACAATGTGGACACAGACTTGTCTACCTTACTGAACGCATCAGAAATAATTGATCTTGGGCGCTTATGGCCTGGTGCGTTCAACCCATATACGGAGGCTGTTGTCCTCAGGGTAGCCCAGTGCGAGTTCAACCTGTGGCTCCTTTCCCGCATGTCGTTCCCCCTTCTCTTTCTGTCCCCGATTTCCGACTCTGTCCACTGTCCTGTCTCTAAAATAAAAGGCATAAAAAGACCAAAAATAACCCTTTAAAAAAAGACTAATTGATGGATCCAACCTCCATTCAACAGACAAACATTTTAAACGTTTTCTTTTTCTCTTGAGGACTGACCTGACAAAGCCTAACTTTGTACTTTTTAGAAATTGACATCATGATGTTGTTATTTTGGGCAAACTTAATTCCCCTAAATTTCAAGTAAATCACAAATTGCTTTGTTTTTCAGGCTCACACCGCTGAAATGAACCAGATTGATATATAGCTTACATTCTAACCGTTAAACTAAGACTGAACAGATGACGGGGTGCTACTCGGGGATGTAATGGACAAAGAATTGACACTGAAAAAGGAAGTCTTGCCTGGAAGTCGTTTAATGCAAACCTCTTGCTTCACTGGAATAACTGAGAATTTCAAGTCCGTTCCCAGAGGCATGTATTGTGTATCAGGTGATGATAGACGGTGATTGCAGGGTTCCGAGATCGGTGCAGCTTTAATGGAATCCATCTTTGTGTGACAGTATGAACAAGGGTTTCACGGCTATGATAGAGACCTTCAGAGACTTTATTTTCTTTGACAATACATTAAACTAATTCAACCCAGGTTCTCTTTGGGCTTTTGAGACAAAGGCTCATTTTTATCAGAACCACTCGACTGCTCCACAGATATGTTCTTAAACCCATAATGTGCATTCTCTTCATGCTGGTGGCGCGCTGGCACTGATGTGTTTATAAAGCCTCTATTCTTCGGATGGTTTTATTACTGTCAGAACATTCATTCCTTTGAGATCGCCTTGTGGTTGGCTTTCTGGGGGCTTGGCTCTGTCTGTCTCTAAATGGTCTGGACTTACCGGCTTTATTTTCATTGCTGGAAGCAGTATCCTCTGAAGAATCGGGTCTCTCGCCAGAGCCGTGTTTTCCTTGTCAACGGCTACTGTTTTCATTAGAGGCCTCGTGCTCTCGCTGATAGTTCTGCAGTAGCACAAGGTGAGGAGTTTCCCCCGACTGACTGACATTTGTGGAGGAAAACAAAAAATCCCCCATCCAAAGGAGCGACCCCTGCATGGTTTTCATTATCACTCATTCAATACTGAAGCTTCAGTTTATGAGCCCTGAATGGAATGGACTACGACACAGATGTTCCTGTTTTGTGAAATGAAGGCCTGCTGCATGTGATATAGAGGGACGTAAATCATGCTCAGTGGCTCAAGTCATCTAATTTAGGCTTGGCCTTGTAACTCTGGTCCTTCAGAGGCACGGCTGAGTGTTTTATATCCTGCAGATGTGTGTAACCTATTTTAAAAATTAACACTCATATCCTCATTCAGGCAGGATATGGGTCACAAACTTTTCCAGCTACATCTCTTAACTCCTCCAGGCGGTTACTGTCTGTTCATAGAATCGCACCGACTGTTCTTGTTATTGAGGGTATGGCAGCTACGCTGATAAAGAGGGGATTGAACATATTGTTTTAACTTTCTTTAAAGATCTTATTAGGAGTTTTTAGCTGGTAATGAAACAGTATGGAATTAATACTGACCTCTCAGCTTTTATATCTGCAGCATATCTGGATTTTTTTTAATATGCTTAATGTCAGGTCAAATACTGAGCATGACTTCTCCTCGTATTAGTGTTGTAGTACTTGAAATCGATCTTGGCCTCAAAACCGGTCCAGAGACCACTTTTTTAGGGTCTCTGTCTCGTCTCGGAATCAAAAGCATTTTTACTGTGTCTTGTCTCGGTCTCGGTCTCAGACTGGGCGGACACCAGATTTTAAATCAAGACCAGTCGAGAACACGACTGACAGGCTATTTGTCCACATCATTACTGTGATGAGAAGGGAAAGCCTCTTTCTATGAGGACAAATAACTTCAATTCATTCAGAATTTGATTTTTATCTTCCGGTTACATCCGCAACCATCTCGGTGTTACGGTCTAAACAAGTGACACGCCCCCTGCACACAAGATGATGATTGTTCAGTGATATTTATGGTCTTGGTCTTGTCTTGGTCTCACCCTGTCTTGGTCTTGGTCTTGACTCGGTCTCAATCCCTAAATGTCTTGGTCTTGTCTCAGTCTCGGAGCACTCTGGTCTCGGGTATGTCTTGGTCTCGGTTAGTGTGGTCTTGACTACAACACTACTTCGTATATTGTGTCCAGATATCAGTCACTGTTGTTTCTCCAAGGCCGCTATATTCAGTGCCTCTTACAATTTACCTCATTACCTTTTTTAATGTTTTCTGTCTTTGTCCAATCACCCTTTGGGGAAAAATAAAGGTTAAGTTTAAGTTTAAGATGTGTCTCGTGTTTCATATTTATTGAATCAAATATGCTCTAATGCCATATCTTGAAATATATGACATATACGGATAAGCCAATCCGCTAAAAAACAACTTCACAGCATACATTACATACACAATCTTTAAAACAACAAAAACACAATCAGTTTTAAGCTGATTTCCCTGTTGGACACTTTGATTGTCAGGTTGATGCCATTAAACAACAACACACAATGTTCCTGGAGCAGGAGGCCGTTGAGAGGCAGTGACGAACAGTAAGTGAGACACCTCTAATCTACATGCACTTTTTCTTTTTTTTCTTTTTTTTTGGGGGGGGGGGGGGGGGGTCACAGAAAGAGTATGTTGCTGCTGTAGAAGGAAATGTAACGTAACCAGATGTGCTTTTGTAGCTCCTGCTTTACACAGTGATATCATACAGATGCAGAACTTGCACACACCAGATAACACTTTTGACACACTCTCTCTCTCTCTCTCTCTCTCTCTCTCTCTCGCTCAGCAGGTTACATGTAAGCGATCAAACACACAAACCCTGTTGTAAAGTGCTCAACATGGACAAATAATTGACATACTTTAAATCAGGCGGAATATCCATTTTACAACGTGGCCTTAAAACTGACAACCCAGTGACCTACAGCAGCTGCAGAGGCTATAAACAATCACAGCTTCATCTATTCAGATTAGTTAACCTTAACCTTAACCAGATAACCTCACACATATGCTCCCTGTGGCGAAATATGCAATAAAATGACTATTTCAGTGAACTGATTATAAACACACACGGGTAAATCCAGACAAGTACATTAAGTGATATAACCACGTCAAAAAATGCACACGTCTCGTCAACAGTGAAGCTGCAGAGAGAGAGAGAGAGAGAGAGAGAGAGAGAGAGAGAGAGAGAGAGGGGGGGGGGGGATGTGTTTATAATTCAACTTTTTAAATGAAGTATATTCATTTGTATTTTATGGTGGTGAAATGACATTGTTATTGACCTTACAGAGTGGCTGGCTGGCAGTGCTTAACTTCTGCACCCGTTCGTAATGATTCGTTCGTTTTTATTCCCATAATACACCGCAAGCCTAGACGTCATCTTTTGTTATTGTTTTGATTGAGAGCCCCCTAGTGGCGGATTTTACATACTGTACGTTTAAGTGGGCACTCCAGACAGACACCTGGAGAGCATGCTGGGTGATGTAGTAAAAGAGGTACAAAATTGAAAACGCTGGTTCACTTTCAACGCCCTGCCTCTAAATCACTACCTTCACATTAACACCTTCACTAAACATGCCTTGTTGTGCTGTGGCCTTCCAGCTCTCCATATATTAGACAAACCACCAATATGTAGCTCACGCTTCCCTTTCAATGTCACACAGGCAATAGTTTTGATAATGTAGAGGGCAACATATCCAGTTTCTCTCTGCTGTCATTCACATGTTAAAGAACAGTGTTTGTGCATTTCGAGCCCTCCCTAAACACTTTGATGGTTCATGTTCAAAGACTGGAGCATGACGAGCACCTGGATTTTCCTCATGGTTTACAAGGTGCAACTATGTGGCAGAAATGATAATAATAGTCATTGAAAGCGGCTTCTGCTGCATGAAAGGTGCACATGGAATGGGGGCAGCTGAACATGACCATTAAGTTGCAAAACAGAAACGGTGAAAGCATTCACGAGGTTAGGCAGAAGGCAACGTGCAAACTGTACATTTACATCACTTTTTTTTTACATGGTGGATGCAATACGAGAGGATGTTGATGTAAATGTTCTCTTCTCTAAGAGAGGATCTCATGGAGACAGAGTGATTCTTGCAAACCTTTTGCACATCCACACAAAACTAATTACTTTCCTTTTTTATATATGTTTGAGTCCTGACAGAAAATTAATTCAGGAGCTCACGGCAATGGAAACTCACTTGATTAAATAAATGCCTGCATCTCCGGTAGTCACAGCTTCAGCAGCACTATGTTCCTTCCTGTTCTTTTTTTCTCTATTCAAATGGGAAAACCGTGCAACTTGGCCGGGTTTCTCTTGTATCACAGATGAATTCAAGGATGTGTTGAACAAATTACTGGCACAGAGTCAGGGTAGACCGAGTCCCCTTTTCCCCTCTTCTCTGTCAAACTTTGTTGTGTGTCAGCCGGCCCCTCCAGATGCTTTTTATTGCTGCTGTAAAGTCATTGCAGCTCCAGCTAACAGCATTTACCCGTGTTACCAGGGCAGAGAAACATATTTCAATCAAGGAAGACCCCCACGACTCTACAGAGGTTTTATTTCAGTAATTAAAAGATCTTTGACATTGACCCCTTCAGTGAAATCAATTTATAGGGGTGAGACCCTGTAAATTGCAGTCATTCCAGAGATCCCCTGGGGAGCCATAGAAGAGGCCCTGACACTGGCAGTGAGGAGGAGAAAGAGCACACACTGCAGTGACAGCAGGAAAGGCTGCGTTACTAAGCAGGAAAAGTAGGGACGGCCCTGGGAGTCAGACATAGACTGCTAATTACAATGACATCATTCGTTGGTTTGTGGGCTACGGTTATGAGGTGTTTTACGACACTTGCCCATATTTGGAAGAATGGACCTGGAGATGGGAAGGGGATAAAATACACTGGGTTTGTAAGTAAGGTGCATTCATCATAATTCAATAGAACTTTTTTTAAGATTTAATTATGGGCTTTCCCTCCCTCCATTGTAGAGATAGGACAGTGGATAGGGTGAGATATCAGGATGAGAGCGAGAGTGGGGAATAATATGCGGGAAAGGTGCCACAGGTTGGACCTGAACCCACCCACCCGAAGGACCACAGCGTCCGCACATGGGGCGCACGCAACAACCACTACGCCCCAATTCAACAGAACTTTGATATTAATTGATGTGCTAATTTTATTTGGCCAAAAAAACGTTGAGCAAAGACTCCTTAGTCTCTTTAAGTACAACTAAACACCGAAAGGGGTAATTTTTTTAGGTCGCAGTGGTTTCCACTTGTCAACATCAAAGTGACCTGCCTGAAATCATACTCTGCTTTAAAATTATAATATGCAACATTTTAAACATGAATTCCAACACATTCGTCCCCCCTGCACAGACACAAAACATTTTTCTTAACTTTATCGTTGCAATTATGAGCCTGTTGACAGTCCAAAAGGACTGATTTTTTACACATTATTTGCCAGAAACACTGGTCTATTTACTTGATTGGGATCGAGTGCAGCTCTCTATTTATTCACAATATTTCCTGCTGACGAGAACACCCGTTCAAAGCGTTAAGAGGTTCCTGGTACACACAAATATTATCGGGTATGTAGCGACCCTGTGACTATCTACCAAAGCAGTGGGCTAATGTCTGCAGAGAGAGGAGTCTCCCTCATGTCAGTTGCATCTCCTGACTCGCCCCCGTTGCTTTTGCCAAAACATTACTGTCTTTATCTACTGAGGTCAAGAGTGCATGAAATGGTCAAGTTATGCTGAGAGCGCTCTCTGTTGGATTAAACTGCAAAATACTTCAGATGGCCGGTGCGCTGATAGACTGTATATCTATAATTCAAACTGCTCATTACAGTTTGAATGTTAAACTTTCTCCACCAGGTTTGAATGAATGTTCGAACTGTGAATAAAAAAAGACAGCACTATTTTACTTGGTTTTTCTTTGAAGACTGGACTCTGAAAGTAGCCTATTCTAACTTAAAGCTAAATGTGACCATACTGTAAGTTACAAAGTGAACATCATGTTGTATTTAAAAACAGTTAAAAGCGCATAGAGATTGAGACCATGACATGAGGAAGATCTTAGCTCATGTCTTTTATCAAGTGAGAAGTAGGATCATTTTATAATAGAATCTATACCACAGATTTCTCCTCTGCTGCGAGCCAGTTTGAGGCTCCTCTGCATTGGCTTAACCTTTCAAACTCAGGCTGTGCCCACTGACACCAGAACCTCCACGCATAAAGGCACAAGGTTTAAAGTGTGACAATTTGATGGTGGGCATTTGATGTAGTTAATCTAGCTTGCTGATGATCACCTTTAAAGGGCAATGTGAACTTAAATGATAGTTACTTTCCTAAATAAGCATCTCAGTCAGTACGTTAACAGTTAAGACGCGCTGTAGCTACACACTATTGGACCTCCTTTCGGTTGACCTTGCTAACAGGTTAGCAAATGACAAAGTGCTGATTATTTAGGGAACAGTTGTCACTGCCTCCTTAACCAAAATAACTAAATCAAAGCTCAAACCAATGGAGACCAGAACATGAACAGGACGGCACACAGATATAAGGTTTAAACTAAACTTGGAAAACATGGATACCTCTACAGCTCTGGTCCTTTCGTAAATGCCCTACACTTTACTTTTGGCTCAAATGTGAGGCATGCTGTCCCTGTCGCGGTGACTGTGGCGCATGCTCAGAACGCCTAGTCCAGTTTGGATTCAAATGAGGTGTATGCAAGAGTTAATCGATCTCCAACTGCATTTTCTAGGTGTGTTAGCCCGACTCTGAGAAGTCAGATTTAGTACCATTTCATCTGGACTAAAATCTATCCACCCATTATCATTATCGCTTTTGACGTCCGGGGTCACGGGAGCTGGAGACAATCCCAGCTGTCTTAGGGCAAGATGCGGTGTTCACCCGGTATGATTCACCAGCCAATCACAGGGCTGACACAGACAGTCAGACCAGTCACACTCACATTCACACCCAATTTAGAGTCACCAATTTACCTAACAAGCATTCTTCGGACTGTGGGAAGAAGCTAGAGTACCCGAAGGGAACTCAGGCATGCACGGGGAGAACATGCAAACTCCACACAGAGAGGCTCCTGTCTGCAAGGGATTTGAACCAGGAATGCTCTGGCTATGAGGCAACAGTGCTAACCGCTGCACAACCTTAGTGATGCCACAATGTTCCACTGAACGGCTCAGGAGGTCCTTTGTTCCTGCAGCAGTCCGATATTTTAATGAACATTTTTAGTTGTGTTTCTGACTCATGGATACATGATTATTCAAATGGTTTCAGTGGTGTTTGTAATTGATTTACTTGTTGTCTACTGTGATTGTACTGTCGATATTGTTTTGTTGTGTGTATGAACTGACCAGGGGCCCGTTTCAGAAAGAAGGTTCAACAAACTCTCAGTCTAACTCTGAGCTCTGAGTTAATTTACCCTCAGTTTGGAAACTCTGAGTTTTCGGTTCCAGAACAGCTGATTTGAGTTTGTTAAATCAACTCTCAGTGGGTTCACTCGGTGTTCAGCGCGTGCACCATAAGGATAAAAAGCCAACATTAATGGAGCCCCGATACTACGATTAACCATGGCAACAGGTGACAAAAAAGAGATCCTCGTACTTTAACCATCTCGAAATATAGCCTAGGCCTACATCTTCATTCGGAAATAAGGCGAATATGAACAGGTTTCAATAAGGAAAAAAAAGTTACACTGCTGCAGCGCAAAGGAGAGAGAGAAGTGATGTGGGGTAAGACGGCTGCTCGCGTCAGCACGTAATGAAGTCTATTTATTTAATATTTAATCAGAATTATAATATCGCAGGTCCAAACTGGTGGAATGGTGTTAAACCTAAAATGTATTTTCATTAAGATGCAAACCAGCAGAAGAAAAGTGACTTTAAAACAGCTCAAACTGAAATACAAGAACAAACTATGCTCATGGTGGTTTTTTAATCAAATTTGACATAGACAAAGTAAACTTCATTCAGTGTCTATTTGAATGTGCATTAGGCCTATTGCTTTATCCCCAACATAAAGCTGTGTTCACACACACAGGCTAAATGTCCTCTCACCTTTATCCTGTTTAGTTTATTAATTAGTCCTAATTAAATTAACATCTCCCGACGTAAATGTATAGGCTCTTATTCCATGCGGAGTAATGCAGCCCCTTCATCTCGAGGCTCCTCGACTAAAACTAATTCCCCTTTCGACAAAATAGTTTGTTTTATGCGCTAGAGTGTAGTCTACATAATATTAAAACAAACTGGATTTTTATTTAGACAAACGATGAATCTTCACTAACACTGCGTGATACAGACTGAATGAAAGAATGAGGAAATGAAACAGCGTTTTTGGCGCTGAAAGAGGGAGGAGTCAGAGAGAAACTCGGGGTTTAAGAAAACCTGTTCCCGACCAGGTTAGGTTCACAGACTCAGTTACCATAGTAACTGACTCAGAGGGTCAGGTTTGAGTGATCTCTCTTTTGGAAACGGAAAACCCAGAGTTTTACCTTTTTATTTCTAATCTCTTTGTGAAACCTAACCACATTTTTCCGCTTCTCATAGCCTAAAAAAACATGCAAAGAGAATAAGACAAGTAGAGAATAAGACATCAATGAAATATGTATGTTTTACATTTTGTGTTATACTCCAATCTAAAACAATTCTTGCAGAGAAACAGGGAACAAATGGTATCTGCTAATAGCACAATATATACTGTATGTATTGCTGATGGAGAACTGCAGAGTTGAATCTAAGAATCAATTAAAAATAAATTAGATGCTGTAACTGTTGGCGGGGCAGGGAAAGGAGCTGCCGGTTCACTTGAAAGAATTTAATTAGCTCTTGAAATCAGTATTAAATGCATTTCAGCAGGTTTTCCACCTTACTGAGAACAAGGTGTTGCACTGAAGAAAAGGAATAAATAAATAAATGAAGCTGCCAGGAAATGTTTGCAGCAACGGTCCAATAGTACCGCTTTCAGCTGTAAAGTGAACAACTTCATGGGATGAGAAATATATTAGTATACGGATGATTTATGGTTACCGTGGAACTAAAAAGCGGTGACATGGCACATTGCTCTCCACAAACATACAGTGAGTGGCAGCGTGGGCGAAGTCGCCTCATGTTAATACTTCATGATTTCCTGCATGTCTGCGGCACACCACAGAAGCAAGAGGAGAGGCCAGTGGTCTGTTGTGCACAAAGACTCTCTGTTCTCTGAGATCTTCTATCATGTAGACAAAGCACAACCTATGCAGGCCTTCAGAGACCCTGATGTTGGCTGCTCAGGGACCCGGCTGAGGGTATAACAGGCTCACAGAGAGACAGTTTGCTAGACGTTAGATTTGCTGCTTGGACTGTAAACTATGACATAACACAGAGGAAGCACCCCTCGGGGACACCTCTCCTCACTGGCACAATGGGCCTTTTGAGATCTCGAGGGCAAAATTCAAAGGTCACTAGTGCAAATAAAGAGTGGGAGGTAGTCGTCATAATAAACAGTTCGTAGAGAAGCATGAACAAGAGGCCTGAACTGTTCTGATGGGGATGTTTAGAGGCCACGTGTGGAGGACTGATTGTACTGTAGGGGACGTCTGCAGTGTAAATGTGTGTGAAACGTTCTGTAATATCTATTTTTCTTCAGATTGAGTCTAATTTAGTGTCAGCTTTTATGCTATTCTCACTGTGCTTCTTTAACACATCTGTTATCATGACGTCATTTTCTGTTGATTTTTGTTTTCTTTGATGATTAATGATGTTTCCTGCGATTGGTCAGCCACAGTTTTTTTTTTGCTCATGCTTATTACCCAGATCCATTTGGAAAATAAACATCATTCTCTGGGGTCCAGAAACCAAACTTAGTGGAGTGTGCA
The DNA here is from genome assembly GCA_020745685.1 of Tautogolabrus adspersus. Taxonomy (NCBI): domain Eukaryota; kingdom Metazoa; phylum Chordata; class Actinopteri; order Labriformes; family Labridae; genus Tautogolabrus; species Tautogolabrus adspersus. The sequence continues at coordinate 5,342,217 of CM036534.1, read as the reverse complement.
GTGGAAAAATCTCAAAACAAAGTGAAAAAGAGATTTCAAACCCTGGAAAACGTTTTCAGCTATCTGCTTCTCTTTATTCACAGACTGAAGATGTAGACATTTAATTTAATTTTAGTATGGAGCAAATATGTTTACCCAAGAATATTTTTAATTAATTTTACACAGAATAACAAGATGTAAAGTCAGTCTTTAAAAATAATCATGAGATTCATGGAGTTTCATAATACTTTACCTTAAAGGTCACATATTCTCCTTTTCAACCAGTGTAAATAAGTCTCAGAGCTCCCCAAAACATGTCTGTGAAGTGTCTTGTTCTAAATCCATCCTGTATTTGATCATGCCTATAAACCCCTCTATTTCAGCCCTGCTCAGAACAGGCTGTTTCTGTGTCTGTAGCTTTAAATGTAAATGAGCTGTGTCTGACCACGCCCCTCTCTGGAAGGACTCAGGTGGCTCGGGCTTTCTTGCTCCATGCCCTATTGTTTAAGGTGAGAAGGCAGACTCAGAGGGCAGAACAAACAGCTGTGGGAGTGTCCCCCACCTGGGGGAGGGGCTACTGCCCTTTGTGATGTCATGAAGGGAAAATCTACGAACAGCCTGTTTGAGCACACATTTTCTGAAAAGTGGAGCAGGCAAAAGACGAAGAGGATGGACTTTTCTCACAATTGGGGGGGTTTGTTGACAGACTAGAGACACATACTAATGTTAGAGAAACATAGAAAAACATAGTAAAGTGTAATTTGCATAATCTGGAACCTTTAAAGGTACAGTATGTAGAATTGCATGCTAATGTTTACATAAAAATATCTAACTTAAATTAAAAATGGACTAAACCCATGTTATATATATTTTTTAGTTGAGTACTTACATTACCTCAAATATTTTCAAAAGTTATCAAAGTCAGAGAAATCCGTAATTTTATAGTTGTAACGGGACGTGTCTTGTAGGTGGCCGCCATGATGAGCCGCCACAATAGACAGGAAATGTTGATCGTTGTCAAGGAAACACCGGATGTTACGTCAAAGACCGCTGCATAGGCTAGTGCTAGCTGCTACTGAAAGCTGCCGTTCTGTTGCTGTATGTGCTGCTGTGATAAAAAACGTCATGTAAATTATACTTGGATACATCGTCAGTACACATATTGTCTTTCTCAGGTTGGTTTCGCTCGTTCGTATTGATTACCCATAATACACTGCAAGCCTCGACGTCATCTTTTGTTATTGTTTTGACTGAGAGCCCCATAGCGGCGGATTTTACATACTGTACGTTTAATACTAAACTTGAGTTAGGACACAAGCAAGTGCAGGTTATATGCAATGAAATGAAATAATAAAAGAAAAGAAAGGAGATAATTTAAAATTAAATAAAACAGAGTAAAGAAAAATACAAGGTAGGCAAGTAAAAGAAAAGGTGCATAAAATTCGAAAATAAATAAATTTAGATCTAACATACACTCGGAGAGTAAGAGAGGAGTGCTTCTTTAAACTGATGAGATTCTGACTGTGTTGCAGAAAAGGTCCACCTTTTTGAATCTTTTGTTGCAGCCAGTGACCGAATGTTGTTCATTTAAACTTCTTTTTTGTTTTTTGAATAGCGTTATCCCTTTGTTACTGTGCTGCTTTCTGTGTCACCAGACATCATCCCCGCTTGAGGACATTTACACACATTCACACAATGAACACAAACTGTTGTTTGTTGAATTACACGTCAATGAGTAACAGAATTCAAACAGCCAGTTGTAAGAAATTGTAACTCATGAGTACAGCAGGCCTGATTGTTTTCTCCCCTGTGTAAATGACTTTTTCTTACGTGCCTTTTATTGCTTCTGTAAATCAGTGCACAAACTAGTAGCTGTTTAGCTTACATCACTGCTGAGCTATGCTTTGATGCTCTTGGGGGGGCTGACTGAGGGGGAGCTGAGGAAACTTCTGGCATTATGCTTTTGTGAAGGAGGCCCCACATGGTGACCTGTAGCTGGCCCAGGATGTGTCTGGGGAGGAGATCACATGTGGTAAAAACAGATACACAGAGCAACATGATGACTGATTTCTGCCTGTGACAGAGTCCACTCAACGTAGGGGATATTTTCCCATTGCACCGAGAGCCCCTTGGGGGGCGGTTAATCGTCTCTGAAGATTGATAGAGCTCTGGTTTTCTCTGCTTCCTCTGCCTTTCAGTTCAAAGAGCCAGTACATCTGTGGTGCAGTTAAACATTGAATCTGTCATGATATCACTTGTATAAACTGCCACCAGTGTTGGGAAAGCTACTTGTAATTTATTATTATTGAACCCGTTTTGGTGGAAGTCAACGCTATTTTTGAGTGTTTAGTTGGACTGCTCTGTACTAAAATAAGTACAAGACTAAATGTAGTCATCAAGCAATAAAGACGGCTTTGTGGTCTTTCAATTCTTGAAAAAAAGAAAACACTGGGTCCATCCACTCCTGAAAACAAGAGCAACGTATCAAAAGAAGAACACCAATTTCTGCAAAGCAAGGGATTCCTGAAGTATGTTTGAGGTGGAAACACACACACACACACACACACACACACACACACACACACACACACACACACACACACACACACACACACACACACACACACACACACACACACACACACACACACACACACACACACACACACACACACACACACAGATGGATGTGAAAAAAAACGCAGGAAATCGAACCTGTTCCGAAAAAATAATGACGGATGAAAGTTTCAGAGTTAGTGTGCAAACATGAGATCGTATTTCTTTTTAAATGTGTGACAATTTCAGATGAAAAAAAACCTCCAGTAGCCTAGTGGTTTGTGAGTGCACCCCATGTACAGTGGCTAAATGGTCCTCAGAGCGGCCAGCCTGTGTTCGAATCTGACTTGTGGCTCCTTTCACTCATGTCATTCCCCACTCTCTCTCTTCCCGATTTCTGACTCTATCCACTGTCCTGTCTCTAAATAAAGGCATAAAAAGCCCCCCAAAAACATTTTTATCAACTTAAAAAAACAGATTAAGGCCCCGTGTCCACCTGGCGCTTCTACGGGTAGAAAAGCTCTGGCTGTGCGCTTTGGAGTGTTTGCATGAAGCGTTTGTTCGCTGAGAAAAAAGCACTGCACGTCCGTTCTGTCTCTATGACAACAGTGTGTTGACAACGGCCGCTGTATAACCGACACGGCTCCGTTACTTTTTACTGTTTGTTTTTTATTTGAGATCGTATTTTACCCCAGCAGACATGGAGCAAAGAGGATGCGGGTACAAGACACGATCCGTAGGAAGCTAAAATACGAGGGATATAAATATCATACATGTTGAAAAGAGCGCCGGTGACGTTAACAGCGCCTTTCTGAAAAGTTGAAAGATTTTCAACTTGAGTGCTCGGAGCTTTCAGCTGTAAACGCTCTCTACCCATTGAAAATAATTGAAAAAAGACGCTGGCGTTGAGAAAAAACGCTAGATGGACATGGGGCCTAAGTGTTCAAAGGCCTTAAGAACCAGTCCTTAAACTGGTAAATAAACAAACATAAATCTCAGTTGCCTAAAAACAAGGTGGCTTAATTTACCTCACTGACCCATCTTGTCCCTTCTCCCCTAATCTAAGATCCAACTTCTCGACTGTGCCTCATTGTGCTCCTCCTTCCTTCTTTATGTTTTAAGGAAGTTAGCTGTTGACAAGTTGCTAGCTGGTGTGAGCAGACTGACCTGGTAATTGACTTAAAACTTTTTATTTATGTTAGCTTGTTTGGAATTAGCAGTATCTTTATTCCCCAGTATAGGTGAAATCTTGCTCACCTGTCCGTACTATCCCCATCCAAAGGGAAGTCGTGGTCATCAAGGATTAGACTGTGATGTCACTGTCGTATGGAAGTAAATGGGTCATCTACCCTAACACGTCCATGTATCGGCTAGTGTCCGCTTCTCATTCTTTGAAGTAGTGTTGTAGAGCTCCAAATTGGTCTTGGTCTCAAGATCAGTCTCGAGACCACTTTTTGAAGGTCTCACCTTGGAATCTTAATCATTTTTACTCGGTCTTGTCTCTGTCTCAGACTGGGCGGACTCCGGATTTTAAATCAAGACCGGTCGAGACCACAACTCACTGACAGGCTATTTTTCCACGTCATTACTGTGATTCGAAAGAAAGCTATTTGCCCCTTTCTAAAATAATAAATAACTTCAATTCATTTGTAGTTTGATTTTTTTCCCCTGGTTACGGCCACAACCACCCCGGTGTTACAGTCTAAGTGAGTGACACGCCCGCTGCACACAAGATGAGGATTTTTCTGTGATATTTATGGTCTTGGGCTTGTCTTGGTCTCGCCCTGCCTTGGTCTTGGTTTTGACTCGTCTCGATCCCTACATGTCTCGGTCTTGTCTCAGAGCACTCTGGTCTTGGGTATGTCTTGTTCTCTTGAGTGTGGTCTTGACTACAACACTACTTTGAAGTTTGATTTGGGACCATGACAAGCACAGCACTGAGCTTCAACTTTGATGTGGGAAGACACTGCTTGTTTAGACGCTGCCGCAGTACTTGATCAATGAAACAGCTAAGCTACTGAAGAGCTATTTGACTCAGAAAATAGTGATGCTACCATCAAGCTACTGAAAATAACTATGTTGCTTTTTAAAGTGCTGTTACTGCCCAACACTGTCTGCCACTTGCAGATTTTTGTACACAAATTGACTTCTCATTAGGCTCAGTTATATCAACATATGGCCATTATTACAGATTAGTATCTAACCTTGGTAAGGCTAATTGGTGAGGTCTAATTGCATTCTGCTTCAGCCATTAGTCTTAAAAAGGGGTCAAACAGACTAAAGCCTAATTTGTGATTTATGCTAGCACATTAGGGTGTCAGGCACTGGGACCAGTTTCAGAACCTCCCTTTACACCCCCTGACTAAAGGCTGATGGATTCATTAGGCAACCACTTCTTTTCATCTCTTTAATTGCCACCATTAATCAAAATTAAATCTCCCCTTTGCACCACTGAGCAGAACTTCAACGCTGCTTTAAAACCCTCTATAACAGTCTCAGCTCACCTACAGTGGCGAGGTCTTCAGATTTGCTTCGTCCACAATTGTTCCCATTGGATTTAGTAGAAGTTGATATTGAGCAGATAAGTATTTGAACATGGCTTTTAGTCATGTTTTCTTTGATCCTCAGAGGTCATGAAATAAGCTCTTTTCTAGGGTCGGCAAACCAATCCTCTTTCTCCTCATGTCTGAAAAAAGTTATTTGATTTTGTGAAACTGAAATACAAATTCACCTGAGAAGAGAAATTCTTGGAAAGTAATGATGATGCAAAGGACTGGAGTTTATAACTGTGACAGAGTGTGGCTGCTTGTCAGTAGCAGGACGATGACCAAGCTCCTGTCATGACCGACTCAAAGGCAATGGCAAAGAAAGGGAGAGACGCCTAAATGGATGGTAAATGGACTTGAGCTTGTAAAGCGCTTTTCTAGCCTACTGACTACTCAAAGGGCTTTCAAATCGCAGGTCACACCTACACATTCACACACTGACGGTAGAGGCTGCTCTGTAAAGAGACCTTCAGAAGTAAACAATCCCATTTGTACACTCTCATACGCCGCTGATGAAGCAGCAGGAGCAACTTGGGGTTAAGTGTCTTGCCCAAGGACACATTCAGTAATGAGTGGGTGTGTGAAAGGTGTATCCTGTATGTGTTGGATGGAAAAAGAAGATGATGCAACCAAACAAGGTGCATGCAGAAAGGTGGCAGCTTTTATAGTGACTGTGAGCATTTGGCCCAGGCGCTCTCAGTCAGGCTGATTGGACAGCCACACCTACTAATTACACGCACCTGCAACACAAGAGAAGAGACGGCACAACCTAACAGGCCACAGGACCGTCACAATGACTAATTTGATCCTGCAATTGTGTTGATGGATGCGATCAGGCATTCATCTAAATCCCCTAAAAAGTTCAATTATCATTGTGTTAGGTTGATCTAATTTTCTGTCGGGATATGAAACATAAATTTTGCAACATTTAAGATCCCTCCTGGATGATTTATACCGACCTTGATGATCATCTGGCTTTTTCCTTTGTGGTGCAATTAATCAATGGTTTGCCATTAATTATGAAACAGACATTCATGATCCCCAGAGGATGAACTGCTGACCTCCTGACCTGTGGAGTTTTAACCTGTGGAGGACCTACCTACTGGACCTTTTTATCTTTAGAAGAAATATAGAAATGACGGTCCTGGTTTAGAGCTCTTTAGAGTCTGACTAGTCCTGAGGATAAAAAAACAAGTACCCAGATGTCATCATAAATCTGAAGATACATAAGAACAATCAATCATTGCCACATGGTCTCTGATTTATAATGAAATAAGCTGCTTTTCACTATGCACACCAATATTTGGATAAAAATGGCTTGAATTGAAGAGTCATAGACTGAACTTCACGATTCATCAAATGTGTCAACTGGACTTGACAGTTTCTGTCAATAATAAAAATGGAGAAAATGGAATCGAGTGGAGGACAAGTGACCAATAATGAAGTAGGTTGAAATCCCCTGACAGATCATTAGACTGAATCCGGCATTGACAAAGTAAGATATGAGGATTTATTGATTAGTCATCACCTCTTTACTCTCTGTGCGTTGTGGTGATCAAAAATATGGAAGATTTACTTTCATCCAGTCTTCTTCTACTTCTCCTAAATGGCAAGACCTGTTGTCAACAATAAACAATGGGTACAGTTAGGTAGTAGATATCTAACATATTGGTCCTTTAAACTTATAACTAAAAATTGGGTTCAGAAACTCACCCCCAGTGAAGAGAAGTGGAGGGACCTACATGAAAAAACTGAAAGTGATGGAGCAGTGAACATATACTGTACAATCAGGGAATTTCATGAAATAAGCCACTTGTTGTGGACGTAATGGGAGAGTTATTTGGAAAGTAGGGGGGGAAAAGCCACAAAGATTATGCACCTCAGCTTAACAATAATAAACAACAAAAAAAGGATAGTCTTCTGAAACACGTGTACAGCTAATAGACAGTTGGCCATTTTTTATTTTTTAGAACTTCTTGTAATTTTTTAAATGAGCTATTTCAATGAATCATGTCTCCCTTGCCAACTGTGTTACGGCTAGGAAATTAAATTGGACTCTTTATCTACAGTACCCTTTCTTCCTTTTACTTGAACTTATCTCAAGCTATTGGTCCTAGTTGTGGAACTCGGGGATAAACTATGGGTAGCGGGGATTTTGGAAGGGGATGGGGGAGATACACCTACGATTGGTCACATTTTATTTGGTAATATTGTCAATACAAAGCTTTTAATTGTTTGTTTGTTTTGTTTGGGCGGTCTGCTGTATAGCTGTGTTTTTTATATGTCACATTGGTCTTACACATTTGGTAAAAATAAGTATTAAAAAATGGCCAAACCTCCATCAAAACTCTGTTATTGCTTTGTCAAAGGTGCCAATTATCCATCTGAACCAATCATAATCTGGCACCATGGGAAGAAAACATTCTTTATTGTATAAATGTATTCAAACTAACCACATAACCAAAGTGTAGCTTTTCATTTAGACTTGATCTCTATTGGTCTCCTGCTGCTCAACTACACCTGACTAACAAAGGGAAAATGCCTTCAAGAACATTTTGTAAACCAAAGACTTAGCTGATGTTTTTCAAATGTTACTAAATTGTTGCAAGTTCCATCAACAACCTCCCCCTCCTCTTCTTCAACGCACAGGTGACAGTCTTGCATTCATCAACTTTCTTGACCCTCTTAGCAACCATATCTACAAAAGGGAGGCTTGTGACAAATTTAGTGACAAACCCAAACCTTGTGGGGAAAAATATAGGTCCATTCATGTTGTTCACAGTTATCTCCTTGGCGGTCTCTGCCAAGTTCAGGCAGCTTGGGGGGGAGGCAGGAGGATGGAGAGGAATTGGAATTGAGTTGTTGTGACTTTCTGTGGTTATGTTGACCATGTCTTCAAGACTTATTTCATTTGGATTTATTCATAGACGTACAGTTGCATGTTTATCTCACTAAATTGGGCAACACTGGCAGATTGTTTGGGAGCCACAAAATGTTGGGAAATAACTTGTTTTTATGGAAAGATTGCTCGTGGTGAGACGAGCCTTGGCATTCAAATGGCTAAATCCTTAAAGAGTTTGAAACAAAATATATCTTTACAACTTTACACCTAAAGAAGCAACCAGGCCTGCCTTGTTTCACAAACCAAGTCTCCACCAGATTTCTACCTTTTTATACTTAAAGATGGCTATCTCAGAGATGTTTGTATGCAGAAAATTGGAAGGGGAGGAGAAATACTGGTCTGTCTATCACACACAGTCTAGATCCTGTTTGATGGACTAACCTTGCACTTTACTATCTATACTTCACTTTGGAGAAGGAGGAATGCCTCCAGGCGCAATCTTCTTACAAGCTCTCTTATCTGGAGCACACACAGCCCTCCAGCTGCCTTAGTTTATTGTATGTCATACAGCAATGCCAAAAAACTCAGTGTTAGTCATGAAATCGTTCCATCCAACATCATTCAAAGTGTCCAAAAGGCCTCACTCCAGTTAGCAGAGCAATAACCAGTCTGCAGTGTGTGTGTGGTTACGCTTAGAGACAGACTGGACTTATTGGAAACACAGATGCATGGGCTGAATTACAACAGGAAACAATGAAAGATTTATTCTGCGCTCCACACAAGTCAAAGATGATGTCCACCGGCATTTAAAGCAATATGCCCTTTCCTCAAAACCAAGACCATTTATAAAGGAATTCTAAGACAGTAACCAGAGACTTTCTGATGCTGTGACATCCTCAGTAAAGTTCTTCACCATCAGCTCATTATATTCACTGAGAAGGAGTTTACAGACAATTTATACCACTACTACTAATTTTACCACTACTCGAGTTCTCTTTATTGTCATCTCGAACATATACAAAGTACACTGTAAGATGAAATGTTGTTCCTCTTGGACCGTGATGCGTCATAAGAGAATTAAGAGGTAAATGCAATTGAGCTTGTATAGCGCTTTTCTAGTCTTCTGATAACTCTTTTACACCACAGGTCACGACTTCACATTCACACACTGATGGCAGAGGCTGCTATGTAAAGTGACCATCAGAAGTAACTTATCCCATTCATTTGCCGCCAACAAAGCAGCAGGAGCAGCTTGGGGTTAAGTGTCTTGCCCAATGACACATCAGACATGTGGCTGCAGGAGCTGGGGATCGAACCCCTGGTTGAGAGACAATCGACTCTACCAACTGAGCCACAGCTGCTAAGAGGTAAGAATGTGAGATAAAATGCAGTGACAAGAAGGTGGCTATAAATAGTTAAATGAGTAAACAAGGCAAAGTGGAATGAAAAACAGTTCAACCAGTAACAACAATTTAAAGTGACTAAAACAGATGGCAAGATTAAAGTGACATTTAAAGTGGCAGACCATCATCAACTGATCTGCATGTACTTATGAGGTGCAGCTAGCATATACAGTATACACAGAATACATTTATTATACATATAATGCAAAAAAGAAATGTATAAACAGAAGTTGAGGAGTGTGTGAGTTTTCTGTGCAAAATATGCAAGTTACTCAGGAGTGGAATGGTTAGGTTGTTATTGAGTGTATGCACGTGCTACCACTAATACTGCCACTTATAGTAATAATAACAGTGATATTGTCCTTATCTCGTACAGCTGGGTCTTATACATTTCTGTCAGATTCTTCCCCTAGGCACCATGGGTATCTGTAAGTTGCATGGCACACTGCCAGACTGTTGAGATATCTCAGTCTGGACCAGAGTGCCTAATTTAGATCATGTCATTGCAGGTAAGTGTTCTGAATTTAGTATGAGTATATTGTAAATAAATGTACATCAGAATCCTGGGCTGTGGAGTTGGGTGAAGGGTGTTCATGTTCATTCAACCTCCTCTGCATCCCTGCTTGAGATATGTTGCACTTCAATCTTGACAAACTAAAAGATCTCTACTTGTATTAGATACAGAAGCAGTCTTTGGACCTCCCAGTTGTGCACAAATGATTAAATATGTGTCTTAGAGAAACCCTTCAGGCTGCAGGTGTTTGCAATATGGCTGTTTTCCTTTGGGAATATGCCAAGCTTTTTATTTGGCCTGGTCTGCAATATAATGTTTGGCCTAAAGGTCCAAGGACCAAATGACTGAGGCTGAGGATTCATGGCACACATTCATGGTTTATAAATAGAAGGATTCCTTTTTTTTTTTTTTTGCAGGATCCTTTGTGCCCTATCAGCTGGGCAGTGATGTCAGAGGGTCCGGGGAAGCCCTGGTCTGCCTTGTTCTAAGCTAGTGGAACAAAGCCACGTTAGTGGGGGCTGGTGGGGTGGTGAGAGGGGGTGGAAACCCAGCTGTCTGCCTCACAGTGCCACTATTGTCTCCCTGCCACACTGTACCCAGACCTGCTCTCTGCCCCTCGGCTAGCATGAACAGGATTACTGAGTTCGGTCTGTCTCAGAGCTTCCGGCTACAAACTCAGCATCCTGTTGAACCTCTTGCAAACTGACTGAGGAAATGGAGAGAGCTTATTGGTGACTTGTGTTGTGCCTGATACCCACCTCTATATTAAAACCAGCCTTCAAGAGATTAACTGTATATTGGTAGGGGATTTGTACAATAGCACAGATTTTGAGGATTAAATGAGATTCCAGATCGCACACTGGCTCTCATTGTTTCGGTTTATTAAATACTGTCCTCTCTGACTGTCTGGTTTATTTTAAATGCAGCTATACAGTACACACAGCACAAAGCACGCATTAGCACAGTCTTTATAAGAAGAATAAAAAAGACAAGGTGACACAATAATTTAGTAAAATCATCATCAGTAGTTTAAATATTTAGATTAACAGAAGCCAGTACATGGATTCTAAATATGAGTGAAAGAGTGTATTCAGTTTTACAATAACCCACCTATAAGAAGAGACAACAGAAAAGACAAATCAATCTTAGTTTTACTTATTAGAGAAATACATTATGATGATGATTCAATGTTTAACCAAGCGGCAACCTCCGGTGAAGAAAAATGAAGCCAATGCAAAAGTGCAAAATCCTGAAGTCCGTCGAGTGTCCGCTTGAGGCTGGCTCCAGGAACACCGGAAGTCACATACACATGACTGGCAAAAAAGCATAAATAAACATGTTACAGCCTGGTACAAAAAACGAAATAGGTCAGATTAGTTATTCATCACTGGCATGATGACCAATTTGATTTTGAAAACGATACGTGATATCCATAGTTAGGCGTGTAGCTGACATGATTGACAGTTGGGTGCGATGTAACGGTTCGTCAAGAGGCTTAAATCCCGCCTTAGCTCCAGTTCTCTCTCTGAAAGTTATGCTGAGACAGGATTTCCAGCATGGCGGCTGCTGCCGATGAGCCTCCGGAGCCCCCTGCCGTAACAGATGGCTGACGTCACTCAGACTTCGTCCATTAATATTTACAGTCTACGTATTAAACACGCTCAGTTGTGTTTCAAAGGGTTTAAAGGAAGTTTGTATGTAGAACAAATGCGATGACACATTTCTATTGGTGTCAGTGTTAGCTTAAGTGAACAGCAAATCTGAATGAGCTCCATCTTTAATATTCTCTGTCAGTGCTAGGATGTTATTTGAATTTTTAATTTTTAACCCGGCAGTGTTGTCTTTATATATACATAAAGACATCAGAAGTATTCAAACACCAAAAAAAGGAGACAATTATGATCCGACATTAAATGTTGACTGGTTTCCATGACATTTTGCAGACGTGCGGTCCCAGGAGGAATAATCCTTAAAGGTATAGTACACAGAATTGCATGCTAATGTTTACATTAAAATATCTAACTTAAAGTAAAATTTGAATAAACCCATGTTATATTTTTTTTTTAGTTGAGTACTTACATTACCTCAAATATTTCCAAAAGTTACCAAAGCCAGAGAAAGCAGAGAGAATCACTCCCATGATACCCCACAAGCCCACGTCATCTTTTGTTATTGTTTTGATTGAGAGCTCCCTAGCGGCGGATTTTACATACTGTACGTTTAAGCACATTGGTGATCTTCTAACTCTTCGTGAATGTGACAGGTAGCGTGGACATAAATACAGGGAACAGGAGGGCAGGGCGACCAATGGGTGATTTTTGGCTACTTTGGGTCAAGTTTTTGGTTTTCCTATAAACTGATTTCTTCTTTTGGTACATAATGAATAAAATGTACCATATTCTCGGTTCATATTCCCACCCGATTCCTCACTTCAGTGAACAAACTGTACTTTTTTTCCTGCTCAATACACAGTAGCAGTGTACTTCAGCTTTGGTCTTGGCCTAGTGGGAATTTGTTGGCTTGAAACCTGCCAGAAGTCTGGTCCGGTTATTATCCCTGCAGAGAGAGAACAGAGCTCTCTAATATCATTTCCCCCACCTCTTCTCCAGACTCCAGTTCCTGCTGCCATACATACAGTCCTCCATGCATGTCTGAGATGCGGAAGAGGGAAAAGTGCAGGACAGCCGTCAGGGAGTCTCCTCTGTTATGTAAGACCTCCTTTTGGACTGAAAGGAAATAGTAAATCCACATGGAGAAGACATTTACACATACAGATTTTAAATTGGCAACGTGCCACACTGCACAGCTGAAAAAGTGTGTACAACAATACAATTAAAAAGGTCATTTCAGAGATGTCATTGCCCAGTTGAAGAATTAACCAACATTATGAGTTAAACTGTAGTGCAGGGCTATTCAACAGTTCAGGGGTCAAATTTTCAGAAAGCTAAGGAACCAGATTTGGTACCAGACAAAAAAACCCACCACAGCAGTACAAGTGCACAAAAGCCTGTGATAGGCTGCAAGCACAGGACCAAAGCTGTTCTATTAAACGGGAGCACTCTACTGTTCTTAACACCTTACTGTGGCAACAATGACAGTCGTTCACAAGTTTTCCCCCTTTATAATTTATTTATTTTTTAACTGTAAATAGAACTGATCCGTGGGCCAGTGTGATGTCATCCGCGGGCCGGAGTTTGCCCCTGGGCCACGGGTTGAATAGGCCTGCTGTAGTGTTAATGGAGATTAATAAGTTACCCTGCATTTAAAGATGTTTAAAATGCTTCATTCTGAGTTTTTTTTAAATACCATTATAAGAAATAGTCAACATTAAACTTTTGTCAATAATAAGTAATTAACTACAATTAATGTAGCGGAGTATAAAACACAAATCTTCCTGGTTCGACTTATTGGGCTAGTCTGACTAAATCTGGACTTTTATTTTAAACGCATGTAAACGTGTTGATAATAGATACTTTTTTAATCCTTGGCAGGGAATGAGAGTGCTCAGCAGCTGCAAACACAGTTAAGACACAACATGAAAACACTGGATATAGAACATTTAGGCTCATAAAAACAAGACATAAAAAATACTAAAATCAGTTTTTAACTAAAATTACAATTTAAAGATATCTAATAAATATGTCATTAAACAAATCAGTGTGAAAGAATTTGGTTATGTTTAAATCTCCAACCCCCAACATATATTTACTGTGTATAGATTTATGTGTGAATGCTTTGCTTGTCTGTGTTACTGACAGCCTGAATGTTTTTATGCTGTTTTATGTATCTGGAGAGCCTTAAGGCACATTTCCACCTTTGGTAGACAATAAAGATTTATTCTATTCTAATATATTCGACAATAAAAAAAGAATAATGTATGTACAAGTGTATGTATAAATATGACTGTCCTGCACACACTTGTGTGCCTTGTTGTATAATATACTTCTGATCAATCAATCATTATTTGTATAATGCCAATTCACAACAAGTGTTATCTTGAGATGCTTTACATAAAAGCATATGGGATAACATGCAGGAAGGATTTCTCCTTTGTATTCCTCGCGTTCCTGTTGTTCACACTTCCTTGCCACTGAGGTGGAGGTCGGAGCAGGCTGTCTGATGGCAGCTAAGAGAAAAGACTTCCTGTAGCGTTCAGTCGTGCACCTTGGTGTGATCAGGCTGTGACTAAACTTGCTCTGTTGAATCACATCCAGGGTGTGGAGTGGGTGGGCCACTTTTCTTAAAATGGACTTCAGTTTTGAAAGCATTCTCGCCAGATTGTTGATTTCAGTCCTGATGCTGGAACTGGCCTACCTGAGGAGTTTGTTTATTCTCTTTTTGTCTGCTATTTGTCGACAATACACAGTATGATTGAAATCAGGACTGAGTATTTAAAATTGTCAATAGAAGACTCCCACAGACGGAGGTTGAATTTAGATCTATGTGTATTTCAGTTGTCTCATTTGTACACTGTCAGAAACAGTCTCACTCTTTCTCACAGACATGAACTGCATCACCAATAAACACAGCTGATAGCAGCTAAATCATAACAATTATTCAGCTGGAGGTAGATATTTCCTGCCAACGTTTCTTTTAAGATTTAGGAGAAGGATTAACAGGCTTTCCATTCATGCCTGCTGTTGCCATGGTGAATTCTGACGCTTTCTGTCAGTTCAATCAGGAGAGACAAGTGAATTCAGAAAATAATTAATTACAATGAAAAACATGGAAATGTGACTTGACAGAGACACTTTGGAGCTTGGAGTCTATGGGGTGGGTGATATGTTTGGAGAATGCAAAATTCTGAGCGTCGACAGAATAAATCCTCCCATGGAGTCAAGACACTGGTGGTGGTGAAGCCGATGACTTGATGAGACAGGATGGGTGAAGAATTGATGGATGATTCCACAAAGTTGGGCAGCGATTGGGAAGTGGAGTGGCACACAAAACTAAGGCAGAGAAAGAATCATATTTAAAAAGGGAGCAGAACGATGATAGGTTGAAAATGAGGGAGGGACGCCATGCAATAGGTTAGAAGAGTTCCGCTGACGAGACAGCTGATTATCCAAAGACAGCCCCAGAAAATGACAGCTCGAGGATTACAGCAGACCCGATTGTGAATGCAATTATATAGTCTTCCTGACTGAACTTACACTAGGGCTTCATTTTGTGCAGGCACAATCAGGGATAAAAAGGTTGGGGAGTCGTCTCGTGGCTCTGCTCACACTGTAAGAGTGTGTGCAGTCGTACGACCAAACATGCTATAAAATCATCCCACCGGTCCGGAGCAGCTAATCAGGCCGTGATCAGCCATTGTGCCCCCCCTGTACATTGCACGACTAATGAAGTGCCATTGGGCTAAAATTCGGCCCGACCCCAAATCAGCCTGAAATCGGACAGTGTACGTCAGAAAGTCTGTTGTAGATATTCACGCAGGAGTAGGTAGTGCTGCAGAATGGTGTCAGCAGCTTATGATGCCGGATCGCAGCAATAATCTGACCCTTCTTATTGTAAGTCACAGACCCGTAGCTAATGGGATTCCTGCTATCGGAGGATTATGATGATCTCGCTCCCTTTGTACACCCGCGCTGCCATTTTAAATACATTCTTTATCAATTTGACACACGCTTTGTCAGCAGCAGTTGATAATGTGCCTCCTGACCCCCACCCCCCACCCCCCCTCCCCACCTTAAAAAAAATCTAAACTAAAGCATAAGAAAAATAAAATGATTAATGGTGAGAAATGTAAGGGATTTGAGGTGTCAGAGTTTTTCTTCTCTTTGAAGATAGTCTCATCACTGAGAATATTACTTTGTGGAATGCTTCAGAGGATTCCCGTCCATTACACTTTCCAAACGATGACAGGGGATTAGTCCAAACGACAGGCAGCGAGACAGGCAGGGGGTCGCCCGCAGTCTGGACAATTTATTCTTTGATTACCCCTCCAGTCTTCAGCGTGGAAATATCAGGGTGCTTCATCACGAACACTGCCGTATGACTGAGGAATGATGAGGCTTTCAGACAAAGAAAAGAGCTTACACACTTGGATCGCATGGAGTCTACTTCTGTAGTAAATCACTTAATATTACATCTTATGACAGGCTGGTGTTAGATATGATGACAATGTGTGAGTGGATGTAAGTGGCACTCCCAGAGATAGAGGCCTCTCAATCACACAATGTCCTTTAACTCACAGCAGGAGAAGGTCGTTCCTCCTGCCCCGCCGCACTTGATTTTCACAACACATCCCTTACAGCTGGGCAGAGCTATGATGATGAAGCCAGGCGTGACGGTCTTCACTGACCCAACACACGTGAGTGTTGCCTCCCATGCTGCCATTATCGAGCTGAGCGTCCTCTTGCATCTTTTGGAAGTCGATGAATGCAGGGATGAGTGCAGCTGCTGGAGAAGGAAGCACAGTGGCGCACTGGGAAGCTCAATGAGAATTAGGTCATTATCCAGGGCAAGTTCAATAGATGATAAGAAAGAAATGCCAAAAATTGGGCCGCCCCCCCTGCTTTCCTGATGCCACCGCTGCGACCCCACACAGGACTCACGCCTCTAATGAAAATTTTCAAGGGTCCCTGCTGAGTATGATTCAGAGACACTTGCAGGGCTCATATTCTACTCAGCAAAATTCTTTGGGAGACTTTTTGACAGCCTAACATGTCAGAGCGAAAAGTAAATTACACATATTTTGTTCTGTGTTTAAAACTATCCGTTTTCTCTACTTTTAAGTACTTCAGCACCCTCTATAAAAGCTATCTGCAGACTTGTTCCCATAGCAACTGTCTCTTCCTTCCAGTCATTCCTGGTAGTTGACTGTATCCACCTCCTAAGAAAGATCAGAGTATCGACTATTTTGCTTCTCCCACATGATACACAGTGCAGCTTAATGAGCCATGAGAACAAGATTTCGATACCTTCAGTCAATTGTTGATAAATTGGTCTCCAACTCCACATGGCCGTATCTTGTTTGAATTTTAAACAAACTGAACGTCATCTCGATGACTTCTGCAGCAAAGCACATGTACCCTGTGATACTCTGATGTCTTTTGTCCTTTTCATATTTCCAGTTCAAGGCGCAACATTAAAACCCCTCTAATGTCTCGACTTCAATATGAATGTAATGGAGGCGTCACAGTGGAACCAAGTCGGCATCGGAGGTGGTGAGACATGATCACCATAGGACAGCTGAGCCAGTGAAAAGCATGGTGTGTGTGTGAAAGTCTGAGTGTGTGTATGTCATGTATGTGGACCCCCTGCTGTTTCATCACAGGTCGTGCTTCCGCTACACCCTAATGCAATGTGAAATCTAGAGGTGGGCACAGTTAATCATTAAGTGAACTCTGTTAGCCATTTACCTATTAACTAATATGTTATCTTAAATAGATTGGAGATGTTAAGAGGCCACGATGACTTAGAAAACTCGAAATTACTTACATATCTGTATTGAAGATCTACAAATAATAGAAACTTGTTGATATATCAGCTCCCCTGATGGCCCATCCACTCCCAGCCGTGAGTGTGTTTTTTCCACATATTACGCCATCCAAACAACTGCTGTTCTGTCTATACCACTCAGCTATACATTGGTAGAAAGTTACCATTCTTGTGATTCAGACCATGTAGTCCATTTCAAGCAAGCAACCAACACAGCAGCCACAATCTACGCATGTCAGACCACCAACAAACAAACAAGTCTTTCTGACAGTCTACTGTACTCTTTCTGTCATAATTTTTCAGGTCCTGCTCAGGGTTTCCATGCGTCCTGGAAAATCAATTTTCCAGTCATAAAAAACACATGGAAAATGAAGGAAAAAGGAAAATGTCATAGAAAATGTTTTGCTGTCCTGGAAAATATTTCCCTGACTGTTTTATCAGAGTTCCTAAAACAGGTGACATTGACATATAAAAAGAAAAAAAATTATGTTAAAGGGATACTTCACCCGTTGAAACATGAATCTGTATTGACATTGGGTCATATATGTAGTAGAAATGTGAAATAATTTTTGAAGTTGGTGCCTTCTTGACCGAGAAAAGGCAGAAAGTGTATTTTTGGCTCATGTGGATGAAAGACAACAACTGCCAGAATGCACAGCACCGCAGGCCACTCCCGCTGACATGGAGGATTTAAGGTGCATTCACGTGGTGTCGGACACATCGGAAGAACAATGTTCTGAGTTGTAAAATGCACATGAAACACCTTCTCAAGTCAGAACAACAACTCGGAAAATAATTACTGTAGACGCCCGACTTACCGACTTGGGGCAAAATGAGGGCCAGATGCACAACCATTCAAAAATACTAGGTTTCTAATGATACAAAGCTTAATGCAAATGGGTGAAGTATCCCTTTAAGGTTCATGTCAAATGGTGATTGTAGTTTGGACTGTATAATTAAGAATAGGCCACACACTGTAAACAACCCCAAGACACATCACACAGGAGCACCAGCAGGCTGGATGACTAACATAAAGTTACAACCGTAGTGGTCGAAACTTCAAATTATCTAAGAAATATTATGTTTCATATGTAAACATATGAGTCACTGCTGGCTGCTTACTGTAATTTTCATTAGGTGTATTGATTAACGTTGCTTTTTTGTTGTCTTGTTTTAAATAGTTGAATAATGTTAAATTGTTTAGCTTGTTTATTTTGGTTGCTAAAGTTGACGTGCTAATTAGCTTGTTTCGCATGCTAAGGTTTAAGGTTTATGATAAAAACTGTCCCTGGTCTGAAATGTATGCTGGGTGTTGTTGGGAGAGTTTTATAATGAATGGGATGTTGTGGATAAAAAAACTATCGAACAATCAATTAATCTTTATTTGTATAGTGCCAATGCATTACAAATGTTATCTCGAGAAGCTTTAAAAAAAGCAGGTAAAAGACCTTACTCATTGTTATGTTACAAAGACCCATCGTTAATCCATCATGATTACAGCGCTTAGCAACATTTAGCAAAGTTACAGTGGCAAGAAAAAACTTCCTTTTAAGAGGCAGAAATCTTGGGCAAATCCAGGCTCATGATGAACAGCCATCTACCAAATCTGTGCCAGGCTTGAAAAATGGGATGGGGGAGATAGGATAAGATGCAGGAAGAAGGATAGGGACCTCGGCCGTCCAGGCAGGTCGTCCACCAACTATTCCGAGGAACCTAGTTTTTTTCTATGCTAGCATCGTCTCCTCAAACGCAGTGCTGCAATGTCCTGGTAATCGTATTGTGACATGAATCGTGCAACTTTGGTAGCGGTGTCTCCTAACACAGCTAAAGACTCTATTACTAGGGAAGGGGTATGTTGTGATAAACTGGTAAGAGTCATTGGACGTAAGTACTAACACACTCAGCTCTAACTTTAGAGTCAGGAGTTGATCCTGCAACCAGAGGACTGTAGCATCTATTGCTTTACCAACTGAGTTCAACCAGCGGCTCACACTTCATTCAAACTTGATAGAAGCACAAAACTGTCTTGAAACATCTCTAAAAAAAACCCAGTAACTACAGATTTTAAACTTCAGCAAAAACAATAAGTACAGAGACACTTCAAACACAAACGGATATGTGACTGTTAAATTATTGATTGTAGAAATGAAGCATGTTTAACCTTTGATTTAATGTTATTAACAGCATTATAACCTATGAATGCAACGCATACTAATTAGGAACTTTGTCTTGTGTACATTATAAAAAGAAAACTCTCACATACACAGGACAAGTCAGTAATCGGGTTAGGCTAATCCGTCCCTTCACCAGTGTATCAGAATATTAAATAAAAGCTTAGTTGAATGACAAAGCTTTGAAATTCACAAATCTGTAGGATTAAATGACTTTCAAGAAATCAGACATTTTGAGTGCACGCATGCAGGATCTGCAAATATGGATATCCTTTGAGACTCGTAAAGAATATATAAAAAGGCTGACACCAGTGGAAAATTGATTGAAAAATGTAGCGGAAAGCAAAGACAAAAAGACGTTGTGTCATTTGCTGACTTTGTCGCTTTATAAATGTACCAAGAGACATCTGTGAGATGGTTTTCCAGCAGCACTTTAAGGTTGTCTGAATTACTGTTTAAAGCAGATAGGATCTATGTAGAGACATCTGTTGTAAAGTTTGCCATCTTTTTGTCCACTGAAAGGAAACGTACTCAAACTGCTCTCACGAGGGCTCTTCTATGTGCTCATCTGAGTCTATAGTGCAAATATGCAGAACAAGCAGTCCATGTTGAGCTTACTTGTTTTAGTCCATCTCCTCCAGTCAGACAGTCTGATTAAAGGCTTGTAAATCAAACCCAGGAGAGGTTTAAAGTAGTCCCATATTGAAGGTTTGTTTCATATTAAAACTACTGCTAGACACTTGGTCTGATGGACCAGCACATGACTTTACAAAGTATAAGAAAATGTTAAGAGTGATTTAAAATGTAATATCAGTTTTCTGTATGGATGTTATATTATATTTAAACATTGGTTATCAATCAGACATTGCAGGTATAGCCTATTCACCATGTAGTTTTTGTGTGCTGCAAACAGTTTCATGTTTGAAACGTGTAAGGACGCATTTACACGAGGCCCAGTTGTCGCGTACCGTGCTTAAGTACGATTGTCCCCCCATCCCCATTCCCCCGCTGGCCTGCATTCACACTGCTCCAGGACTAACTGGGCCTGAGCACGGTTACTTCTTGTACAGTAATACAACACCTGAATGGTTTTATGTGATCAACAAGACAGTCGGACTCGAAAATAAAAAAGGGACACGTTGTCGAGTCCGCACATCAGAGAACAACACAGAGAACATGACAGCTACTTTGCTGACTTTGTGGATTATTTTGAGTCATGTTAGTCAGATACAGCCAGAATGTGATTTCTCTATAATGAAGGCTGTCCACGTTGTGTTCCCGTGCTCGTGCATTAACTGTACCATGCCGAAGCACACCTCTTCCAAGCGAGCCAGGGCCAAGGAAGTGTACCGTGCTAGAGTACAGATCGGAGTACTCGCACAAGTCAAACAAACAGGACTTTGGGGGTGCAGCGTGCTTAGATACTGTACGGAGTGCCATGTGTGAGTGCACCCTGAGAGAGCAAACAGACAATAAGGGTACATCAAAACAGATGCTAACTGTGTGTGTGTACAAATGCTGAAGGGGTGCTGTGAAAAAAAGTGCATTTTCCTTAATCGTGCTGACTTTAAAAGGCATTTGGATAACAAAGTTGTAAATAACTCTTTTATTTTGTTTCATGAGAATGAGGGCACCAGTTTTTCAATGGTGCTGACAAACAACGGACAATGGGAACTAAAGCAGGAAGTTGGCGGCTCTTCTTCTTACCATGAAATCTTGTTCCATTCAGTCTATGTCCCTCTCTCATCTGGATTTCACCTTGTTTCGTTTAGCTGTCTTTGTTCTGTCTTCATCTTTTTTTGTAAAATACAAATGTTTTACATTTAAAATGTGTGTTAACCCCTTCTTTCTCCAGCCTTGAACTGAGCTGTGACTTCGTGTAAGTGCCGGAAATCACTCTAATAAGAGGAAAGTCACGTAAGTGCACGTTCCTCTGATTGAAAACTGCCTGAGCTGAAGTAAAACTCAACCATCTGGCAGTGAATGCAGATTTAAACACAAACCGGATGATTTGCTGCTACTATCTGACCCAGTTCCTTCAGGTCTCCCTTAGTTCCTTGTCCTCCTGCCAGATGTTAACCACGTCTAACCCTTGTCATTCATCACACACCAGAGAAGTTCTTGGAGGTACAAGTTAACTCCTTCCTCCTCTCTTTATAGGACCGGCTGAGGTCACAAATTAGTCCCAGTCACACATGTTAAATAAGCGTTCGAGGGTAGGTGAGACACGAGTCTTACACGACTGGTCTCCTGGGATGGAGGCTGAGGATTAACAGATCTAAATGGAAACCTTGTTTATATTCTCGTAAGGCACACTCCAGGAAAAAAGCAGTCTCCTTCTCATAAGGAGAGGAGTGATGGAGAAAGAAGAAACTCGCTGTGTGTTTATAGCTGAACAATAAGTTGTGTTCAGGTGTTTCCTTACAGTATGTAGCTGTTTTTGAGGCTTAAGTCGTCTTTTTAGGGGTGTGACAGTTCTCAGAGGTCACATTTCATCTCGGCACAACAGGAAAAAGAAGCAACAAAAATTCCTGAACACACTTTCGAGTTTTACAATTTATTTTGAATCAACAATCGTGCAAGTAACGGTTTGTTGTTTAGAAATAACTTTGATAGTTATAAAGCTTGTAGTGTATTAAAGGAGGCAAAATGTAACTCTGACACGTAGAGTTTAAAATAGGTACTGCAGTCCAAATTAAAATAGGAGAGAGCTGTCTCCCCCCGCCCCCTCCTCTCTAAAGTCATTGGTCACGCTGGTTGCTATGTAAACTGAAGCTTCAGTGTTTAGCCAGCTCTTCATCGGTCTGTAAACCTTTCTGCGTTCTAACCTCTCTCCATTTTTCAAAAGCATCTCCAATATTGATCCTAGTTTGAGCACGTTTCTGCTTGTGGAGCTTATTAGAAACATGCAGAGGCTTTTTAGGTCGGGTACAATCTATCTGAACCAGTTCTCTTACCCGCTTCCATCGCTGCAACACCTGTTGGTTTGACCTGATAACTGGTCTCATATCTGGCAAACCGAGGGGCGTCCAAAATGGCCGTGTAAGGATGCCTTAAAACCGCCTACCTTCTCAAAACAAAAACTTAGAAGGAGGACATACTGGCTACTGCATTGATGTCAGAGAAGCCAGCACTTCAACATAGCATGTTTCCTTAATGTCTGATGATGTAGTAAGGTCAGTTTATCATTTCATTCAGTAGATATCTTACAGATGTCTCCTTTAAACATTACGCAAAAACAGAGAAAAATAAAACAAAATGATCAAAAATTAATAGCCATTCCACAGATAAAATAAATACAATGTCAAATTTAAGACAAAATTAAACATGTGCCTCTAACTTGTGAGTCTATGAGTCCGAGTTGAAAAAGTGTGGGGTCACTGTTAGATACAGTTAAATGACACAGGAGGTCCATCCATCTGTGATTAGTGCAACATTGGGTGCAGTGTTTTATTTAAAATGTGTGCTCCAACAGGCTGTGTGGAGATTTTCCCTTCATGACATCACAAAGGGCAGTAACCCCTCCCCCAGGTGGGTGACACTCCCACAGCTAGGTGTTTGTTCTGTTTGAGTCTGCCTTCACACCGTAAACAATAGGGCATGGAGCGAGAAAGCCTGAGCCGACTTGAGCCCTTCCAGAGAGGGCGAGGTCAAACTCAGCTCATTTGCATTTAAAGCTACAGAAACAGAAACAGCCTGTTCTGAGCAGGGCTGAAATAGAGGGGTTTATAGGCATGATCAAATACAGGATCAGAGTGGATTTAGAACAAGACACTTCGCGAACATGTTTGGTTGAAAAAGGAGGATTATATGTGACCATAAATAGCATTTGGAAAACCGTTGTGAGCATTACCGGCACCTTGCTACCATGTGAGACTGCTCTTTGCTCCACTCAGATGTATTCGTTGTATGACTGCATGCACCGAACCCTGACGTCTGGATGATGTTCAATTTTCCTTGACTGTTTAAAAACTTTTTTTTTTGCCAATGAGGAACTTTTCTATTTCAGTTTGTCTTTTAACATTAATAGAATGATAGGAGACAAAACGATTCACATTTTCAACATGAGTTCTTTTCTCTTCCTGTCAGCTCTCCAGCTTCTGTCTCGCTCTGTCTTCCTCTGTCTCTGGCTTTAATCAGCCTTTTTAGTCCAAACTGAGAGTTATGTTCAGTGAGGTAACCTGAGGATGACGGTCTCCCAGGGGGACTCAGTAGTCCATCCTTGGGCTTTCCGCTCTGGCTTGATGGGTCAGGTCGTCTTTTGGCATTCTCCAGCAGGTGGGCGCTGTATGAGAAAACCATATGACACAGAGACAGACACAAGCTGACGTGAGGGGAGGACAGTCTCAGGGCCTCTCCAGTAGTGTGAAATATTCAAAGTGATTACTCACCGTGTGAAATCCACGAATAAGCAAAAACTGGGGCTCATATTTATAAAGGCTTAAAAGAACGAACTAGAACAGAAAGTTAAGAAATCTTTTTACTGCAGCAGATGTCTTGAATGTTTTTGGGTTCAGCCTGTTTTAGCTTGACTCTCCCGAACAGGAAGTTGTGTTTTCTCTCCTGTTTGTCTTTGAATGATGTAAAATAATGAAGTATGAATAAAAAAAAGATACAAAATGATCTAAGAACTGACTGTTGTGATACACATAACGTCAGGGCTCTGCCTGAACAAACACTAGTCTCCATTTTATCACAAATTCTATCTCTGAATAAATTCTTTCGGCTAAACGACTTATTATTTTCACATAGTTGTCTTTTTGAAGTATATGCATTCAGACCTGCACTGGGCCTATCAGACCGGTTGATGAGCACATATCTTGATTCACATTATGTTATAAGATGAATTCAGACTCAGCAAAAAAAAGTGACCCTCTCCTTCCTTACTCCCATTGAAGACCAAACAAACAAACTACCTCAAATAAAAGAAAACACAAAGACTTTATCTACCATCCAGTGGCGGTTTTAGAGATTTGGAGGCACCAGTAAAAGAAAAATGTAACCCCCCCCCCAGCCAAAAACATATACAACAAAGCCAAATGTTCAGCCCTAATAAAGCCACATATATAATCATCTGTATTACCTTGTAGAAGAGGTACCACATTGTAACTGTTTAACACGTAACTTATAGATCTACTTTTCTACAATACGCTTGTATTACTTACACAAGTAAGCTCAGTGCCTTTGTACAAACATCAGCTTATTGAAGCAATATTACAACTATACACACATTCTCAGGTAGCCATCAGTTACTGTAAAATGCAGTCTAGTGTCTGCACTCTTTACCTCTCATCTTCTGCTGCTCTCTCTCTCTCTCTCTCTCTCTCTCTCTCTCTCTCTCTGTCTCTCTTCTGTGTCTGTATCCGTCGCCTGTTGGTGTTTCTCGATTTTTCATCTGCTGCTGTCTGTCTGTCTGAATGAATCTGAGTGTGCTCATAATTAAACAATAGCATCTTTGGTCGTGACGAAGAGAAACGTAAACAATCTAATTTGCCTACATTTTGGAAAAAGTTACTTCAGGATCTAACGTCTGACTCTTAGACTGCCAGTATTTCTGCCACTATTTCAATCAAAACGTTTCAGGCTCACAACAGCGCTCCCTCGGAGGGTTGCATCCTGGGCGACCATCTCCGATACCAGGAGGACCCTTGGGGCACGAGGCCCCGGGCATTTTCTTACCTTAGCCTAAGGGTAAAACCACCTATGCTACCTCCCTAACAAGACTGCTTTAAGATTCAGAAAAATATTTACAATATTAAAGTAAATCACTATATTTACAATATCCACACCACACCATGTTGCATACGTTGCTATAGGCTTAAGGCCCTGAAACATCAAGGAGATTTTCGCCCGTCCATAGT
This sequence comes from Tautogolabrus adspersus, assembly GCA_020745685.1. Taxonomy (NCBI): domain Eukaryota; kingdom Metazoa; phylum Chordata; class Actinopteri; order Labriformes; family Labridae; genus Tautogolabrus; species Tautogolabrus adspersus. Next base: position 5,316,902 of record CM036534.1, on the reverse strand, counting down.
AGTCCATAGTTGGACTGACAGTGAGCGGTCGTCGCCCTAGTTTTTGTGGTGTGTCCAGCTCCGTCGCTACCCGTCGGCCCCGTCTGCCTTTTTTTCATCGTTCGGCGCTATACAAATAAAGATTGATTAATTGATGTTAAGAAATGATTAATCAAGCAAAATGTTCTTGTTTTTATGTTCAAGTTATGAAAATTTAGCTTCACTCAGATTTTTCTGGATGCTCAAAGAAATTGATCGTTGACATCAACAATGTTGTTTTTCCCATCTTAGCCAACATTTTAAAGGCTTTGAAAATGTGCTCGGAGACAAACACGAAGACAACGATTGTGGCACATTTTGATGTTGCTAACTGGGTACTTGACATCGACCTCATCCATTTTAATAAGGTTTTACTATACAGGAAGTTGGTTTTCTACCCAAATTGTGGTCAACATCTAATAAAGACAGTTGCTAATCAGCGTAGTTTGAAGTGAAGTCAGATGCTGATTCAAATGATTATATAATTAAACGTTTCATTATTAAAAGAGAGCCTTGTGCAGGCCTGGTGTGGTTAACAAAGCCTGGAAGATATAAATTCTACTGGTTTAACTTCAAGGAGACACGTCATACACTCCTTAAGTTCATGACATGGAAATGTATTTTTAGGCGAAGGCACACAGTCAATCTGTCTTTGCAGAGGAAACTTTCAACATGAATGGTCTTTGTTGGACAAAAGCATGAATGATTTTGAAATATGAGCTGCGGTCGGACTTGTCTACTGTGTGTGAGTCAGACTATGCAGTCATCGTGCATGAATCACACCGTCTGACGAGCTGAAGTACAGAAGAGCTGCTGAGGCAACTGGTATCAGGAAACTTTGACCAAGAAGACGGGAAGCTTGGGCATCATATTACCTGTTTGAAGATTGAATAGAGTAACAAAAGCCAGATTTATCATTTCTAAAGTGTGACCTTATTCCTTAGTCTTGCATTATCTTCATCACAATGGCACTATTGTTTTTCGGTGTTTGGACTTTGCTGGAGGTCGTCTCTGTTTTGTGAAGAGATTTTGAGTTTATTGTTCAGAATTTCGTACAAAATCTGATCTCACTGAGTAATCCAATTTGCTGTATCTCTCTGGAGGGACATATAACACTCTTCTTTTGAACATCATGGAGCCCAACATGTCAGGGATAAGCAATCTTATACACTTAGGGCCTGATTTACTAAAGGTTTGCGTGTCTTAAAACGTGTGCAAACTTGATACCACGAGCAAAAAATGTGCTATCTGATCTACTAACAGCGTGCAGTGAGGATTGCGTCTTTCATATGAGCAAAACAACACGCATTGTCCATTTAGTACGTTTGCCTTAATGAATATGCAATATGGGGCGTTTCTGCCGTAGCGTGCAAAATACTGGGAGGAGAAAATTCAAATAAGTTAAGTTAGTACACGCATTGCGATTTACCAAGCCTGGCAAAAATTGCGACGATTGTGACGGTGTCTAAATTTAACACCTTTGAAAGGAACGTGCTAATCCAGGAGCCCAGTGTTACGCACAACAGGCTGCAGTTAGGAGGAGACATAGGCACAATAAAAGAAGGTATAAAGATCACGTTTTTCCCCCAACATGTGTTTACATGTTTCGATTGACATAAAAATAAATGACATGCATTATTTTTTTATTTCGATTCAATAATAGTTAAAGGGATACTTCACCCATTTGCATTAAGCTTTGTATCAGTAGTAAACTTGTGGTTTTATTGAATGGTCTTGCATCCAGCCCTCTATTTCCCCCTGAGACGAAAAAAATCTGTATTGTCGCAAAAATCGTCATATTGCGTCATTGGGGGCTGTTGTGGTTAGCAGGGGTGAAACTACATTGCTAGTTCCTCATGTTTTCAACCACTGAAGCTACAGACCTATCACAGATCAGTGGGCGGGACCTCACTCCCAAAAACAAAACTTAACATTCGCCATATTGCTTAGTTGGAAGCTTTGCTACCAGGCTCTGTGGAGAAAGCTGGGTAGAACCGATGATGGCAGAAAGTCAACTTTAAACTGATATGGATGGAAAGGGTTTTGAAGGTCTTGTACTCGAATCAGATGTTCGTGTTCAGCCGAGGGACAAGACCTGCCTGTCGGCGACGAAGAGGACGAGGAGCGGCGTCCTCGAAACATACTTTAGAATCCCTAAAGTAAACTGGAAACGTCAGCCAAAGCCTGCGGGATCTAACGGACATCTGTCTGTAAAGTAAGTGTTTTTATTTATTTTCTGTTACTAACGTGGCATGCATGTAAAGTTTGTTCCAGCATCATCACAACGTTCTTCACTGTAAATACATAACGCTAACGGTGTGCTCAATGTTTTGTAGACAATATCGCCTAACAGCCTACCGTCACTTTCTGGAATGGGTCCTGCAAGGCGAGAGACTGAGCAAAGACCGTCGTGTTGTTCTGCCTGCCTGTGTCGTGAATATCCAGCTTCAGACGGCGAGTACAGCGGGTACCAAGAAACTGTGGATGCTCAGGAGGAACTATAATTTACTTTATTGATGTTTATTTGTATTGCTGATATATTTATTTTTAATTAAAAGTTCAAATTCATGTTGGATTTTGTTTTCTTTGTGGTATTTAGTGTTGCTCCAAGTATACAGAGAAAGTTATTTGAGCTACTAAGCTACTCTTGCCTTAGATGACAAAAGATAGCAGAATAAAGGTCCTACCTGCATCATCTTTTTGATGAGTAAGCATTCAGCCTCCTTCCACAAGTCTATAATGTTGAATTTTGGTGTACACAGGAGTGCAGGGTAAGGTGAATGTGTTTTTTATAAACAAATGAAAATATTGTGCCATCCTAAACGGTAGACAACAAATTAAAATAAACAGGGAGATACAGCTAAAAAAAGCTATGCATTATATAGTCAAGTCAAAGTCATCTTTATTGTCAATTTTTTCATATGTGCTGGACATACATACGTTTTTCTCTGAACCACGGTGCAAGCTAAGTATAAAAGATTTTTAAAATATAAATCAAAAGTACCAAAGAAACTAAACAAGCAAGAAATAAATATTAGTCAGACTCTGAAAAGGCACAGCTGGAGGAGTCCAGGAAGAGCAGAGAGAAATGGAGGAAGGTGCAGTGGGAAGAGGTCTCAGAAGCGGCTTTGGAAAGATGGTGTGGCAGCCTCCTTTGATGATTTAGGTACGGGGGCAATGTTGGGTGGCAGAGCAGGTTGTGGCAGGGCAAGTGAGGAGGTTGGCATCTTGAACTGGATGTTTGGGATGCGTCTTCTGTCCATGACTGTCTCGATGAGGGTTTCTATGAACTGGGTGGTGTGTGGCGTGAAGATTTTCTTCAAGACCCATTGCTTGTACCTCTTGCAGTACACTTGATTGAACCGTGCTTCTCCTGTAAAGGACAGGGAATATGATTACACAGAAAATATGAACAAAGACTTGACTGTACTAGACTTTTCTCCCCAGTAATACTGTATATAAACCTTTCAACAAAATATGCCAATTTAGTTATCTGTGAAGATTGTCTTTTTGGCTATTATACTATTCTGAGAGCACATGGTAACACACCTTTCATTGTTGTGGCTTGCTTCCTTTTCACAATGTTTTCGTTGTGCTCTAAGATGGCAAGGTGACACCTCTCCCTCATACCCTGGAATGAGAACGCCTGGCCTTTGGGGAAGTATTGAGCATTGCACTGTGAAAGAGAAAGGGAGAATAGATAGGGCTAATTAAAACATGTTCATTAGGATTTGGAAAAATATTCAAGTGTACAAGGGCATCTATTCTCACCAGTATGTTTGAACAGGGCCATCTTTTCGAGGTCTTTCAAAAGCCTTTTGTCAAGAACCAGCGACAACAGGTCCTACCATGCCACTGAGTCCCTCTCCATCCACACCCGCGTCTTCTGCTCTTCGGCTGTGTTAGAGGAGCATGGTCACACTGATGCTGTTTTCCATTCTGGGAGGGGGAAGAGTGTGAAACCATGAGGTGTCAATGGGGATAGGGCCTGAGAAATGTGGAGAAGGATGGCAAAAAATACATACCTTTAGCTGTGTGCCCGACATCAAACTCATGCTGGACATTAGGATATTGTTCCCTCATGAGCTTCTGTACAGATGTGGAGCGGTCCGTGGCCATCACCTCCACGTCAAGGCCCTGGTGCAAAAGCTCATTCCTGCCCCTCATCACAATTTTCAACATAGCAACTGAAATGATTCATTATTGTTATTCTGCATCCATTTATATTTGTCTTACCTGCACCAGTTCTGTGTGGAGTATTTCCTTTGTGTCATCTAACATAAAGGTGTAGTAGCAGTATTTTGCAGGTTTCTTTTCAATTTTAAACTCCACTAATTACTGTCATACAGTCGTTTTTGAATCACTTTAGAAAGAATATGCTGTAAAAACTTACAAACTGTGCTTGGACAGAGGCAGGTATTTTCACCGGTGTTGAGGTGAGCAGGCATTGTTCCTCTTCATCTTCTGATGACACCAAAACAGCTGCAGACGTCGTTGGAGTCTGAAACGTTCAATAACGTTAAAAAAAATTCAATAACATAACTATTCACACGCGAAAAAGGCGGATTTACATTGATAACAGCTAACTTATATAGAACATATATGTTAGTGTCTAACGTTTCATTGCTAACTTTGCTGCTTTACTGATGAGGACGGTCACTGTGTGTGATCAAAAATAGAGTCGAGTTTCAGCTGCGCCGACACATGAAATTATTCTGGAGTGAACGAAAGGCAGATTTCGGCTAACTAACTTATACAACTTATACAACTAACTTATACAACGTATATGTGATGTGCTGCTTTACTGCAGACGACAGTATCATTGTGTGTGATCAGAAATATAGTCGAGCGAGAATCTTACCCGCAGGCTATCACTGTAAACATTGCATCGCTCCAAATCTCTAATCGGCAAGTGGTGAAAACATACTTCTTGTCCTTTCCTTGTTGTGATTGAACATACACTACATAACTTTCTGCTTCCGGCGCTTTCTGCTTCCGGCGCTGTGTGAGGTGGCCGCCTGTTGCAGCAGCTCCCGTCGTCTTTGTTGTTTAACTTTAATTTCTTGTTACTTGATTATTTATTTTACTGTGTGTTTGAGTATTAGTTTACTCTACTAGGTGGCAATGGCTACTTTCGCTTTTGGAACTTTTTTCGCTGTTTTTCTGTTACTTTCAACACTCTTTGTAACGGAGATCAGCGCGCAGCGGAGTGTGGGCATTGTTTACACACGTGATCAGCTGATGGAGCTCTCCAAGGTGCTACTGCCCGGAGCAAGGCCTGTAATCCCGGAGGAGCTGAGGAGGCGACGCCGGGGCTGCAGAGCTGGAGCAAAGAGGAGAGCTAAGAGGAGAAAACATAAGCCTTCTGTACCAGCGGTGATTATGGGGAACGTGAGGTCTTTGGGCAACAAGACGGACGAACTCGACGCGCTTGTCCGGAATCAGTGGGAATACCGTGAGTGCAGTATTATGTGCTTCACGGAGACATGGCTGCACTCAGACATCACTGACCACAGCGTGGCTGTACCCGGATTCAGGACTTTTCGGGCCGACAGGGACGTTATTAAGAGCGGTAAGAAGAAAGGTGGAGGGATTGCGCTGTATGTGAGTGAGAGGTGGTGTAATCCTAGCCATGTTAGTGTGAAGGAACGTCTCTGTAGCCCGGACATTGAACTGCTAGCTGTGGGAATGCGCCCCTATTACTTGCCCAGGGAATTCACGTGCACTATTGTTATAGCTGTTTACATCCCACCGTCAGCTGATGCCGAGTCTGCGAGCGATGCCATCCTCTCTACAGTTTCAAAGCTTCAAACTAAGCATCCAAATGCTTTTGTAGCCATTACCGGGGACTTCAATCATGTAAAAATGGACAAAACACTACCCACTTTTCATCAATATGTTAACTGCCCAACTAGAGAAAATAAAACACTGGACCTTCTGTATGCTAACGTTAAGGAAGCTTACAGTACCTCTGCCCTCCCTCCCCTGGGCAGGTCAGATCACAACCTTGTCCTTCTGACACCAGAGTATATCCCCCTGGTCCAAAGGCAGCCTGTGACCACAAGGACTGTAAGGAGGTGGACACAGGAGAGTAAGGAGGCACTGCAGGACTGCTTTGAGTCCACAGACTGGGATGCACTCTGTGAGCCACATGGTGAGGACATCAACAACATGACTGACTGCATCACAGATTACATTAAATTCTGTGAAAACACTGCTCTACCGGCCCGGACTGTACACTGTTTTCCAAATAACAAACCTTGGATAACCAGTGACCTGAAAGCCCTTCTCAACAAGAAGAAACAAGCCTTCAGGTCTGGAAACAGGGAGGAGCTGAGGAGGATACAGCACGATCTGAGGGAGCAGCTGAGGGAGTGCAAGTACTCTTAAAGGAGAAAGCTGGAGGCCAAACTCCAGCTGAACAACGTGAAGGATGTGTGGACAGGAATGAAGGAAATCACTGGTTTCAAGGGGAGAGAAAGACTACAGTCAGGCGGCCTGGAGAGGGCGAACGAGCTAAACCTGTTCTTCAACTGGTTTAGTTCACAGCCTTCAGCTGCCACTCACACCCCAAACAACACCCCTGTCCTTCACACCTCCCAGTTTCCCCTTGTGCTTTCTCCCTCCCCCCCATAACCCCCCATGGTTAACTCTTCTGACTCTGGCACTGGCCCCGCACAACAGGGGGGCACTTCCCCCCTTGAGGTGAACTGCTCCATCTCCCGCCTGACTCTAACAACTGGACAGGTAAAGAGACAGCTGGAGAAACTACACCTTGGCAAGGCTCCAGGCCCTGACGGCATTAGCCCAAGGGTTCTGAAGACCTGCGCCAGCCAGCTGTCTGTGATTCTGCAACACCTCTTCAACCTGAGTCTGAGTCAGGAGAGGATACCGGTGCTGTGGAAAACGTCCTGCCTGGTCCCGGTCCCGAAGAAGACGACGCCATCTGACCTCAAAGACTATCGACCAGTTGCTCTTACATCTCATGTGATGAAGGTGTTGGAGAGGCTGGTCTTGACCCACCTCAGGCCACAGGTGAAACCATCCCTTGACCCTCTACAGTTTGCCTACCAGCCACACCTGGGAGTGGACGACGCCATCATCTACCTGCTGCAGCATGCTCACTCACATCTGGAGGGAAACGGCTGCACTGTGAGAATCACCTTCTTTGATTTCTCCAGTGCATTCAACACCATCCAGCCACAACTGCTGGAAGAGAAGCTGCAGATGATGGGTGTGGACTCGTCCATCACCTCCTGGATTACTGACTACCTGACTGACAGACAGACCACAGTTTGTCCGACTTGGCAGTGTTCAGTCTAGAATGGTGGAGAGCAGTACAGGAGCTCCACAGGGGACTGTGCTGTCTCCTTTCCTTTTCCCCTTGTACACCTCTGACTTTCAGTACAACTCCAGGTCATGCCATCTGCAGAATTTTTCGGATGATTCTGCAGTGGTGGGGTGTATTAGTGATGGGCAGGAACAGAAGTACAGGACGCTGGTGGACAACTTTGTGGAGTGGACAGCAAGAAATCACCTGATTCTGAACTTGGACAAGACCAGAGAGATGGTGATTGACTTTAGAAGGAAGAGGACAGCGCCACAAACGCTGTGTATCCTGGGAGAGGATGTGACTGTGGTTGACGAGTACAAGTACCTCGGTGTCAACATGGACAACAGACTGAACTGGAAAGCCAACACTCAGGCTGTGTACAAGAAGGGGATGAGCAGACTCTACTTTCTGAGGAAGCTGAGATCCTTCAACGTGTGCAGCAAGATGTTGGAGATCTTCTATCAGTCTGTTGTTGCCAGTGCACTGTTCTCTGCTGTGGTCTGTTGGGGGAGCAGTTCTGGAGCCGGTGACATTAAGAGACTGGACAAACTCATTAAGAAGGCCTGCTCTGTGACAGGCTGCAAGCTGGACTCTTTCGTAGTGGTGACAGAGAGGAGGACTCTGAACAAACTGTTATCCATTATGGATAATCCTGATCACCCTCGGCACCACCTACTGGACAGACAGCGGAGCAGCTTCTCTAACAGACTGATCCAACTCCGCTGTCACAAGGACAGGTACAGGAAGTCTTTCCTACCGAAAGCCATAGCCCTGTACAACAGCTCACCTCTTGCGAGCAGAGAACTGTCCTCATGATCATCTCTGTCTCTTCATACTGTAACCTGTTCTGCTCATGTAAAGTTTACTAAGTATCCCTGCACTCAAATTCACTTCATTTGTCTTGTCTACTCATCATTATAGTCAATAGCTTCAGATGATAACATGTCTACACTCCTGCACTTTAATATCGGTATCATTCATTGCACAGCTGTTCTGCTTATGTAAAGTTTACAAATTTATCCCTGCACTCAAGTTCACTTCATTTGTCTACTCATCATTATAGTCAATAGTTTCAGATGATAACATGTCTACACTCCTGCACTTTAAAATAGGTATCATTGATTGCACAGCTCAGAATTTGCACTGGACAGCTCTTTACATCTATACTGCTCTTTTACTACTGTTATCACTGTTTTTTACACATGTTCATCTACCTCCTGGAAAGTATGTTTACATTCAGCTAAACATGGCTTACAAATGTTGCATCTAATTTTTCACATTCCAGATTAGTAAATTAGTTAAATCCTGGTTGTATATATTTCTTCTTATTCTTATTTTTTGATATTTTTATATTTCTAGTGCTTATTCACTTGTATTTAATATTATATTGTCTTAGTTACTAACATTGTGTGTTTTGATAACCTGCTGCTGTAACGCCACAATTTCCCAGTTTGGGATCAATAAAGTACATCTATCTATCTATCTATCTATCTATCTATCTATCTATCTATCTATCTATCTATCTATCTATCTATCTATCTATCTATCTATCTATCTATCTATCTATCTATACAAAGTACAAAGCAATAATTCACCATTCACCGAAAGAAAAAGAAATGAAGAGTACTTCAGAAGTTTTAATGAGTTTGCCAACTAGTTTGCGTGTGATAGCTTTGTAGCCGAAGAGCGCTTGCTTTGGTGGGCGGTGTTGTCTAGATCAGTGGGAGTTGCCTGCGGTGCTGTGCATTCTGGGAGTTGTTGTCTTTAATCCACATGAGGTAAAAAGACATTTTCTGCCTTTTCTCGGTCAAGAAGGCACCAACTTCAAAATTTATTTCACATTTCTACTACATATATGACCCAATTTCACTACAGATTCATGTTTTAACGGGTGAAGTATCCCTTTAATAAAGAGAAACACCATGATTAAACTAATATAACTGAACATTGACAGCCTCTGCATTCTAAAGAATTTTAACATTGACATTAATGTCTTCCTATTTCCCTCTTTTCTGCAACATTACATTTTAAACTGGGCATTTCCTTTTTCTTGGGTTGCGCGTCTCTCCAGCTTGTCTCCTCCGGTGCGCTCCGCTCCCTATCGCGCTCGTCTCCAACCTCTACAGCCCCCTGCTGCCAAGCTGTAGGCACTTGGATTGGGGGACCTCACCACTGCTTGTACCCCCGTCTTCGATACCTCTTGCCAGGGCAATTATGTACGATCAGACACAGCGCTGGCCAGCAGTCTGGTGCGCAACAATAGCCCGAGGGGCACGCCTGAGCGCCGGTGCCACATAGGACACAGCTCGCACCTCCTGCGCAATGTATGAAAATTCATTCAAAAGATGGAGGGAAGAAAAGAGAGGCCCTGTTTAATACCGAGGTTTTCTTATAAGCCAAATGTTCTTTTTGTTATATTCAGATTTATCTGCTATAACTCGAAAATACTGTACGTTCATTTGCCTCTCCCACTAATACCTATTTCGCTCTTGCAGTCATTCTGCTTTCCGTCCAAACTCTCCGTGACGTAACCCAGTTAGAACACGCAAAAGCCTGACTTAAATACAACCGCCTCAAGGTTTGCACCCGTTATCATTCACGCAAAGTTTCTTAGTAGATCACCCGCAAAACGCCCACAAGCCAAACGTGCAATTTTTTGGAGTGAACACGCAATTTTGTACTCTTTAAATGGGATCTTAGTAAATCAGGCCCTTCTTTTGGGAAGAGGCATGAAGAGACAACTCAGGTGACTTGTAGGGCTTCTGTCTTGAAGAGGAATAAAGTCTTTTTCAGTGAGTTGGTTCACACTCTGATGCTGCTCTCTGTGTTTGCTTAGTTGGACAGATAGAAATATGATTAATCTTTAAATGTGCATATCTATGGTGGCTGGCAAGTGCAAAACAAAATGACAAAGTGTGAAACACTTTTACAAAGCTTGAGACAAATTTACAAGTGGCAGAACACTTTTACCAGTCACCAAACAAATTTACAAACGACAGAATCTTGACAATATGTCTTGTTTCTTCAGACTTCAATCATCCAATCCACTAAACGACACCAAACAAGAGTCAACAGCAGAATAAGCTGTTTGGCATTGGCAAAGATGATTTGGCAAGTTTTTCATGGACGCAACCCACATACTCAGCTCTGCTGCTCATCCCAAAGATGCTGCTCCTTACAAATGTGGCTCCATTTAAAAGGGAAATAAACAGGCTTTCCAACGGGGAAAGATTTATTGCCAAGAAGCATCGTTACAACAAAGAAATAATGTACCAAACAAAAATGTTCCTTACTTCTTTGTGCAATGTTTTATAACTCTGGAAGTGACCCGGGAGTGATTGAGTGAGGGGTCATTTTGTTTGGTTTTGCGGAAAGACTTGGCGAACAGTGATACGGAGTGATACAGAGTTTGTGGTGACAGACAGATGTTTTGCCCATTTTGTGGAACTCACTTGAGGTTGTTTTGCTTTTCGTGTGGACGGTCTCTCCAACTTTTAAAGGACACCGATGAGACGGAAGGACCAGATATGCAGTTCTGGGCCACTTCCGGCATTTGGCACATTCCCTTTCAGTCAAGATTCTGTTGTTTGTAAATTAGTTTGGGGACTGGTAAAAGTCTTCTGCCACTTATAAATTTGTCTCAGCGCTCGTAAAAGTGTTTCAAGAAGAAAACGCCTCTTTCTAAAAGAAAAAACAACTTCTATTCATTTGTAATTTGATTTTTATCCCCCCGGTTACGGCAGCAACCTTCCCGGTGTTACGGTCTGAGTAAGTGACACGCCCACTGCACACAATATGATGATTTTTCCCGTGATATTTATGGTCTTGGTCTTGTCTCGGTCTCGATCACTCTGGTCTCGAGTATGTCTTGGTCTCCGTTAGCGTGGTCTTGACTACAACACTAGTACGTACTACCAGTATAGTAGACGGTTTGGAAGACAAGGGTAATGTCTTCATGTCTGGACAGAGTGTCAAAATTGAGGGAAACATGGCAGTATAGCATTAAAGTGGCTGTGACTCAGTTGGTAGAGTCGTCGACTCTCAACCAGAAGGTCAAGGGTTCGATCCCCAGCTGAGCAACATGTCCGATGTGTCCTTGGGCAAGACACTTAACCCTGCATTGCTCCCGCTGCTTCGGTGGCGGTGTGTGAATGGATTAGTGTTGTACTTACTCTCTGATGTACGTCGCTTTGGATAAAAGCGTCTGCTAAGTGAATTGTAACATTGTAACATTGTAACATTAAAGTCCGTACGAAGAGGTAGTATGATAAATAACATTGAAAACATGTTGTGTGAATATTTGATAGACTTGATAAAAATCCAAACGTGTTGTATTACCTAATAGCTTACATGCATATTTCCTTTGCTAAATTGCCCACAGGCTTGTTCTCTTCACACTAAAGAAAGACAGAAAGACAAGTGTGTGTTTAAGAAAACTGTGCATCGTCTTCTGAAGCTCCCGCTGCCAGTTCTTTGATGTCGAGAACACAAACCCTGAGGGAGTACAGCTTAAGACAAGACACTTCCCTGTGTCCCACTGACCTAAATTTGGAATAAAAAGAACTTACTATATTTAGACTATATTAAAATTCATTTGGAAAGTTAATGCATGGATCAACTCCCCATATCACAACAACCCTGTCAGGTATGTTTTGTTGGTTGAGCACAAAGAAACAAAGTACTGTATATGGAGCATGATGGTTTTTCTCTATATCTCCGTGTAGCTGCAGAGTTCATATGAAAAGAGGAACGTTAGAATTATATTTTCACACTGTGAAAGAACGTGATGCACCAAAACCGAGCCATGGAGTGTGATTGGATTTCTATTCAAAGTGTAGGTGTTCGGACGGAGAGACCTATACTTATAGGTGTCTATTATTAGGTTCTATTCAACGTGGTGATTGAGAGAAGCTGTCAATCATCCATGAAGATTTTGAAGCTGTGTGACGCAAAGTGTAGAACCTGACAGGTGTGAATGAAGGATAGTGTTGTAGTCAAGACCACACTAACTAAGACCAAGACATACCCAGAGTGCTCTGAGACCGAGACATTTTGGGATTGAGACCGAGTCAAGACCAAGCCTATAAGTATCACAGAAAAATCCTCATCTTGTGTACAGCTGGCGTATCACTTACTTAGACCGTAACATTGGGACGGTTGCGGCCGTAACCGGTGATAATATGAATTGAAGTTATTTTTTCTTTTAGAAAGGAGCGTTTTCCTTCTAATCACAGTAATGACATGGAAAAATAACCTGTCAGTGGTGGTATTGACAGGTCTTAAAATCCGAGTCAAGTCTGCCCAGTCTGAGACCGAGACCAGGCCGAGAAAAAATGCTTTCTATTCCGAGACGAGACCTTCCAAAAGTGGTCTTGAGACCAAGACAGATTTCGAGTACTACAAAACGAATCAAAAAAATAATTAAAAGATCATTTATTTAAAATCATAATCATCTGTCTTCAGACCTTTTGTTGTCTAAGATGATTGTTAAAAGAAGATATTTTATAAATCATTGTCTTTCAGTAGAGCGGGCCTGAATTCACATTGATCTCTCATTGATTAAGAACAATCAACAAAGAGCTTCATATCTGTGAATGAAAATGAAATTTGGAGTCAGCACAACCAGCCATGAGGTCTGAGATTTTTCAATCAATTTGTAATTCCCACAGGCTACAGATAGAAAACATTTGACCCCAGCAGCTCATTCATTTTAATGGGATTCTGATACAGCTCTGTCTGCAGCTGTCAACGCTCATTCCTTCTTTCCAACCTTGTTTGGAAATGACAAGCCAATAGCCTCAAGACATTTAATCTTATCTGGAAGACAATAAGGTGAAAAACCAGTAATGTGGCTTTGTTCTGCAATATTTCTGTTTACAGGTTTAATAACTATCATATAAAAGAGGCAAGTAAGAGTTTGATGCTTTTATAGATTTGTTCTGAACCCCATACTGGTGACAGAAAGGCCTCACATTCTGCATGCACACTTGCATAACGTGCAGAGGGGCACGAGAGGAACTGCATGTGAGCACACAGCGGGAGCTCACATACACACACACACACACACACACAAACACACACACACACACACACACATTCATTGCATGCACACGCACACACACAGCGCCGTTCTGCCTCACCGGCTCTGACATTACCGCCTCCCATTACACCTCTGTCACTACCTTTGATAGCGGACCAGGGGAGGAACGACTTCACTCCACCATTACGCCTCCGTGCCGCCTGCTGCTGCAAACAGCACTAACTGTGTCTGGCTCTTAGGGTTGGTGTTTGTGAATTACAGGCTCTTTTCAATGAGGCTTATTTGCATACAAAGGGGACAGTTTTTTTCTGAAATGACTGTGTCCATCTAGCATTTTTTTTTAGGGCTACAGTTGTTACCAATGAGAAGAGAGTGTTTGCAGAAGCAGGCGGCCTCCGTGAGAAAAGCGCAGCGCTTAGTGTCATTTTTTCGGAGGGCTCCATCCTTTTTTTGTGCGGCTGCTCCGAGCTCTTCGAGTCGAAAATCTTTCAACTTTTCAGAAGGGCCCTGTTGACGTCACCAGTGCACGGGTCTTTTCGGACCTATGTGTGTGAGAAGCACGTCTCTCAATAAAAGAGAGTTAACAAGAACCGGAATTTCTGGTAAGTAAAATGTAAAAAGTATGTAAACTAAAATAAAAATTGGCAAGCTGATTTAAATCAGTCAAAGAGGAGGTTATCAGGGTTTTGAAGTCATTTTTCAACTTTAATTATAAACAAATGTAAAGAGGTGTTATATGTTTTGCCCCTTTCCTACATGCTCTGCACTCATGAACATTTACCCACATCAGTGTGGTTGGCATGTGTGAATGCAACCGTATAATTTTTTTCAGTACATTTTCCAGCCAGCCTCTTAGTAAAATTCCCACAGTAAGTAAGGTTGAGCTGTGAACGCAGCATGTAATATCCAGGAGAATTCGCTGTGAGCGTTTGGATAGGGAGCGTCAGTGATGGCTTTGAAATCCTGCAACCTGTGCCAAACCGGAGCAATCTTTGTGGACGTAATGAAGCTGCTTGAATACGTCCAATTACACATAGCATTGATATACAATTACAAACGGCCATCATAGGGCTAGACTCGGTTGCTTCGTCCGCCATCTTGTGTTTTAGGCATTGCACAGTGACCTCTGCAGCGTCCTTTGTATGTCATGTCCTGTTTCCTGACAGACAGTGAGGAACGGCCTGTTCAGTCAGAGGTGAGACAGGCCTTACAAAAATAAACAAAAAGTAGTTCTTCAATATCTCTGCTGACCTATGATGCTCCTCTTGGATGTAATAATATTGGTACTACAGAAGTTTCATGAGGAACGCCTCAGGTTGATAAAGAAGTCGAGGTCTGTCGACTGCAGCAGAGAAATAAAGGTTAGAACTCCAGGCACCTAAAATTAGACAACAGTTTTATTATTGAAGCTCACCTTACTGTAGCTCTGTAAAAACAGCTGTTCAATAACTTGTTTCACATCTTTTCTTCATGCTCCATCACACTCTTCTCTTTCCCATTCAGTATTTATACAAAAGTGCATCGCAATTTGTATTAAAGCCTGTATTTGAGCGCTAATACTGTACGTATGTAGGAAATTAAGTGTGTGGGCAAATGGACTTCAACAAAGCTTTGAGAGTGGATGACCAGAAAGGACAGTGATTTGGACATTTGTAGGATTATGCATTGATTATGTGGCTTCATTTCTTCTTCAAGCTTTAATTTTGGGCTTTTTATTCCTTTATTTTAGAGACAGGACAGTGGATAGAGTCAGAAATCAGGTAGGGAGAGAAAGTGGGAAATGACAAGCAGGAAAGGAGCCACAGGTCGGATTTGGTCCCAGGCCGGCTGCTTGGAGGACCACAGCCTCTGTAATTGGGCACGCCGATAACCACTGGCGCCCCGTGCTTTATTTTCTATACGATGTTGTATGAACCATTGTACGAGGTCATACAGCTTTAACACATGAGATATACCGTGTATATAATGTGTTTTTAATTGAATAAATAACTATGTATTGAACTAGAAAAATTGCAACAATTCATATAAATTAAAACAGATAATAGTCATCCAAATTGTGTATGTGAAAAATGTAATATGACATATTAATATCACTGATCATAGTAGACGGAGCTCCCCAAATCTTCAGCGAGGTGATCGGGCACTACGACCACCCGTCGTCCCTAACACCCAGCCACCACCGTGGGACGGTGTTGTCCCCACAACCACCGCTGTCCTCATTAATGTACGGCATGCTCCGAGCTCCATCTCAGCGGCAAGGAAGTGAAGACAACAACTATACAAATAATGATTGATTGATTTATCATCATTTCTTAATTTACCCCAAATCCCCTCTTACAAATTTCAAACAACCTCATGAGCTGAGCGGAAAACCTCTTGCATCATAAATTCTCTTTCACCTATTCAGGCCTTCCCCGTATGGGAGATGCATGGTGGGTAATTTATTTCACAAATGACCATGCTTGGCCAGTTTGTGTCAGGACACCGATGACCCTCAGCGCTAAAGTTGAGCAGTAACGGCAGCTGTGCCTTCCACTTTTGAGTGAATATTTCTGAACATGGCACATTTTTACATTTAGTCTTGTGACGTACAGATGTTAAACGTTTGTCTCAGAGGCTTATGTGTTCGTTAAGTAATGGTGAGACCCACTGCACTGGAGCTCATAGCCAGAGGTGTGTGGTGTGTGTTTTGTGTGGATTGAAATAGGAGGAATACATTTTCACTCGGTGTTTTGGACCTAGCATTGGACTTGATTCATAAATCATCTTTATTCCTCACTTGTAAAGTAGTGTATACCATGCCGCAGTAATTAAAGAATAAACCAGACTCAGGTTACTTCTTTGTATGCGTGTATGCGATCTACTCCACTAGAGCGCTTCGCCTTAAAATTAATTTATAAACGTGGGAAGTTTAGATCATCTGCTGATTCAATATCTCTCGATTAACATGAATTTAATGAAGCAACAGCATATAATCTGACCCCAACAGGTTATCAAATGTTAAATTAATATATAAATTCACAGAGTAACTCAATTATTTCCTGCAGGCTTTGCTTGTTGTACGTCCCTGACTCTGAAATAATAATATTAATAATAATATATAACACATTTAAATGTCCGGAAAGAAGATTTTTGTCCAGATGTCAACGTCCATGAACCACCGTGTGTTTGGTGAACTGTAGGGAGTTCTTTCCAGTTCAAATGTCCTTCAAGCAGATATTTGTCTTTTTAATCCCGTTTTTTTCCCCCCAATTAAAGGCAGGGTTGGTTTCTCCAGATAAACATTTTAAGATATTGGTTGAAATTGTCTTTAGGTCCTGACAGAAATGAATAACTCATGTGATCTGAAAAAAGAACGAATAAAATCTGTCATCTGTAGCAGTTGTAAGCATGTAAAAACTTTGACCAATGTCTGCCACGAGGTACCAATCTGCTGAACCAATCACGCCTCCCTGTGTCCCTGCTTGTTCTCTAGCCCTTGCGTGCACGAGCCCTCAAAGCACCTCATCGCTGACCAAGTTTATACTGTGAGTTTACTTACCGCTGAATGAGACATGAGACGACGTACTTTCTACACAATGCAAGCGAGGAGCTGAGGTCTGCTTCTGGAGCAACGGCACTCATGTTACTACATGTCTCCTCCCGTTGTTAAAAAGTGAAGCTAAAACAACCCTGTCACCGGTGCTGACATAGTGTGCCGGTGACGTTATTTGTAGTCGAGACATGCGCAGAAGGTGGCTGGCTGGTGAAACTGTAGAATAAACACCACGTCCCTTCTGTAACTGAAGCACACATTTCACTTACCAATATCAAAGATCCCTGAGGTCGATACAGTCTTTAGCAGAACAGATTCTTGTTTCTGTTTGCAAGCCGACACTCAAGGTTAAGGAAAGTTAAATGATTGAATTGTTAGTTGTTGTAACATTATCTCTCGCCTTTCCTCATCTGCTTTGCAATTCAGGCTAACACTTCAAGGAGCCCCATTGGTCAACAAAGCTGTCAACCAGGATGTTAAATCTGCCTTTGTTGCATCAAATAACTACTGTAATTAAAACAAAAGCACTTGTTCATTAATCAGCATGATAATATCTATCACAACATTTACATACACGTGTATTTTAACTGTATAGTTTGACCCATGTCCCATCTGTTAAAATGGACCTGTACTGCAGCCAGTCAGCAGGGGGAGCTCTAAATCATCTGGCTAGATTTGGTAAATGGTAAATCAACTTGAGCTAGTATAGTGCTTTTCTAGTGTTCTGAGTATTCAAAGCTCTTTTACACCGCAGGTCACACCTACACATTCACACACTGATGGCAGAGGTTGTTATGTAAAGTGATTATCAGAAGTAATTCCATTCATCCACATTCTACAGAGCAGCGGAAACAATTCGGGGTGTCTTACCGAAGGACACATTGGACATGTTGCTGCACGAGCTGGGGATCGAACCCCCAACCTTTCAGTTGAAAGATAACCAGCTCTATCAACTGAGCCACAGCTGCCCATCTCAGCCGCTGTTGTTCCATCCATCAGTCTGATTCAAGTATGATTCAAGCTGAGTGGTGCATCGACATGCTAACATGCTGATGCTTTGAAAATAATACGTTAAAACTCAGTCTTTACTTTGTACTGTGCTGTTATGAAATCAAACCTTTGTAAGATTAAAGTCTTGGCTCGTGCAAATAATGAAATTACAGACTTGGACATTCTTGACAACAACCAATATGTGCATGGTCCAGTCGCAAAACAGGAAGACAGAAAAAATGAAGGCAACTTCTGGTAGGGTTTTCTTTGCTTGTCCTTACTAAATCTGATGCAGTACCCAGTCACTGGCTTGCTTTGGGACACAGTTTTTAATGCAGCAGCAGATAGCTTTGGTTATCGGGTGACAGCTTGAAGTAGAAGGAAAAGTTGTAAACAAACTTTTTCAGCCATTGGCCACCTGTAGTGCGCTGGGTTGCTTTAAACTTACTTTTCATGTGCATGTGTGTTTTGTGTCTGTGTGCGTGTGTGTGTGTGTGTGTGTGTGTGTGTGTGTGTGTGTGTGTGTGTGTGAAATCTGACCTTGCCTCTTCAGTGAAGAACAGCAGCACAGGTGTGTAACATGATAGATGTGATCCCCTTACTTGAACGCCCACAGATTAGCCGGGCATTTTGAACAGCCAGATTTCTGTTGTAATGACTGTGGAGATGAATGAACCAGTTTAGTCGTTTGTCACGTCAAAGAATAAAATAAAAAACGCCATGACGTTTATCATGATTTACAGGCTGCGACATGAAAGGTGGGGAAAAAGTAACAGAAGCTCAACCATAAAAAGTGGCAGATGTATTGTCTTGCAACAGTGAGGTTTTCTTATCCTTTCTTCTTCTTCTCTTTGTAGTTTAAAGGTGCAGTGTGTACGACTGAGTGGTGTAAAGCTCTCTCCTCGACCCCTCACCCTTTAAAGCCTGTAAGCAACCTACCGTGGCTGTGAAACATGACACAAATATCTATAAACCTGTTTTGTACATTGATCTGTTTTAGGCCATTACGAAACAGATGCAGCTTTGTTAAATCAGGGAAGATGGTCTTGGCTAAAATAAAAACATTTTCAGGCCTACAAGCTTGATTACAGTTTGAAAACTGTAGGTCTGCAGATTCTGGAGCGTGAGCGCAGCCACGAGCAGCTGTACACACATCACATGAGAACTACAAGATCACGCGGGAATAAAGAGAAAAACATGCAAACAACATGTTGCTTTGTCTTTCTGAGGATGATTTGTTGGCCATTTGGTGCCTGTTTTGACGTAATGTTGATAGATTGAAATTACGATTAGGAGTGAGTTTATTGTGTTTTATTTTGAAATTGACAGGAGGCTCTTTTTGTTTCCTTATTTGACTTCCTGTCTAGGTCATTCTATTCTGTCCAGCTTGAAGCGTGCTTGCAGCGGGCTCCGACATAAGTAGACTTGCAGCGTATTTGAAAGGAGCGGTGTAGTGAAGCTGCTGGCACACGTCAGAGACAGACTGTGATGTGGAAACAGGAGCATTGACTAGCGACATTGAACAGCAACGTAATGCAAATGCTGAAGGACCCTCGTTTCTCATTTTAGGAGCTGCATCCTATAAAGGACCCAGCCTTCGTAGCCTGTGCAGACAGCTTAAGCAGATCTGACTTGAGACGGTCTGGTCTACGGAGGATTCTCAATTGGTTTCACAAACCCATCTCTGCCCCTACTCTTCTCAGTTTTTAAGCCCCTCCCCTATCACCTAGTAACCTCAACAGCAGCACAGGAACAAGCAAATGTAAAATAAATACCCCTGATTATTATCGCCACACAATTCCTCCACAAATATAGATTCATGAAGACCAGACCACTGTTCTTAATCTTCTTAAATTAGTTAACAAACTTTAAGCAACCTAACCTTACTTAAGCTAACTTTAAGCTAGCTTATGTCGGCTGCATTTGAAGAAGCCTTTAAAGTGGGACAGCCTTTGACGCACCGCTGTGACGTACTGTAATCATCCTTCAGATGTGCATTCAGAAGGATGTAGCCCATTAATTGGGACATACCCATAGACTGAATATGGACGTAGTCTCAGTGACGTCACCCTTCAGTTTCTGAAGCGGAGTACTGAAGCCCGCGGCGATGCTGGTTGCCATGTTGGTAATATTGTTTCAAACTAACTTTGGGTCAACCAAGTAAGAGGCAAAGAGGTTAGGCGGGCCTTAAGCCTCCTAGCTAACAGCTACTATGTGCTCGCCTGTGAGTCAACTCAGCCTGCCCCTTATAATCTAAATACAAAATTTAAAAAAAACACAGATTTGGATCCCCTACCAACCTCAACAGCTGTACAATTATATAAAAAAATCTCCCTCATACAGTGTGTACCAATAAAGACATGAGCTATTCATACCAAATTTTTTTTTGTACCAGGTTTAATCTGCTTTCAAAATTGACATTTTAACACAGCTGTTAATGGCTGTTAATGGGATTTCTGGAGTTTTGGAGCCAGCTCCAAGTGGACACTCAAGAAACTGTTTTTTCACACTCTTGCATTGGCTTCTTTTTTAAACACCTGATGTTTCTACTTGGTATAGCATCACTATTATAAGGAGTTCATATGAGTTAATGAAATAACTATTATACACTTCTAAATTTCAGGTTATTGTACAACTATTAAGACTGAAGTCAGATGATGTATTTTCTTTTCTTCTCTAAAATCTGATCAAAAAGACCATAAACTGCTCGTGTAGTGTTGAACGTAGAGCAAACATCCCTCAGATCAGTCGGCTCGTTTAGTGAAGGAAATGATCGCCACAGCAGAGAAGGAGGACGATTCTCTGACTGCTCTCATGCATTGTAAAAATACAAAAAAGTTTGAGATTAATTTTTTAAAGTAGTGTTTGAATACTAAAGTATTTTTAAAAGAAAGTACTCCAGAACTTTAACCATACAGTAATTTATCTGAGCAGCTTTTACTTGTTTTGTAGTCACATTTCACCAGCAGGATCTCAACTTTGATTCAAGTCATTATATTAATAGTCAAAAAAATATCATCTGAAGAAGAACTCTGGTCGAATTGTTGTGATTCTGATGTAATAAAAACTTTTTGTGGCATTCGAGCGAGTGTGCGGTCACATCTTCTTCCTCAGTCTGCTGTTTTTGCTCTGCCCTGCGGCTACGTGATGTGCGTATAAATACCCCCTTTTTCTTTGTTCACTACTGCACATAAAGCATCAACTTTCTAAACCTCTACTTGTCCAAGCATCAACTTCCTCATGAATGATTATACCTTCAGTTATTTCACTTTAAGGCCCGCGTGTCCACCTAGCATTTTTTCTGGGCAAAAAAGTGTTGGCTGTGCGCTCGGGAGTGTTTGCATGGAGAGTTTGTGCGCTGAGATGAAAAGCGCTGTATGTTCGTCCTGTCTCCATGACAACTGTCTGTTGACAACGGCCTCTGCATGACTGACACTGCTCCGTTACTTTTTACTGCATGTTTTTTATTTGAGATCATTTTTTTTACCTGATCAGACTTGGGACAAAGAGGATGCAGGTTCAAGACACGGTCTGTTAGTAGACGGCAGAACTACGGGGAATATCATACATCAGGAAAAGGTGGCCGGTGACGTCAATAGCGCCTTTCTGAAAAGTTGAAAGATTTTCAACTTGAGCGCTGGTAGCGGCTGCACAAAAAAGGTAGAGTGCTCAGAAAAAGGATGCTGGGCGCTGTGCTTTTTTCTCCAGGCGGCCACTTTCTGCTGCGAACGCTCTCTCGTCATTGAAAACAACTGAAAAAAAGATGCTGGCTCTTAGAAAGTAATTTTAAACTTAAAACCTTAGGCCCCCTAGGGGTCCATGGTGCTGTTCTCTGATTGTTCGCTTAGCAAAGGAGAAAGAAGATATCTATCTAAGTATCTATTTTTTAATAAAAATATGCTTTATTGTGTAATGATGTTGTGACAGTATTGTGTCTTTAGACCGTCATGTGTATTTACACTTCTCAGCTTTTTCAGAGTCTGGACTGCTGTAGAAGCTGTGAATGCCTGAGCTGTGTGGCGTGCAGCGTTAATCACTAAAGAATGAGCACATAGTACTACTCTGCAGCAAAGACACTGGGGACATCTGTCATTCAGATGAGGATGAATGTAGGTCACGGTTGCTAGTGTCTTTGCTGAGCAGGGGTCTGATTAAAGCAGCAACCTATGGCCTAAGATCTCTGCCCGACCATCTCTGCCAAGTTACACAACATTTGACTTTTTTTTTTGCATTTACGAAGGCTGCGTGATTCAATACCCTATTACAATCCTAGTGCCGCGCCTCCTCCACTAGCACTTAGAAAAGCAGAGATTGGATTACCCAACTGTCAATCAATCATGCGGGTGATGATACAAGCCCACCATGAAATATCCCAAACAGATGGCCAGCCACTACCACACGCCTGCACCCCCACCCAGCCCGAGCCCGGACCTAGTCCCTTGGTAAGAGACTGTAAGCTCCTTAGATTTTTTTTCATGCTTCTCACTAATTTAGGTCTCTTCATCAAAGCAATCATTGCGATATTGTTTGCAACGACAACAACACTCATGATGCCCCTCTTTGCATCCAAGTTCACAACTTTCTTTCCCTCAATGTTGAACATTTAAAAAGTCCTGCAACAGATGAGAAATGCTGAAAAATGTCTTAATGAGTTCATTAATCCATGGCTGTGCTTAAGACAATAGCATGCCAGGGGGCTGAGCGATGGGTGTATTTTGGGGCAGGGCGGCGACCCCCGACACCCGGGCTGGCAGGCAGCGGAGGAGGAGGCTGAGCCAGAGCAGGTGTCTCTGCTGACATCTGCTTCAGTTCACTGGGGAAACACAAGCACCCTGCAGCTACTGCCCTGACAATGCCACTGAAGTGCCCCGGATCCATATAAACAAGGTAGACTTTTTTTTAAACTTCTTATGGCTCTGGAGTTTTCAGAATGAGAGGTGATGCCTCATTTCCTTTTGGAGATTTTTTTAAAAGGATTTCTGTTTCAGGCTTTTTATTCTTTTATCAATGTTGACTCTTTACTCTACGATGCAGATGGTTTGATTTTGCAGCTGTATCAGCACTTGACTTTACCCTCGGATGCTGCATAGTGCACACTCTGTGGTTCACTTATTGCCGTTTCTTGCTTTTGACACTTTTATGTGTTCCATGTCAATTTGCTATGTGGCTGCTTAATCCAGGAGAGAGAAAAAAAGCGCGTTTCATGTCAAATTATTAAGAGGATTCGACCCAGATCTCTTACAAACATTAAAGAAAGAAATCGTTGGATGTTCAGTCTCATGCAATATTGATGCTGTCATGTTTACTCATCAACCCACTTTCCTCTGAATCCAATCAGGCTGACAAGACAAACCCACAAGGCTGTTGATTCAGACGCACTATCGATCCAAGTCTGTGTTCCCTTGACCCGGGTGCATTTTTAAAGACTTTGTAGTGTAATCAAAGGCTCTGTGGAGCCTCTCGCTTCCCTGCGACCTGTGCTAAGCAGATATAGCAGATGTAGCCTACATTTTATTCTGGCAGATTGGATGCAGCTCTGACGGGCTTTTACATTCAAAAGACTTACAATGGCTGTTTGCTCTTATTGGACATTGATCTTTCTGTGAGCTCCGCAAACAACAGATTATAATAGGACAACAATATGATGGCAAGTGTGGAGGTGTTGGCATGATATATTTATGTTGAACTGAGGGTGTAGAAAGAAGTGTGTGTGTGTGTGTGTGTGTGTGTGTGTGTGTGTGTGTGTGTGTGTGTGGGGGGGGGGGGTTGTCTGACAGGAGCACCTGATAGAGATTCTGAGCATGCACTGGGGTGCTGGTGAATCCCAGTCCATATGTGTCGTGTAAATGAAAGAATCCTTCATCTCATCAATGTAATCTGACCTATTTAACAACTCAGAGGAAGTCTTTAATGAAGAAGGATGGCTGTTTCATTTAAAACCAACACACAAGCATGCAGCATCTCTGATCTGTGTGTTCGTTCAGAAGTACTTAAAGAGGCTGAAGGTTTAATCAGTCCTGCACACAATACAAACAGCTTTGTGTTCGAGGCAGTTCTGGATCTCTCTTTCCCATTGTTTGCTCTTTTGCTCTCAGTTCAGGACAATTTTATTCTGCTCACACACACTCTGACTTTCTAGCGGGCAAGTGCCTCTGCTTATCTTCTAGCAGCCAATAAGAGCCCGTAAAAACCAAATGTCAGGAGGTAAAATTGATCCTGTGTTATAGACTTTTGCTTTGTGTGTTTTGACAGATTCGGGTGTCTTTCAGCCTTGAGTTATGTATGGTGTAGGGAGCATAACGACAGCAGACCTGGGTGGAATGTTAAATCTTTAGATTGAAGAAGTAGGTTTGATGTGTATGAGTGTGGTTGAATATCAGTATGCTGTGGCTCTGTCACGACATCTGACAGACACACAAGTATGAAAACCATAAAAGGTAAAGGCTAAAAAACAAACTTGTTAAATAAGAGATTAATCATGCTGTTTAAAAAATAAGAATAACTTAGTTTATTTCGTTAAACAGGGGACTTTAACTCTAGCTTCCAGAGTGAAATCCCTGAACTGATTTAAACCAGCCACCTCACTCAAGTATCATCCGAAGACGAGCTTATGTATCTGTACGAACGTTAGGACTATGACAGAACATTAATATTGATGGGCTAAGAAATGAGAATTTACACAGACTATATTCGCCACGTGAAAGATTTTTTTCCCAAAAAATTTTGAGATTAAAGTCGTACATTTACGAAATTATATTAGTACATTTATGAGAATAAAGTCAATCATTTATGATATTTAATTTGTAAAACGATTTAAATCAGGCGGTGGTTATTTAAATGGTTATTCTGAAAGGTTGTATCAGAAGAGCAGCCAAAAATGTGCAAAATTTATAAGGGAAACCTCACAGACATTTCCTCTGCCACTAAAGAGACGATTTCCTCGAAGTAAATGTGGTTCTTTCTTCGGAGAAGCTCCAGTTTCTTGCAGTATGTTTTCAGGGTCCTGATACTCTTGACAATGTGATGCTAATATGCCAAAATAATGTGTAGTTTCATATCTGCATAAGTCAAGCTCCAAAATAACTAATCAGATATTTAGAGACCTTATACAGCAGGTCATTCCACAGAGAGTTAATACTCAGTCAGTCTGTGTTACAGACGACACAAGGAAGTATCTCCTTATTTCCTTTCAACTTTACTAAAGTATAACTTCACAAGATGCTCCACGCTCCTCATTTCCGTACAGACGGCTGCTGCTGCTCTTCTGAATGAAATAACGACTTTATTCTCGTAAATGTACGATTTATCTCAAAATCTCTGATTCCCCCCCCTTAATGTGACAACTAATACTCCTTTGTTAGGACTGGCTGTCTGGATTAATGATAAACTATTCAAAAGTAAAAAAGCACAACAGTCAAGTCAAGTTTATTTCTTTAGCACATTTCAGCAACAAGGCTTTTCAAAGTGCTTCACACACAACATCAAAAGCATCACGTCAAAGGGAAGGGAAACAGATAGATTAAAATAGAAAATGTTAAAATCCTTAAAACAAAACATTGACAATCACAGAGAAGATTAAATGTAAAAATATTCAATTTAAAAAAGAAAGATCCAAAAGAAATACAGAAATGTGACATTAAGCGGAAAAATACACAATATATCATTAACCTTGAATTTGTGATGTGGTGTTATCTGTTCGGAGTGCCTTTCAATGTCATCGTGCCCTGAAGTCCCTGAATAAAGTCTTACAGAGTCTTTATAGAAACAGATGATTCTGTGAGCTTAGCGAGGTAGTGACACCTCCAGAGACTATAGTGAATACACCGTGAGCAGAAAAATCAGCATTTAAGACGGTTATTTTTGGAGTTATTTGAAACATTTTCAATAAGGAGAGGTGTCATTTCAGGGTGTTCAGTTGATCCGTGTTTGTTTTCATAAATAGCAGACCTGTCTCTCTCTCGTTCTTGACAAATAAACATTACAGTGGTGACTTATGGAGGCTGATCCTCAGGGCAGAGGGCTTATTTGTGGAGACATGGGGTCCCTCAAGCCTGAAGTCACTGTTGATCTGGCATCAGCCTGTCTGGGGACAGGATTAGGGGCTGAGTGTGGAGGTGAGGACTTGCAGATAAATAAACGGCCAGTGACTGAGCTGCACATGCAAACAAACGCATTATCAACAGGACTAATTTACCTAACGTTGGGGAATACATGTCCGCGGTAGTTCGATCTGCTCCTAATCCCCTCGCTGCAGATCTCAGCATATGATGTGATTACTGCGAGCACAGAAAATGTATTGGCTATTAGTAAACATACGCATCATGCTAAAACAATCACATAAACTGTCTCTTTGGGTGTATTAATCTACTGTCATTCATTAAATCTCTTTAACCAAATGTGGTCAATACACTCAGTGTCTCTTCTGTTCTTCTAAGATATTATTATTGTTGAGCACATCCACTTATTGCATTTTAGAATTAGCCAATGTCATTATCATTTTGTTGTTTCAAAGCCCAGATTAGCTTCATCCTGCTTATGAGGAATCCAAATAAGATATAGCTGGGATAGAGTGTAATTAGATGGGATACAGAGCGTGTATTCACCTTATCTCATTTAGGCCTGGCTTTAGCTGTCCTCGTTAATTGAGTTTCTCTGGTAATAGTCAAAGTATCCTGAAAGCATGTTGGTAACTAATTAAGTAAATACACACATGGAGCTTTTCTGCAAGCACTGCACAGCACCGGCTTGTTTAAGGCGAATTAAATGCTTCATATTGAAGGTATAATATGTGGCATTGTGAACGTTCATATAGCAGTTATCACATATATTTGAACTTAATATATCGGTGAGTAACGCCTTTTTATAAAAGAGAGAATTCAGACCCTGTCTGAGCTTGTTGTTTTAGGCTCTATGTTCATACAGGATAGACGGAGCTTCATTCAGCTTGTTCCTGTTTCACAAAAGTTGGCCCTGTGACTCGTATATATGCAGGTCATGTGTCAACCAAGGTCGGGGGTTCGATCCCCCAGCTCCTGCAGCTACATGTCCGATGAGTCCTTGGGCAAGACACTTAACCACAAGTTGCTCCCGCTGCTTTGTCAGCGACATGTGAATGTGTATGAATGGATTAGTTCATACTGATGGACACTTTACAAAGCAGCCTCTGCCATCAAGGTGTGAATGTGTAGGTGTGACCTGTGGTGTAAAAACGCTTTGAGTAGTCAGAAGACTAAAAAAGCGCCCTTTTTCATTTAGCTGCCATTTACAGGGGGAGCAACAGACTTTCCAAAATAAAGATAAGACTTTTATTGATATAAAATACTTCAAAGAAACAAAAACCAAATCAGCTGAAGAAACAGCTTTGTTTTTGTTTGAGAGACCGGTGCTACAGCGTGACCTCTACTGGACTCTGAAAGTTGCCGACAGTCAATTTAAAGGTGCACTATTTTTGGTGGTGAAATGTGAAAGTTGGAGAAGTGAAACAATTCTTTGCTATATTTTCTGAACTAAATACACAAACTTAAGTCAAAGAAAAAAATGTGTCTCTGGGACACTGTTTGGAGCTAAAAAGCTACCAGGAGAGTTATGCTTTCATTGTTGCGGGCCCCCCAACATAACTTCTCACACAGCATTTTATCTTCAAACAGTGTTTCAGGGACCACATTTTCCTCTGAGGACAGTTTGTGTATAGAGTTATGAACATATACCAGAGTCTGTACACTTCCATTTCTGCACCTTTAACTTGAACTCGGATCTCAATGTGACCATAATTTACAAAGTGAACATCATGTTGTATTTATAAACAGTTAAAAGGGATAGAGATGGAGACCATGACAGCATTAGGAAAATCTTAGCTCATGTCATTTATCAAGTGAGAAGTCGGTTCATTTTATCATAGAATTTATACCACAGATTTCTCCTCTGCTGCAGACCAGCCTGCACGTTTAAGGCTCCTCTGCATTGGCTTAACCTTTTCAGACACAGGCTGTTACACCTGACAAAAGGCACAAGGTTTAAAGTGAAGCAATCTGATGGTGCTGGGCATTTGATGAATTTTAATTTACATTAGTAATAAGCACCTCTAAAGCACAATGTGAACCTAAATGCTATTAGTGAATCTTAGTGCATTGTTGGAGGAGATAAGAGGAAAAAAAAGATATTTCAAATTAATTATAGCAGCTGGACATCTGCTCAGAAAGTTGACTTTTATACCTTTTAATGGAACTTTCATCCATCCATTAGCCATACAGTTTTCCCCCCATCAGGGTCGTGAGGGTTCTGGAGTCCCAGCTGTCATTGGGCAAAAGGAGGGGTACACCCTGGACTGGTAAAGGAACTTTTCAGATATGTGTTATTTTCTAACTGGTCCAGAACTTTATTGTTGTCAGGTTGTAAAAATAAAGATTGCTGGTTATTAATTAACCTTCAAAAATAAATAGTCTACCAGTTTCTACATGAGCATTTTTACCTATTTGGATGTCATTTCTTGTAAATCTGCAGATTCTTAATTTACTTAAAATGTAAAAAAAAAAAAAAAAAAACCTTAAAGATAAAATGTGTTTCTCAGGTATTTCATATATCTATCATGTGACTACTTTAAACATTTTCCTTAAAAACATAACGAGTGTAACCTTAGATAAAAGAAGCAACAGAGTGTTTTCTGGCCACGTGGGGGAAATCGAACTGTGACCAAACAAACTGTAGACACTGGCTAATGTGTTAGCAAAAATGTTCCTGTGTTCACCTTATGGCAGCCAAGGAGCAACACAAGTAGTCAAGTGTTTGATATGCATCACAGATTAACTATATATTATGGGATGGTTCCATTGACTCCTGGGGGAGATTTCTGGATATGTGATGTGTTTTAAAGATCCCATATTATGCCCTTTTTGGGGTTCATGTATCTAATTTATGTGCCTACTAAAGTACGTTCACAATCGCTAATGTTCGAAAAAGTGTCTGTTTTCATGTACTGCCGATCATCTGCCTGTGTTTGTTACGCTCAGAAGTGCCCACATCAGGGTCCCCACGTGTGCCAAGTCTGACCTGATTGGCCGATCTGCTCTGTTGTAATTGGTCAGTCGTTCGGACAATTCTCGGAAATGTTACGCCCCTTTTACTATTGGGAAAGCAGCTAATGTGCAGCATGCGCTTGTGCTTGCCACAACGAGCCAATGGGCCAATTTTTCAACGAGGGGGACTAGAACCAAGCGTTACATGCTACTACTGCTGACAGGAGGACGTAGGAGAAGCCGCGTTTCCGCTGACTTTTAATTTTTGCACATAGATGTGCCTAAACATGCACAAGACACCTGGAAAACACACTAAAGAGCATATAAAACCACAAAAAGCATAATATGGGACCTTTAATGCTTGTCACTAACTTTGTGTGTCTGTTGTTTGGTGATGGCAGTTAGAGTACAGTTATATAAGGGAGCTAATTAGCTGAAAACATCCGCCTGTTGCATCTGAAATGCATGGTTGAATGGTGAGCTGGGATATGATGGCAGGAAAGCTATAGACTGTTAAAAGCAGAACAATGCACAGAAGAATGGCACTTATGGATAAGGTCTCTATAATCATTTCTGTGTGTGTGACACCCTGACTGACACTTTAAACCTGCATGTTGTTTGAATGTTTGCAGATATGCTCATGCATATCTGCATATATATCTGAATTCATCCTGTGAAAATAAAAACATTCATTAGTGCAGCTGAAGTTAAACTTTCTCAGATCATGTCCTGGTTTTGAACGTTGAACTTGCCCTCACATGCTGCATGCCAACAAATTTCTCAAACCTGATGATGTGAAACCCAGAAGTTGGTCTGTTTGGCTTTTGACCCCTGGGGGATCAGTTACACTCCAATCTGTCCAGATACTCTCATGTCCCTTGGGAGCACATTGTGGTTGGAGTCTTGACCCTGCGTAACACACCCACACCCACACACACTCATCTATCTATATCTCCACATCTTGTGTGTCAACAGCTACTTTGTCTTAGCTCATCGCTTAAAAAATTCCACAGTTAACTTTTAAGTCAAAATGATTTCCAAGTCTTTGGGAAGCAAGGGGAGGGATGAAAGCGGAAGGTTAAATGGGGGGGGGGGGGGGTGAAAAACGCAGCGAGCAAAGTCTGTTTGGGGCTAGCGCACACACACAAACACAGGCCCCTTCAGCGAGCAGATATGCATGAGATTTAGTTCCCTTTTGAATATGTAATGAGTTTAACATGCATGATGAGCTGGTGGTTGATTCCTGGCGAAGCAGCTGTGATCCATGCAGCACATACAGGATTATCTGTCGCAAAAGATAACAGGCGGACAAAGCTGGGGAGAGCGCTGCAGGCAGAGGAAACCCGTACCGCTCAGCAGAGCTAACCCCTCACAGCTATTTGATTGGAGACCCCCCCCCTCCCCAATCCCTCCTACCCCCATTACCTTTGCATGCCTCTAAGCTGCATCAAGTTCTGGGGGTAGGCATACTTGGGGGAGGCATTGCTGGCTCAGGAGGCGACAAGCATTAGCAAACATTATGTTTACTCCGAGTCTTGGGAGAGAAGGACATAACTTGTTAAAGCTCTGCTCTCCATCAGTCAGTTCTGATCACGATCAGACCTCTGATGAGCCAAAGAGAAAAGTAACTTGAATAGTAGAACAATTACATCGTCATCACTAACATCATTATGACTGCTGCAGAGTTTTACAGCCTAGGACGATGAATGTGAACTAGTAGTAAAAGAAGATTATGTTAACACATATTGAACCATTCCTGCTGCAGCAATTCCATGATTGTAAATATTTCATATGAACAATTGCAATTCTGTGTCATGTCAGAAAATTATAGAATCAGTCCTATTGATGCTCACATGCAGCGTTTCACAGGACAGGGTGATGAGAGGACAGTAACATGAAGTCTACTTCAGTGTTACAAGCTTCCTTTCACTTTGCTTACCTGATCTGTGTCACCAGAATCATTTTGAAAGTTCAGTGGTTCCGCAGGTGCTCGCATCTTCAACTCCCGTCTCTCATTTTAACCTTGAGCCATTGTGGCGAAAGATGATCGCGCAGAGAGGTACAGCGTTTAACTGGAGAGTGACCTTATTACAGGCAATTTAGCGCTTCTTTTCAGAGGCACCGGCACCTGAAGCGGGAGATGCTGGCTGTCCAAAGTTGAGTCGGCTGTTTGTGAAGAGGTGTATTTTCTATCATAAATGATTCACATGAAAAAAGGGGGCTTTCTGACTGGCATGCCGAAGACCGCTTAGACTAATGATTTCACTTTTGGCTCTAGGGTCCAGACGAGGCTCTTGACAGTGGCAGCCGTCTAGTGCATTTCTGTAAAATGATCCTCAGAATACCTCAAAATACTGACCTTAAAAAAGTTCAAAGGAGCCAGAAAAGCACATCAGTTTAAAGACTTTATATGATGTTAAGTGGCACCTTTTCCTGATACCAATACTTGGCACGTTACTGTACAGGTTCATTTGGATGATCTGTGCTCAGTGAACACAGCAGAGTGATTTATACGTGCATGTTTGTTCTCGAAATGAAATTAAGGTTGTTCCATTTTCCCCTCTTCTTTTTGTGTGTCATCTTTTAACAAGATCTCCAGTGGTGGGTGAGGAGGAGTTTAAACATTCAGTCTAATGCTGCTTCCAGGCTCCTGCTGGACTTGAATAGCACAGTGACCTAGTTTGGAGGAAGCTGATGATCTCCCCCCACCTTGTCACCAGTTGTGAGAGACTAACAGATAAAATAATTTCCTCCTCTACACAACACCACGAAAGAAAAGCAGAACCAGACTTAGCCGAGGCTTGTGTTGCACAAAACAGATATCTAATCATGCTGAATGCAAACGATCCGGCTCCCTGGTGGTTTGGCGCTGGGAGCTGGCAAATCCCCCAACTCATCTGGCCCCCGGCTTTCTCTGGACTGAGCTAAAGACCTGCCGAGATGGAGGCCTCAACTCGCTACAGTCAAGTGCTGCTGGCAACCAATTAATGTTAGCAAAGGGGAAGGAGAAGGGTCGCAAAAAAGCACCTTGCACGGCGCTTTTCTCAGGCTTGTGTTTCCATGGGCACAAGCTCTCCAGGGGGGATAATGTCAGATCCTAACAGGTATATACTCCAGTGTGACCTCCTCTGTGCTCAATTACATCTTTGTAGGTTTTTATTTCACTTATCAGCAAGGTGAGGACTGCTGGAATGCTTTTCATTCCTCCTTCAGTCTGAAGGCAGACTCTGTTCTTAAACTATTTTTTTACCCCCTCTCCTCTCCGTGAGAGAGGGCGGCACTCTGCCATCGGATCATCTGCCAGCGGAGTTGCCCCAGTGCCAACTCTTTTTTCAGTCAGATGAACAAACGCCTGCATTATTCAGGCTGCCATCTCTCTAGAATGGATCGTCTATCGCTCTGCCAGGCTGCTTGGGTACACACTTACCAACAGATATGTTTGCTGTTCTCGTTAGAAGATATGTCTTTTCAGCAGACTCCATTTCGGGCACTACTTTACTGTGCTGATCTAAAGGCATGTGCCAGAAAGAAAAGCAGAGGTTCACTCTCACATCTTTTACCGTAGCATTGCGAGATGCTGTCTGCTGATTTATTGGACAGTGATAAGCCTGAGTGATATCCGAGTGCTGCTGTGAAGTGTTGATGCACTCTACCACCAACACGAGCAAACAGACACACACACACACACACACACACACACACGTCCCTGGATAAATGTGTTTACATAGCACGCTTGGTTCACAGTGCATTCTCACTAAGTGGCTGTTAAAACCCTGCCCCTTCTCCTCCTCTCCGCCTGGTTAATGGCCAAGTGATGATGTGCGGAAGGTCAGACAGTAGGCTGCGGTGCCAGTGGCCCAGTGTGTGTTGGTGTGACCGTCCTGCCTGCCTGCTGATCAGTGTCATTCCAGGCACTGATGTGTATTGCCATCAGCACTCATGTTTGGAGCAGAGCTGCACTCACAGATACAGAGTGTCTGGTCTGCTGCAAAGGCCAAACAGGATTTGCTTTGTTTCTGCTTTACTAACAAAGCATTTAAGATGCTCCTATAGTGCTGGCTAACTGCACCGATGAGGGATCACGTTTCACACAA
This sequence comes from Tautogolabrus adspersus, assembly GCA_020745685.1. NCBI lineage: Eukaryota > Metazoa > Chordata > Actinopteri > Labriformes > Labridae > Tautogolabrus > Tautogolabrus adspersus. The sequence goes on along the minus strand of CM036534.1, from coordinate 5,283,880 downwards.
TATTGTCAGATTCATGTATTTGACATGACATTAAACCCTATAAAAACAAATGTTAACATTATCAACAGCTGGTACTTGGTACTTATACAGTAGGGATGGCTGTGGCTCAGTTGGTAGAGTCATCGTCTCTCAACAGGAAGGTCGAGGGTTCGATCCCCAGCTCCTGCAGCCACATGTCTGATGTGTCCTTGGGCAAGACATTTAACCCCGAATTGTTCCCGCTGCTTTGGCGGCAGCGTATGAGTGTGTAGGAAATGGGATTAGTTACTTCTGATGGTCACTTTACATAGCAAACTCTGTCATCAGTGTGTGAATGTGTAGGTGTGACCTGCGGTGTAAAAGTGCTATACAAGCTAAAGTCCATTTACTTTTTTCAATATGTATATAATATATGTTATTGTGTATATGCTTTGTATTTGTAAATGTGCTTTTGGTATACTATGTGGATGATATGAATTATGGCTTGTTGTTTGTTGCACACCATAGTTCTCGTTTGAGAACCGGGAAATAATCTGTATTGTGATGACTGTTCATGTGACCATATGTATTTAACACACCTGTGTTTGCCCATGTGATTATGCTGGGCGATCCTGAGGAAGCTACAGGTGAAACGCGTTGTTTGCTAATAATAAAGTGACAGTAAAGTCATTCTCAATGTGCATGAGTTATTTATTTTCATATTTTTTCAAATTTCATTGTATGTTCCTGCAACCGACCAGCACCTGAGAGCGTAGGCTGGCTGTGCATGGGGTATACACCCTGTTGGTCTTTATTAACAGCTGTGTTCAAGTGTAAGGTAATAGTAATAGTTCTCTGCAAGCTTTGCTGCTTGATACCCAGATACTGTAGAAGAAGAGTCAAGAGATTTGTTGTCATGGAGTATAAACTTATTTTTACATGGATGGTAAACAGTTACTCTGCAAGCTACTTGGTTAGAACCCAAAATAATTCCACGCACTGCTTCCCAGACATTTAGATCCAGAGTTGTAGTTCTCGAAATCGGTGTCTCGATCTTATCTCAGAATCAAAATCATTTTTACTCTGTCTTGTCTCGGTCTCAGACTGGGTGGACTCTGGATTTTAAAGACCAGTCAAGACCACCACTGAAAGGCTATTTTTCCACGTCATTACTGTGATTAGAATGAAAACAACTATTTTCCAAAAGACTTAAATAACTTCAATTCATTTGTAGTTAGATTTTTATCCCCCCGTTACAGCCGCAACCTTCCTGGTGTTACGGTCTAAGTGAGTGACACACCCGCTGCACGCAAGATGATGATTTTTCAGTGATATCTATGGTCTTGGTCTTGACTCGGTCTCGATCCCTAAATGTCTTGATCTTGTCTCGGAGCACTCCTGTCTCGGTATGTCTTGGTCTCGGTTAGTGTGGTATTGACTACAACACTACTTAGATGTAGCAACTGTCTGCTCTGGAAAATAAATAGTAAACAACATAACTTACAAAATGCTTCAAACTGTCTGTCCAACTTGAGGGCTGTACATTTAAAATTTGAAAGAGTCAAGTCTGAAAATGAACTTTTCTCCGAGGTATTTCATGTTTCTTTTTTTTGACTGGTTGTAACTGCTTTTAACTGGTGTGACTGGTCCGATTGCCTAATAAGATTAAAACTCAAACCAGACATGGTTTCATTGTCGGTGATTCCACACTTGAACTCTTGACAGGAGTCTATATTTCAACTACCAGGTTTAATGACTGAGCTCAAACCTGGCTTTGAAATGACAATGCTGCGGTTGAATCAGACTACACTCACATGTGCAGCTGCATGACTCGTCTCCTTTCCGAGACCAACATTTAAAACTGCTTTTAAATCTTCTGATGTCATTGTTATGCCACTTGGATGTTTGGAGAGATTCTATTCAGTACAAAACAGAAACACCACATGTTTATTTTCCTTCTGTCATGACATATAATTAATGTAGGATGTAGTGGTTGCAGGAGACAGGAGAAGATTTCTATTCCTCACCCAAACTCGGGGTGTTTATAAAATGTGTTAAACTGTATAAAGATTTTGCCTTAAGGAGCTGTTACTAATCATTTCCTTGTCCTACATCCCTGCTCAGTGCTGGGATAAAAAAGTTATAAAGATAGTCATAGGTGTCTGTGTGTGAGGGGAGTATAAGAAGGGAGTCAAAGGGCTTTTGGTTGACCATGTGTTGATTCTTGATTTGACGTTTGTTTTTGTGTGTTGATTTTCAATTCAGAAGTGTAATTTTGAGTTTTCTCAGTCATAACGGCTTCTTTGACTCAAATCTATTGACTTTGAAAAGAGCTGATGTTTTTGTTGTTTTTTGATAATACCGGTGTTAAGGTTTAAAAAGTGACCGTGTTAACTGCAAACTTTTAGCTAAACGTGTCACGAGTTAACACGGTCACTCTCTAAACCATAACTGATTAACTGCTATGTTAATTTAATTTATGTATCAAAGTTAGCGTCTTTGATTACCAGTTAAAGACGTTACATTTTTGATAACCTGTGCCCACCTCTTCATCACCTAGTAGTTTGTTAACCCTCCCTTAAGCATTGAGCTTCGCATTTTGGTCGTAGCAGTCTCGTTTATTTTTGTAGCCAGAATCAGCCAATTTTAACGACTGAGTGGACACAGGTTACATCCTTATCCTAGATGACAGGTAGACTTAATGGCTACAGGCGCTCTGCAGCTAAGATGATAAACTGGAATGTTGGTGTCCATCCAAGAAATAAGACGACAAGCTGTGCTGAGCCTGACCAAGCATGTGAACAATGCTGCTCTGTAGCAGCCTACTGGCTATGTTTAAAGGCTTAAAGCTCACATACCAACCATATGTAAATATGTATTGGACACATGCTGCTCTAAGATGGAACCTTTTTTTTTTATCATACCTGCCTTCCCTATAACTCTTATTTATCAGAAGACAATTACAAAGGCACAATTTAGACCCATAAACTCCAAACTCTAAACAACACAAAGCTCTAAAAAGGTTTCAGTGATGTTGTCTTTATGTTTTCTGTTGGAGAAATGGTCAGAGCGGCACTGATACAATAATAGCTTTAGGGATCAAAAAGCTTCATATGTCCACAAATGCTCAGATTCCAGACAAGTGAGATATTGTTGCCAAGTCCAGAGGGACGTCTTCTGGTATAAATGTGCAAGAGTTTCAGGGTGGGGGGGGGAGGTGAGTCCTCAATCACTTCTTTTCTTAGTAAGATGGAAGAAAAGATGAGTAGGTATGTGAAGGAGGAAACACAATATAGCACAATGTTTCAGCTCTTGTGCCACATTCCAGATTGCTTACTTTTATAAATGCTTTTACTATAGGCCTACATGTATGAGGATGGAGTCTGAATCGATGATCCAGTCTTGTGGTAACGGGGCACTGAAGAGACATTGGATGATCCATCTCGGCTCAGGCTGACGCATCATCACAGCGGATCAGTTCTGGAAAAAGGCCCTTTGCTTAGCCGGTGAAGAGCCCCTCAATCAGGCATGGCTGGGTGCTCACAGCTATTTGACCAGAGATCCCATTTCTATCCTGCTGCTGTCGAAGCATGGTAGAGATCTACTCCTCCTGACTCACTGCAGTGTGACTGTAGTGTGCACTTTAAGATTTCCGTGTGATTCCTATTTAAAATATGTATATAAATAGTGCATTATCAATTGATCAGATTGTGTTGGTCATCTAAAAAGTGATTCTTACAAACATGGAGTGAGTTGTCGTCCTGTGGCTGTAGCTGTTAGCTCGGTTTCTAAATGGCAGATCTTTTGAAGGACACCAAAATAACACGAAAAAAAGAGAAAATATTGGACTATGTCTTTGAAATACACTGTGTCTCAATTTTAGGTTAGCAGCCTGCGAATGAGTCAGCCTTCATAGCATGACACACAATAGATCTAGGGATATGCTGGGCCCCGCAGGATGCACCCGATCGCTCCTTAGTTGGCTGGAAAAGGACACAATTGTCGGCCATATTTGAAAAAGCCTTTGAAAAGAGAGCCTTTGACGTGGCACTGTAATGAAATCGGTCTTCAAACGGGCACCACGAGGGATGCAGACACTGAAGGGGACATGGCTGTGGCAGGAACATGGTTCTATACAAATGCTATTTCTGCCAGATTTAAGTCATAGTGATGTACCACACTCAGGATTTTGTGCATTGAATCAGAATTGGCTGTGAATCCTTGACCATTTGTTCCTTTTTTCATGTAACACCACACCAAACTCTTACCTCAGCCTACATCATGCTGTCTCAATTTTGAATGTACTGTTTTCACAGGGTTCAGTTAGGTTTAAACGTATCTGATCAATCTTAACAATCTCTACGATGAGCATGCACAACTTAAAGGAATCGTGGCAGCAAACACCTGATTCTCAAGATGAGACGTCACTAAGGGTATCTTGTATTGTGTTAAGGTTCAAGTCTCTGATTTCTCCTTCCTGATTCCATCAAGAACAATGCATGTATTTCAAAAATAGCCAGTTTTCCCTGCCATCTCTAGCATAAGCTGGTCACAGAGTTAAATCAGTTTGGTGAAGCATCAGGAGTTTTTCCAGAGAATTATGGGTTGTACAGGATCACAACTTGGGTTGTTATATAATCCTCAAATGCAACTAATCATGCATGTTGTGTCCCCTAGATCTAACAACCTTGAAATCCAGTGCTGCAACATGTAGAAAATGTCCACATCGCTCTCTCTCTAAAAAAAAGCTGTGAGTGTATTGTGGTGTTTGAAATCATTTCACCATCTGTTCAGTCATGTGTCTTCATGCTAAAAGTGTCTATGTTTAAGATTAACACCAACATCAAGATCATTCCTCTTTTCTCTACCTAGACATTCACACACTGAACTCTTTGTATGAGTCCTCATCAGGCATTAGCCTGACTCGATGGTACAGAAAAGGGAAATCACAGCAAGGAAACCACTGGTCTCCGTCCATTCAGTCCTGAGACTCTCCTGGCATGTCAATGAAAAAGGCCTTATTCTGTTTGACTCCACAGATCGCGCCAGTCAGCCATGCAATGAGATTACAGAAGCAGCATTGCTTGCCAATCACACAACAGGAGTCGTAGTGATACCCGACCCTCCTGGGCTCTCACTGATGAAAAAGCAATGAAATATGCAGATTTGTTGAAGCATTTATATATGAGAACACACACATAGAAAGGCATGAATATTAAAGGATGATTTAAGCGCCAGCTTGGTCATCTAAGGGTGACCAAGCAGTTTGGAAAGTTAAGATCAGCATGCACCACTGTGTTATGAATGTGCTGTACTTGAGGGTAAAGTTTTGCCTCTCCAGGGTTTTGCAGAAGTTTGGTCAAGTTTACGCTTTCAACTGTTGCTGTGGCCCAGTGGGGTGAGATCATGTTGCGAGGCTCCAAAGCCCATCGCAGACTCATTTTGCCAAGCTGAACTGCTGAAAATATATTGATTCAACAAATCCCAGCTGGTTTCATGCTATACCTGATTTTGTTGCAGTTTTCTGCTTTTCAAGCCCAGTCCATAATATCAGTAGAATAACTCACATGTTTGCAGAGAGCTTCTCAAAGGATGTAACACATGTAAAAGTCAAATTTTTCTTTGCAGCACGCTTAACAAACTCATGTCCTGATTAAAGATAGGGTAGGTAATTTCCTCTAGAAACACTTTTTAAGATTTGGGTTGAAATTGTCTTTAGGTCCTTACAGAAATGAATAACTCATGTACTCTGAAAAAGAAAATCTGTAGCAGTTGTTAACACATAAAAACTTCAACCAATGTCTGCACTCTGCTCGAGTTTTATGAACCAATCATGCCTCCCTGTCTTTCGCTCGTTCTCTACCCCATGCATGCACGAGCCCACACTCAAAACATAAGCTGAAATCCGCTTCTGGACCAATGGTGCTTGTGCATGTAGGTGAGGGGCACTTTTGAGGGACCACAGAGGGGAGGGGGTGGGTGAAGACGGAGCACGGAGAGGATGCTACTTTAAAAATTATGCTAGTTTTCGAAAATTACCAACCCTGCCTTTAATTAAGAATGGATCCTTTTGTCTAATTCATCAAACATAAAGCACAAATGATATGCAGGTGCAAACACGCCAAAAACATTCAATAAATTAAAGACAGCACATCTCAAGTTCCAAGTTAAGGAGGACAAAATACCAACATTTTCGAATGTTAAAATGCTCGCGATACGAGCAAGCGTCAGCGACAAAATCAACGCCCCTGTTTCTGTCATCCAATGCTCGCATGCTGTTACAGTATGACACAGTGTTAGTGTTTTGTCCTGCTTCGTGATTAGATGGTCCTTGACTATTTTGCACAGGTTTAACAGGCTGAAAGCCATGCAATCTTTTTGTCAATCAGGCCCTCAGATTATAAATGCAATAAGTGTAATGCCTGTCAACTTTTGTCTATGTAGTCAGTTTTATGTTAATTTAATTTATGTATCAAAATGATTGATCAGTTAATAAATATCTCAGTAATTCAAGCTTGTCCAAATAGAAAAATACTTCAGAAGACAGCATAGCCTTTAGCCTACAGCTGCATTTTTGAAGACACCAAGTCACTCGCGGAGTCCCAGACGATAAAGACCAAAAGAAAAAAAGGTTTGACTGAGCTGGAAAATCCTCCTGCTTGGCTGAAGTCATAGGTTTTGCTTTCCTAATTGGCATAATAATCAAATGTTAAAGTTTAAACAAGCATTAAATATTCCTGTTTTGGTCCTTAATCTTAAAAAAAATAAATTAGTGTACATACAATGATTAACCCTAGCCTGTGTTTTTTTTCTTGTTACTGACTGTAATCCAACAGGAAGCAGGGTGTACAAACTACTTTAAACCCACATGAGATTTGGTATTTATGCACGCTAACCAACTGTTTCTTTCTGTCCATCACGGACTCAGACCGGTTTACAGCCGACAACTACCCAAAAGTCGCCCTGTCTGCTAAATGTCACACAGATAGTGTGAGCTGACATGACTGTGGACTAAAGTTACTATGCAAACATTCAGCTGCTAGCTTACACCATAATAGGAGCTAATGTAAACGTTACCTAAAACTCTTTATATTTTCAAGAGCTATTATGCTAATTTAGCCTAACATTACAAGAGCAGAAACTTGTTTTTACTCGCTGACAGAACGAAACAATCCCAATACATAGCTATCATGTTAAACAGTAAACTGATCGTCCATGATGGAAAGAAGAAACTGTTTAAGTGCATAAATCCAGTAGGGCTCAACAGTCTGATTCTGGAAGTAAAAATCCTGTTTCCATATATCCATTTCCTCCATAGCCGATTTGGTTATCAGCCATAATGTCATAACCATCCAAAGTAGACTTACCACGAGCTACCTGAGTGTGAAACGATGGTTTATGAACGATGGCCGAATGAAATGTTTTATATAGTCACGAGTATAGGGGTAGCTGGTTTTCTTGGTTCCAGGCTTCAATCTCTTGATAGAAGGATTTTGTGAAATGTCAATGGAGAATTTGAACGGGGAAATTTACTTCCAGAACCAGAGCATCCAAAAAAGTGGGCGGTCACTGTTGAGCTCTGTCATAGTCACATGGTCAAAACAAAGGGGCTGATTGGTCAGAAAGGAGTGCTGTGAATCTACACTTCTCTTCCTTACCACCTGGAAGTGTTTACAATAATTTTGAAATTGATTGATTTCACAAGTTTAATTTGTAGAGAGAACTTAATTTAGGGAATTTTTAGCGAGGAAAAAAAATACAGCTTCAAAAAAGTATATTCAATTTCATAATGTTAAATACAGTTTCAAATTTATTGGAGTTTAGTTTCAAACCAATAAATTCAATTTCAAAAACTGTATTTTAGATTCAGGTTTAACAAATATTTTATTTAAATTCAATTTTTTTTATCAAATTATTCCAGTTGAGCAATTCTAATTCAGTTTCTGTTGACACACATTTTGAAATCTGTTATATATTGTATTTTCTTAATGACTGCTTCAGTACGTACAAACAGAATTTGTTTTTAATGTTTATTTATTTCTTCACATGTCATACTTGCCTCCTTTAATTTATGGTGATTGTCTGAGACTTGTTTTAAATTCATTTCTAACTCTAAACCAGCCTTCTGGATAATTTCATCTTCACGGCTGTAAATGTGAAGCGTAAAATAAAAGAAGATAAAAGTGGAATATCAGTGATTACATCTATTCACCATGATAGCTGTGAGTGCATACACAAGTTTTGAATCAAACCCCCACTCTAAATTGTGACTTATAATTACCATTCACATGAAAAAGAAAATATGTCTGGATATAGAAAGTGAGAAAAGTCAGAAGAGTCATTGAGCTGTGTCTGCAGCTGTGCTTAAAGTGCTGCTGAAAGCTGAGGCGAGCTGAGGGCTGCCTTCAGTGTTTTACATTCACATCAGTGTCCCTCATAAATCCCTCATACCGCTGTTGAACCTGATCTCCTTCATCCTCACCAGACTTCGGCCTTACCTGTGTGGATCTTTGTTTCAGTGCCCTGTCTGTCTTTTTATGGCAGAGCGATAGAACACGATTTACTGCCGTCCAGACTGAGGGGTCCTGATGTAGAACCAGTTTTTGTGAAAGGGTTCAGGGTCAGAGCAGGAAGGATGGAGGTCACTGTGTGTCGTTTTATTGCTCACGCAGCTCAGATTCTGCTGGTAACTCGAGACAAAGCCGTCTGAGTGGTTCTGGTGCAAATTAGACCCCGAGAGGGGTTTCCTTATGTGTGTGTGTGTGTGTGTGTGTGTGTGTGTGCGTGTGTGTGTGTGTGTGTGTGTGTGTGTGTGTGTGTGTGTGTGTGAATATGTGTTCACTACATGTTTTATGGAGCATACACTATACTGCTCTTATATATATACTCCCTAACAGCATCATGAGTGATTAATGTATAAAATGCATCTCAAATGCAGTCCCTTTACAGACACTTGATGGAATCAGTCTTGCACATAAAGGCTGCATTTACATGGATCCCAGTTGAGCTCCTTCCCGGTTTTGATCATATTTGTGATATGGCCGAAATGGTCGAAAAAATGTTTCGAATAAGGGCTTATCCTGATTTATTTAAAAAAAAAATCAAGATATTTTTGGGGCATTTTTGCCTTTATTAAACAGGACAGCTGTAGAGAGACAGGAAATCCTGGGAGGAGAGAGTGGGGGACGACATGCATCAAAGGGCTGAGGTCGGATTCGGACCAAAGGTCACTGCGATGAGGACTATAGCCTCTGTACATGGGGAACGTGACATAACCAAGGCTATGGGTGCCCCCTTATTCTGCTTTCTGATACCAGGATATGATGTTTACATGCACAAACAAAATACTTAAAAAACCTGATCAAAAGCAGGACACTCAAGTCCATGTAAACACTCACTAGCCCTTTGCAGACTGCTTTTTTCGCAATAGCGCCGAAACTTAGCTCAGCCGTCATCAAATCTTTGTACATTCATATTGATTCCGGGATGAAGTAATATTGGTGTTCTAGTCTGTGAATTCACATCGTGTCACACCGTTGCTGCAGTGCGAGACATAGTACAGCTGGAGCTCCATATACACACCAATCAGATATGAACACTCACACAGCGCTGCGCTCCCGCCCGCTGGCTCAGCTGAAACCGTCTCACCTCTGTAACACCTCTTTTACCTTAGATGGTACAGATTGGGGATCTCTTCATCCCCCCATTGCGCCTCCAAGATATTCGCAATGAAGGCAAAACTTCACTAGGGGGTAAATATCACGGCTTGAAACGACAGTCTGAAGAGGGCTGTTGTCTTACCATGACATCCTGTGTTACAAACATGGGGGCTTGGATATCAAACCCTCTTGGGTTACCAGGCATGAAGGGCGAAATATTTACAAAAAGACTACAGAAACAGCAAATACAAGTCCTGGATGTTCTAACTGACATCAGTCATGATGTGATGTTTTCACCCTGCTGCTGCATCAGTGTGTTATTAACATTTCACTAGCTGCAGTTTCATGCATATTTTTTCTACTCTGATTGAAATCGTTCCAGCTGAAGATTTTTGGGTCAACTGTTTACATGGAATATGATCTAACATGGGCTGGTGTTTACAAGCACTGACACATTTAATCTGAGCCGCTCTGAAACTCCACGGCTACATTTCAGGACTGAACCATTCAGCAGCAACTCTGAGGCAAATGTTTGATAGTCTCCCCGGAGATGGATAACTGTTGTCTGATCAGGGCTTTAATAACTAAGTTATTCAGTTGCTCTTAATCAACCAGAAGAGAACACATGGATCTTACTGTAATGTAGGGGGGCTCAGGGTCGCTGCGGTACCATGATAATCCGAGTTCAAGAGAAAATAGAGGTTCATTTTCTAACATTGTACTTAATTGTAAAATTCAATTCATCCCCAACTCTAGCTGTAACTGGTCTACATGGGGCTAGGTTTTATTGTGGCTGAGGCAGATGTGGCTCAGTGGTGGAGTCTGTCGTCTCTCAACAGGAAGGTCAGGGGTTCGATCACCAGCAACTTCAGCCAAATGTCCGATGTTTCCTTGGGCAAGACACTTAACCACATACATAGCAGCCTCTGCCATGAGTGTGTAAATGTGGTGTGAATGTGTAAGTGTAAATGTGAAAGTTCATTTACCATTTCACTGCTGGGAAAATGGTTAAGCGAAGTCCAGTGGTATTATTATCCCATTATTATTGGGGCCTGTAAAAGTATAGTGTGCTCCATCTGAAGCCGAGTATCATTCAGAAAAAGTTACCAAACAGTTGAAAAGAAGAACTTCTCGCCTCAGAGCCTCAGGTGATGCTGTCTTACATCAGCAGAATAAAACAACAAATAGATGTAGAAGTGAGCAGAAAGCTGTGTATAGACCCTGAGGCAGCTGGCAGAGTGAGAGGACTTTCAAACAATACTGACCTGCTGAAGTTGTTGTGAAGTACTAAGCTGCAAAATAGGAATACATAGGAAATAGGAAAGTACAAATACTGCAGTTAATCATATCACTGGAGAGGATCCAATGAAGTTGATGCACTATGGGAAAAAGGAACCAACCACACAGACCATACTAGCGACTGAAAGACAGACCATGTCCACTGCTGCCTCAGTTTCCATCCTTATTAAATCTGTATCATCTTTATGGAGCTGCAGCACTAAATTCCCGCGAGGCCTTCTTTAATAACACAGTCCTACAGCTGTATTGGAACCTGGATCGACACTCGGCTGAGACTGTTTTGTATTCAGCTCATAAGTCATTTTTCAATCAATACGTCTGCATTCAAATGCTCCTTTCAGTCAGAGTGTTCAAATCAATCACAATTTCAATGTGTTTTTCAACATGTTTGAAATGATAAAAGGTTTATCACCACAAAACAGTAAAAAAAATTGATATATTAAGCCTGAGTGCATGAAATATTTGTTAAATCTGAAACACTAAGATATCGTCTTATTTCACATCTACTCTGGCCTCTGGAAAAAGGACATCAGAGGAGTCAGTGACCTATTTACGTCTTACCGAATAAAGGGGCGACTGTGGATCAGTGGTAGAGTCGATTGTCCCTCAGTTGGAAGGTTGGGGGATCGAAGGTGTGAAGGTGCCACTTTGGGCAAGACACTGAACCCCCATGGGCTCCTGCTGCTTTGTCAGCGGAGTGTGAATGTGTATGGATAGGATTAGTTAATACTGATGGTCACTTTCCATAGCAGACTCTGCCATCAGTGATTGAATGTGTGTGACATGTGGTCATTTGAGTAGTTAGAAGGGTAAAAAAACACTACACAAGGTCAAGTCCATCTACCATTTAAAATCCAATAAAAACCAAACTAGCAAGCTTCAGATGTCTGTATTTATTCTCTCTGACTACCTCTAGACCCTCAGATTTATCACAATGAGCGGTCGGCTGTTTGAGCTGGTTCATACATTCATACATACGTTCATAAATTTGTACATTTGAGAAAGAAGACTCACTTTGAGCTCCTTTAGACGTGGCTGCAGCCCTCTGCCAGCCTCAGGGACCTAAATGGATGTCTCATATTATACTGGCGGGCATGTGTTTCTATGTGTGTATTTATCACCCTGTGCTGTAGTTAACTGTCCAGCATGCTTTGAAGAGGCCGCACCAAGTTGACAGGTCTTAGACAGGATGTTACTACCACAAAATCAAATCATATGTAAAATATCTGCATTGACATTAGTATCAAGCTTTTTATTTGTAATCTTGTGTGGATGTATTTGTAGTTTGTGAATAAGGACGTTAACTTTGATAGCAGTTAATCAGTTCTACAATTCATTTAGCAGACACTTTTATCCAAAGCGAAGTACATCAGAGAGTAATACAACACAAGCAAGGATCTAGAAAAGAAGAAACAATGTCAGTAAGTGCAGTGACTGTGCCACTGATTGGCAGTGCACAGAGGCAAAGCACAACATTGACGGCTGTTATTAAGAGCTCTAACCAGTATAGAAAAGTTGTCGTTACCAAACAAAACCATCATCATTACCATCATCATCATCAATAATATCGAGACCATCGTTATCATCATTAAGGTCGTAGGTATTCTTGAAAGAGCTGGGTCTTTAGCTTTTTCTTAAAGGTGCAAAGGGACTCTGCAGATTGAATGGAGTTTGGAAGTCCGAAGTCGCCCCCCAGTGGTGAAAAGTCTAGTTTTTAGGACCCTGTTGTGAAGGTTGGTCAGACGCCTTTCATTGGCAAAGAGGGCGGGAGTGAGTGTAGACCTGGATTGTAGAGTTTAGGTAAGGAGGAGCCGTTTTTGTCGCAGTTTGGTAAGCGAACAGCAGAGTTTTAAATTTGATACGAGCAGAGACTGGGAGCCAGTGTAAGGAGATGAACAGCGGAGTGACGTGGTCTTTTAGGTAGGTTGAGGACCAGTCATGCTGCTGCATTTTGTATCATCTGCAGGGGTTTGGTGCATGTAGGAAGACCTGCCAGTAGGGAGTTGAAATAGTCAATACGTGATATCACAAGAGCCTGTACCAGGAGCTTTGTAGCATTATTCTGTTCATAATTAACTGAAGTTAACATTAACGTTAACCGGTGTTATGGTTTAAAGAGTGACCTTGCTAACTGGTGACTTTCAGACGAAAGCGTCTGTGGTTGTCTTAGTTACAGAATTTTTTTGCAATACGATAAAAGAAAAAAAAAAGCGGCTTTTGTTTGGACACTTTCTGTCTTCAACATCTGTTATAACCACGATAATCACAGATGCATTCGGCTAAGAGTCGCCAGTTAACATGGTCACACTTTATACCGTGACACCGGTGTTATCAAGGAAACAACAATCAATGTCAATAGATTAGTGTTCTTAAGAGGCCATGATGACTTAGACCACTCAAAGTATCACACATTTCTGTATTGCAAATCTACAAATAAAAGAAACTCTGTCATGGCCGCCACGACAAGACAAGTCCCATTACAACCATGAAATGAAGGATTTCTCTGGCTTTGATCACTGTTGGAAATATTTGAGGTAATGTAAGTACTCAACAACAAAATATATATAACATAGGTTTACTACATTTTTAATTAATTTAGATAATTTAATGTAAACATTCTAATAAAATTCTACATATTATACCATTAATCCTCAAAATGTTGTCTCTTATAACCACCTAAGCAGTAGTTAATTTAGTATTCAGTATTTATTTCTTACAAAGTTGACTTCCACTGACTTTTCTGCCAATCACATGCAATCAGTCTCAAAGGGTTGCAGAGGTGTTTTTCTTCTCTGCTCAACGACTGAGCTGATCCATTTGAATAAGTGCTGGACGTAAAGGAGCCATACTTCCTCCTCTTGCTCTTAGTGGCAATTACCCAGCAGGCTCTCTGCTCTCACACTGACGCTGCCTCTGTAATTATAGGCTGCTGGTACCGAGCCTATGGCTTCACTCTCCACCGACCAGACTTGTGTAAGCAACGTATATATGTGCACACACAGATGTCCAGGCACACACAGAGAGAGAGAGAAAGAGAGAGAGAGAGAGAGAGGGCAGAGGAATGTGTAGGAATCTTTGGACACATCATTCATGCAAGCCAACTCTACATGCACAAAATCCCATGTGCTGTTAGTGTGAAGATAAAGACCATAAGACATGGCTGAGACAAATGACTGTTGCAGCAGCAGCAGCATAGCGCATGTTACACATGCACATGGAAGCCATTACATTCCCAACTGCTGTTCCAAAGACTGCATCTCAGCAGTGTGAGATTATTACCCTGAATGGGCAGCACAGAAACCTTCAGCTATTCTCTGCGTTCTGTTCAGGCTGCTGTCACTGTGCTTCAGGCTGACAGTGCTGGTAGCATACAGATGTGCACTATAGAAATCCAGGTCAGATGAGGGTGAGCTGTGAGAGTAGTAAAACAACAAACATATTTAAAGGTATACTCAGGAGGGGTGTGAATCTCTCCTTTATAAGAGGTAGTAGGATTCCAATCTTTGGAAAGTTTTCCTTCCTTCATATTTAGCCCAAATGAGTTGGTTCTGAGGTTGAGATCTTTAAATCACTTGGCGATCTTGGGCGTTGCTTTCTCTGTGTAACACATCTGGTTAACTAGTGAGTACCTACCACTAACTTTATTCTGGTGAAAAGGAAAAAAGGTCAACATAAAAGACTCTAGAGATTAAAGAGCACAGTATGCAGACCAAGCTATGACAACTTAACGTCACAGTCAAAGTGAACCGGTTGATAACATTAAAATTAGCACCGTCAACCGGGATGTGTTAGATTTTTAGCAACTAATGCACTCAGATCTTTATCTTTCAGATCGGTTACTGATTCGGATTGGTTAATCTTTGCACCTCTTACACTCAAGCACATCACCAGCCCATAAAACAAGTAGAATCAAACTGAAGGTAGTTCATTTTGCAGTTACGCCACAAAATAAAAAATAGTTTATTTTGTCAGATCAAGATTTTTATCATGACTAATCATTTCTACAATAATAAATCTGCACCAAACAATCCACTGCATGACTAGCAGTGGCACGACCAAGTAGCATTATGCCAGCATTTTTAGAGAAAACAGTAATTACTCTCATGACCGAAAAAGGTCACATAAACATAAAAGCACTAACAACCCTTTATTTATGTCCTAAATGGTAAATATCATTTCTCAGGATCAGTTTGTGTCTGTTGTCCTCAGGACTTAGTGTCTTACTGCTTGTCATTGTATCTATTTCAAGGAGCAATATGTAACTCCGACACCTAGCGGTTAAAATTGGTACTGCAGTACAAATTCAAAATATTGGAGAAAGCTGTCCAAAAGCTGTCTCCCTCCGCCCCCTCCTCTCTAGAGTTGATGCTCACGCAGGTTGCCATGTCGTGGACACTGAAGCTTCAGTGTTTAGCCAGCTCTGCATCGGTCTGTAAACCTTTCTGCGTTCTAACCTCTCTCCATTTTTCAAAAGCATCTCCAATATTGATCCTAGTTTGAGCACGTTTCTGCTCGTGGAGCTTATTAGAAAAATGCAGAGGCTTTTTAGGTCGGGTACAATCACTTCTATCTGAACCTGTTCTCTTGCCCGCTTCCATCACTGCAACACCTGTTGGTTTGCTGTTTGCCTGGTAAACCGATGGGCGTCCAAAACGGCCGTGTAGGGGAGCCTTAAAACCGCCTACCTTCTCTGGTCCAAACAAATCCAGACCATTCAGGACCAGAATCGAAACTAAGAGGAGGACATATTGGCTGCTGCATTGCTGACAGACAAGCCAGCACTTCATGTTGTCTTAATGTCTGATGATATAGTAAGGTCATTTTATGATTTAATTCAGTAGATATCTTACAAATTGGACCTTTAATCGAGAACAGAGGATGTAATTAGTTATTTGATGGTACAGAAATACAAGTACTTTTCTGTACCACCAGGTAATTAATGACATCCTTTGTTCTTGATTAAATGGATACAATGACAAGAAGCAGGACACTAAGTCCTGAGGACAACAGACATAAACTGATCCTGAGTAATGATACCATTTTGGATAAATGTTGGTTCCTCAAATCAGAACTCAGAGCAACTGCTTTGAATAATACTTGTATTCAATGTGCTGAGATCACATGACTTTTGAAGCTGCATGAGTAAAACAAGTAACACTACCATTATGACTGAAAGCCTGCATTTGTGTTCATCGTCACTCCATCCATGTTTCCATCTATAATGTGAATCTATTAGAATTCAAGCCATTATTACAGAAAAGCTCTGGGGTAAATTTTGGATGTAATTCATGTTTGTGAGACATTTGCAATGCGCTATAAGTGAGAACAGCAGGGCTCCAAATATTTCCTCTTTGTTTCAAACGGCTGACAGGTTGTGAGAATAAATAGAGCAGACTCTGCACCTCGGGAGATCACTCAGCCCTCTGGAGTCTCTGAAGCTAGTTTATCATTAATAAACACTTAGTAGTCCCCATTTCCCTCCATCCTTCCCTCTCCCTCTCCGCCTCTGTACCTCCATGTCTCCATCTCTGCACAGGAGATGAATCATTAACAGTGTTTTCTACAGACGAACATGCCTACAAGCTGAGAGAGAAAAGAGAGTGCTATACACATCCATACAGCAAAGGCAACGTTTTCATCTGCATATTTAACATAAAAAAGAATATAAGAATATAACATCCAGGAAGTCATTTAAAGTATAACTTCAGCCTCAGGTTTAAGCCTAACTCCACCCAATGCACCATTTCAAAAACCCTTTATAGTGGGCTAAGTGCAAAGGAAGGGGTGTAGTGGTAATAGCTGTGTGTTGCTCACAACTTTGAGTTGAGTGTTAACATGGCATTGTAATGTACTATAAGGACGCTGCAATAATAAAATGCCTCTATATGACCTACAAAAGCAATTGAGACCATCAGGAACAAAAGTAACTATTTCTATTCTTCTTTCAAAGCCAGCAGGGTTGCCAGGTCCACAGCTTTCCTGCAGGATTGGGCTTCTTCATAGGTGCTGCCACAGGTAGATCTTTTTGTCTGTGTGTTGAGTGAATCTATTTTGAAATATGTAGTAAATTAAAAATAAAAATCCACTGAAATAAACTACTTTGTTAATGCACAAATCCAACCAAATCGACAAGCTGATAAGCAGGTACACATGGAATTTACACATGCAGACACAGACACACAGTTCCGCCGTGCCAGCACACACAAAGTCAATGCCACCGGCCACCGGCGCCCGCCCTTCATCTAACTCTTATCAAAACTTTGCTAGCGAAGGAAGAAGCAAGGTTGCCATGAAAAGCTTGCTTTAGATGCATGTAAAGTGCAAACTTTTTATTTATATTGTCCAGCAGGGAGGAAGAGGAAAAA
Organism: Tautogolabrus adspersus; assembly: GCA_020745685.1. Classification (NCBI taxonomy): domain Eukaryota; kingdom Metazoa; phylum Chordata; class Actinopteri; order Labriformes; family Labridae; genus Tautogolabrus; species Tautogolabrus adspersus. The sequence goes on along the minus strand of CM036534.1, from coordinate 5,266,599 downwards.
GAAAAGACAAAGAATCAAAGGACAACAGGTTAATTTTGCTTTAGTGAATCGTTCTACATTCACAGAGCCACATTTTCTGTGCTATGCTATATTGGCCATATAAAAGCAAAGTTGGTAATTTTTGAAAACTAGCATGATTTAAAAGTAGCATTCCCGTCTACATCCACCCCCTCCCCTCTGTGCTCCCTCAAAAGCCACGGCCCTCACTTACATGCACGAGTGCCGTTGCTCCAGAATCGGACCTCTGCTTATTGTTTGCATTGTGTAGAAACTACGTCGTCTCATGTCTCATTCAGCGGTAAGTAAACACTCAACTTTATCATAATACATGAAAAAAAAATTGACTATTTTACTACTCACAACGGCTAATGACAAACTCACAATATAAACTCTGTCATTGGTGATGCGCTTTGAATGTGGACCAGTGCATGCAAGGGGTAGAGAACGAGCAGGGAGACAGGGAGGTTCATGATTGGTTCATCAAATTGGTACCTCATGGCAGACATTGGTCGAAGTTTTTACAGGCTTACAACTGCTATAGATGACGGATAGCAATACTATTATATTACAAAGGCAATACATCTGGTGTGGTAGGGGTTTCACAAGCTTATTTTGTATTCTGGCATTCAGCTGCTTATTAGCTGTTGTGCTAGTTTGCAGCTGCTTTTGATTGGCCATTTTGCTGGTTTTGTCACACAGACATGGCAACCCTGAATACCAGTTAGAGCTGCCACCAGCTTGCTGTCCAATGGAGAGATTCACAGATGACAGACCAAAATGGACTTGTTAAAATTCAAATTCTGCAAAGTTTCACAGTGTGTAGTATGTTAGCCAGTAAAAAGGGGAAGATACTGTCAACAAAGAGCAGATTCCGTGAATAGACATATTTATTTTATAATATAGGTATCTCCCAGGTGGTCAGTATTTGTGTGTTACATCTGATCTTTGAAGTCAGAAATTCCGAGATGCCAGTAGGAAACGCCCCCTGAAGTCAGATCGCTGACACTGAAACTTAGAGGAACTTCCTTAACCTGAGCTCAAAATCCAATATGGCTGCTCCTTGCATCAATAGTAGAGTTTCCCATGTGCATTGTAGTGTTTATTAGCAGCTTAGTATTGTTTTTGTGTAATTACTGTAAATCAATCACACCGTTAGTATCAGGGAAGTTAAATGTGTTTATCGCTCTGAGCTTTTGCGGAGCTGCAGCGGAGATACTCGATAAGGCTGTCGTGAGAAACAGCATTCACAGCCACTTCTTTGCCCATGAGTAAGAGCCACAGCCAACTTATTTTTAATCATCTTTGACTTAAGACAATGAGAAATCAGTTTAAAAACACCTTCAGCAGGTAGAGCCGCTGTGATGGAGGTGCTTATCCGTGTTGCATTAGCTGAAGTGGCACCAAGTCAAGAAAAGGGTCTCTCTGCCTCTCGTCTGTCCGGTGCGATGAGGGAAAATCATTCATAGCAGGCATACATTTTTAACTCAGTAACAGATGTGATTTAAAATGTAGCGAATTACAATACTTAAAAGAAAACCTACTTAAGTAAAAGCAAAAGTACTTATTTTAAAAACGAATTAAAAAGTAGTAAGTACACCAAAACATTTTTCAATTACATTAACATGAGTAAATGTAATTTGTTACTTTCTACAATTCTACAATTCACTTAGCAGACGCTTCTATCCAAAGCGACGTACATCAGAGAGTAAGAACAACACAAGCAAGGATCAAGGAAAAATAAAGGAACAATGTCAGTAAGGACGAACGATCAGCTTTGAGTCCGATTGGACACACAGGTGCTGAAAGGCATTGCCCAGAGGCAAGGCACAACATTAACTGCCGTTCTAATCAGTATATAAACCATCTTATACGTCGTCGTTTTCAAACAAAAACAAAAACCATCATCATTACGATCATTACATCAATACTATCGAGATCATCATCATAAGTTAAGTTAGTAGGTATTCCTGAAAGAGCTGGGTCTTTAGCTTTTTCTTAAAGGTACAGAGGGACTCTGCTGACAGAGGAGAAGAGTCTAGTCCTCGTACTTTACACCTCTGCTTGTTACCAACTTTTAACTGGAACTTGGTCAACTGGTGTGACGCCATCCCCAGCTCTGTCATCCAACTTCCAAGGTAAATGGAGCACACCATTTATTGACCAGTTTACTTATCCATCCTTCCTTTATCGATAGCACTTATCCCGTTTGTGCTGCAGTGGGCTGGAGCCAATCCCAGCTCTTATTGGGCGAGAGGCGGAGCACACTCTAGTCAATCACAGAGTTGACATACTTTCTTTCTTTTCTAACACCCAACAAAGATAAAACTTTCCTTATCAATCCGCACTCATCTGCAAACAGCAGTTTTATTTGTGATGTTGTCTCATCAGGCATGCTTGAGTATCTCGCAGGGCTTTGGCTGTGAATAAGATGCTGTGAAGGTGGAAACCATGACCTTGGCACAAACACCATTGTGCAACATATACCATAATATCTGCCTTGGTATGGGTTTGGCATGACAATGTTTTATAGTAAATAACAACAAGATGCAACTTTCTCATTCTGGTGGCCAAATAAAAAGGTTCAAACTGACATTTTTTTTTGTTTGAGATACAGTTTAATGATTGGTTGAAATGGTTCATGGTGTGAATCTTTGAATTTCTGCTGAGCCCATCTTTATTCTCTAAGAGAAAGATCATAAAGGACGGGAACACCAGAGGACGTTTAAAGAGAACATGATACACAGTTGGACTAGGTCTGATTCATTCTTATTAAAGCTGCTGAGTGGAAAATGAAGACATAAGTTTGACTTTATCACCCTCCTCTTACAGATATCGTCTGTTCATTCAGCCCATAGAGCTGATGTTTAATTTAACCCCACCACTCATACATCAATACATAATGCAGATTATTGTTTAAGTCTGGATTCAGCTGTTATTTTACAATTTAAGAAGATAATATTTTATATAAAGGCCATTAAGGTATTTGTATGGGAAATTATTGCATTTAAAAAAAAGTATATTAATCTACCAAATTCCTTTCCATTATTTGAGGTAGCTAGAAAGAATACTTTTTGGGCAGGTGTCATCACATGATCGTCTAAAATCTTGGCTTTAAAGCTTGGTGTACTTTGTGTGTCACGGAAAACCAGGTTAGAATATTACACTGTCCTCTCAGGTGGTGTAACACTGAGCACAGAAATGACATGTTGGCTGTAAGAATGATATCAAGATATCTGTCCCTTTACAATATTCTGAATGTGAGAGGAGGCCCTCGTGTTGTAAAGTTTTTAATCCCCTCAGAATACATAAATCCATGGGTTTGAAATGCAACCTCTGCTGCATGTCATTCCCCACTCTCTCCCCCAATGTTTCCTGTCTGTCTTTCAACCTATCCAAAAGGCAAAAATGGTCCAAAAAAGTAGTTTAAAAAGTGTAAGACATAAGCCCTGATTTTGATTTGAAGTTTCCTTCGATTCGTGTTTTCTGTTCCACCTTCTGACTCACTGGAAGCTCAGTGCTGATGATCGCCCGCAGGGGCGTCGTATTGGGGGTAAGGACGATTCTAAGGGCCCATGACTGATAGGGGCCCTACACAATATTGGAACAGTAGTTATACTGATATCAAATTAATTTAATTTGTTTATAGGGGCCCAAAATCCCTGGCGGCGCCCCTGATAGCACGTTTTACCTATTTTACACTGACTACATTCACTGATCTTTACACAATGTGAGCCACACTTCCTCCAGATTTATTCCTGACTTGATGTACGTTCACACAGCTGTTTAGGAGGAAAAGGGCAAATACAAGGTTGGTTTCTGTTCTGACAACGAATGACACGTTCTCGAAATACGTACAGTATTCTTAAAAAAGAATTCTCCTTCAGCTCCATTTACATCTAAATATAACTACTCACTTTGTTTGAGCCCCACTCTACGAAACCACTGACGATACAAACAGCATTAGTATAAAAAAACGAGACTTATTTGTCAAAAATGAGCAAAATAACTCAGTATGTTTAAGTTCAGACATTTTGTTATGAAAGGCTAAAATGTTGCACTGGACAAAGATGGCAGAATATGAGGTGTGACTAATGAGAGTCAAATGACCTTCATTTAATTATTGTGAGAGCATCTGTTCTGGTCTTTCTGGAAAGTACAATGATGACACATGGAACAACATCCCTAACAGGTCATCCCAGAAACTGGTGGAGAAAATGAAATGGATGTAGGAAGCATAGAGCAGCACTCGAAACCTCTTCACAGCTGCTTAATGTGATTTGTCCAAAGCTGCCTCTTCAGGCCAAGCTCTCCACTCTATTGTCTGCTGGACCTTCTGCTCCCACTGACCTGCCTGCCCTCACCTTTCACCTCCATCCATCACAGCATCACAGCTGCAGCACTGTTATGATGAACTGAGTTTTCTTAAGAGGGAAAAAGGCTTTCCTGTTTTTTTGGCTGGAAGATATTTATTCAAGACAGACAGCGGTAAATAACACTGCCGAGCTGTGGAATATTATAAGGTCTGGCTCATGTTGGGTTTATTCCCAGCTTGATAAAAGCAAAGAGAGAAAAGATGGTAATGTAAAGGTAAGAAAGGAGAAAGTGGAAATGGTCAGAGAAACAAGAAAAAGGAAGTGGAGAAGATAACAGAAGGCTTCCTCGCTGTGTACGTCCATCCTGCTATACTGCTGGGTAATATAAACAGTGTAGATAAGCTTTAAAAGTTAACGTCCCCATGCATCCGTTTCCATTTAAAATACCTCTCTTATTGTAGCGAGTGACCTTCATTTAAATTCATTGAGACGGTTTCCGTAACAGACATCCTTACAGGGCGGCAATGGATTTGCAAAACATTGCTTTTTTTTTAATGTCTTCCCCACAATAGAAAATGAAGATGTTTTTGATAGCTGTTGTTTTGTGACGTGCAACAAGAGCTACATTTCAATCACAATCAGGGACCACCAACAGCCTATCACAGCGCAGTCCTGAGCTGCGGGCATCAATCATGAGAGTCCAGGCTGGCCTTCCTTCTGTGCTCGCTCTTCTAAGGGGAAAGAAAAAAAAAGGCTTTGACAAGGGTCCATTATTCAGCAGCTCATCTGCTGTCGCTTCACACATCACCTGTCAGCCCGTCAGCCAGCCTCGTAGCCAGAGGTCGCCATCGGTCATCGGTCACATCACTGAAATCATTACAGCCAGGCTCCAGGCTGTGTTTTCCTCTGTTTAACAAGGTGCTATTAGATGTCACTCAGGAGTGCAGGACAGTAAGAGACTATCAATTATCACCAAAAGCAACAGTTGACTCTACTGGTTCAACAAATAACACGTCATCCATTTAACTAAAACGTTTTCTTGAGGTCAAATTTTCTTCGCCTGTCAAACATGTAAATCTCTCGATGATTAACCTCCAGCCAGCGACTTTGAGCACCTAATGAGGATTTAGACGGCTGACCACTCCAACATCAGTGGTAGAGTCTGCCTAGGGGCCCTGGGCTAAAATTTGCAGGGGGCCCCTTCACCTAGTCTCCATCACCATCATGTTATGAATTATCTGACCACAAAAAAAGAAGCATATCTGACGCAATTTTGTGTTGTTGTTGCCTAGCTTCTTAGGGTATCTCGCCGTATGAGCTCTTTTGCGGTTGTTGTTTTTTTTCCCCTTGTTATTTTGCGTTGTCTATAATTTTGCTGTTGTTTATGTACCTCTGGGTTTGGATTCTTTTGCTTGTTCCTATTAAGCTATATTTCAAAGCACTTTGTAAACCTGTGTCTTTAATATAAAAGGGTTTTATATAAAAAAGGTGATTATTATTATCAAAATATCTGACTGAAAACAAGACTGAAAAAACCTGCTGTGTAGATACACTGGATGAGTTTTTGTTGCTCGTTAAAAAAATGCTACTTTTCTCTTATGGATTACAAAACCTTTATCACATGAACACCAAAAGTTAGGAGAACTTTCACGTTGAGAGGACCTTAAAATTCAGCTGAGAGAGCAGAACATTTACATCTAGATAATTCCTCTGAGATTTTTTGGGGAAAATAAAATTGAAGTTGTTAAGGGCATTTGAAAAAAGTACCTGATGATGTAATATGTCCAGTAGTTACTTCATTAATGTTTTACCTTCAAGTAGAAACTCACTCTGGAACTGACCATCAGAGACTCCCCCAAACGCACGTATTTCAAGAAATCCATACAAACTCACCTCTTCAACATCGCCTACAACCACCAACAATCTCAACTCTTGTCCTCCTTCGCATTATTTCTTCGTTGTATTGTTTTCTTCATTTTGTTTTGTTTTTGTTGTTATTCCTTGTTAAGCATCTAAGTATTTAGAAAAGCGCAATAAAAGTCGAATTTATTATTATTAATACTAGTAATTATGTGTTGATGACACCTTCATTCAGGTATGTTCCAGGTAAAGAGGTTGCCTATATGGAACAAGGAAAATTCAGCAACAGATATATAATAAGTTACACACTAACATCCAGGATATTACTTTATATTTACGTTGTCCTCTCTTTGTATCATGATCAGTCAAGATTCTGCTCATATAGGCTGTAAATCTGCTCTTTGTGCATCTTTGTGCAGGATTACTGCTACAGGAGAAGGACTAGAGGCAAGCAGCAGACACAAGGGAGATGTGGTTGTGAGTGTGTGTGTGTGTGTGTGTGTGTGTGTGTGTGTGTGTGTGTGTGTTTGTGTGGTGGAGGGGGGGTCTGTGTGTGTGTAATGGAGGTGTAGGGGTGTGCATTGTACAACAACAATTTAAAAAAGTGTGAAGCAGCAAAGGCAGATGGAAGGCTGGAATTTGAAATGGCATTTGTGATAAGGTGACATTTACAGATATCTGAACTCTATCTCCTTTAAATGAAAAAAGGTCTTATCTTGATCGAGAAAAATAAGGTTTTTTTTCCCCCCCGAGCTGTTAGTGGTAAAGGTTCATACATTCGAATAAGAGACATTTCGAACATTTGGATCGTGTAATTGTCGAGAAAGCTTAAGAAATCAGTAAACCCACAAATGAGTCTCTCTGCTTGCTGTCTGTTGTCTCTCCTTTTTATCCTTAGAATATTGTTGCTATTTTAAGCTGAAAGAAGTGTGATGAACTTTTAGTGTTCATGATAATCATCTGGTATTGATTAGAGTGGTGTCAAGGTTGAAAACATAAGCATGTAAAAGGCAGAAATAGTTTTGCCTATTATTTTTGTTTTGATGATCTTGTACAAGAGGTCACAGTTCAGCCGCCCAACTCTTTCTATCCAACATAACAAATCAACACAGACCGTAACTATGGAGAAGCATGCAATCAGCTGGTGTTCCCTCTCCCTCTTTCCCCAGCCCGGTCCTCCGTTTAGCTCCCTTCCTCCTGCCTGTAGACAGTACAGGCCCTGTTGTTGTCAGATAGTGACGGAGCATGTGTAGTGTGGGAAGGAGGATCTCAGCTGTTCATCCCAGGGAACTCATCTCCCCTCCCGTTCCGGTCCTAGGTGAGCCTCAATACTTCCCCAGACCTCCCTTCCCTTTTGGCTGCCATTACCCAAACTAAGCTCATTTGTCCCCCCCAATAGACCCATGATCTGCCTTTTGTTCGGGCCCCAACCTCCCATTCATGTCCCCCAGGAGAGCAGACAAAAGAGGAAAAGACACAGGCCTGAACCCTTTGCCCAGACAGACTGTGGTAAAGCGACCATAAAGAGATGCTGGGCTTGAATGGAGCTGCGCTGTGATGGGGTCTCTATCTTGAACTATAGCCTCTGTCTGTGAGGATGTCCTCCCCTTCTCATATCTGCAATTTGTGTTGAAGGAGGTGCCAATTGTTGTGGGCATGTTTTTGCTAGCTGTAATCACTCAATGCACTGCATCAAAGACGACACATTTGACAACATTCAAAACACATTTGACAATGATGGCACTAGAAAAAAAAGTCATTAAATGAGACTAATATATTTCAGTTGAAAATAAATTCTTCTCCCTTAACATGAAAGCCTTTTCTCGTCACTTAGCACGACTGCATTTTGTGTAGGTGGCCCAAATAAAGGGATGGACAACCCAGACTGTCTGCCTTAAAGCTCTTCATACCACATGCAGATGAAACCAGAGGTATTTAGTTGTGTTAATTTAGCCTGAATAAGAAGTTGTTCTGAACTTAAAGGGCCTTCTCTTCTACCAGGCACTAAGCTTCTTAGCATGCAGTGAAGGTAGCTTTCAGATTTTCCACCTGACGCAGTTGTCATTTTCTCACCAAGCGCTCACGATTGTGCAAAAAACAAATACGCTCTTGCCAATGTTAGCGCCTAGGATTGTGTTTGTCTTAAAATGAGGTGTGGTCAGGTGCACAGGTGGCACGTCCATATCTTGAAGATGCAGAAAGAGACTGCAAATAGACCATGTATGTCTCAGTGTGTTTCTGCTTTTTAGAAGGCACATATAAGAAAGATAGGCAGACATATATAAGTTCATAACAGACTTCCACTCTACCCCTTATACGCACAGCGAGGCACAGCTGCGATCCCATCGCTCACTTATATAACATTTTGCATTTACTGATACATTCAAATTGAGTTTTGAATGTCAGCAAGAAAGAGTGACCGATAACAAGCTCTCCACCATCTGCGCTCACTCCAAAGCATGTTCAGTCTACACACAGAAGCACACACACTCATGTTCTCATACAACGGATTTGTAATAAACTCGTATACAAAACTATGAGTGCCACCGACCATCGAGCCCTCAGACATTAAAACAGACAGTCCTGTGTCCAATATGCACTCATTATAGAACAGGTATCCAATGATTCAAGCTAAGAAAATCAGTTCATAAATGTTTACAGTCTGCCTTTATTTGATGTTGAGCACACAGAACATTTGAACATAGGTCATATTAGAACCTGTTGGCTTGTATTGACATTTCAACGAGTAAAGGCAGGGTTGGTAATTTTCTCCAGAAACACTTTTTTGTTAGATTTTTGTTGAAATTGTCTTTAGGTCCTGACAGAAATTAATAACTCATGTGCTCTGAAAAAGGAACGAAGAAAATCCGTCATCTGTAGCAGTTGTAAGCCTGTAAAAACTTCAACCAATGTCTGCCACGAGGTACCAATCTGATGAACCAATCATGCCTCCCTGTCTCCCTGCTCGTTCTCTACCCCATGCGTGCACTCAAAGCGCATCACCTATGACAGAATATATACTGTGAGTTTACTTACAGCTGAATGAGACATACACAATGCAAGCGATGAGCTGAGGTCCGCTTCTGGAGCAACGGTGCTTGTGCATGTAAGTGAGGGGCGTGGCTTTTGAGGGAGCACAGAGGGGAGGGGGTGGCTGGATGATAATTATGATATACCCAAAACACACCTATGGATAATCAAGGGACCTAGAGCAGCCTATGTGCGCCCTAAATATATATCTCCTATCCTATACCCTTCTGATCAAGCACTAGTATACACGTTTAGATTTCTGATTTCTTTTTGAAACTGCAACTGCATCGTAAAACAAACACTTCTGCTGCGCTCTTTTAGAAATGCTGACTTGTCAACTTGGAGAAGATTATTTCTACATTTCTTGTGACTTGTCTATTTAGACGTGTTGTTTTCTAAATATAAAATCTCAGTGTCAAGTTCTCAGGGCCACCATGGCAAACAGTGATGAGTGTTTGCGCTCTGTGTTAGTGTGCTGAGAAAGCAAGATACAAGACTTTAAATCCTTTTTTCTGCGACGGAGCAACTTGCATGTGATAGTGAAATATCAACCCTGGATCCTTGTTGTCAGATTGAATCCTGCAGCTTATGCTGCTGTTATGGTGTGTGGCACAAATCACATCATATTTAAACCATAAGCTATATTACTGTAGCTCAGGCTTTATAGGCTTGTAGAAATACTCTGAACTCCCCGACATGGTAATCTACAAAGCAATTCAGGCTGACATATGCAGTAGCTGTGTATCTGTCTCCACCTGTGTGGTGTTAAATATGAGCTGGGGTTCAGCTAGGAGACAACGGGTGGGATCTGCCATACTGTTCTATAGGGGCTGCTCTGCACAGCTTAAAATAGAAGAGATAAGGACCCAGTCTCAGGAGGCATACATGCTGTTCATATTACAAAATATAAAAAAAGAGATGTGGGATGATATGTGATCTATGTGGAAATGAGGCTTGCAGAATTGTGAACTTAAAATGAGAGGTTTCTGGAGATAACTCTGCTCATGCAAAATATGGTCTGCATGTTATTACAAACCACCAATAAGTAAATAGCATCCTATAGTGCAGTCATTTTTCATATTAAACAGCTCTCTACCCTAAAGTTCCCTTTTATCTTAAAGGGATATAAAAGAAAATTCAGCAGTTACCAGTGAATGAAATGAATTCCCAGTGAAGTCAGGCATGACAAGTGGCTGAACATTTGATCGTTTCAACAATACAAAACACTAATGAGCGAAATAAAAAGCTTTTCAATAAACTAGCAAAGTAATTGCTTCTCCTACTGCTTCAGTGGCTCATCCCTCTCATATCTATCCCACTTTTAAACCAGAACGAAGGACATACAGTATGTGCAGATCAAACAGAACTATATGCCTGAGTTACATGTCGTTTAGCTAGAAGACAAAAATCCTCGATAGCACAGTTTATTAAGATCTGCTATTCTTCCTCTGGCCGTTGAGGTCGGTCGATTCAAAAATATCCTACGAGAAAACAGACATAGCGCTTTCACACTTGCAGAAAACTCCTGAAAGACTCCTGATATTTCCTGGAGGAGCTGTATGTGTGAACGCAAACAGCCACATTTTTCACTCGTACTTCACCTGGAGTTTCTCCTGCCAGCACCCTAGTATTTTTTACGAGTGGGCTTATGTGAGAACGCAGCAGGATATTATCCGGAGAATTCACCTCGAGCCAATGGGAGAAGGGGAGAGATGTTTATATCCTGTGACTGGAGTCAGTGCGTAGAGTGTATGCATGCGACCGCTACGATCTCCGTGCACGTAATTAAACGGCTGCATTAAATTTTTTGTTCTCCAGTTTGTTGTTCTCCGCTCTTTTGTTGATGTTGTCACTCCGTTGGACTACACATTGGATTGATATAAAGGCAAATATTGTCATTATAGCATCGTATAGCGCAGTGGTTCCCAAAGTGGGGGTCGGGACCCCCTGGGGGGGTCGCAAGACACTGTTAGGGGGGTCACGAGATTCCTTCCAAAAACATTTAAAAATGGAAAATGGTTTAAAATTGCATATTTCACCTAGGGGTGTGCGATATAATGATCTTTGATCGTGAAGGATTTTAACGTGTTGACGATCTGCCAAAGTAGAGAGATCCGTAGAACCGGGCTAATGTGTTTATTCTATCATGCTGCAGTTTATGCTCTTACACAGACTTGTCTCCCCCTCAGAGCGGGATCACCGCTGAACATGAAAACGAAACTTAAGAGTTAGTCTGTTAAAAGAACTCCATCCCGGCTATATACAACTGTTTGAGATTTGTCCAAACCGACAGGGCTCGAGAAACAGTTATCTGAAGAGTTTGCAAAGTTAAGGTTTGTAGCCTACTTCGAATGGTGATACGGTGCAGAGAGTCACACAGAGCAGAGCTCAGACAGTCAGTGATGGGAGATATAACCCCGGTCTTTAAACTGATTCTTCCGATGTTATTCTGCTCTCTCTCGGTTTTTACAAGTTACTAACGAGCCTCTCCACCTGAAGCTCACCTGTTGTGATAACAGAAACGAGAATTAAACGATGTTATGAAACGGAGGGAGGCGATCATATCCGCGAGGTCCGGACCTCGGTGGTTTAAATTTTTTTTTGAATTAGTACAATCATTTATATCTATACATTGATTTCCATGCATACTGCTAAGTGATGTCACACTGTCCTCTCGGTCAGTGTGCAGCAGGCAGGTGAGAGTGAGTAACCATGGTGACTGTCTGTCCGTCAATCAACGATGTCCCACCCCCTCTATGAATAATACTCTTCCAACAGTAAAATTTACTTTGACCATGTGTCCCAGAATGAACACATTCTGTATTATGTTTGAAGTCCTCATGTTTTTAAATGAAAGATAACTGTGTGAAAATGTACCTGAATATTAAATAGATTTAAAGACACAAAAGAGGACACAACACTAAATCTTTATTTTAAAGTGGAGCAGAAAAGCCTCAAATTGTGCATAAAAATTAATCAGAATGTAGGAAAGACATTTCTGATGTTAAAAATGTTCAGGGGGAGACCCCCAGACCCTCAACAAAGACATGTTTGAATAGACTAAACTTATCAGCACAGTTTTTGTGCATTTAAAAACATTATACGAGGTAATACGTGGATGAACTGGTCAGTACATTTTTAAGATCAGTATGAAAAAAAATCGTGATATGATATTTTTTCTAATTTCACCCATTAATTTGAAAATATATACACAAATATGATGGTGTTTGAGCTATTGTGTGGTGTTCTAATGCCAGTGTTTGGAGAGGCCTAATAGTGTCTGTGGCTGTGTGCAATGTCAAATGTTTTAAGCACCTCCAGGGACAATGGGGGTCCCCAGTCTCTAGCACCGTTATATTGGGGGTCGCGGGCTGATAAAGTTTGGGAACCCCTGGTATAGCGGACTCTGTTGCTTCATCCACTACTTCCACATTGTTTTTTCATGTCACTTCTTACCTCAGGAGACCCTCCCCGCCCCCCCTCCTGTCTGACAGGGATAATCTCCAGCTGTGAGGAGCATGTGTAAACAGCCAGGTCAGGAGAATATCCGGAGCAGTCCTTATCTGGATATTTTTCAGGAGTGTATGTGAAAACAGCTACAGTATGTGAGTTGTGTGATTTTGGATAAAGTGGAAACAGAGTCCAATTTTATTTTGCACTTTGTGCAAAATATGATGACTTAAGAGAATTATTGTTTCATGAAATAGCTTGTAAGTTTGATGTTTTTAAGCTTGGAAAAGAAGATAAGATATTCTTTTTCATTAGTGTTTATTTTGCTTTCTTTTTCTTTCGTGTTCCATGACCATGAAATGACCAGCAATGCACTCTGATCCTGGAACATTTAAATTAATGTAAACCCATGCGGGCTGGGCATATAAATGCATGTATGAAACGATAATAAACTAAAAAACTTTACACTATTTAAATGAATCAACAACCCGCATCGTCTTATCTATTAAGATGCGATTACATCAGCAGATTTTCTGCAGCCTGCCACTTGAGCTGACATACTTTGAACATTTGTCATTCCAATAACTTTGTGTTGCCTTGTGTATGAAATGTTATATATAAATAAAATTTGACTTGACTTGACTTAATCTTTACCCGTATAATAATAATAATAATAATAATAATAATAATAATAATAATAATAATAATAATAATTGAAATGAAATGAAATGCATTTACGAGACATAGGACCAGACTAAATGCTGTGCAGTCCCGCACCAAGTGGCACACTTGGTCGCCCTAGACTGGCTCGCATATCACGATACAGTCTGAAGACCTTGGTTATATTTAATGCATCATGTCTGGTGTATCAAACAGTTTCATAGTGGAAGTATCTAATGAGCAGTGTTAGCTTGGACGACTGAAGCAGCTGTCACAGCCAGAGTCAGTGGAACAGGGTGCCAACTTTAGCAACACAAAAGGTTAGTGGAGAATGGTTGGAGGGTCAAAGGTCAGGGACCACAGCACAGAAACAAGGTACTGACGCTGTGCTGAGGATGTTTATTGGCCATTAATGCAGATGGACAGCATTTGTGACTGTGTGTGGTCGGAACAATCAGTGCCCTTGCATGCTCCAAACATTGCAGTTTTGAGAAATAGAAAGTAAACTATTTATTTTCAGGCCACACTGTGCAGAGAATCTCATTTCACATTTGGAAATATAGTCATTTTCTCTCTTTCTGAGCACGTTTCAGACTGTGTTCAGCCTGGCTTGTTATTAACTGGAGACAGAGCGGGACAGCTTCATTGACTTTCTTCAAAAGTAAAATACATCGACACAGCATGCTTCATCCTGATGAGTCATGTATTCTATAACCCAAACATTAGAATGACTGCTTGTAGTTTAAGGAGGAGTTTCTTCTTCACCCAGTCTGTCTGTCATCTCAGGACATTAGTTCAGCAGAGATAGTGTTTAAGAATGGCTTCTTTTGGCATAATTCATTTGATTAAATTTAGTTTAATTTATTTGTAAAGAGACCATGTACAATAACATAAATGCTACCATTTGATGATTGTACCAGAGTTAGCTAAGAGCTAGTTCACATCTGCAGAGGCGATGGTAGCCTAGAGGTTAGTGTGCATGCCCCATGTACAGAGGCTTCTATCCTCCAGAGAGGGCCAACCTGATTTGAATCTGACCTGTGGCTCCTTTCCTGCATGTCACACTACACTCTCTCTCCCTGTTTAGTGACTCTTTCTAGTGTCCTATCTCTAAAATAAAGGCATAAAAAGCCAAAAAAAAAACATAACATAGTAATAAAACATCACTAAGAATTACACTAAAGCAAACATAACAAAGTATCCAGGAACAGTACATCACACACACGCACAAGCAGTGATATAAGATGAGTGGTTACAGATTTTTAGAATTACGTTCTTCATGTCATCTGTCAGAGCGAGACCACTGAGTTGTTGATTTCACACAGGAAGCTGACTGCCCAAAGACAGTGCGACGAAAGGGTACAGAACCATCTCTGGTAGAAGATACTCTGGTGGATTTAATGGACTCCTCTGAGCGAATATTAATTAAATGATGTAATGGCGGTGGCTCTGCCGTCATTCAGTTTTAAAATTCCTCTTCAGAAACCAATGGCTGACATCACTGAGACTACATGTTTTATACAGACTAGGGTGCAGATGTCTCACTCTACAGAGAAAATACATTTGTTCTAAAAAAAATGTAACACAGATATCATAACAAGTGACCTCCAGACTTCAGATCTGTCTCTATGACCTCTAAACAATCCCTATTAGACGAGACAATCTCTTTCACAAACATTATGCATATTGCTATTCAAACATATGCTAGAAAGAAAAACAAAAGCTTGGATTGCCTGTGCCTCAGGTCTCATGAAAGCTACTGCCGGGCCCATCCTTTTCCCTGAGTTATGAATTATGGATCACTGCTAATAGGCAATTTCTCTCTTGTTTAACTTATTGTGGTCACAGACTTTTTACTGATGGCTGCCTCGACTTGGACTCACAACCCCAGTGTGCATCACATACATTATACTTCCTATCACTATGTTATTCTATTATTATTACATTACAGAGACGGGGGCTTCAGATGTTGAGGGAGGAGGAGGTAGAGCAGGTCTCTGGCCAAGTGACCCTCCCTGAGGACTTAACCCGCACTGTCCCACCTCACTGCTGCATTATGGATGAAGGACAGACTTTGGGAGGATGGGGAGGTGGAATAGGAGCGGGGCCCTTATTACCT
The DNA here is from genome assembly GCA_020745685.1 of Tautogolabrus adspersus. Classification (NCBI taxonomy): domain Eukaryota; kingdom Metazoa; phylum Chordata; class Actinopteri; order Labriformes; family Labridae; genus Tautogolabrus; species Tautogolabrus adspersus. The sequence goes on along the minus strand of CM036534.1, from coordinate 5,251,167 downwards.
TGTGATTCATTTTTAATGAGGTAAACAGGTCTTTCCAGGTCACCTGTGAGCTTACACACACCCATCGCGGGTGGTGTGCCTTCCTTATTGCTGCCCGCTTTGACATCCTTCATGGCTGCAGGGGCTCCATAGTATAATTAGGTCTCCCTGTCATTGACAGTAGTTGTCTCTCTTCCCACTGAGTCCCTTTCCTTTCCTTCAAGTTAGACACCACCAATTATACAGTGGCAAGAAGACCTTATTATAAGTGCTCCAGGCAACCTTTGCCTCACTTTTCCTCTTGCTGCCACTAGATGAAGTTTTGCAGCTGTGAATACCAGCACCACGATTAAGTTGCTGTGTTTGGTGTCATAATTACTTTAATCGCACTTTGGTGCACATAAACTGAATTTTAAATAGGAATGTTCCATTGAAACCACATTTTCAAGAGAAAAGAAAACCCGGTGATTTTTCCAATCTTATACAACACCAGAGCTGTACCACTCAGAGCAAGTAGCAGGTAGTTCTCTCTTTTTTGCTTGGCATATTATTGTAGCATGTCTCCGGCTGTGTATATGTAAAATGACAGTCGATAAAAGTGAACATTGTTGTTGCTCTAATGGAAATAAAATGGGCTCCCTCAAGCAGACGTCTGGTTCCGGAGCGGCAGAAATTGGATGACAGGCGAGGATGCACGTACGGGATGTCATCTGGGAAATCAAACCTGCTCAGTTCACTTGCTCTGAAAGTCGGTGAACAGGTACGCCTTCGAAAACAGCGAGGCGGGAGAACTCCCACAGCAATTCTCTGCGAAACCTGGCGAGGCTGTGAAGGAAGGAGAGGGAGAGAAAGAGTGTGACAGGAAGGTGAGAAGAGGAACAGATGGAGGGATGCAGGGAATCTGCCTTTACAGTCATTTGAAACAGGTGCTATACATAGCCAAGCTTTCAACCCCTCATCTCATCTAAATGATATCATTACAGCCAGGAGTCATTAAAAAAAGAGCTGTGCCCCCAGACTGTATAGATTTCCTCCCTCTCCCTGGGGAGCAGGGATGAAAATGAATTTAAGGCCCCTCAAGTCATTGAATTTGCTTTTTATCGCCCGATAGTCGTGCTACATATGTGCCATTGTGCTGTGTATAGGATTAGAGAGGATCTTTTCTGCCTGACTAGCTACAAGCTCTCAGCGACAAGATGAGAATCCTCTGCTCGGCTTCTCTTCGTTTTCTAGACAAAACCCTCAGCACATACCCTTCAGATGTTCAGTGTGGATCTTCACTCACATCCTCATATTGAGTGGTAAGGTTGTAAAAACACATTTCCTTTAAGGGTTTCCTCAAATATTTGACAAAGAAATATATATGCAGCTTAAAATGACGAGTTTATCTGGACATGTATCATCCATACCATCTGCACCTGTCAATGTTGGCTCAAAATTATACATAAAAGAAAAGGTGTGATTGTGAAGGACTTTATCATTCCCCACCATATTCCCCACCAGCCAGCCCTATATGATCAGTGCGAGGGGTCATTTTCTGACTTAATGAGTGTCACACCATCCTCCTGGCTGGCTCCCGTTGAGGATCTTTTGATGAGCATTTCTCTGCCCTTTGAAGTCAGTGTTTTTTTCCCCTCAGAACTTGGGGTCGATATGAGCCATATGGAACAGGAGGCTCCTGAGCTCTCTGTTTGTGTGTTTATTTGAGGCTGTCCTGACTGTTTACATCATATTCTTGAGTGCACAACAGCTGCTAATTGCAACCAGCGTACGTTTGCTTCCCCAAGCAATCTCTATAGAGGTGGTTATGACACAACTGTTTGATCGTCTGTGCCATGACTCTACTTGGTGGTCGCTGCCTGAGCAGTTAAACGGATGAGTCTGTTACTTAAAAAACAATATTCCAATATTGCTTTACTTTTGGTACAAATGCGATGCATGCTATGCACTCTTGTGATATCTGAAGGCATACAACAGCGCAACTTCTTCTATGCACAGAACGCCTAGACCAATTTGGGTCCGATTGAAATCCTTACATGTAAGTGAAAATGGATCCCCAACTGTATTATCTAGATGTGTTAGTTCGAACTAAGAAATTCAACTGAGTAGAATAGAATAGAAACACATTTACATGTATATTCAAAGTCCATTTTTAGTCTGACTTAAAAAATAAATGGACTTATTCTAAATGCATGTCCAATTCATCTAACACCCAATTTCTACATACTTCGGTCCGTCAGCACAACGCACTAAGCCGAAGTTCTCTGCAACTCTAGACAAAAATTGACTGCGAATACGCTGTCGGTCTATTTTTCGACGGATTACGCAACAAGCACCCGTCAAGCTAGACAGAATAGAATGACCCGTATTTTTGTTTTTCCTTCACTTTATAAACATTACGTCAAAACAAGCACTAAAAGAACAAAGACCTCAGAAAGACAAAGTAACACGTTTTTCTCTTTATTCTTGCGTGATCTTGTAGTTTCTCCTGTGATGTTTGTACAGCTGATCATGGCTGCACTCACGTTTAAGAAACGGATCAAGTGGGGCGGGGCACACGTAGCCCCACGGAGCAAAACGGTGGTGCTGACGGACTTTGGGGGAATCGGGGGTTATACATCCAGTTCTGCTGATGTATTAGAGCAAAGCTGTAGGACATGCCCACCCTGGCAGCTCTTTTCAAAGACACGCCCACCTGAAAGCTCACTCAAATTTTCTACAACTGGAAACAGAGCTGGCCAATCGTAGGAAAATGGGCATGTGAGGAATATTGTAGTTATGAAATAAGACGTTACTCTCACCAGAAGCAGCAACTGTCACTGTGGATGAGTTTGGTGAAGGAAAGGTGGACAGACATCCTTGAGAAATTGACTGATTTTTACCAGAGTAAAGGTTGAGTCCACCTCTTACCAGTCAGAATCCTCTGTCCTGCATTGATCTACAGTATGCAGCTCAGCAAAGTTACATGAAATGCATGCAGCAGCCAAGGCAGATTTGATCGGTCAAGACTTCAAGCAAGGCAAATATGATTACGTCTTAACATTACTTTAAAGGGTAACCATATTTTAGGTGTTAAATTGCACTCAAAGCTATCAAATACAATGTTAAAGTGTAGGGTGGGCCGATTGCACAAATGGGTGGGCACAGCCCAATAAGGCCCACACATAACGCCACGCCTTTATAAAGAGCAACTTTACTTTTTCACAACTTTCATTTTGGTGCCATGTTTGCATCTTTGGTCCAGAATACCATTTTAGAAACCTTTTCCCCAAAAAATAATGACGGAGGAAAGTTTCGGAGTCAGTGTGCAAACATGACTGACTGTTTAGTGCGCCCTGCATCCTCTTCAAACGGTTGGTGAAATTCTTTCTTTCTGAGGAAAAAGTGAAATTAGAATCTGACATGCTAGCTTACTAACAGTGTTTTTACATGGATCTGTAATCTCATCAGTCTCAGAGATGAAGCAGAGTTGGTCCCTGATTACTTCTTGCTTTCAAGTTCTTTAATGCTATGTCAATGCAGACACTGCTCATTCATATCTTGTTTTCCATTGGCTTGCCTGCTGAAATTTGCTGCTAATGGTCCAACAACCCCCCCCCCCACCATCAGCTTCCCCCCTCCCCATTTTCCCTTCCTACTCTCTTTCTCTCAGTCACCCTCTCTCTTTCTTTCCAGCCTTGAGGCGTCCCGTTTCAGCTCCTTTGCTTTCAGTTACAATGCTGTGGAGAGGGTGAATGGGTGGGGGGCATTTAAGAGAGCAGTAGGTGGGAGTGGAGTCTGACCGCAGAGGGTCTACTGTTTAAGAGAAAGGGAATTCTCTCTTTCACTCACTCTCCCCCTCTCCTCTCTCTCTCTCTCTCTCTCTGCTGCTGCTCTTCGTCTCTCTACCTCCGCCCGTCTCACCCTCTCCTCCTTCTTGCTCTCTCTCTCTCTCTGTCTCTCCTTACTGGCTGCACAACATCAGCCAGCTCTCTAGGTAGGCTCGAGTAAACACTCTAAGAGAACAGAGAGGAGAGGGAAGATGACAGAGCTGTCAGCGCTCTGAGAGATACACACTGGTGAGAACATTTGTCAGGGCTGGCTGACGAGGCTCTCTCTTCAGCACTGCTCCTGGTTCTTTCTTCTTATTAATCAGTGGGAACGCTCTGAGCATTGTGTGTGAGGTAAGTCACTTTCTTTACCTGCATGTCGCCGGAGAGTGTGAATGGAAGCAGAATGAATGAGCCAATTGCTTGATCCAATTAAGACAGCAGAGACAATTGAATTATAGAGCTCGACAACTTATTAACTTCATATTCTGAGCTTTGTTTCCACTTATATGAATTGATATTAAAACTTTTTGTAGGAATTATTTTCTGCTCAAGTAATCCTTTATGAAATGCACCGTTGGTCCATAACTTAGTAGTACATTTATTTGTAATTTTCTTCCGTGTATAGTGATTGTTTAGGCGGCAAAATGTCAAAAGAAAATTGTTGAAAAACTCAAATGATTGGATTTGCAATGATAGAAACAGGACAAAACCTGACATTTGACATTTTTGCTTGATGACTGAATCTAATTATTCATGGACAATTTATTTATAAATTAATCAACTGAGGGTTTCCTGGTTGATCCACTGTCTGTAACCGAGCTGGATACCGTTTTCTCACCTTTAGTGAAGAATGTGGGCAGATGCAATTACACATTCATTTCCATTCATCAAAGCAGCCGATTTAATTCATCCTCATGTTTTACAAGCCAATTGACTGCTTTGAATGTTGCTCTTTACTGCATGCACCTGGATGCCAATTATGTTTTACTGTGAAAGTTTTCCCTCTTGTTGGCAATTTCCTTTTTTAATAGAGCAGGTTAAAAAAAAGAGTGATGAGCTACTGAATTATTCTTGTTGCATTAGGGCTGCTGAGTTTTCATCTGACGGGATAGCAGACGAGCGATGGGTAGTGTGTGCATGTCCGTCCATGCATTTGTGTGTGTGTGTGTGTGTGTGTGTGTGTGTGTGTGTGTGTGTGTGTGTGTGTGTGTGTGTGTGTGTGTGTGTGTGTGTGTGTGTGTGTGTGTGTGTGTGTGTGTGTGTGAGAGTGTACTGCTCGGAGTAGGTCCAGCTGTACACTTTATGGTTGCCAGCAGACAGTGGGCTTGTGTAACCCAGGAGACAGACAGCTGCTCTGCATTAGATGCTGCTGGTTGGTTCCTCTCCAGCCTACACACTGCTGCCTGTAATCTAGCAGCCTCTCTCTCTCTCTCTCTCTCTCTCTCTCTCTCTCTCTCTCTCTCTCTCTCTCTCTCTCTCTCTCACACACACACACACACACACTAACGCACACACTCAGTGACTCCTCATCTCCATGTCCTTCCCAGTCTCCTTCCTTTAGGTCAGTTTGTCTGTCAGTTGTGTCCTACACAGAAGATCGCACAAGGAGAAAAAGGACATGTAGGAGGGGGTTTGTGATGGATTACCAAGAAACTAGTATTCACTGATTAATGTGTTTAAGAGCTGGTTTCATTTTTTGGAGTGCTGCCAATCACTAATTTGTTTGTATTGCCTGTCATGTGACCTCAAATGTTTCCTAAAAAACATTTTACAAATGATAATTAGACTACAGAACCTTTAGGGATTAGCAGCCATTGTCAATTACAGGATGTGGTTAAAACTATAATGAAGAATATTCGTAGAGAGTCAGTAAACAGACTTAACCAATTACACATCAGAAATGTTCACTAACATAATAAAACACACTCCTTTGGGTCATACGAGATGTAAAGGAGTAACATGCTGAGTACACTGAATGAGAAGCGGTGCATTTTTTACTGTCTATGAGCTCAGGTTTGACTTTTTAGCCGGATGAAATGTCCTGGTTCTTCTTCAAAATTGATTAAAGTCTTACCTAAATGGTTAGCCCCAAATCATAGACTTGACTTCGAGTGGGATTCTCCTCTGAAAGCTCTTTATCGTAAGTTAGCAGTTCTTTAAGGCAGAGCAAAGCAGTATTTATTACACTGTATACCCCTGAAGCTGTTTGAGGAAAATCATATCCTCATGATAACAGAACCCCTATGTGAGTGTTAGAGGGAGGGAGAGAGGAAGGGAGAAGTGGGTGTGTGTGGAGTTATAAGGTGGGCTGTGATGGAGGAGACCCACAGGATACCAGGGTAGCGTCTGCTGGATGGTAATTGTGTATGACGAGGAGATGCTGACACGCTGAAGGAGGCTGGCTGCGTTTTGGGAGCTATGAATTCAGGATCACTGAAGGCTTGTTTGAAAGAGTTTTTGTTGATTTTGATTCATTTTCATAACTTAATGATACATGAACATGTCCAACACGAGTGTCTTCTCACATACTAACGAATCAGTAACAGAAAGGCTACTGACTACGCCTGCATGACAGGCATGTTGCCCCATGGTAGGTGGCAGTGAAGGCTTGGCCTATTAATATTTCATGATGCTTTGGCTACGCATATGAGTAGCCAGTGACAGTGACACTCGGCATAACACTGAGTGGGAAACAGTCCTTTGTTTGGACAGCTGTTGGCCCCCAATGCTCAATGCCCGACAAAGCTCTCTGAGAGGGTGACTGTCTTTAACCCCACTTATAAGCTCCTCCACTGGTGATGGAGAGCAAACAGTGATCATGGGTGTTCAAGACGACCCATGCTGGGGAAGACTCAGGAGAGAGTCAGAGATGTTTTGGTTGGAATAAATGAATGTCATGTATATTTCAGTAAGATCATAACTCCCATTGCTGCCTTTTCTCCTGACGTTGCTCTCAGTTTCTGGCGAAAAGTCTCGCTGGCTCTTGATATGATGGTGGTCAAGGACATGTAGCCAGATTTGATCACATTTTTTGGCTACGTTTTTAGATCATTTCACCGTGACTTTGCTGTCCAGTACATTTTGGGGCGGCAGTAGTTCTGTCTGTAGGGACTTGGGCTGGGAACAAGAGAGTCGCCGGTTCAAGTCCAAAATATGGAAGTTTGTACCCTGCGTAGCAATGTGTAGCAGCCCTACTCTGGCATCTCTCTATAATGCATGTCCACAGGTCCTATTTGTGCATGTGTGTAATTCGGGTCTATGGGCAAATCTGACGACTGATTTGTGGGCGCTTCCATCTTGTGATAACCACCCATAACCACGGCGTCTGCTGATGAAAAGCGTCACACAGACACTGATGAAGGTACCTTAACCAGGGGAACTAACGTTTATCTAGATTTTACATATTAAACATTGTTTACAACACCAATCTGAATACACAATAGAGGAATATTAAAAACTCAACCATTCACTACAAATTAGGGAAGAAGTGCTGTTATTTAGGCTAACGTTATTCAACTGCTGCTTTTAATCATCAAATATTTGCATTTCTTCAATAGCAAGTATTTTCTTTTCTCTTTTCTTGCCTATGCAGGTGGTCTGTACTCGTGCACGCAGCTCTTTCCTGATTGTGTTGCTTAGTGCTGTTCTCATGATGGATTAATGTTGGGTCTTTATAGATAATATATAACAAAGAGTAAGGTCTTTAACCTGCTTTGAGTAGGTGTCTTGAGATACCATTTGTTATGAATTGGAGCTATACAAATAATGATTCATTTATTGATTGATTTACGAGATCATTGAACAACTAAACAACTAAATACCATCTACAGGTCTGTCAGAGAGGGCAAAAATCACTTCTAATTATAAAATTCATTTCTCAATCCACCTCTGAAGAATATCTTAATCCTCTACACGGTCAGTGAATGTGTGTTAAGTGTCCGCTCTCAAACACTGTGTGTCTTGTGCACTCATATTTTAGACGTCTGGTAGAGAAGCTGAGAACTCCAAAGGTTCTCCCTGAGGTCTTTTTCACTGTTGTTAAAAGTCAAGTTGCATAGAAAGAAATGGTAAAAGTAGAAAATTGTTCATAACAACCTACACCATCTGCCGCCGCAGTAATTGCTGCTTGTCAACGTCCGTTCCCCCCCCTGGAATTTGTCTTTGGCCCATTGAAAGCGAGGTAATGCTTAAAGAGAGGTAGTGAGATTTAAAGTTTTTGGTCTAACAGTAGATTAGTCAACTTTACCTTAAGTTCAGATATAAAAAGACATTTTTAAGACTAATGATTAGAGGTTGATCCTACTCATTTGAAGTTTCATTAAGTACTTACAGCAAGCAAAAGAATTTGCTTGGTCACGAAATACCTGCAAGAGTAGTTTCATTCAGGGGCGCCAGCAGCAAGTGGTTAGTGTGTGCACCCCATTTAGGAAGGCTATAGTCCTCAAAGCGGATGGCCTGGGTTCGTATCCGACCTGTGGCTCCTTTCCTACATGTCATTCCCCACTCTCTCTGTCCCTGATTTCCAACTCTTTCCACTGTCCTGTCTCCAAATAAAGGTTTAAAGAAGCCAAGAAATAAACCTCAAAAAAAAATATTTATTATACAGCCTATAAATAGGTATAGTCCAACTAGGCCTGGGCGATAAAACGATAACGATAATTATCGCAATATCATTTTCCTTAAAATAAATATAAAAAATGTTCGATAAAAGTTCGATAGAATTTAACCTGTAATTACACCGCCCAACCACTGGGAAATGGGGGGCGCTAATGTGCATTGAACGCTAGTTGCCACCCGACATGAAAGAGAAGAAGAAAACAACGTCGAACAGCCAATCATGTCGCAGGGATATGGGTAGGCTGGTTTACAGACAATCGGAGCGGAATGAAAACACAGCCAAAAGTAGCGTTAGCGACAAAGAAGAAAGCGCTGATCCTGCCGGCTCAAAGCAGGGAGAAAACATCGTCGACAAGACGACAAGACAGACCGCTCAGCTTCAGGAGTTTGGAGACATTTTGGATATTTACAGTCCGACAAAAACGAGTAACATGCTCTGTTAACTGTGCCGAAGACGAGTGCAGCTATAACGTACCCTTCACTGTTTGACACAATATGACCCGATAAAAACACACTGAAGGAAAGAAATGACCAAACGTCCCCAACCAGTGTTAGTGTGGACCGTATTGTAAATAATAAAAACAGTGTATGGTGTGGACCCTCAGTAAGCAGCGGCCAGTAGACTAACTGACATATCAGCGTTTCCAGCTCTGAGTTTATGATGGTGAAATGTTCTTCTGTTTAATTATAGTTTGTCATGTTCCGACAATAAAGAATAATTAAACCATAATTAAACATCTGGTTTCTTCAACTTTCACTCAAGAGCAAAAATCAGTTTTTAAATTTGACAGAATCAATGATTTAACATTTATCGTGATAATTATCGATATAGACTGATATGAAATTTTTTAGCGTGATAACATTTTTAGTCATATCGCCCAGGCCTAAGTCCAACAAAGCTTTCTTTATTGTGGACTCTTAATGTTGTTGTTTTGGTTTTTTTACATTTGGGATCCAACGTATGACAAAATAGAATCGTGTTAACATGCTTTAACAACTGCAGAAACAACCATAGAAAACAGGGATCTTGCTTTGGAAAATTGAAAATCTTGTTGATTTATGTTGTGATTTTCAGTCTAAAGTTTAACATGGTGGTCAGACTCTGATGTTGTTCTGCTGTCCCTATTTTATTCAACTCTACTCTACGACGACATCTCACTGCTACTCAGTCGAGCACCTGTACCTGAGTTACCCAGGTACTGAGGGGAGTCCTCTCCAAAAGGGTAGAGGCTAAATCCTTCTTGTATATTTCAAATGATCTAACCCTAACCCTTAATTATCTTATCTTTGAAAGATGTGGTTATGAGAGGGAAATAATATTTCTCTAACTCTCAAATTCTTGGCTGAATTTAGGAATAACATCAATTATTAGTGTGCCATTTTTCGTTCTGGCATTGTGCTCTTAAAATTGCTTATATAGTTGGGAATTTGCCTCAGTCCCACCAAAGTCACCATAGTATTTTCCTCTGTCCCACTCAGATGAGTCATTACCACAGAACTCAGACCCCCCTTTAGGATATCCTCAGTGTTAAGCATCCCAGATGGTTTTAAAGAATCTGTGACGGGAAAGGAGTGGAAGTCTTGGAGCTGTGGGATCCGGAGTGCCTTTGTATTGCCCAGCCCTCCATTGGTGGCATCCAATAGATGAGCACATGTGGTAGACTCTTTGCTCTGACACTTTGCCTCTACCAGTGACCTCGCACATTGGAATGCATGAGCCATAATGTTCTTGGAACAAGATAGGGGCCCTTTTGAGAGGGACAGACAATTTAAATTGGGGAAAATGGTTAAAAACGGGGAAGCCAATGAAGAGCCGCCACCGGGGCCGGGGGTCATTAAGCTCATACAAGTGTCTGAATGGAAGGCACTCCCAATTTGGACACGCAACACGCTTCAGGCTTTCATCACAGACAAGGACAAACAGATGTCCGGGTACCACAGCCAACATGCTTCAATGTCTAGTGGAGAGAGAAAAAAATCCTGTTTGAATGGAAGTAACCAATAAACCTCCTTTGTAAAGTGCTGAAATATGCAGTCTTTGAAACAACCTTTCAAACGTTCTTGCATGTTCACTCAGCGTTTTAGACTTAGAAAAAACCTGTACTCCTTCCGTGGTACAGAAAATGAAACTCTAGAGCTCTGGATCACTGACTTTGTTCACTCATGGAAATGTTCACTCTGATTCTTGCTATCTGACAAATCAGATTGAGAAAACAGAGTGAATGAAATGTAGAAACGCTCACAAAAAATGACATCATGCAAAATCAGCCGGCCAAAAGCTCTATTGAGATTAAGTCATTGTGTTCTCATCTCAGCTGACAACCTGAGAGGAAAGGTGTAAGTTACATGGTAAGTTTAGACAGCTACCTGAAATTGACATCAATACCTCATTACGACACAGGCAGCTGACAGGTACAAGACACATTTTTATAGTTGTTGCAATGCAGTGTGAAAGCTGAGGACAGGAAGTAGAACGGTGGGTAACTCGATTACCAGCATCGGGAGAAAACAGCAGGTGTATGTGCAGAAAATGCTGCGCATGAGGCTTCCAAGCTTTCACACCACCCAGGGGTTAGGCCAATAAACAGTAGGTCACAAGCACCCAGCATGTTAAAAAGCTCATGAACAATGAGTAGCATCCAACCTCTCCATCTGGACCCAACAAGCACTGCAGCTTTAGATGGAGGCAGCACGGGACACAAGCAATAAAGAATATTGATGGGCGTCACGGCAGGCCGCCAGTTAGATGCAATGAAATCTAAATTGAGACACAACTGTCTGCTGTACGATTGACCCCTTTCGATCAACATTTATTTTCTCTGTATCTCAGTGTCAAAGTCGGAAATTGGTTTTGCTTGAAGAAATATAGTTTTTTGGGGCAGAATCAGTCAGAGATGTCAACTCTGCCTCCAAATCACTCTGGCGGTTCTGTGAGAGTGATACAGCTCAGCCTTGGCAGAGTGATTTCTCCCAGTATCTAGATAAGTGCTTCTGCAGGAATCCTAGATCCAGCCTCCCTGTCTGTCTTATCAGCCATGAACACACTAACCCCCCACCACTCCTCCACTATCTGTGTCATCAGATCCAATGGGGTCACAGGGGAGAGCCAATGGGGGCAGGCTTGGGTTGATGAAACCAGTCTTCTTTTCATCCATCAAAAAAAAGAAAAGAATCTCATTTCTGTTTAGCAAGTCAAATTGCGTTTTTCTTTTAACCATTTGGGAAAAAAATGAGAAAGTGTTAAGGTGCAAATGTTATTATTGTGCTCCACTGATTTTGTGCCAGTTCCTTTAGTAGGTGGGAGAAGAGATGAAGATGTTATTCTAAAAAGGTCTTTGAGTAGAACCTTTGGGTGATATGGTTCAAACATATATTTACTCTCATCAATGATAAGTGAAAAAAATTGCAAATCACGGAAATTTTACCTGAACTGAAAAAAACCTGTAAGTCTATGGGGCTGCGCTAAGTAGTTCCTTAAGAAGAAATATGAATCATCACTTTTTATTTTGTCCTGTGATTTCTTTGCACTCTTTCTGTGAAATGGTCAAATCTGCAAGTATTGCAAGCAGTATCTGATTTTCTTCCCAGCTTGTTTAAATGATATCCACACTTTCACTTTTGGAAACCATCTCTTCTTCAAAGCTTGTTGGTCCAGTTTTCGTTGCTAACTAGTCTCAGTCTTTGTTCTGTTCAGTGCTGGGAAGGAAGCGTACTGCAGGTTTGTCGGAGCTGTCTCACTGAGCGCAGCAGCTGCTACTGACAATGAGGTTGACTAAAGTGGTGAGAGTAAACTTAAAACAGTTTAGAACTTGAATCCTCTAATTTACTTAAAGAGCTATAATTTAGAAAATGCACATCATGTTGTTTTGAAGAATCCTTGAAAGTATTAGTTGAGAAAAAAGCCTCACTTGGAAAATGTGTGTTTATTGATGACTAACTGTCCCTCGTTTGTTTGAAACAAAACGGTTAAAGGTATAAAATGCAACATTTTAAACATTATTATAGCAGATATCAAATATATTCTAACTAAATACATCATTGAGTTTTGCCTTTCTAAAAAAGAGTGAAGTCCATCTGGGCTTGTTGTTCTCGGCTCCGTGTTCACAGGGGCAGGATGTTGCTTCCTTCAGCTTTTTTATGATTGGCTCAGAGGCTCAAACATGGGCATTATGACGAAGTGTTGTCGCAAGAGTACAGGCTTTTCAAACATATAAAAGACTTTTCTTAGTTTAAAATACTTCAAAGAAATAAGAGCTGAATCAACTTTTGGCTGCATATCCAGTTTTTCACACGGCGCTTTAAAGCCACCTTAACAACACAACGTTAACTACCGTCCTCCTGTGTGTCTATGAAATCCTACAGCAGCTCAAGATGCTGTCGGACGCTCCATTCAGATCAGACCCCACGGGTCGGGCTGCACTTAACCTGCGGAAACACCACTTTTCTCCATTTCATTTTACCGTGTCTGTGTCAAACAGGTAACAGCTGGTGGTTACGTAGCGACTGCTGTAGTCAGTAACTGAAAACAAACTCCCATTTTAGAGCGCTGTGCTCGGTTACTGGATGTAACTCCAGTTCTATCTGTATATGTGTAGCCCTCTAACGGGCTTCGCTATTGGTTTGGTATCAAATACTGTTAATGAAATGATGCAGCTTTATATTACAGTAATTAGAACAATTGTCAACCTAATGCCACTGCATATGCCACTTTCCAGTGATACTTCCAGTCATATTTTAAAAAGCTAGACCATTTTCCAGCTTGGTTTCTTTGACAACTTGAGATGAGACAGGCTGCATAGTTTTCACATACTATTAAAAGAAATATATATGAAGCTGGTTCCATTACTTTGGAAATGAGAGATGTTTGAGCTCAGATAGTATCTGTTATGACCATTCATGTTGCTCTGTGAAGCATGCACTGACCTGCTGAACTCAACTTACCCTAGAAGTATCCATCTGTCAGACGGGACAGAAGCTAGACCATTTTTTTCAGAGGGGAGACTGAGAGGAGGGTCGTCTTTCCCCAATGAGCTGTGTACTAACTAGGGATATGCGCGTCTAATTTACTAACGGCCTGACAGCTTTTCTTGAGCTTGCAGCGCCCTTTTTTCAGCCTCCAGAACACTAAAACACCACAGGGTCAGCTGTTTTTTCACGCTGCGCTCACAGTGCTCTCAGCTGAAATCAGTTCAACCATTGTAACAGCACGGCGCTCGTCAATGTCACTACTCCCTCTTCCCCCAATCAAAATCAAGACTTCTCATCAACTTCTGATACACGGCCTGACTACATCACTGCTATATCCAATCCTGCTCTTCACCTTGTGTTTCCTGCTCAGTTATTTCCCTTACATAAAAGAGTTGAAACTGATTGTCTCTTGGTATTGTTTTCTAGCCCTTATATAAGCCTTTAAGTGAGCACTTTATTGCTTTACTCTGAGATGGAGGTTGTGTTTAGGTCAGCACAAACCTCTGGCCTTTCAGAGTGTGAACTATAAAATTTGAAAAACCTTTTTCTGAGCAGCAGCAACAACCGAACCATTGATCGCACATCGGCAGTCAACTCAAGCTATGCCTCTTCCTGGAAATTAATTTCTGTGTTTGATGATGATAACTCACGGCCATAGTGCTGTCCTCAGCAACTCGCTATCTCACCGGCAACGACCTTGATGGAGATACAGGATCCAAATCAATACTCACCTGCTCTAGCTCAGGACATATGTGGCAGGTTTCATTTTCCCTGCAGGCAGGTTGATTGTGATAAATATGTTTATCAGCAGGTTTCATTGACACAGTGGTGAGTGAGTGTACGAGACAGAGGCCCATTTCCTTATCATTTCCCTCTTGTTTGAGTGTTACAGTATTTCAAGGTGAAAATAGCCCCAGACAATAACCCTTCATTGAGTCCTTATTCAAGCGACCCACATTTGGATTCTGTACCAAAGAAGGCAAGCTGAGTTTTTGTCATGGATGACCTACAAAATTAAGCAAGCTTGATAAATTCTTCAGAATTGAAAAGAAAGCAGTATCAGACCTGTTTAACATACAGTCCTGGGACTTGAGTTGTAGTTGTAGCCATTGAATATTTACAGCTTTTACACACCAAGTGGGCCAAGCTGCTTCATTATTCAGTTTGTTTGTTGTCGAGTTATCAGACGGATGGTGCGTTGTCTGTTCACACTGCTGCGATTATCCACCAACGGTTATCTAATCTTTCTTCTCCCTTCATAAAACACACTCAATGCACCTCCATGCTGGATTGCTTTAAATAAACCACCACACGTTGCCATTGTACAGCCTGATAACACTTGCCGTCTTTGTGCCAAATCAAATTGCTTTTTCTCTTCAGAACAGCGACACAGATAACCGGCGCTGAACGCCTGCAGACTGAGAGTTTTTCTTTCTGATTTATCTTGGACCCGCCATATGGTAGACTCAGCAAAGGTGAACCGCAGTGACGATTAAGTTTGTCAGCCTGGGGGGGTTGGCTGAGTTTGAAAGAAACCCAGACTTCTGTGCATGATGTGTGCAAACCTCCAAACACAGAAAGTCTGCTCATCAACCTCTCAACCAACCAAAATAAAAGATGGGAGTAAATATGCAGAATTGGACAAAGTAATCATCAGTTGGGTGTTTATTTAATTCCACTGAACCACAGCTTTGTCAAATTAGAACAAAATGCTTAGTGATAGACTAATAGTACTAGAAAGATGTTTGCACGCCATGTTAGGCCTGGGGTACAGTAGCTTATGAACACTTGTACAAACTGGACTCTCCTGGTTTTCTCTCCTGGTTCTTGGCTTGAAAAACGTGGAACAGAAGCTTAAAACACTTGTTCTTCTTAGAAGGAATGGTTTTCAGCTGCCTCAGCTGGTTAGAGGGGAAATGGTTTTTACATTATACTAATGGGAAAATCAGGTCTGTAAGAGCATAGTTATGTTAAGGGACTGCTTGTAAATTACGGACTTCACTGTTTCTTCCTGCCTGTAGACCTGAAGGGCCATTGGGCCTGAACTAATGTTGTTTGGGTTTATTTCATGCTTAAAGAGGGTTAGTTTACATGTTTGTTTGCTTTTCCATTTCCATTTGGATCAACCAATCACTTTCGCTCAGATTCTCAGGTTACTGTTGGGTTTTGGGAGTCACAGAGTTTTTCACATGTATTTTCAGAAAACTGTATTTAAGATAAATGGTATCATGGGATGGATCTTTGCTATAAGGTCACACGATATTACCTTTGCTTTTGATTTAACAACCTGCCTGTTATGATTATTATTATTCTTTTTTTTTTTTTACATACTTGTGTATACACTGTTATTGAGAGACACACATAGGCCCAAACACACACATGTACAATCAGGACCTGTGGACATGCATAAGTGGGAAGATGTCATAGTCAGGGGGCTGCTACACAAGGAGCACGCCTGAGGTGTTGGGGGCTTCGGGGCCTTGCTCAAGGTCAACTAAGCAGTACTCGAGAAGTGACCTGGCACCTCTCCAGAACATTTTCCATATTTTGGTCCAGACCGAGACTTGAACCGGCAACCCTCTGGTTCCCAACTCATTATCATCTCTTTTTTAAATTAGGGTTTGTTGAGATCCGTGTTATGGTTTATGGTTTTTTGTTTAATTATTACGACTATTCAACTATTCTCTTGAATCCTTAACCAACTATACAACCAGATTAATTTAACACTACAGCAAGAGAGCTTTTTAAATGGTTCCCAAATTCATCTAAAGTGTGTCAAGCTCTTCACTGTGTAAGGAATAAAAAGTGTTTCCCTATAGCACTTGTTCACATCAGGTTTATTTGATGTCTCTTGCACCAAATGTGTGTGTGCCAATAAGATTACCTTGGTATAATTCTCCTCACATTCAATCACAAGGCATGCTACAAGCTTTGTTGCTGTTTGAGAAGCTATCTATAGACCGAAACCAAGTAAGAAAGTAACAAAGCAGCAGCAGTCAGATTGTATCAAGCCCTTGTCTGCAGTGCCAGCTACCAGCTGCATTAGCATAGAGCCAGGGCCACAGAGTGCTCATGAAGGAAGTCCAAACCCATGGATCAGCTCTGTGTTTGTCAGGATCACACTCAGATTCATGTTTATATTGAAGAATAGCGGATTGCAGATAAGAGGCGAAAGATTCCAAATCAGACTCTTCCTCCAACTCTGTAGAAGTGTCTTTTCTTTATCTATTTTTGAATTAAGATGAGTTTTGCCAGAGCCACAGATTCTCACACAAAGGCCTGCTTTGGTCTCTCAGGGTTGTCTCGCTCAGAGGTCCATGTGGAGAGCAGCCAGCCTTCAGAGTGAGAAAGCCAACCAACCGCCCAGAACTAAAACCTTAGCAGCAACTCAAAGCAATTTTCTGGCTATTTTGTTGATTTAATCCCTAGTTTGTGAAGCTTGAGCACAGCAGTGTGACTGTATTGGTGTGCGGGTGTGTGTCGGGGGGGTGGGATAGGGGGTGGAGGGTTGTTGTCGGACCCCTGAGGGCCCAGATCCTCAGCGCTCCCATCAGCAAGCTACATTAGCACTTTTACAGTCTACCCATCATGGAGGCGCTCATCCCTGCCTGTCTAATCAGAGGGCTGGGGAGAGCTTGGTGGTGGGGGGGGTTGATGTGAAGCCGTGGGATCCCTGCAAGCTGAGCTCATCTGTCAGCTTGCCTAATCACATGTCAGGCCGGGATGAGGAGACCAAGTACCTCTTCCTGGAATATTACCTGCTGACAGGCAGCCTCCCTCTTCCTGCCATATGGAAATGGACAGCAAAGATGCCCTGTTTTTTATGCATCCACATCAGTGTGAAAAAGTCAGGTGTAGCAGAGAAAATTAAACTCCTTCATACATATTCCACCGCAGGGGTTAAATACTGTATGTGTGCCTGCAGTCGTGGATTTTCACGTCTGCTTATTCAGACATTTTTTTGTTGGCTGCTTGCAGCCAATGTTAACCTTTAAGTCAGCCAAAGCACACAGTGGTTTTATAAGAAGTAGGAAATGATCGGTGTCAGCACCTCGGACAAGGTAAGGTAAAGTGGAATTATATAAAATCAGACCGAGCCAGATGCTAAAAAACGTTCCCTTATTTTGGTTCCAATTTTGACAAGAGCTTACTTAATGTTTCTCTTAATTAGATAATACAAAATACTTGTTAAAATGCTATGTGTAGCAGACCCAGTCTTGCAAGAAGCAACGGCAGTTCTTGACCAACCTGCTTACTTTATTGAAGTTAAAGAAGAGCAAAAACAAATGTCAGGTTTTAAGGTTACAACAACGTCAGCACGTTTTCCTTGCAGACCTTTTAAAACAATCATGTCAAGCAGGGTAAATGCAATAAGAATCATGTTACAGAAATAAAAGTAACCTTGTGGCTCTAAAGAGAAAGGACCAGGAATGCTGACTTGTCAGTTAGCACAAGTTTTTGCAGACCTCTGTGCTTTATAGCAACACTACAGATGGTCTAACCATTATTCTTTGGACCTTGGTTGTGGTCTTGCCTGCAAAGAAAAACACGAAGGTTTCAGCATGCAGGTGTTGCTGGGGCTGGCTTTGGCAGTACAACATGGTTAGCAACAGAAAGCATCAGTTGTGCTCCTGCAGTAACTGCGGTTCTTGGTCTTTGGAGAAATTGTGTAATGAATGTGCAATGTCATCTACTAAGTGAGCATCTCCTCCATTGAGAGTGGTAGAGCTTCAATGAAGTATCACAGCAGCAACAGGATTGTGAGTGGTCTTTTGTTAAAATGAACACAAAATGTAAATTACTTTTCAGTAGGATACTATAATATTTCAGAATATTTCACTCCAACTATGGTATCTAGCAGTGGTATTATTTTCCAGTGGGGGCTAGATCAAGTTCTTAGTTGCACAATAAAAATAATGCCAGGCTTACTGGATTAGCATCACTTGCATCTCTACATTGCTTTAAGAGAAGCAATTGAAGTTAGTTTCTCAGCATCCCTACAATCTGTAAAGCAAGAGTCTGTCCTCTGTCAACCAGAAGGTCGGGGGTTCGATCCCCAGCTCCTGCAGGTACATGTCCTATGTGTCCCTGGGCAAGACACTTAACCCCAAGTTGCTCCCGCAGTTTAGACGGTGGTGTTTGAATGTCTCTGAATGGGATTAGTTATTTCTGATCGACTCTTTACATCCTGTAGCAACCTTTGCCATGAGTGTGTGAATAGGTGTGAATGTGTAGGTGTGACCTGCAGTGTAAAAAGCACGTTGAGTAGTCAGAAGATTAGAAAAGCTCTATAAGAGCTTAAGTCAATTTAGTCCATTTAACAAATCTGTCAGTGGTCAGAAGTTGGTGGCCTGTAGGCTTAATGAATTTAGCCCAAATGATTAGAGAAACAGGTGGCGTGCCATGACGCCTCTCTCTTACGTAAGTGAATGTTAGAGGATGCTATAGTGTTTGGGCTGTAAAGACGAAACCCATTTAAAGATACTACTTCTTTTCCTTTTCACCATTAAATTTGGTTTCTACTCTAGGTTCCACAAAAACTTAAAACAATCTGTTGTAAGTTATTTGAACAATCATTTTCCCTTCATTGTATAAGAAAGGGAAGGCTTAGCCCTGCAATCCCATTCATACCAGCAATCCCTGGTACCCAGTATGGATGTATATGTGTTGTGGGATTGTGCTGATGAATCTATCCCAATTGGCAAGATCAATCAACTATAGAGAATATCACACAGAATTCTGCATGGATTACTTTGTTTATGTGTATGTTTCACATAAAGAAACAAGTTATATGTCTGAGAAGTAAATTCCTAATTCCTCATGCTATCCCTTTGTCTTTCTTTTGATTCACTCAAGGACTTAAAAGGAACCCCTTTTGACGCCTGAATAGACTCTATTCTGCACACAAGTCGGAAGCACTACCAGAGTATCATCATGTGGATGAAGAGCTTGCTCTTAGGCTGCCTGACCATTGGACTGCTGCTCGAGCTCTCCAATGCTGGTCTGGTAAAAAAGATAATCCGCCACCGTAGAGAGGCTCTAATCCCCAAGAAAACCCAGGAGAACCTCACCCTACCCCACCCGGACCAGCCGGTAGTATTTAACCATGTCTACAACATCAACGTGCCCTCAACTTCCCTCTGCACAGTGGACCTCGACTCCCCAGGAGGCTCTGAAGTCCAACACAAGAGCGCTCCGATGGATATGCAGAACACCGAGCACATTGAACACACGGAGGATGGAGATAATCAGATTGTTTTCACACACCGCATCAGTATACCCAAGCAAGCATGTGGGTGTGACAACCAGCTGCCAGACATCAAGGATATCCTGAACAGGCTGGAGATGCTGGAGTCGGAGCTGTCTAGTCTGAGAGAGCAGTGCAGCAGTGGGTCCAGCTGCTGTGGGGCTCCAGTTACAGGTAAGTCTATACCTGTACTCTATATGCTGTTGTACGGTGATTAAATGTCTTACAATGGTGGTGTGTTTACAGTTTACAATGCATGTAGTGGTCTCAGGTGTAATGTATTTCTGTGTGCCTCAAGCAAACTGTGTTTGAAAGCAGAAAGGTCAGGAATATCATTTTTAAATAAAAGAGAAACTACTGCAAAGATTACAAAATGCCCAGGCAAGGGATGTGATTCTTCTGTATTTTTCTGGAATTTTGTATTTACAAACCTGAATAGTTGACCTGTGAGACTTTAATTATCCATGTGGTAACCACACATAGACTTTTACCTGGTTAAAAGGTCCACATTTATTTGGCAACCACTTTTGCTTTTCCTTTAACTAAAGGTTCACGATCTAAAATCAATAAAGTAACGGACGATCTCCCCGTGCTCTGTTTTCTCACACATGTTTGGAGAAGCGTCTGATAGGCTGCATGCTCTGGCTCTGAACTTGATCAGAGAGAAAGAGATGTGTGCTGCTGTTATTTCCCTCCTTTAATGGATTGATTGGGGTGCGGTGTCTCATGTTAAATATGAAACGACTAATGCTGCTGTTTTAATTGTTTTGTGCAGTTGATCTATGCAGCTACGCTATCAATGATATATCATCTCACACAAGGCTCATCTGTTGTGATCAGGAAAAATGTTGTGAATAATACTGTTTAAAAAAAAGTATAAACAGGACGGTGTAACTTACTTCCATGCATGCTGCAATGATAAATAAAACATAATGAATGTATTAATCATTGATGTGAAAATCTGTCAGATCATCATTACAATAGAAAGAGGACACATGTATATATCATGATTATAAAATTGGTCAGATCACTGATCAGAATGCAGGAAAAGATATGGTTGGTGGAAACCTCCCAAATAAAATCCCCACCCAACCCCCCCTGCCCCAATATAAGGGGTTGTCAGGTAATATGCATGACAATGACTATGTGAATGCACACAATGTTTTTAAAAGGTTTATTTTAGAAAAGACAAAGCAGTGCCACAACTTCAACAAGTGCTGTGTATTCACCCAGTTTGTACAATGTCTGACTTTTTGGCTACTTCCCTATGGTAACCGCTGATAACAGGGAAAGCTGCCTATTTGTAAAATAAGACAAGAGTAAGTGAATAGATTGTTAGGGGTTGTTCACTAAATGTATTTTGTCATTTTGGAAAAAGGTTGACAGACACCCTTTTCCTATTTTGCCTTCTTTCAGGTGAAGTGTCCACAAAGCCGTTCTGTAATGGCCGTGGAAACTGGAGCACAGAAACCTGCAGCTGCGTATGTGAACCTGGATGGAAGGGCCCCAACTGCACAGAACCTGAGTGCCCCAGTGACTGCCAGGACCAGGGCCGCTGTGTGGATGGCAAATGCGAGTGCTTTGAGGGCTTTGGTGGGGACGACTGCAGTGTCGAGCTCTGCCTGCTGGACTGCGGTGACTATGGTCACTGTGTTGAAGGATCCTGCCTCTGTGAGGATGGCTTCATTGGCGAAGACTGCGGCCAGACCAACTGCCTCAACAACTGCCTGGGCCGCGGACGCTGTGTGGATGATGAGTGTGTTTGTGATGAGCCTTGGACAGGTTTTGACTGCTCAGAACTCATCTGTCCTAACGACTGCTATGACCGCGGACGCTGCGTCAATGGAACCTGTTTCTGTGATGAGGGCTTCACTGGCGAAGACTGTGGAGAGATTACCTGTCCTGGTAACTGTAACAACCGTGGCATGTGTGTGAACGGCCAGTGTGTGTGTCAAACCGGCTACCCTGGAGAGGACTGCTCAAAGCTCACCTGTCCTAAGAACTGCAATGAGAGGGGCCATTGCTTCAATGGAAAGTGTATCTGTGATCCAGGATTTGAGGGTGAAGATTGCTCTATACTCTCCTGCCCCGACAACTGCAACAATAGGGGCCAGTGCATAAATGGAGAATGTGTATGCGATGCAGGATACCAAGGTGAAGACTGCAGTGAGCTCTCCTGCCCTAACAACTGTCAAGATCGTGGTCGCTGCGTTAACGGACTGTGCATATGTGACAAAGGCTATGCTGGGGAGGACTGCAGCATCAAGACCTGTCCGAAAGATTGCATGGGACGCGGAGAGTGCGTTGATGGAAAGTGTATGTGCTTTGTTGGCTTCACTGGGAAGGACTGTGGTGAGTTGACCTGCCCCAATGATTGCCTGGACCGCGGTCACTGTGTGAATGGACAGTGTGTATGTCATAAAGGTTTCACCGGTGAGGACTGCAGTGAGAAGACGTGTCCCAAGAACTGTCTTGATAGAGGGTACTGTGTCGATGGCAAATGTGTATGCTATGAAGGTTTCACTGGGCCAGATTGCTCCATACTGACCTGCCCAGACGACTGCCAGGACCAGGGACGCTGTGAAAATGGGGTGTGTGTTTGCGATGAGGGCTTTATTGGAGAGGACTGTTCTGGAGGTAAGATAGCATGCATAAATAAAATGTAGGCATCTGCTATTTAAGCCCAACAGTTTCAGTCTACATAATTTAATCATTTCCTGTTTGCCATAGTGTTTGTTTATTGTACAACCAATGGGGGATTTCTTTGACTGTGAATCATGACTGTGAAAGCTATCAAAGTGGAATCAAAAAACGAATGGAAGAGAACTAAATAAGGGTCTTTTTAATTACTAGAGTTAAATATTAACAAAAGGAATTTGGTGGTATTGATGGAAGTATCAACATGTCATGGACGCTTGAGTAAATCCTGAGATAATATTGTTTTCTGCAAAGTAGGAGTTGAGTTAAAGTCACTTTTTCCACAGAATATTGAAGTTCTTCAATCATCAACTTAATATTGTCTTATCAAATCCCTAATGTAAATGTTTAGCATCAATTTTCGACCCATTTTTACATGTCTTACCAAACAATACTATTGTACAATGCTACAAACGACTGATTTTCAGTGTCTCTCCACAGTCTCACCACCAAAGGATCTAACAGTTGTGGAGGTAACCCCAGAGACTGTTGACTTGACCTGGGAGAATGAGATGCGTGTGACTGAGTATCTGATCACCTACATGCCCACTGCCCCTGGAGGTCTGGAGCTGGACATGCAGGTGCCTGGAGACCAGAAGATGGCCACTATTCGAGAGCTTGAGCCTGGTGTGGAGTACATGATCAGTGTCTATGCTGTGCTTAACAACAAGAGGAGTGTTCCTGTCAGTGCTAGGGTGGCTACACGTATGTCAATCTTCTCTATGTCAGTTTTTTTTTTTTAAAGCGATGTATACATCCAGATGTAATGTAGTGAGAGTTTTATGTTGTGCCCTCCTAGATCTGCCTGAGCCTGAGGGACTCAAGTTTAAGTCGGTGCGGGAGACATCAGTAGAGGTGCAGTGGGATCCATTGGACATTTCCTTTGATGGCTGGAACCTCATTTTCAGAAACACGGTGAGTCCTACTACTAGATATCTCAGCAAATTTAAATTAGTTTTACAGTTTGAAACCTGAAAAATTTGAAATGGCACAGATGTTGCCAAACTGTGCCAAATGGCACAATATAGATTCCTCCTGACCATGCTTGTACTAAAACCTCTGTAGTTCTGCTCTGCTTCACTTTATTTAGCTCAAACTTTGCACTTGTAATGTCAGGATGTTGGGTTATGGATTTCAGTAGAGCTACAGAGGCTGCTGCAGCATTTTATAGGGAATATTTACTCTAAAAGTAGAAAGAAAAATGTAGGCGGACATAAAATCTTACATTTATGCTATGTTCCATCTGTCTTTACTCTGACACAGTAACAGATATAATGATTCTTACACTTCTGAGTAAATCTCTAAAGAGTTATCTTTATTATGATGCCAAGTTTATTCTTATAGACCTTGTGGTTGCAGAGATATACTCTGTTAAGTTTGAGTATGCAATTTCCGAGAATAAACCAAGAAATAGGGCCTAAGGATCAAGAGGTTTTAATAGAGCTTTTGTATTCTGTGAGGTTGTTGAACTCTAGAGCCTGAATCATTATCCATTTTTTCCCTTGGTAGAAAAACACAAAGACCCACTGCAGAACCCCTGCTTCAAACTCAGTGATTGCTATATGTGGATATATGAGGATCAGGTTGAGTGCACTGTGGAAAAACATGCTGCCAAGCCAGAAGGCAAAAACACAGCAGCTTAAACTGTTAGCACATCCAACAGTGCCAATGACAATACAGCATCGAGCCAATGTTACTCTATTTATTTTCCTTTTTGAGAGCATATAGAAACTCTTCCAAACAGTGCTACTGGGTTCTGCTTAAAGTCACACTCTGTTAAACTGAGCCCCCTGTCAACCCTTGCATCCAAACGCCACCCAGAGCACCATTATGTATGATTTGATCGTTTTTTCTTCCCACTCCACACATGATGCCAGGGCTAGTCTTTGTAGTGGTTGATGACTGATGTTTTTTTGGGTACTGGCAGAAAGAGGAGGATGGTGAGATTCTTAACTCCCTGGGCCGTCCAGAGACCACCTTTGAGCAGTCAGGCCTGGGTCCTGGCCAGGAGTACGAGGTCAAACTGCAGGTGGTGAAGAACAACAAGCTTGGAAGACCTGCCTCCAAGAACGTCATCACAAGTAAGTTTATGCATCCCCATTGTTTACTGGCTTACCATTCTTTTCCTCTAGATGCCTTACAACCCCATTTCCTAAACCGTGTGGATGTTGTGTGAAATGTATATATAAAAACAGAATGATGATTTGGAAAACATTG
Source organism: Tautogolabrus adspersus (assembly GCA_020745685.1). NCBI lineage: Eukaryota > Metazoa > Chordata > Actinopteri > Labriformes > Labridae > Tautogolabrus > Tautogolabrus adspersus. The sequence continues at coordinate 5,226,630 of CM036534.1, read as the reverse complement.
CATAATATTATTTAACATTAAATAAATTGAGGGTTCTTTAGCCCTCAGATGGCACAGCATTAAAAACAGACATGGTTCTGTTGTGGACATCACTGCATGGGCCCAGGAACTCTTCCAATAAAACATTGTCTGTGAACACAACACGGTTCATCATTGCATCCAAAAAGGCAACCGGAAACTTTACCATGCAGAGAGGAAACCACATATTGACCAGATCCAAAAGCAAATAGTGGATGCCCTGTCCTCTGGGCTTAAGAGGAGAAAGACCATCCGACTTGTTATCAGCGTGAAGTTCAAAAGCCAGCTTCTGTGATGGTATAGGGGTGTACTAGTGCACAAGGCATGGGTAACCTGCCCATTTGTGAAGGCGCCATTTATTCCGAATCCAATATATTTAGGTTTGGGAGCAATATATGCCGCCAAATAGACAACTTCTTCTTTCAGGGAAGGCCTTGCTTATTTCAGTAAGACAATGCCAAACATTCTGGACGTAGTACAACAGCATGGCTTTATAGTAAAAGAGTGGAGGTGAACAACTGGCCTCCCTGCAGTCCTGACTTGTGACCCATTGAAAGTATTAGGAGCATAATGAAGCTTGAAATAAGACAAAGGAGACTCTGAGCTGTTGAACAGATGACATAATACTTTAAGCAAGAATTGTAAAACATTCCACTTTCAAAGTTACAGACATTGGTCTCCTCCGTTCTCAAACACTTAAGTGTTGTAAAAAAAAAAAAAAAAATAGTGATGCCAAAGACTGGTTAAGATGATCTCGTCCCATGACACATGTTGCTGGCATTAACTTCAAAATGGCCATATGTTTTTACAAAATCAATGAAACATCAATTCTGTGATTTCCAAATCATCACAATAATTCACAAATCATCACAATTTTTATGTAGATTTAACACAATGTCCCAACTCTTCAGGGAATGGGGTTGTATTTGCAATAGGCCTCATTACATTTACTGCCAACTGCACGGGTCCCTTTCCTGCCCAGCCTCTTCCTGTTTCTTTATCCAGCTGAATTTACTCCAATACTTGATCTTTTTTTTTCAAATGAGGTTTCCCCCCCCCCTTGAATTTATCCTTAAACATTAATTTTTTTAAGAAGAAGACTCTTTCATTGTTCTGACTCTGTGCTGCAGACTGAAATTAGGTGACTTTTTAAAATGACTTTTTATTTGTTTTTTGTGAAATACATTTTCAGTAAAAGCAGCAAAAGCAGGTTAACTCCTTTTTATATATCGGGTTGGATCAGTGGTATTGGGGCAATCCATCTTGTGGCCCCCGACAGCATATTGAAAACAGCCAGACATGCCAACCTTGACTGATTGGCTCATTAAATTTCATTGCATTGTTGTGATTTCGCAAGGGCAATAAAAAGTGATATGAATTTCCAGCCCTCTTGGCAAGTTATAAGACATCTATATCATCTCATCAGGCTATAAATGCCAATAGCGGCCGTTGGCAAACGGATGAAGGAGCCAGGGATCAATAAAGAGACAGAAAACAGGATTGAATTCTGGCCTTGCACTGCCAAACCACTGTTACGCTGTTGTAGGTGTTTGTAAGGTGTCTTCACTTGAGGGTTTAGGTAAATATACCAGTCTTGTTGAAGCGGTTAAATGTGTATTTTCTTTCAAACGTAGCCTCAGCGGCTGGCTTCCCAGGGTGAAACTTAAACCTTCACTCAAACTGAGCTACATGTAGCTGTTACCCCTTGGAAACTCATTTTTTTCAGCACAGCAGATTCAAGAGAGGCACAGCACTGTTTATGACATTAAGTTTAAATAGCATGAAAATGTTTGCATTAAATGCCATTAGAGGGCTTACATTACCTTTTTTTTTCATTTCATGCACTCAGCAGTGAGAGCAGACTGATAGATAAGAAGCAAAGTGAGGAGATAGAACATTTTTGTTGAATAGAAAATTATAAAAGGCGTAAAAGAAATCGTCCATTTTCTTCATGATTCATATTCTGTTTGTCTAAAATAAGCACTGACTGTTTCATATATGCTCCTCTTGTGTTTGCCCACTTGTAGATTTGTCGCTACTTAGATTATGAGGTTCAGAGTTCACGTGTCACTAAGGCTGTCTTAACGTCTCCCATTACAACGGCTTGCAATATTGTACTCTAGGATTTGCATGCTAAGGGGCTAATTCTTGAGGTGTGTCCCTCCCCTCTCCCATTCTCCCCCTCCAACTGAACCCACCATGTGTGGGAGGCACCAGTCAGTCACCAGTCATGCTCAGAGGGACACCAGCCTCCCAGAAGAATGGTATCGTGACACCAATAAAAAACCCTCTCAGCCCTCTCAGAAGACAAATCAGTGTTAAGCTTCAATGCAAATTCTGTGTTTTATCAGCGCTGCACAGAGTGTTGACTTCCCCTGGAGTTGCTTGCATGTGACAAATCAATTTTATTAGTAAGAAGGCGCCCTTCATGGCCCAGAGAGCTGATCTGGAAAGAAGTTCAAATACCCTTTAACAGTAAAGAGGCTGTCTTATTTTTCCTTACCTACAAATGACAATATTTCAATATACATACATATAATGATGATGATCTCGATAGTATTGATGTAATGATGGTAATGATGATGGTTTTTGTTTTTGTTTGAAAACGACGACGTATAAGATGGTTTATATACTGATTAGAGTCTCAGAACGGCAGTTAATGTTGTGCCTTGCCTCTGGGCAATGCCTTTCAGCACTTGTGTGTCCAATCGGACTCAAAGCTGATCGTTCGTCCTTACTGACAGTGTTCCTTTATTTTTCCTTGATCCTTGCTTGTGTTGTTCTTACTCTCTGATGTACGTCGCTTTGGATAAAAGCGTCTGCTAAGTGAATTGTAGAATTGTAGAATTGTACAATGAAAAGAAAATATGAATGCATATATAGACCATTCACAATCTATTTAGTGACTGTTTATTACTCAGGAAAAGGAGCTTGGAGCCAGCCTGTTGTGATGCCGAAGTCGTCAGATACCAACACTTTGCTAGTGTCTCATATGGACATACAAGGAAAAATGTAATGTCTGCATTGAAGACACCATGCTTTCAATAAACTCTGACGGAAATCCTCTACACAGCAGCATTAAGACACCCATAGAAACTTGTAATTCTTTTTGGCTGCCACCATCTTGGCTTTTAGGAGGCAGGAAATGACCATAACTGGACCAGGATATAGGCATTGCCACCAATCTATCCTGGTTGAAAGGGTGGGGGGCAAACGGGCTATATATTTGATGACCCAGTATGTGAAAGCATCAGTCCCAGCAATTATAGGCTGTATACTGTACATGAACCTACCTATTTATCCTAGCTATTTTAAGAGCATGAACAACGACATATTGTTTGTAGTGTTCTGTAAATATAAATGATCATCATACAGGCTCACACATAAATCAATGGCAGACAATGGTAGAAAAAGACGCTTTTTATCACCTGATTAGCAGAAAGTTTTCCCTTGAACTGTTGCAAAAAGCAGAATGACTTCTACTTAGCTGCTTAAATGAATCTGTTTTTGTACTAGATCATCAAACCTTCTTTCTGAAGCTCCCATAACAACCACCTATGTAACCCCTTACATCTGCAGTGATCGATGCCCCCAGCCAGGTGAATGTGCGAGATGTGACTGACACCACAGCGCTGGTGACATGGTTCCAGCCCGTTGCTGAGGTGGACGGGGTCAGCATTGCATATGGGCCCAGCTCTAAACCTGCTGATCGTAATGTGGTGGAACTGTCATCAACTGATACCCAGTACCACCTTGGTGGCCTCCACCCTGACACCGAGTACGAGGTGTCTCTGACCGCTCGTAGAGGGGAGCGGACCAGCGCTCCTGTCTATGAATCTTTCCTCACAGGTAATAAGATTTAAAGTGCTGTTCCTTCAGGGCAAAAATTAACCTGAATTTTTACATAGAACTTTACAACCCTCTCTCCGGATGAAAAACAGTCCCAGCCATCAACTGATTATTATAGCCAGGTTTAATGAGCTGTGTGTCAGCTGGGGGGTGTGGGACTGGACCACACAGACTTTACATACGTCTATACATTTACGAAGGAGGATATCCTGGATGTCTGCCTGCATGTGTGTGTTCCTTGAACGACCAAAATTCCTCTCAAGGATAGAACAATGAGGAAATCACCTAGTCTTGGTTTCTCAAAAGGACTCAGTTAAGTTTGCACCATTAGGTGAAATCATCCTTTAGGTTATATCTATCTAAAGTCAGTTCCTGTGTTTCAGACCTTGATGCTCCCACGGACCTGCAGACAGTGGAGCTGACGGATGAGAGCATCACCCTGGAGTGGAAAAACAGCCAGGCCCATGTAGAAAACTACCGCATAAAGTATGGCCCTCTGTCTGGAGGCGAGCATGGAGAGCTGCTTTTCCCGCCAGGGCCAAAGGACAGCAGTCAGGCCAAAATCATAGGTACAGACACACACAAACATCCAAGTCCATCACACATTTCAATTCCACAACAGTAGCTTTACAAAGTTCCACCGTCATTACGTCCTTGTACCTACACATTGCATCCACAACAAAGCAGCAGGAGCTTCACATATACACACACTCAGACATGCACTCACACACAGCACTGTTTCTGCGTTACACCTCATTTCTTTAACTACCTCCAATAGTGGATCAGGGGTGGACTGACCTTGTTTGTGAAAAGGTGCAGATAAGGTGTAACAGGAGCGTAAATAGCCTGCCTTAAACAAACAATATGTAAATGACAACAGAAACCAATGTTTCCCAGAATTGTTTGTTGGGCTGCCCCCCAAAGAGCCGATTAATCCTGAGGGACTTGTGAGCATGAGTTGATTTGAGCATGAAAATCCAGATTTTGAACAAAACCAAAAAAATAAAATAAAACAACTACAAGGCAAACTACTAGTTTTCCCATGGTTTTAATATTCCGAGGTCGTCATTGGGTGATAAATGAGGTTATTTGTTTATTTTGATCGTAATCAAAGGAAGCGTTGTTTTAAACATTACATTGTAAAGTGGTTCTTATATTCTGACAGGTGGTCAACAGGTAGGCCAGAGTATATGATGCAGGAATGTTTGGTATCGGTATGTTTCAGTGTTTAAGGCTTTAGGGATTTTGCAATAACTTCAGTTTAACTAATGTATGACCCCGCAGCCACGCACCATGCCAGTGCAATTAGGCCCAGACCATAATGGTTAAAACACTAAAAAAACTCAATCTTGCTAAGTCAAAACCATTAGGCTGCTTCATAGCAGACATTCTCAGTGTTTTCATTCTTTTGTGTGCTTTGGTTCACACCAGCACATTAGCACTTTGCATCCAAATGACACAGCTGAAAAGCGTCTGTGGGAAAAAAATACAGTGTGAAGTGTTTATTCTCTTAATTCTGCAGGCAAGTGTTTGTTGTGCTTAAATGGTCAGTGTTATACTCAGCCTGCTCATTTCCAAAAAGGGTTGCCTTTGTTTGGTGTTGTGAAATGTTTGCTCGACTACAAAAGGCCCACTTTATTAGAAAACCACCCAGGGGGGTTTGGCATTCAGACTTTAAATTGAATAACACTGCCGCTTGTTTCACTGTGAGATCTTGTTTAAAGGAGGAAAGCGGGTGTGTTTCATCTATCTGCACCGCTGACATTATAAAGCCATGCTTTGAGGCGGATGTGTTTTTTTTTTTCTGAAACTGTGTGCTGCAGCGTGGTAGGATTAGACACCATGAAAAAAACAAAAAAAAGCTTCCAAAAAACGTCCTCGTAGTGTCTTTGTCTGGACCAATTCTTTGTCCTTGGGGGGCCCATCTCATGGAAATAAAGCACTGTGTCCATTCAGCCGACGTCCCCCTCCGCCCCACACACCTCAGCACTTCTTTCACACAGTTATTATCTGTAATTGCCTTCACGCTCGTGATTTTATTGATAATGAGTTTCCTGGGCATTAGGTGTAATTTCATGCTGCAAGACTCTGTGTGTGATGACCTCTGTGGGAGTTAATAAAGGAATTAGAGGCGATCAGGCTGAGAGAGGGCTTAATTGTAGAGACCAAAGGGCCTCCAGAGCCTGCTGTATCATAGCAAGTAGTGTTTCTGCTCCGCGACAAGGACCCTATAGAGCCATCAATGGAAACACAAAACACAGTGAGCACAGGCTTACCATGAAATACAATTAGGCTGCAATGTATTGTGCAATCAGGCCACATGAGAGCGTTTTTATGTGTGCCACAGGCACGGAAGCCATCAACCGAAACAGCTGGCCACTTGACTACAGAGCCTCCCCATCAGTCATTTGGTGACACACGAAACATGACATAGCTTTTAATTTCTGTATCACAGTGCTCTTAATTTGCTTGGTTATGTAGGACTGAGACCTGGTACTGAGTACGGGATGGGTGTGACAGCGGTGAAGGATGAGCGGGAGAGTCTGCCAACAACCACCAACGCAGTGACTGGTGAGATGATTTCACTCAAACTCTAGCTTTACATCATCCCCATTATATCTACATCCACAGTCTTTGTCATTTATGCATAATTATTCTCAGGATCTGTCTGTGATTATTATGACACAATCAACAATTTGTCTATGCTAAACAACATCTGTAATCATAAAATAAATGACTGTCAATAAAATATAGATTTTATGGACTTTTAGAAATAATTGTGCAGTGATAAGAGACGTACATTGGACAAACGTTAAGTCACAGTGAGCCCTTAAATGGAGCAGCAAAAAGCAACGGGACAAAAATAAGGAAAAGGATAAAAACATGTGAGGATAACAGAAAGAAAGAAATGCAACTGCAATTTTCAACTGCTGCAGAGATGTCATCATGACCCCCCTACCCCTACCCTTTTCTTCCTGCTCCCATTAGCCCTGGATGCTCCCAAGGACCTGACTGTTGCAGAGGTGACAGAGACCACCATGATGCTGGAGTGGAAGCGCCCACTAGCCAAACTAGACTCCTACAGATTGGTTTATGTATCAGCTGATGGCCACAGAGATGAGGAGGTGGTCCCCGGCAGCTCTGAGTCTTACACCCTGAGGAGCCTTACACCCGGCATGCTGTACACAATCAGCGTCACTGCTGAGAGGGGCCGCAGGACCAGTGCACCCACCTCAATCTCAGCCCCCACAGGTCAGTAAACTGTTCTGGATAAAGCTGCACCTTGTTTTATATTATTGTGTCTGTAATGTTTGAGAGGATATTTTGCACAAATGTCTTGAGGTTTGCATCAAACTAACATTTCAGATGTTAACTTTGAATTATACCCTGCACACCTCGAAATGTCCCGATTTTCCCATCACCTCAGGTGGCAATGATGCAGACAGTTCTAGTTTCCCAGTAACTCTGTCCTGATTACCCCATAGGTTTCCATCTTTAGTTGAAGCCCTTTCTTTTTCAGGAAAATTCTCAGGGCCTGATTCACAAAAGGATTGGGTGGCTTTTGCACCCATTAAAGTTGTGCAAATGAATCCATAAGAAACCCTCTAATTCACCAAACACACACAGGGGATTTAATGCACCCGTAACCCCCAATTTCCACATACTCTGTGCTCTCCGTCAGCGCCATGCACTATGCCGTAGTTCGCTGCCACTCTAGTCAATCTTTGTGTTTCCACAGCGAGCGCCACGGTCCGTCTCTGGAGCATGCCACCAGCGCCACTACGCTCTGCTCCATATCAAATACGCTGCGAGTCTATTCTCGACGGAATATGCTGCAGGTTTGTGTCAAGCTGGACAGAATATGACAACCCAGACAGGAAGTCGGACAAGGAAATGCACAGAGCAGCCGGTCAATTTAAAAATAAAATAAAATATACGGACTCACAATTGTATTTTCATCACTTTATCAACATTACGTCCAAACAGGCACCAAACGAACAACAAATCCTCCTCAGAAAGACAAAGCAACACAGTCTGTCTGTTTATATGTAAATAAGCCGCATTGAAAATAAAATGTCTAAAGCACAAACACTGGCGCCGATTGCCACGCACAATTAAAGTGAAGCAAATACTGTGGTGGTAGAGAAGGTTACTGCGCTGCAGTATTTTTAAGAGATGTCCAGTGCAAACTTTCCAGTGGTCAGAAAACTATTCCTCCTCTTAATGACTTTTAAATTAATTATCTTTATATTACATCTGTAAATATGACTTTGACATTACTGTTATTAATATAAGCAGGGGTTAAATCCTTCTGGCTGTTAGTGGCTCAACACTTCATCCCTATCTGTGTCCTTTGCTTGCTCTATTCAAAGTTGCAGCTTGGTTTTAAAGAGTGAAACTTACATCCCATTTTTCAAGTCTGGCATAAAAAAAAACAAAGTTTCCCCTCCCCTCCGAGCTCATCATCTTTATGTGGACAAAGCAGTGAGAGCACAGCTCCACGCAGAGTTAAGGTGCAGACAGCTTTTCTCCACACAAAACAAGAGCAAACTGGACAGACTTTTATGGGCATGTTTGGGCCTGATATCATTAGCGCTATATGCTATGTGAATTAGACTTAAAGACTGAGCAGATAGCAGGAGCAAATGATGCGGAATTGTTGGAGCTTATAGCGGCCGCGATCCATCCAGTGAATCAGGCCCTCAGAACAAACTGTTGAATTGTACCACTGTTTCCAAACTGTATCCAAAGTGTTTTCTTTGGAAACAAAGGTTCCAGTTTCCTTTTATCTTTACTATAATGACTACATATAGAAAGGGTCAAAGTGCCTTGAAAATATCTGAGAGCTGATAAGAACCTTATCTGCATGGTTACAAATCACTAGAAGTAAGTGAGGGCTGTTTATTGTGAGGCTGAGCTGCAGGTGTTACCTTGACTATATCAGTAGCTACGTTGTGACTTAGCGTGTCAGATATGATCTTTACAATGTGTCTGAAATAGACGCTCCTCTGAATGTAGCCCACTGTTTCCATAAGGGTTCGAGCTGGTGGCGCAGGCTGCGGGAATAAGAGAAGTACTCATTAACCAAAGGTTCATTTTTTTGTCCTTCAGTACTGCAGCCAAACCGCGGCAATGAATTGAATTCATTGTTAGCTACTCAATGTAAGTCACTCTGTCTCTACCCCCTTCCCCTCCCTCCCCAAGGCTCATTTATAGCATGTGGGATTTTTTTTTAGTTTTCCCCTTCTTCTTCTTTTTTTTTTTTTTTTAAACCAAAACAAGAAAAGACAAATGAGGCGATTGTGGCATATTTTTCATGCTACAGTCAGGGTGCCTCCAAGACAAACATTTCACAAGCAAATCTTCTTGTTATGCAATGAGCGCCCATTAAACACGTGGCTACAGGCAAAAATCGATATGGCATGAGTGAGACATCGGTGAGCAGCGGAAAAACTGCCTTTAGTTGCATTTTTTGGACTTCACTCTGCCAAGAAGAACAGAACACAGACTGTGTGTGTGTGTGTGTGTGTGTGTGTGTGTGTGTGTGTGTGTGTGTGTGTGTGTGTGTGTGCGCATGCGTGTGTGTGTGTGTGTGTGTGTGTGTGTGTGTGTGTGTGCGTGTGTGTGTGTGTGTGTGGGTTGATGAGTGCATAAGTGTGCAAACCTGATGTCCACTTGTGTGTTTTCATGTGTAGCACATGTGACTGAGGGACTGAGTAGCTAACAAGACTCAGATCGAGTGAAACTGAAGGTGTGTGTGTTTTTATGTGTGTGTGTGTTGGGGGGTTGGGGGGGGAATGGACATGTGTGCGCCCTGCACAATTTTCATTCATGTGATAATTGTTGGTGTGAGCCCTGCTCCCCTCTGGTTTTGTGTGATTTGACCACGATGAACTGTGGGTCTGTCAGATAAAAGGCCACATGCTGGGACTCCTGTTAAAACATTGTCTCCGAAATCAGCAGCAGCCGTCTAATCCACAGCCGGCCCGGCCAATCTTCACTCTTTATCGTCTCCTGACACGTAGCGCAAACAAGGATCACGCTGGCTTTACAGGAGGGACTGACGAAAAGATGAGGGGTGGAGCAGAATGAGACAAATTTGAAGTTTGAAGGACGGGGGTTCTCTTTGCCCTGCAGGTTATAAATAACATTTGAGGTTGTTTTTTTCGGGTGTTTGTAAGAATCAGTTCAAAGCCTAAATGAAGATAAATATAAAGAAAAACAAAAGAAATAGAAATGTGACAAATTTAAAAACAGAGAACAAAGTGGAACGACAGCACAGATCATCATAACTTTAACTGATTATCAGTAAATTGTCTGGATGACGGTAACAGACTGTTAAGCCAGGTTTATACTTCTGCGTTGAATCTAGGCTACATTACACTACTCTGCCTAAAAACGCTAGTTAGCAGTGCGATTTCAATGCTAGTTATATTGCCAGTTTCTGGTTTCCCCACATTCTCTGTTTGTTTGTGTACATGCAACCATGGCAACTGAAACTGAGCATATAAAGATGGAGCTGGAGATGATTGGTAGCGTTTTAGCATTTTTCTTTCAGCAGAATTTTGAGAATGGCTGTGATCTCAGAATATTGTAAATATAGGAAATACTAAATGGTAGATGGACTTGAGCTTGTATAGCGCTTTTCTAGTCTTCTGACTACTCAAAGCGCTTTTTATACCGCAAGTCATACATAACCATTCACAACCATTCACACACTGATGGTAGAGGTTGCTAGTAACTAATCCCATTCATACACATACGCTGCCACCGAAGCAGCAGGAGCAACTTGGGGTTAAGTGTCTTGCTCAAGGACACATTGGACATGTTGCTGCCAGAGCTTGGGATTGAGCCCCGACCTTCAGATTGAGAGACGACCGACACTACCAACTGAGCCACAGCACCACAACTACCCAGCTGACAAATCACAAAAAAGTCTGCGCCGTTTCGTTTTTTGAGGAGGTGTACGTCAGGCTACGTACGTAGGCTGCTGCTTAGGGACAGGGCAACGAGAATGATTCAACTCAGAAGTATAAATCAGTCTTAAGATTCAGGAAACAACAGACATTTGGATTTGATACCATCAGCAGTTATCTCGACATTCAGTGTCCTTTTGAGTGCAAATTAAACATTTTGTAAATTACATTGTTAAACATTAAAAACCCAGAGGACTCTTAAACTTTGACCAGCCTTGAATTACACAACAATTTGAAACTCAACAGTCGATGTATACATCTTTTAAATGTCTTACTTTATACACTGATCTTGCATGAGCAGCTGACTTTTCTGGAACGAAAACCAAAAGCATGTTAAAAGCCCGATCGTTGTCCTGCATGCGCTGACATGATCTGGGCAGCAATAGAAAAAAGCACAGACTTTGCCTGGGTGAGAGGCTTGATTCTCACCCTGATGAATGCTCCGCTGTAGTTTGTTATGAAAGAGTGTGTATCAAATGGCAGATATCCGAATGAGATGCCGATATCTCAGGAGACCATTTGATTAGTCCCGACACACATATTGCCCTGCATGTGACACCAGAACTGAAGACTTCCTGAAAGGATTGGTTAACTGTCTACACCTGTTGGTATCCAGCCATAGCTGCCTTCTTAACTTCTTTGCCTTTACTTCAGTATTATTTGATTTATTTATGGTGCTTTCCCGTTACCTCTGTTTCCCATAAAACTAGCTGCTGTCAGAAATGGTACTTTAAAGTCCGCGTAAAATGTTTACTGAGGCATGTTTCTGGTAAGACAGACTGCAGTTCAAATTTCAGATGTTATTTTCTTAACCTTGTAAGAAGAATACGGTATATTTGGCATATGGTATTCATTTCCTTTGAACTGATTCTCAAATGTGGCCCAGTTTGCTGAACCTCGGCAAAAAAAATTAAACGAAAAGTCAGCACCATTACATTCGGCCATTGGTCACACTGACCCTGAAGGCCTTTGCACTCTGAATTCGTTTTTTTCTGATGCGTCTTTTTTGGATCCGTAATCAGAAAAAAATAATGTTACGCACAGGCACCTTGCACACCAAGTTCCCATTCATTGTGAAAATTTGCAGTATGAGACCAAACGTCTCGTACTCTTCACGCAGAGTGGTCGAGCAGTCAAGTTGATTTTGTGGTTCTTTCACTCCTTGAAAAAAAACATTGGGGTCGGTCCACATGAAAACAAAACAAGAGCAAGAAGAGTTTCACATGTCAAGCAGAGTTTTTCCTGTTGATAAGGAGCTGCAGAATTCTCCCGATCACGTCCAGGTGTATTTAAGGATGTCAGTGGTCCAGTTTCATTCGCTGCTCTCTATACTAGATCCACACATTGAAAATAAAAACACCAATTTCCGCGAAGCAATTGATCCTGAACCGCAGCCGACAGTATGTAAACTACAGACACACACACACACAAACAAACACACAAGAATGGTCGCGAAAAAACGCAGAAAATTGAACCTGTTCCGAAAGAAATGACGGACTAAAGAGTCAGTGTGCAAACATTTCAGGTGCGTCTATTTCACATGTTAAAAAACAGACTCAGTGTGCAATGGCCTTTCGAGTTGGTGAACGAGCAGTGGAAACATCTGCTAACTACAGAATGAAAATATGTTTAAATCAAATAGTAAAGGGCCTTTACTATATATAAGTGAGTATATATATAAAGTATGACCTTACTTTTGACCTGCTGAAAAAAGGTTGTTATATTTAGATGTAAGCAAAACATTTTTAAATTTAATTTCAAATTTGAAGTACCTTTAACCCAAATAGTAGCTTAGAATAGCCCCCAAACAAGTAAGAGGAGAAAACAAGTGATTTTTTTAAGTCTGAAGGGAAATATCCCTCTGAAGGAATGTATGTCCTTTCTTTCTCCTTTGAGTTTTTTTGTTTTGTTGTTGAGCTTTTTATGCCTTTATTTTAGAGACAGGACAGTTGTTAGAGTCGGAAATTAGTTAGTGGGGAATGTCATGCAGGAAAACAGCCAGAGGTCAGATTTCAACCTTGGCTGTCAGCTTCGAGGGCAACAGCCTCTGTACATGGGGTGCCTGAACTAACCACTAGACCACCAGCACCCCATGTTTGTCCTTTCTAAACTGAACCACCTTATATCTTATCCACAACAAGGAGAGAACATGTTACAGCTGTAAATACAATGTTGACTCAAATCCTCCGCAGAACCACAGGTCCATAAACTCTTCACACACCCCATACAGCAAATGCCTTTTCCTCGTCAATATGAGCTTCACAAGTGATGATCAGCCGATTCCAGCAAAGCCCCCTCCCCACCGCATTACATTCCCATTGTCTCCCAACCCATTTGTGCTCCTCTCTGCCACACAGTGAGAAGAGGATAATGGAAGCCTTGATGTTTACCTGCACCGTCTATCTCTGTCTCTTTCTAATCTGCACTCTGAATGCTTGCACACTCAATGGATTTCAATTACAGGCTGCTGCACGTGGCTCTCCATATAGGTTTGAAGTGGACGGCGTACTTCTGCCATTCTGGCAGGGCTACGCTTTGCCTTCAAATGTTAATGGCTCATTCACAGCCATTAATGTGCACGAGCTGCATCAGCATGTCTGCCTGCTGCTTCTACCTTTAAGTCTTCCCACTTATATGGAAATACAGAGGAGATGGCTATAGGCAGCCGTTAATAATGAGGCTGTTTTCTCCCTCTGGCCTTTTGTAGTGGAAATAAGGGAATATTTCCACTCCAGACAAAGTGGAGGCCTTTCTTCTTTTTCCTCTCATGACACCAAAATTAAATGTTTGAAATACAAATGAGAGATCATCAATGTCACTGAAGACTCATCCTGTTGAACAGACGCTCCATCTTGTGTCTTCTATATGTTTCACATTTTGTCGCATGTATGGTTCAAAACAACCCAAAGAATTTATTTCACCTGTGAATGTTTGTTTGTTTGTCAAGTTTGGACTGATACCTGATGCTGATTCTCGTCGATTATCTCTGCCGTCAACTCATAGCTGAGTTTCAGTTCAGAAAAATATTCCAGGATTGGTTCGAGGAAACGTTATCAGTCCAACCTTTTGTCCTCATTCTGTATGTTGTTCCAGTCATGTAACTCCATGTTGATGTGTTTGTCATCACCCAGAGGAGGAGAAACCTGTGGTGACCAATGTCACCGTCAGCGATGTATCGTGGGACAGCTTCCTCCTGTCCTGGTCTGCCGAGGATGGGGCTTTCGAAGCCTTTTTGATCGAGGTTACTGACGCAGAGTCGGGTGCCGAGTGGCAAAACCACACAGTGCCCGCCGATGCTCGCAGCCTCGCCATCTCTGGCCTCACCCCCACCACCTGGTACAGGGCCAATCTGTACGGGCAGTTCAGGGGGGCCCTCTTAGACCCTATGTTTGCAGACACCATCACAGGTATCCACGCCGTCAACGCTTGAGCCTCACTCTTTCCTTTGTTCCTTCTTCTTCTGCTGAACAAAGTGAGATAACCAGTGTTTTTCTATTCCACCTTTCCAAATGGTCTCTTTCTTGAGCACTGTCCATGTGCAACTGTGTCACATGGCAGTTTGTACAAATAATTCCTAATTAATGGTATTCAGAAATATTTCCCATTTAATCGTGTCATACAACAAAAATCTGTCTTAACCAACACAAACCAAAAAAAGTATTTTGTTTGGGATAAGATACCATGACAGCAGCTTTTGGTTAGTTTCATGCAAGAGCAGTGGTATCATAGGGGAAAATGAAGCGATAAGGAAGGCTGCATCTACATTGTATTGCTTAAACAGAATAAAATGAAAAGAAAATGAAATGAAAATGAGCTTTGCAACAGAAAATCTCCGAGGCTGCTGAGCTGGTAATCTATGCCATCACCCCCAAAAAATGTGCTTAACGAATAGAAAATCCATTCGCAGGCGAATGACATAGTGAAAGTTGATGTATGTTTGATTGAAATTCATACCCACGTCAAAGACACACAAATATGCCCATGTTCAGGATTCTCCATTTTAAACCTGAACAACGTTTTAACCATTTCAAAGACTGCCATGAGGGCTGTTACAGTAACATTGCCTCTGATAAGTGTTCTAACAACACTTGTTCTTCTATAATGTCACACTTGTCCATTTTAGCAAGTTGTGTGAAGAAAATCTGCCGGTTCCAGTTACTTTCAAGAGTAATCTAGAAATGAGGGGATCCAGCCGAAATGGAAATTAAACCATTAGACTGTAATCTCAGCTCTGATTCTCTGGGTATAAACGAGTTGCTTCAGGGTTGGAAAAAACATTGTAAAAAGTAGATACGGACCATAAACTGTATATACGGTACATGGATGAAGTTTCAATTACGTCACCGTTTGGTTTCTGAATGGGACTTTTTAAGTTAACTGATTGCAGCCGCCATATTGGAAAAGTTGTCTCTAACTAACTTTCGATCAAGCTCGTTACAGACAAAGAGCTGCAGCATAGGCGGGCCTTAAACAGTTACAGTGCGGGCGCCCATCAGTCCGATAAGCCACGCCCCTAATTATGAAATTAGCCTTCATAAAATCAAAACACTTCCCCCGTAACTTCAGGGTCTTCTGGAACGAGCCTTAAGTGGGCACTGGAGGAACTTCAGTTTTCTGCACTTCCTCATTGGCGTCATTTTTCAACACCTGACGAGTCCAGCTGAAGGAACACCTGGTTTATTATGTGAACAAGCAGAAACACATAAAAAAGTGAGTGTGCTCTTTAACTGTGGCACAACAGGTGTGCTGGTTTCCCACCCACCCTAGTCATTATCAGTGATTAGCATACTGTCAATTATAGTACGTGCCTAATAAGAGGCTGTAAACAGTGAAACTACTATCTTCTAATGATGCCTCTGAGCATCCTTAGTATCAGCAAAACTATTTACCTTTTAAGGGACTGAAATCCCCACTGTGACCTCATGAAACTGTTTTGACTAGAGTAGAAGGTCAAAAATAAACAGTTTTTGGTGAGCTGACAATTTCTTTTATGTGAGCAACTTTTTCAAAATTATCATTCAGCATTTCACTGACGAGGATCAGTCAAGTGGAAGAAAGATGGGAGGACTGACAGAGGACAAAAAAAATCCCTGAGGCGCTTTTGTCACTTTGTGTGAGGCCTCTCTTCTGTATGCATCCCCACTTCCCCCGAGCCTGGACCGCTCTTCATTCTCATGCTGCCATTGCCCCTGGGCTCTGGTGCTAGGGTGCCAGGGGCTTCTGGGGCCACGCAGAAAATGGCATGAGCTCAACACGGCCCATTGTCTGCATGCTAATGACTGGTGAAACCATCTTAACATATTTCATTAGCATCGGTTAATAAATAAAACATTCCATCTTGTGAATACAAGCACTGACTAATTTCATTATGTTATGCACGGTGGTCTTCGTCACTCTGCTGGAGAGAGGTAGGAAAGATAAAGTCCTCCTCTCAAAGGGGAGCAAGGAAACTTTGATGAACAGAGAGGGAGTTAAATACATCGACTGACTGATGGAATCACAAAGAAATGTAGACAGCCCATGGAACAAGCTCAACTCAGCTGTGATTCATGTGACCACAAGCTGCTCTCGTAAAGTTATCAGGCGAGACTGGAACCAGCTCTGCTTGCAGACCCCGTTTTCAGCAGGTTAGCTGGCGCCGTCGCTTACCTCCTCCAGTAACAGGCTTGCTTTTGTGAGTGGGGATTGTGTTCCCTGAGGCCTTGGGGGGGTGTGGAGGGACATGGGATAGAGGGGTAGACGTGGTGGTGGAGGGAGGGTGAAATCAGTAGCGAGCTAGCACATGTTAGCTGATGGATGTGGCCCTCCCTCTCTTCCACTGACCAGCTAAAGCTGCCCGGCGGCTAATGAAGAGTGACAGCTCCCTCGGATTTGTCTGCTTTGCTTCTCGTTTCCACCGCTTCTTCTCAAAACAAATACCTCATGCGTTTTTTTCCTCACAATATAAAAGGGGGTTTCAGGCTAGTTCAAGGACCCCTGAGACCCTCACATTTGCTGTAGTGTTTTAATGAGCAGTGGCGCTGGGCTTTATTGAGGCTTTCCTGAGCCCACTTATATCTGCTTCTATCCAAGGCTGCATTAAAAGGTCTGTCCGGTCCGTGCATCCATCTGTGTTACCGGAAGCTTCACCAGCTAATTAGCTTCAGCAGACTCATCCTCTGAAGAAACAGCAGCTGTAGTCTCATGCTGTCTCTCAGCCTCTCTTCCTATCACCGCCATTATTTGCCGCTGCTAATGACTGCTTAACTACTATCTTCTCCAGCACCACATGCACACATTCTCATCTGTATGCAACTAGTTATATGACTGCACTTACTTTGAGAACTATTCCGACCAGCAGCTGTTGTTTGACAAAAACTCTTCACTTTGAAATCCCTGAATTACCCAACAATGTAGAGTAATTCAATTAATTTGAATGAATGTCAAGAGTTATGTTATCTTTTAAATTGAATTATCCTAACTGCAATATCCAAACTTTATTGGCATGAAAATCTGTGCTTTACAACCCCAAAAGCTTCCTCGCATGACTAAACAGACCTTTATTAACCTGATTTCTGGTTATGTAGTAACAGGGGCGTGTCCAGACTTTTTGGACTGGAACTGGAACACTGACTTGTGCAGGGGGTTGGCCTGATCAATTATTCACCCTTTCTTACTCAACCAATCATATCCACCCTGTAACAAAATATAATTGAAAAAATATGTTTGTGTTCTTAGCTTAATTCTTCAATGACTCAAAAAGAAGATGTATGTTCAAACCTAAAATTTAAAGTACTTAAAAAATCACATGCAAACTCTTGCTCACTGTCTAAATTGCAAAAATACAACTACTAGCAATGTTTTGGTGGTGACACATTGCCAGTTAGTTCTTTGCAAGTAGGACAATGTGCGTTACTTTTCTACGTTAATGTCTTAAGAGATGAATGTGCAAAGTATTTATTTACAATTGAAAGTACTAACAAAATGAAATATGCTACATTGATACAGTATTTAAACTAAACTACTAGCAGCCACTTGCATAAAAAACAAGAATACCTGATTCTAACACTAGTCCTGTCTCTGAGCCAATCACAGTTTAGGATTTTTGGGGTGGCATCTGGGTGGCCAATAAGATTGGGGCCCATGCCTCCCCCGGACACCCCATGGACACACCCCTGTGTAGTCAGCAAGAAAGGAGTCCCCCACCTGGAGCTCAAGACACGTCCTGTTGCTCTTGAACACTGTAAATTACACAGATAATAGGTTTAATATTTTATCCTTCCCCCCTTTACAACAATTGCAGATTTTTTAATATTAATAAGCATTTCTTTTTTTGGCTTAGCAACCTTCTCCTTGTTGCCTGCTGTTCAGTTCTTCCTTCTGTGATTTTTATCAGAATGCAGTTAAAGTTTTCTCTTTCTGTCCTGCAAACTCTTTAAAGAGCAACTTGCAGGTTGAAGACACCAGTTAATCAATTTATAGGAAAATAACTTAAAAAGAATATTTTGAAAGAAATTCATGAATTAATAAACCACAGGGTCTCCTGGAGACCTTTTAGTACGTTAGTTTTTACTTCCGCATTTAAAACTGGCATTCGAACGTGACGTCACATGGGTGAGTCCCGCTGATTCCCCGTCTGTTTAACATTAATAAACATGGATCCGTGTGTCACTCCCGTCAATGAAGAGGAAGAAAATTTGTATTCCTATACATATAATGGTCCACTGGCTTATAATTATGAACCTCGTAGGTGTGATAGAGAGCAGGAACAGGGCAGGATTAGGAGGAATAATGTCCACAGGAGAGCAGCTGAGTTGTGGTGCGAGGAGAGACCCAGTGGAGAACAGGGCCGGTGCTCAGTGACCGGTGTTAGCTAGCCATATGTAATGCTGTGTTCACATCAGCATATGTAAAGTTTGTAATCAGATACAATAACTTAAAAAATAAGTAGTATTAAGTGCAAGTGCTGATCATTAACCGTTCAGTTGTATGGGATCGCCTTGTAATAACGGTAAATGTGTAGGCTACGTTTCACGGCGCCACAGCGCTGTGCGTGTGAGACAGAGCCCGATCATACAGCCGGGGCAAATACAGCACAGGTGTCTTTATATTTTATTCCTGATGCAGCCCAGTGCTCACGTTGTTTAAATAGAGAATTAATAGGATAGCCAATAAAGTTTACGGTGCAGTATGTTCCTGATATTAAAGAGTAGGATTCCTCTGAACTTAATCCACACACAGGGTGCACAACAGCGCACATACTCCACAGTTTAATATCAGTGCGTTTGCTGATAGGCCTACAATTAAATGTGTGTTATTTGTATAGAGGACTGGGAGACGAAAAGCTATTGTTTCTGTTTGTTTCCAAACTCTCCAACCTGCGCGTCCTGTCTGTAGCCTACACACAGAAACACATGCAGAAGCACACACTCAAACGCTCTCTGCCAAACGGGAGTTAGATTTATAATACATCGTATGTCTACGAGTGCCTCCCATATATATTAACACAGACTGTCCAGTGTCTATTACGCGCACATTAGAGAATTTAACAGAGGATTCCAGCAGAGCAAATTATTAAATGTTTTTTTTTGTGCTAGTCAACTTGTCGGTTTCATCGTTTCTGAGGTTGTGGAAATAATTCAGCGCATTTAAGGCAGAGAGCTGACACTCTGATTGGCTGGATTCACACCCAAAACACACGATATAATCAAGCCACATAATCCATCCGCTCTGCGCTCTGTGCCCAGATTGTGCGCCGCGTAAATTCCAAAATATAGTCGGACATGCCCCAAACCGCAGCGCGCCACGCGCTTTTGAACAACGCGCTTTAAGCCGTCATAATAAAGCCCATACATAGAAAGAGGGAGAGGGGTAACCGTCTCCTGTAACTTTAGTTTGATAGGTGCTTGTGCAGGATATGTCAGCCCATAGCTTCAGCCGTGGAGAGTATATTAGCTTTGTTTATACAGTTTTGATTGTGTAAATAATAGGATTATCAAGTTTCATCGTAAATATTTTGTCCCTATCCCCAGGCAATACCGTTACCCAGGTTACAGGCAGGTGATCCTTCCTGTGTTGTGTCTGCCATCAGGAGACAGTTTCCAGAAGAGGGAGTGTTTATAAAGGCTTTAAATGGCATTCATTTAGAGGAGAATAAGAAAAATAAATAAATAATCACAAAGTGTCTTATACCAGTTGAAATCTTTTTTTAAAGCTTATATCAGTTATGTATCAAACACATTGTACTATAAGGGTACCCAGCATGCAACTGCAAGACCAATATGCTCTTTTTAAAAACAAACTATGAACATGTTCTTCTATCAAACATTTACAGTCAAAAACACATGAAAGGAACAATTGTACATAAATGCAGATTTCACAGACTCATATAATACACATGTACATTATATATTCATTTCATATTGAATAGTACATATCCGGTTCCTTGCTTCTCCCTCCAGAGGTGGATGTGCACATCTGGGAAATGCAGGATTACCATGGTCATGGATGTCCTGAACATGGTTTACCAGGCTTTCCCACCTGGCTGCTATCACACCTGGATCCCCATTTGGAGTGGAAGCTGCAGTCCAGTATAGATGATTTATCATAACGGGCCTCCACAGCTTCAGGTCTTCACACTCCCGCTAGAACCTGGTCAGGCACAAACATCACACCGAATGAAAACGTGGCGATAAGAGGTTCCCCAGTTATTAACAGCAACTCTAACTGATTTAAGAACAATTCAATAGACATCAAACCTCACACTGAAAGTTCAGACGTGGTTTATGATCAGTTTATAGTTTTTTAATAAACAGAGCAGGGAGGGTGACGCGCAGACGCGCAGAGCGATGAGCACTCAGCGCACATTGGAGAAGTTTGGACAGCACCACCGTGTTAACAGAGACTGCAGTCTGCCATTTAGTACACATACTTTACTGGTAAACCAGAGAGACCATTATCAATTCAACTTTTGTTTTTTTGTCCGTGCGCAATATGAGCACTGACACGTTCCCAGACTCTCTCTCTCTCTCTGTCTCTGTCTCTGTCTCTCTCTCTCTCTCTCTCTCTCTCTCTCTCTCCAGACTGTTTTAGTTACGGACAAAAAAGTAATCACACATAGCGGTGTAGGATTCTACATCCACACATGACATGCAACTGTAGTTTTAAAGTTCTTATAGCTGATGGTTTCAGTTGACCCTGATTTCAAGGGGTGCTGCAGCACCCTTAGCACCCCTCGGCTAGCTACTTACCCTGATGCCATGTCGCCGTTATAGAAGGCTTCGATTATATTATTAATAATTATGTATTAAACACACATTATTGTACCTATTGAAATTCGTATATCCACTTATCTGGAGTCATAAAACAAAAACTAAGACTTACGGTGCTCAGTTCACGTTTACGTCGGGCAGCTTCTCTGACAGATCCTTGTTTACTTCTGCCACCGGGAGCCGGGCTGGGGGCTGCTGCTGCCGGTGAACCTGACGGGACCGCACCCGCCATCAGTGTCACCCGGTCCTGGCTTCGGTATCCCCTCCTGAACTCCATCATATCGCCGGGCACATAATCTTCCTGCCGAAAATGAGCGCCACAGACGACCGCGTTTTTTTTGTGACCATAAAGCCCCGTCTCTTCATCTGCTCAAAACAGGCACGAAAGCTAACTCCATGAAACAGTGGACTCGATGTCCCGTTTAGATTGTATTCAGTGCATCCAGCACAAAGTCAACATTTAACCATCTTAATGACTGGTCAAATTTAATGTAATAAGATGGAAGAAACACAATAAACACAATCCGAAACGCCCGCTCTCATTCACTACCGCCTACTACACAGCAGAGTCAGAGGACACGAGTCCCCCATGCTACGTCATATGACGCGATGTTGAAAAAAAGAGCGTTCTAAACAGCTACACTGAAAAGGGGCCACTTTCTCCTCTAAATTTGTGCCTTTTGTGTTGGAGAACATATCAAATAAATAATTGACTTCTTATAAAGCCCTTTTCAGACCATTTTAAGTGTTAATTTACAAAAAAATTTAACCTGCAAGTTGCTCTTTAACTGTTGACTGGTGCTCGTATTTTAAAAAACAATGCTTGTATTTGCACATTGACTGATGCACTCTCTTCAGATTCCATGTTCCTCAAATGTCAAAGCACTTTGACTCAGAGAAGAACAACTGACTTTTTCCTGTTGCTCAGAGGCTGAACCAGTGGTGCAGGCTCTCCTAGTCTCCGACATCACACCAGAGAGCTTTAGTCTGTCCTGGATGGCTGAAGAGGACTCCTTTGACACTTTTGTCGTAATGGTCAGCGAGGCTGAGGACCCTGGCCAACCAAGAGAGCTGGTGCTGGGTGGGGATGAGCGAAGCACGGCCGTCATAGATCTGGACGAGGACACAGAGTACAAAGTCGAAGTCTTTGGGCTCATTTTGGGGAGACGCTCCATGTCTGTAAGGGAGCAGGTCAGAACAGGTACTCGCAGAGCGGATGGAAACAAGAAATATGAGCTGAAATCTGAGCTGCTCTGGTCTTATCTACATGGTTAATGTGGAATTTGGATGTCTTTTATGGTAACAGCATGGAACAAGGTGATTAATACCTGTGATCTAACATTTGTCCTTTGTATCACAGATGTTTTGTTCACTAACCTGGTAACAACAGTGTGGTGGTATTCGTCCAAGCCGCCGAATGCTGCAAATTGACAAAAAGTACATTTGTGTTAATGTGGAGTATTTGTCAGTGATGTCCAACTCTGGTGTCATTGTTTGCCTTTGTTATGTGTTGGGTGTTCAGTGTTTAAAACCTGTGTGTCCGTGCTCTTGAGTGGTTCCAGCAGAAAGCAGGGTTCCAGCACTAACGTGGACCATTCTGGGTTCAGACAGACCACGTGCTGCTGATCTCAGGTCCCCAGACTGCTACTCGATCAGAATTTGGCTGATATATGGTTTCACTGATATCAAACTTCCTTGGAAAAATTCATCTTAGCCAATATTTTTCCTCCCATGATGGTCTAAATGTTTTTTGGATGAATCCTGGGTTTGAAAAAGGTCCAACAAGATGTTAAAGCCTCTGTAATGTAGGTCTTATAATATGTACTTTAAACTAATCATCTGGAAAAAAAAAACAGAAGGATTCAAATTTAAGTTTCTGACTTCGGTGTGATAGAACTTGGATTTATATCGAGGAAACAACACAATTATTTTACCAAAGTGACAAAAGTCACTTGGGGGCTATTGGGGTGTTTATACAAGCATTAGAGTTGTCTGCAGGCCAAGCATTAACAGTCATTGGTGTTGGGTTTTAACTGTGGTCATCTATTTTTTTGGTATCAGGGGGATTTAAGTTCTGGTAGGCCATCATTTAGCACTATAGCTTACATCATTAAGGAAAAATAGGGGCCTTGTAGCTTCTATCTATGATATAGATGGCAAAGCGTTTCATAACTTTTGTAAACATTCAGTGATTAGTAAGTGAAAATGATAACTTCAGATGTCAAGGTTTCTGCTTGCTCCTATAAATCAGACTCTAGTTAGAGAGCCATGTTAGGCTAATTGGCACGTACCACTGCTGTGTGCAGAACATTTCTTGAGAAAAGGTCTAAGCCTAGGTCTAAGACATTTTAGTCTGCTCTACAGATTGTCTCATTGTTTAAGGGATTTGTTTTTACTCAGATTTGATTGGGTGTTTAATGAGACTTTCAACATTGTTATCATTTTTTGGTAACACTTTAAATTAAGGTCACAATATTCACCATTAACTAGTTGCGTATTAGCATGCTGCTGGCTTCTAGCAGTGTTGGTCACGTTACTTAAAAATAGTAACTAGTTACAGTTACTATCAAAAAGGAACTGAGTTACTAACAGAGTTACTGCTTCATAAAAGGAACTAGTTACTTGAGAAAGTAACCTAAACGTTACTTTATTTGCTTCAATCCTCATAATATTAATGGTCACATTATTTAGCTTTGGCAGAAGGTATTTTACTAATTAGATCTCTAAAGGCAACAGACTCATGCTTAGCAGAGCATGTTAAGATCATTATTCGTGTTCAACAACTTCCTAACTTTCTATCAATTAACAGTAATTAGGAGGGCAAACTCTTAGTTAGTGTCCTATCAGCTACAGACTAATGGCCATATACAATGAAGTACTAATAAGCAGTGTTGGGCAAGTTACTTTAAAAAAGTAATTAGTTACAGTTACTAGTTACTTCTCCAAAAAAGTAACTAAAGTAGTTACTGAGTAACAAATCATAAAAGTAACTAGTTACTTTGGAAAGTAACTATTGCGTTACCTTCAAGTACATTTTTAAATGCTCAAATGTGTCAAAGAATTTGGACCCCACCTCCCCCCCTCTTTAACAGAACTTAAAATACATGTTCAATTATTTATGATAAATCTGAATATTATAATGAAATGGACACTTAATACAATCAATAATGAACAGAAACAGTGTACACAAAGTGAGACTAGCCTCCAATCAAATGTCATGTATTATTGTAGATATTGTAATTACTATGTTTATATAGTGGATCCGCGGATCGGGCGCGCGTGGTAACCACGGAAACGGGGTTGTAGACACTAGACAGATCCTGGAAAAGGACAAACTATACCGCGTTCGTGTTTCGCTTTATTGTGGAGAGCTGGGAGAGAATCAGTAGGAGATCATACAGGGAGCAAAGCAAGCCCAAATAAGCAACTACACTTTAGAAGCGGACTTGGCAACGCTGCTCGCCATTCCTGTTTCTCGTTGACTCACTCACTGATTTCAAGAATCATTTCAGGGTTTTAACATCTTCACTGAATTGGCCTCAGACCAAACCATCAGAAGAGCTTTGAAAAATCATATCAGCCAACCCCCCCCCCCACTCAGGACAGTTACTCTGCTCCTTTCTTTGTGTGGTCTCCTTCCGGTCGTCCTCCCAAATGTTGTCTTTTTTGACTGCCTGGCCCCATGTGTCAGAGTCGCTCTTTGTAGATTGTGTGTGTTTGTGTGTGTGTGTGTGTGTGTGTGTGTGTGTGTGTGTGTGTGTGTGTGTGTGTATGTGTGTATGTGGGTTTGGGGGGGATTGTCTGTGTAACATAGAACGGGTGTCTATGGCTGTGCCCCCTGTCCTCCCTGGGGGCAAAGGCTTTACTCTTGGGTTGCGTGGCGCATGTTTCACTTTTGTGTTGCCATGAAATGGGGGCAAGTTAATCTCCTCAGGTCTGTCACGCAAGATACTGTGGCTCGCTGTTAGCCAGGGAAGGGTCTCTCTCTCTCTGTGAGCCCGGGCCACCCCTGGCCCCCTTTGTCTGTCTACCTCTCTCTTTTACGCTCTCTCTCTCTCTTCTGCTCTGTCCTAAAACCAGTGCCTTTCAGTGGTGGAGCTCTCCTGACTGTAATAACAGAATCTGTGTGTCTTTTGTTGTCTGCTGCTTCTGTCTAAAGAGGAAAATGCTCACTACTATAGTCCTCACCAGTCTAAGATGAGTAGACATGTTAACTAACTCTTCTTTGTGTGTCTTTGTCCCTATTTGCTGTCTCCCTCTTGTTTGTGCCAGACCTGGGTCCACCCAAAGCCATCCGCTTCTCTGATGTCACCGACACATCTGCCACGGTGCACTGGGTAGTGCCAAGAGCTCGGGTGGACAGCTACAGGGTCACATTTGTGCCTGCTCATGGAGGTCAGTGTCCTCAAGTGGAAACAACTCTGCAGCCAATTATTGTAGCACAGTCACATAACACTACTGTATAAAGTTACCCTAAAGTTGAACTGAACTAGAGAAACACTAAAAGCTAGTGTTGTGGTCAAGACCACACTCACCGAGACCTAGACATACCCGAGACCGGAATGCTCCGAGACCGAGACAAGACCAAGACATTTAGGGATCAAGACTGATTCAAGACCAAGACCATAAGTATCACAGAAAAATCATCATCTTGTGTTCAGGGGGCGTGCCACTCACTTAGACTGTTACACAGGAAAGGTTGCAGCCATAACCGGGGGATAAAAGTCAAACTACAAATGAATTGAAGTTATTTGTACCTTAAGAAAGAGGCATTTTCCTTCTAATCACAGTAATGGCGTGGAAAAATAGCCTGTCAGTGGTGGTCTTGACTGGTCTTGATTTAAAATCTGGAGTCCGCCCAGTCTGAGACCGAGACAAGACCGAGTAAAAATGCTCTAAAGTCCGAGACGAGACTGAGACCTTTAAAAAGTGGTCTCGAGACCTAGACCGATTTTGAGTGCTACAACAATAAAGACTTTAGTATTGACAAAGACAGAAGAAGCTTCTGAGCTCTTTTACCATCAATTATATTCCTACTTCAAAAAGAAAAGAGGGACTCAAAGTTATGATTTCATTTCTAACAAAAAGTTGATGAGATATTGAACATAAACTTATTCCATGTTAATAATGATGTCATGACAGAAAAAACACTCCTGCTGCTTTATCAACTCTTACATAGCCATTACTTGAATGTTCATCTTTTGCAGGGTTGAATGATACTGCCCCCTAGTGGCAAGTTATAGGTACTTCTACTTTTTAAGGGACTGAAAGATCAGGACAAATACAAGTTTTAAAAATAATCAGAGGGTCAGTAGACACAAAACAAGTGTTATATAATAAATCATTTGATTCCCGTTTAATGAAAATAAAGGTAATGCTGCAATAAAATAATAAGGTCGTCCTCACCAAGAAATGTTGCGTCGCCACTTTGAGTAACGTCATCGTCACTGTCATAAATCAGAGAAGTCACAGAAAGATGTGTACCTACAAATTCAGACAGGATATCATGCAAGTGAAAAATATTGCGCCGTGGAAACACTTAACTCCCACAAAAATGCAAATAAAATCAAAATAATTTGTAGGTACACATTTTCTTTGACTTCTGTGATTTATCTGTAATTCATCATGTGATTGATCACCTGACTTTGTCTATGTGCATTTAAGATGGCGCTGTACAATGTGATCGTATATGAAGAGCAGGTTTGCTCGAAACGTTAGCCTGGTAAAATACATTTTTGAAATATTGGAGCCCTGCAGGGTGCGAGCCGTCTTTCTCTTTGCTTTTAATGAAAGAAAGCTATAACAGTTTTATAATAAACAGTTTTAAGTTGACTCTACCTGACTAACTTTTAGATAAGCTGCTTGGCAACAGAGTAAGGCACGACAGACACACGAGTGACAAAACAGAAAAACAGGGGCTGAAAAAAGTTTTCAGGAGTCAAGTACTCATTTGAAATCTTTAGACATCACTTTTCTGAACTTTTTTTTTTTACCTTTATCAAAACATTCATAACACAAAGTTTATATGTGTGTTAAAGAACAACCACAACAGGGCCCACATTCACAACCAAAATAAGAGAATAGACAAACAGAGACGCTTAATAAAACAAGAAATACACACAAGACACACCCACATCACCAAGTGACAAAATGACCTTGACATTATGGCTTATCTTAACAATACAATCATAGTCAGTTCCAGTGTTTTTAACCAGGTAGAGCAAAGTCCAGTCCAGAGGGATCAACCATTTCCAAAACTGGTTGCCATATTTTAACAAATCCATCGTAGTTGTCCTGAAGGGTGTACAGTATGTTAGCTTCTCCGGGGGGAGTTTTCTCAGAAGCTCCTTGTACCAATCGACCAATGTTGGGGCGTCCTTAGAAATCCAGGACTTGAGAATAGACTTCCCCGCTTCATGTAAGAATATTCCCCATCAGTCTGTCATTATGGTTGTTCCTTACACTGTCCACTTTAGCTGCTAGCATACATTGAAGAGGTGTTAGCTTCAAGTCGTATCCAATCAAGGTGACCACTTCATCTTGTATTTTGACCCATTTCCAAAGCATGAGTGCCAGTTTTAGGACATCCTCGACCAAGCCTGCACCTCAGTTATGGTGAACAAGGGGCGGCTGTGGCTCAGTGGTAGAGTCATCGTCTTTCAACCGGAAGGTTGGGGGTTCGATCCCTAGCTGCTGCAGCAACATGTCCGATGTGTCCTTGGACAAGACACTTAACCCCGAATTGCTCCCGCTGCTTCGTCGGCAGGGGGATTAGCTACTTCTGATGGTCTTACTACATAGCGACCACTGTCATCAGTGTGTGAATGGGTATGAATGGGTAGGTGTGACCAGCAGTGTAAAAGCTCAAGTCCATTTACCATTTACCATTTTACAATGAAGCAATGTCAGCACAATTTAATAGTGACATGTAAATGCAGCTTATAATTACATCAGTCAAATGGTTTATGAGTTTAACACAATCTGGAAAATTACAATTTTTTTAACATGCAAAGGAGAAAAAAAAAAAAAAACTAAAAGCAGCATCAGTTGTGCCTCATCTCTTCATTAGCAAAAAGCCCTCTGTGAGGTAAAAAGTCAGGTCCAAAACTAGAATGCAATTTAGCTTAAGTGCTGCAGCCTTCCTTTTTTTCACCCAAATGAAAGTTTTGTTTTTTACTTTCAGGTACTGCAAAGACACTGACGGTAGATGGCTCTGAGTCTCACACTGTGCTGCCCAACCTGACCCCAGGGGTCACCTATGAGGTCACCGTGGTTGCGCTCAAGGGTAAGAGGGAGAGTGAGCCTGGATCAGACAGCGTCACCACAGGTATATGACACCAACACAACCATTACTGAATGTCTCTTTGTGTGTTTGTTATCATGATTAAGTTACATTCAAATAAAACTATTCTACCTAGAATTAACATCATGTTGATAGTGTGCTTGTTGGCCAGTATTAAAATGTACAATCACAACTATCATTAGAATAACTTCAGCACTGACAGGTTGAATAATTTAATGGAAATTCTAAGTCAAGGTTAACCTTAGATTAGGACGGTCATTGTAAACAAAAGAGTCCAGATCACAAAAAACCTTTTGAGCCATGTGTCTCTAACAAGTGGAAAACTATGCTATTAAAAAACGTCAATGCAGAAGTGCTAAAAACTGCAGTTCCTCAAATGTCCACATGAGCTCCAAAAGCTCTGAAAGTCTCATACGCACACCCATGTTAAAATGAACATTTTTACAACAGAAATAAACATGTGCCTGGTTAAAAAAATGGTGTTAATTATTTTTTGGATAAACTAAACAGGTGGTGAATTTTTTAAATAATACATCCATTTTGAAGACTGATCAAATATTAGTATGAGATAGCATTTTCAATATGGTGACTGACATCATCTGGCTTCAGAAACAAAAGGGTAACGTCACTGAGACTTCATCCATGTTTTATACAGTCGACGGTCTCTAATCTCTAATTCATACAGCACAGTGCCCAGAAGGTGTAGGAGGATCTTATTGCAGTCGCTGGTTCTTAAACTCACAACCTTTGCCAACAGCAGCACTTCGGGATCATGCTGAGCGGCCTGCAATAATGGGAGAGTCGGAGGAGTTTTCAAACTTTGAATATAGCATCACCAGGGATGTGATATCAGCTGCCTGTACATCAAAAGGCAGTTTAGAGTCAAATATTCAGAAGTCACAAAGATATTCAGGGAATTTATGTACTTCATTTAGACAACATAGAGTTTTCCATTTTCCATTAACTCAGTGTGTGTGTGTGTGTGTGTGCGTGTGTGTGTGTGTGTGTGTGTGTGTGTGTGTGTGTGTGTTTGCATGTGTGTGTGTGTGTGTGTGTGTGTGTGTGTGTGTGTGTGTGTGTGTGTGTGTGTGTGTGTGTGTGCGTGCGTGTGTGTGTTACAGCTCTTGATAAGCCCCGTGGTCTGACTGCAGTCAACATCACAGACACAGAAGCTCTGCTGCTCTGGCAGCCTGCCATTGCCACTGTGGATGGATACGTCATCACGTACAGTGCAGACTCAGGTATCTGATGCATACTCATGCATGTGCACATAATGTCTAATATAAATGTACCACTCAGGAATACATGCATGATGTACATAGAAAAAAACAAACATTTTATTTAAAAAATGGAATGGAATGAAAGTTATAATCAGGATTAAGAAGCTGAAAACGCCACTGATAATAAAGTTTTTAATTCTGCCTTTAACTTTTGAAAATGTTTCATTCGAAGTTCTCCAGATGGAAGGGAGAAATCTTGATCCTAACTTAGCTGTACAACATGAAACATAGTTCAGTTTCAGTCATATCCCTCTAAAACATCAGTCCAAGCAAATTTGCGTTTCCTTCTCCAATCACTCTTTTTTCCCATCCTGCTTTCTTATCGTTGAGGTGTTAACTTAAGCTCTGCCTATGTATGTCGTTCCAGTGGCTCCAGTGATGGAGCGTGTCTCAGGAAACGTGGTGGAGTTCGAAATGAGCTCTCTGACCCCAGCAACTTTCTACACTGTTAAGGTCTATGCTGTGAGGGACTTGGCCAAGAGTGCAGCCACTACAACTGTGTTTACCACTGGTGAGAACTTCCACCTAAACGTTTCACTGTTACTCTTTTTGTACTTTAGTGATTTAACATCCAAAATGTTGCTGTCTGTAGGCTGGAGACAAGCAGAAGGTCCTCATTATTCACTCACTCAAATAGGAGAAATTAATTTTGGAGCATAAGCTTAACGAGTGGTGTGGTGGTGCCTGAAATGGGAGCATTACGTTTCATGACTACAGCTATCCCTCTCAATAAGGGTAAATTGTTGGTCGTAACACATGCTATTATGGCAAGATAGACACATACAAGAATGTTTATAAAAGAGAAAGTAAAATATGATTTGATATAATGTCCATAAAAAAACTTAAAAGGCCTTACTAATCACATGGAGGGTTGAGTCATGGTTAATCATCATTTTTGTGATATTTCTTTTATTTTTCTCCTTGGTGGAGGTCCTCTCGCATGCAGTACCAACACAGCCCACCAGGGGGCTGCAGCCCACACTTTGGGAAGCGCTGCACTATTGTACTCAGATTACTTTGTGTTGTAACAAGATAAATGACACAATGGTTATGCAATTCAAGTAACCGGTTATTCAGTTACATTTTCAAATAAGCAAACGTACTTTAAAATGTATCCCCTGGTCCTTCTGTTGCCATAAAAGAGAAAAAATCCCTGATGCAATCACATGTTTGAATCCTGTTGTTGTGTCATTGCACAGCATGTTTAGCTCAGGCTGAGCAATCAGAAGGGGTTTAGAAGTGAATTTATACCCTATGCAGACTGAAAATAAGTGGGACTACTTCATATACAGTACCTGCGTATACTCTGCACTGCACCACTGTCTATTACTGTTTTACCTCCGTATAGTCACCAAAGTAAATACTGGAGAATAAAATATCAGGACACACAGGCCAGGAGAACATGCCTTCACGTGAGACCTTGTGGATTCAGCAGCACACTCTTGCTACCATTTCTCTGTTCTTACTTTGCCCAACCCCAAGTTCTTCTGACATCTCCTTCCATCACACAGACGTTTAAACACATTCACAGTCATTTACAAGTACTTCGATATGAATCATGAATTAAACTTCAACCTGAACGAACGTTACTTATTTCTGACGTTACTTATTGTGTCTCATCTTTGTTAGAGAGAATCTTTTGAACAAACTGCATTTACATCTAAAGCAGATTTTTGTAGTAATTTATAGCAATTTATTCATGATAGAATTCTTACTTCTTTTTTTCAAAGACAGATTGAGTGATGGCAAGTAGGAATAAATAACATCAGAAAAAAGGGATTACAGAGGATAAGACAGAAACGGATTTTGTGAAATATGAAAGTGTCTAAAGTGCTGCTGTGTTTTTAGACGTGGACGCCCCTCAGGACCTGTCAGCCAGTAACATCCAGACTGAGAACGGCTTGCTGACCTGGAAGCCTCCCCGCGCTGACATCACAGGATACATCCTCAGCTTCGAGTCTGCAGATGGCATGGTCCGGGTGAGTCCAGAAGTACACAGATGATAGTCTAACTGCATAAAAAAATTCTAAATGTGTTTGGTAATTAAATGTTTGCACATCTTTCTACTTCAGGAGGTGGTCCTGAGTCCCACTGCTGTCTCCTATAACATGGCGCAGCTCAGCGCATCCACAGAGTACTCAGTCAAGCTGCAGGCCATCGCGGGACCAAAGAGAAGCAGAGTCATCACGACTGTCTTCACCACCAGTGAGTGGATTCACACTAACACTTCACACGTTCCAACCCTGGTAGGGTGTGTGTCTAGTGCAAAACATCTAAAAATACATCAATTACATTTTTCTGGGTTCATTTTGCCTGCAGAAATCGCTTGGCCCCTGAAAGGCTCAGTGAATGGTCCCTCTCAGGATTTGATTTAAACATATGCACATTCTATCAGCACTGTTAGCGCTAGCCTCCTGGCTAACATAAGCTCCCATCAGCCTTTGGAGCTGACTGAGTATGTTTATTAACAAGTTCTTGTTGGGGTCAAATGCCCGAGCCAGCTCCCTCCTTTTCTTCTTCTTTCTTTAAGGCTGTACTGATTACGACATTACTGGCATAACAGTTAGGTTAACTGGACCCGCTTATGTTGATAACATTACAAAAAAAGGCTCATATTTCAAGAAGAGAGGGTTTACATTTTGAAACAGGCGACATTCTACTGAAGCACCAATACATAAAATGGGTTCATTGTTGCTTTAAATTAAGACGGACCATGTTTTTTTTGCTAACC
Organism: Tautogolabrus adspersus; assembly: GCA_020745685.1. NCBI lineage: Eukaryota > Metazoa > Chordata > Actinopteri > Labriformes > Labridae > Tautogolabrus > Tautogolabrus adspersus. The sequence goes on along the minus strand of CM036534.1, from coordinate 5,194,222 downwards.
TCCATAAAAGTCCCATGGGACTGGGCCCCAGAAAGCTTTCCCCTTTATCCCCCCTTATGGGCGACTTGATAAAAGGTCACATATTCTCCTCCTTTTCAACCAGTGTAAATAAGTCTCAGAGTTCCCCATTACCTGTCTGTGAAGTTTCTTGTTATAAATCCGCTCTGATCCTGTATTTTATCATGCCTATAAACCCCTCTATTTCAGCCCTGCTCAGAACAGGCTGTTTCTGTGTCTGTAGCTTTAAATGCAAATGAGCTGTGTCTGACCACGGCCTCTCTGGAAGGGCTCGGGTGGCTCAGGCTTTCTCGCTCCATGTCCTATTGTTTACAGAAAGTAGGCAGACTCAGAGGGCATGCAGAACAAACACCTCGCTGTGGGAGTGTCATCCACCTGGGGGAGGAGTTACTGCCCTTTGTGATGTCATGAAGGGAAAAACTCCAAATGGCCTGTTTGAGCACACATTTTCTGAAAAGTGGAGCAGGGAAAAGACAGAGGGATTTGTTCATAATTGGGGGGTTTGTAGACAGACTAGGGACACATATTAGTGTTAGAAAAACATGGTAAAGTGTGTTTTAAATATGTGACCTTTAAATTCCAATAAACAGCAAACAAAAAGTTATTTGATACTGACTATTTCTGCATTTCCTTTAAAGAAAGAATCCTAGGGATTTTTCATGTTCATTTATTAGCAATTACTGTAGTCAAAAGTTCTGAATAAGAGAACAGTCCAGCAAAAAACAGTGTGACGACCCCCAAACTGTGAGCTACACTTTAGATCCTCTGCATCATGGGGGAGGGACAACTTCAAAGAAAGAGTTTCTATGAAAGAAAAACTGTATAAATTCCAATCGCAAGATGATTCAATTACGTGTTTACATCTTTTAGCAGACATTGACCAGCTGTGAAATATCATTAAGAAAGAAAGTTTCAGGCTATATCCTGACATATAGGTGACAATCAGTGCAAGACATGTTTGTTAAAAAAAACCTTAACATCTACTAAGATTTTATTAGAATTGGAAGGATTCGAATTTGGTAGTTTGGTAACTCAGGGTACCTATGAGCTGTTCTTCTTGTCAGGGCTGCACATAAGCTCGGTGTCAGGAATGCTTCACGTTAACCCATAAATAAAAAAAGTGAACAGTTTCTCCCTCTGCTGCCTGTGTGGAGTGTACTCTGTTCACAAAGTTTAAGCTTAGATTGTATATACCTATTAGCATAAAACAAAATACTTTGCAGTCACGCTGTTTTGTTATATTGTTGTTCATTAGTAGCTGGGTCTGTCTTATCCACTGGTGTGATCGTTGTGTCTCTGTGTGTGTGAGAGTAGCTGGCGTGCTCTACAGATTCCCCAAGGACTGTTCCCAGGCCCTGTTGAATGGCGACACCACATCAGACTTGTACACCATCTATCTGGGTGGAGATGAGAGCCAGCCAATCCAAGTGTACTGCGATATGACCACTGATGGAGGTGGATGGATCGTAAGTCAGCAGCCAGCAGGCACACTAATCAGTATTTATACAATAACAATGTTTCTAATAACATTGATCTAAAAGAGGTCCATAATAAACCCAGAGAAAGTTATCTCAGCTACGTGGGACATTTTAGGACCTTCCTGCTCATTCTTCTGTTTTTTAAATCTTTCCTTTAGATCCATACCTCAAAGCAGGAAACTGTTTTACTGCAAAATAAGCTCCTGTACGCTGTCAACATGTCAGCAAAATGAAAAACATAGTCAGTGATTTGCTGATGATCACAGTACACCGTTTATGAAGTAAACACACAAATATGTTCCTTTAAAAGGAAGAATTTGCGACTTTTTGATCCAGTAGATGTAGCCCTTGAGCACCAGCAATAAACCAAAACAAACAACAAACTGCTGTTAGGGCGACACCTCCGCTATCCTGAAGCCTCCGCTCTCCTTTGGTTAACTCTTAGCTTCCTATTTCACAAGAGTTGACACCGAATGACTGTGATCTAAACACACTTACGTGACATCCAAATAAGCAGTTGGTATGTTATGTCAAGTGTCCCACGTACAGAGGTTATAGTCCTTATCTCAGCTGTGGGTTCTGCTGCATGTCATCCCCAACTCTCTCTCCTCCCAAACGTTTCCTGCCTGATTTGCACATTGTCAAGTAGAAAAAATGCAGCTTTAATATCACAAAGAATTATTTAATATTTTAACTTATACTACTTTTAATATTTTCCTGAGAAATTGTAAATGTTTCCAATACTCTTCAGCTTAAAAAAGAAGTAAGACACTGCACATTTGCAGAGTGAATGTCTCATAATTAAGAAAATGAAAAACAATAATTTTCTTTTTGTCTCTGACTTTCAGGTTTTCCTCAGACGTCAGAGTGGTAGACTGGAGTTTTTCCGCAACTGGAAGAATTACACCGCTGGATTTGGTGACATGAACGATGAATTCTGGCTGGGTAATTATGAGCAAGCATCAGAGCACACAACAGTGTTTAGCCACACATTAAGTGATGGTGATTTATATCAATAAATTCAACTGTCATTAAAGGAGCAATATGTAACTCTGACGCCTAGTGTTTAAAATGAGTTCTGCAGTGCATATTTAAAACATTGGAGAGAGCTGTCTTCCCCCGCCCCCTCCTCTCTAGAGTCAATGCTCACGCAGGTTGCCATGTCGTGGACACTGAAGTTTCAGTGTTTATCCAGCATTGCATCGGTCTGTAAACCTTTCTGCGTTCTGACCTCTCTCCATGTTTCAAAAGCACCTCCAATATTGATCATAGTTTGAGCACGTTTCTGCTCGTGGAGCTTATTAGAAACATGCGCCGACGTTATTACTGCCGAAGACGGTACAGACTACTGTTTTGCAACCAGCAGTGAAGCCCCCTGCTGTCTTTTAAAAGAGCACACATATAAAAAACCTTGAAAAAGCCTTCTGACCCATCGTCTTCTTCCACTTGTTATGTGCAGTCTATGGAAGACAGCCAACACTTTTTTTTTTTTTTAGATATACTTTAATAGTCCTGCAAGGGGAAATTCAATTTTAAACTCTGTTGTTGAACATGCTAAACACACATCGGCTGAAGTACACACATGCACTCATGGAGAGATATCAGAGTGAAGGGGCTGCACTCAGCGAGCGCTCCTGAGCTGGTGGGGGTTTGGTGCCTTGCTCAAGGGTACCACAGCAGTGGCCAGGAAGTGAGCGCCTCCAGCTATCAGACCAATTTCTAGACTTGGTCCGCACTGGGACTTGAAATGGCGACCCTCAGGTTCCCAACCCAATCCCCTGCAGACTGAGCTACTGCCGCCCAATTTTATACCTTTTTTAAACTCTATTATTTAAGTATCAGCTGTCCTAAAGTATTTTGCCAATTTATATTTTTTCATTTATTCAAATGCAGAATAATGTAATATTCTTAAATAATAATAATAATAATAATAATAACTTGTAAAGCCATGATTATGTTTATTATTAGAAGTGTCCATCCAGTTTTTCTAACGGCTTTCCTCTCTCAGGTCTGTCCAACCTGCATAAGATAACAGCTGGAGGTCAGTATGAGCTGCGAGTCGACCTGAGAGATAAGGGAGAAACAGCCTACGCTCAGTATGACAAGTTCTCCGTCTCTGAACCTCGGTCACGCTACAAGGTCCATGTAGGAGGATACAGTGGATCAGCAGGTATGGACCCACTGAGACTGAAGCCTCTTTTCCAGGGGTGCACAGTGGTATAAAAACTTCAGTTGGTAAACCACAGGATGGAACAGTGATTTCATGATTCACATTCTTTCTAAAGTCAAGGTTGTTTAACAGGCATGCAAACTGTGTACTACATACGCCTACATTTGGTGTATGGAATACGTTGAATATGATGCAGAGTAAATTACTGCATAGTGCAATGTAGGTTTATAAATATATGTCAGGATTAAACCATCAAATGGTAAATTGGAAGCGGAGTAGATTTTTAAATCTCAGTAAAAATATTCACACTGACAGTAAAGACCGTCTCTCTGCTGTGTATCTTTGCAGGCGACTCCATGACCTACCATCACGGCCGTCCCTTCTCCACGTATGACCACGACAACGACATTGCTGTCACCAACTGTGCCCTTTCCTATAAGGGAGCTTTCTGGTATAAAAACTGCCACCGTGTCAACCTCATGGGACGATATGGAGATAACAGTCACAGCAAGGTAACATGTTTTTTTTTAACATACGACACAATTCATAGTGCAGTAACTGTATGTCCTTGAATGTAGATAGATTCTTTAATGCTTACTTATGTTGGGGTCATCAAGGGTCCTTACCTTGGTTCCATTTCAATCAGGAGACTTAATTAAGGGTTTACAATTATTTATTTAACAGTTTAGGAAAAGATAAATGTGCAATGATGTTGTCAATTAGACTCTGTCATGATGACTTCATGCACTCAGAGGAGTAGCGATGTCCACAGCAGGATAGGATACCCCCTATGGAGTCTAGACCCTGGTGATGGTGATACCCCCCATGGAGTCTAGACTCTGGTGGTGGGGTGGTGATAGAAGAATGCAGGATGTGCTGAGGATGAGGCTGTATCTGAACACTGCTGAGCTGGAATGGAGGTGACCGGGGCGGAGGAGGGTCGCAGCGATCGCACTGAAATGACAAACTGCCTGCGGAAGAGAGAGAACAGATTTTAAAATGTGACCGCAGCAGGATGATTGGCTGAGAGAGGTTGTGGCAGAATCTGGTTGGTTTATAACTTAAAGAGTCAAAAGCCCATAATCAGCTGATCACCAGAGCAGGGAGACGGAGAGAGTGTCTAAGTTGAATGAATAAAATTGAATGAATGATCCTTTTTACTCTTTCTGGGGCCCCTTTTTACTCTTTCAAGCCTTTTGTTTCCCTTTGTTTCTTTGCCTGTAAAGTTAACATCATCATTCCCCTATCTCTTGCAGGGTGTGAACTGGTTCCACTGGAAAGGCCACGAGCACTCGATCGAGTTCGCTGAGATGAAGATCAGGCCATCCAACTTCAGAAACCTGGAGGGCAGGAGGAAACGATCATAAATGAGCCACCATCACCAACAGGAACAACAAGAAGAAGAAGAAGATCAACAACAACATGCTACTACTCTGTCCGGACTACCCAGAAACCACCTCGACTCCAACACCCACACACCCTGCAGCGACCAAAGCCTCTGCCAAGAGCCCAAACACACCTTCCCTCCTCCCATTTGCTCTCAGATAAGCTTTGATTCCATGAGCCCCTCCCTCTGTGATACGGTTGTGGAAATGCTTCCAGTGCGGAAATGAAACGATGTGCATGTTACAAACTGGACTTAAATCAAGCCCACACAGGTTCTACACACGCACCAAAGAGAGCAAATCCATCTCACCTGATTCTGATTCTGTCTCTCATGTTGCAGCATTTGTGCGGAGGAGAATGTGCAGCTTGGGTCTTTTGTTTTGTACAGTAATTAATACAGTTCCCTATTTCGCGCCACGTTTGGGGTTTCACAGAATGGACAGGCTGTTTGAAGAACAATGTGGTCTTGTTTAGGTTCATGGCCTCTTTGCTTGAGCAGATAATACGGTGATATTTCAACTGGATTGTCATAGAAATTCTATTCCTTGTACAGTAATGTACATGTATCTGAATTAAAGATTCGAAAAAAGGGAAACTCCTTAGATGGCATTGCTCAGATGACAGATTTCTCCATCTAACTTGCCATTTGTTTGTCTTTGTGCAACTTTACTCGTCTAAGTGTCACTTTATCCTTCCCGGGTTTCCTCCCCTCCTGCAGAACAAGCCAACAACAGCAACAAAAAACAATCTTGTATGAAAACGTATTTTAACCTGCCACATCCCATGTCAAAGTAGTTGGAAAATGTTTCCATTTATTATGTGAGCGTTTGAATGCATCATGCTCAAGCCACAGTATTGTGTTTTATTTTAAAAATATCTAAAGAAGATCAAAGAAAAGCTTCACTTTATTTCGTTTCTCTTATGAATCCAAGGCGAGGCCTGTTTTTAAGTATATCATAGAAATGGCGTGATCACATCTCTCTCCTTTTCTTTGCAAAATTTGATATGTGCATATATATGTGGAGCACGAGAATGCTATGTGTTGTTGACACTCAAGTTGTTCATGATCGATACATGAAAAATAAAAAGGGTCAATTCGAAATTTGAACTCCATTTGACATTGTGAGGTCTCTATGCTTATGTTGATGATCGTGTTTGAACGGGCCAAATCTAGAGAACTAGTTACTGTTGTACCCTCCCCCCCCAGACCCAACCCTCCCACCCCAACCCCTGTCCCCCAGCCCCAACCTGCCCCCTTTGCTACAGCAGCATACTAAACCACTGACCTTCTAAAGAATGCCTGTGTAAGTTAAGTTTGTTTTGTTTCGTTTGTTTATAACTGGATGAACAGCAGGTGTTTCTCTGTCAACTGTATTACAATAAAACACTTTGTTTTAAAGAATAGAGTTTGGGTATTTTATGAACGATGAAGAGGAATACTTTCTTTTCACTTTGGCCTTTACAAAGAACGAAAAGGTGCAGGAGAAAGAAAAACGTATCAACCTGCCCTTTGTACAAGTACAGTGTTTTCAATCAATCATTATTTGAATAGCGCTAATTCATAACAAATGTTATCTTGAGACACTTTTCAAAAGAGCAGGTAGAAGACCTTACTCGTGTTACAAAAGAAATATATAAATTATATAGGGAAAGATGGGATAAGATGCAGTAAGGCTTTCTCCTTTGTATTCCTTGCGTTCTTGTTGTCCACACTTCCTTGCCGCTGAGGGGGAAGTCGGAACAGGCTGTGCATGAATGAGGATGGCGGTGGCACGACACAGTCTGATGGTGGTTCATGAAGCCTGGCTTCTGCTGCCAGGACAAGGCCTCCTGGGCACTGACACAGAAGGGGGGGTCCATAGCAGCAGGCTGTCCCCACCAACGATCCAGAGGAACCTTCAAGACATGAGAGCTCAGGAGCCCGTCCCTGTTTTCAATGAGCTTAGGCCATAACTGTGAAGTGTGGCATCAGTGGACTTGCTCCCATATACCAATAAACATGAAACATATCATGATCTTTCTCCTTTAAATGACTTTGCTCTGTATGTCTTGGTTATTCTTTGACATAAATTGAATCCACACTTTTAAAATAAGTTATGTTGAATGGTTTAATGAGGCCTCTCTGTGACCTGGAGACTGTGATTTGATGATCTGAAAGTTATTTAAAAGAGTCTCTCTGAGGGGGCTTCTGCTGTTTTCAGGTTATTATCTGTTAACACTTAACAAAACAGGGGGGAAAGTAGTGTTAGTGCACCATGAGTTGGTGATTAGTTCACGAGTCAGTGAGTCCACAATGTTCCTAGTAGGTATCCAAGACCGTTCCTCCTGGCCGTACCCTTCCCAATCTACCAGGAACTGTCGCCCACGACCCAGAGGCCTGACAGCTAGGAGCTTACATACAGTGTAGATCAGGCCCCCTGAGGGGGGGGGGGGTCTGGAGGCAGGGACCAGAGGACTCTCTTTGACAGGTTTAACTTGACTCACGTGGAAGGTGGGTTGTACTCGATTGGCCCTAGGGAGTTTGAGTTTCACAGCAACAGGATTAACAATTTTGGAGATGAGTAAAGGTCCAACGAACCTGGTGTTGGGGCCAGCCAGAATGCCAGACAAACTCAGGCCTGTGTCCCTTTTTGGAGAAGACTGACTGGTAATCAGTTACCAGGAAAAGACTCTAACTCCCAGCATGCACTGCAGGGATACTCCCAGCATGCTTTGCAACACCTAACACATAGGTGTGAAGTTTAGGGTGAATAAAAGGAGTTGTATCCCATTTTTCTTTCTCTTCACATGCTACCAGCATTAGGGGACACAACTCCTCTGTTCTCCGTCCGGAGATACCCCCCCTCACGCTTTAAAGCACGCTTCTCTTTGTTTGAAAGTTGGCGCGCACTCGCAGGTAACCCAAGGCCTCCAAGCAAGGAAAGTGATCCGGAATCCCGAGCTCTGATGATCCATTGAACGCATCTCGACAGAGCGTCTTATTCCTAAACCGAATTAAAACGGTTTATCCAGAGACTGTAAAGATTACGTCTCGTCCCGTCCTGCAACGAACAGGACATCCACGGAGATCACCTCGCTCGACGGAGAACACAACGACCCGCTGGGAACCACAGCCGCCAACACAGCTAACCTGCACTTGAACAGACTGGACATCTGCTTCCATTACCGGACTTTTCCTCTCATCAACCGCGGGACATAACGGTTCACAAGTGAGGCTTAATTAGGTCTGGGCAGTTAGCTTTAGGGAGTGTATTTAATAATTGATTTATTAATGTGAAACGGGGATAATATTTGCTTGTTACTTGACCACTGCGTCTCGGGTTTTATTAGGTTAAAACCTCTTTGTTTACTTTTCCTGGACCGCCGCGTCCAAAGTGTAAACCTCTTTTGCGTCCCGTATGTGTTTTTCTGTGAACTCTAGCGTAAGCCGGGCTAATATCTTCATGATCAGGAAGACCAGTGTAAACACTGTCTAACTTAAATTCGGCCACTGGCTTCTGGTATTGAAGTTAATTATTCCCGAGTTGTGCGCAAGTTCCAGATTGCCAGTCTTTTTCTCCCTCTCTCTCACACACACACACACACACACACACACACACACACCTTCTGGCGCAGACGCACATCTGGAGACCGACTCTGAGATCGCGCCAGCACACATATAGGCCTGTACACTCGTAGTCGTTCAGACGCTGCTGAGACAGAGCTTAACTGGCCCCGCCAGACCAGGCTAGGAGGCCTGTGTTGAGTGTCCGCCATCACGTGACCACCACGTGGTTACGCCGCCATCTTGCTCTCTCTCTCCCCCCTCCTTTCTCTCTCTCTCACTCTCAAACACACACACACACACACACACACACACACACACACACACACACACACACACACACACGTGCCACTGTTTGCTTATACTTTGTTTGCTGTAGTTTAGTTTATAATAGTGATTTGTTTAATTGAGTTTCATTGATCGACTTGATGTTCCTTTGTTAAATAAACTCTGTTATAATTTAAAGAGCAGTTGTTTGTGATTACTGGTGTATTTGCAGTGTGACATAGGCTGGGTGCAAGGGCTTTGTGTTCGGATTTCACGCCTTCAATTTATTAAATACAGATTATTAATCAATAATACTAGTATTTAATTAATTAATTAGAGACTGATATTTGTAAGATTTGGTTGTTCTCTGATTTCAGAGTGGTGCCCCTTAATAGGTTTATTAACTCAGTTTAATAATATTGTTGATTTAGATTAATAATTAAATAAAGATAATTATTAATGTTAATTTGATAACCAAATTTTACTATAGAAAACCCAACAGAAATGTTGCCCGCGTATGAGCTCCTTTAACCCCTACATATTGGTGCCCGCGTGTGAGACCCTACACTGGGCGCAAGCTTTCTGGAGTCCACGCAAAGAGGGAGGTTCCAGGTTGACAGCCAAACACTTTGTCCAGCCTTGTAAGTTGGGGCCCCAGTTCTACGCTGATCGGCTGCTTTCTTGTGACAAGCAGAGTTGTGTAGGAATACCCTGCGAGCCCGTTCCCAGGTCCGACGACAGCGACGTACCAGAGCTAGAGCTGAGGGAACTCTAACTTCCTGCTCCCAGGCTGAAAAGAGAGGGGGCTGATAGCCACATGACGATGAACAAGGTAAGGTATTATGTGGATACATAAGGGAGAAGGGAGAGGAATGAATTGCACCATTTTTGACAACCTGTCCACCACTGTGAGGACGGTGGTTTTACCTTCTGAGAGGGGAAATCCAGTGACAAAAATCTATAGAGATATCGGACCAGGGCCAGTGCGGCACAGGGAGCGGATGCAGCTGACCAGAGATAGGCTGGTGGGAAACCTAATTAGCAGCACACACAGGACAAGCTGAAATGTATTTGGTTGTATTCGGCCACCAAAAACATTGCTCGAGGGCGGAGAGGGTTCGAGGGACTCCCGGATGACAGGTTGGCTGAGAGGCGTGGTTCCAATGAATCACCTGGGATCGTAACTCAAGTACAACAAACAAACGGTTGGGGGGACATGTCTTTGGTATAGCAATACCTTGGTTAGCATCATGCACCTCTTGTTCAATCTCCCAAGTGAAGGACCCAACAATGCAGGAGGAGGGAAGAATAGGAGGTGGCTCAACAGAGGGTTTATCAGAGGCAAACAGTCTAGATAAAGCATCAGGTTTAACATTCTTTGAGCCAAGACGGTAAGAGAGAGTGAAGTGGAAGCGATTAAAAAATAATGCCCACCTTGCTTGTCTGGAGTTGAGTCTCTTGGCCGTTCTGAGATACTCCAAATTCTTGTGATTGGTCCACACAAGAAAAGGCTGTTGAACTCCCTCGAGCCAGTGCCTCCACTCCTCTAAGGCCACCTTAACGGCCAACAACTCACACATCGTAGTTCCTTTCCGCCAGAGATAACTTGCGAGACAGGAAGGCGCAGGGATGTAGTTTGCCATCAGATGCAGCCCTCTGAGAGAGGACGGCTCCCACGCAAACCTCAGAAGCGTCCACTTCCACCACAAACTGCCGACAGGGGTCAGGTAACATGAAAATAGGAGCAGAGATGAAACTTGACTTCAGCTTTTGAAAAGCTGACTCCGCCTGAGGACTCCAAATGAAAGGGTTCTGGAATGAGGTTATTGCATGGAGAGGAGAGGCAATGTAGCTAAAGTTTCTAATAAACTTCCTATAATAGTTTGCAAAGCCCAAAAAACGTTGTACTTCCTTACGAGTAGTGGGAGTAGGCCACTCCCTTACAGCACTCCGGATCCATCTTGACCTCCCCTTCAGCGAGAACAAACCCCAAAAAGGAGACTGAGGGTTGGTGAAGCTCACACTTTTCCGCCTTAACATACAGCTGATGTTGGAGGAGACGAGTTAGAACTTTGTGGGGATTACATGGGATTCCTCATCAGCTGAAAAAATCAGAATGTCATCCAAATACACAAAAACATTCAACATGTCTCAGAGAACATCGTTAAGTAAGGACTGAAAAACAGCAGGAGCGTTAGTGAGGCCAAATGGCATCACTAAATACTCATAATGTCCTGTTGGAGTATTAAATGCTGTCTTCCACTCGTCCCCCTCCCTGATCCTCACTGGATAATAAGCATTTCTCAAGTCCAATTTAGTGAAAAAATTTCAACCATTCAACCTTTTGCGAACCGTGATGTCGTTAAGACCTCTGTAGTCGATGCAGGGCCTTAAGGTTTTGTCCTTCTTCTCCACGAAGAAAACCCCCGCTCCAGCAGGGGAAGAGGAAGTGCGAATAATCCCAGCAGCCAGGGACTCCTCAACATATTCTGTCATGGCCTTAGTTTCGGGCCCAGACAGGGAGTACAACCGGCCTCTAGGAGGTGAGGTTCTGGGAAGTAGGTCAACAGGACAATCATAAGGTCTGTTAGGAGGAAGAGATTTAGCCCGAGACTTCCTAAAAACCTCCTTTAAATCATGGTAGCAGAGAGGCACCCTGGAGAGATCAGGATTATCCACATTAGAGTCACAAGCAGGAGAAACTTGAACTGGAAACTGATTAACTTTAACTTGAGGGATATGTGGAAAACAGTTCTTGCAGCAATTATCCCCCCATGATATTATCTGACCCGTAGCCCAATTAACATTGGGGGGTTATGCAGTTTCAGCCAGGGATGCCCGAGAATGACCATGTGATGAGGAGCATCAAAAACATGAAAACTTATTCCCTCCATACAAGAGTCAGGAAATGTAAGTGTCATAGTCTGTGTACGATACGTGACCTAGCCTATGGAGTGTCCGTCAACGGTGTTGACTCCCAAAGGCTGAGCGAGCTGAAACGTCATCAACCCGAGTCTCCTAACAAGGAGAGAGTTCATAAGGTTAGCCTCAGAACCAGAGTCAATAAAAACAGACACCCTTTCGGAGGCAGATCTTGATTCAATAATCACTTGGGGTTGCAGTCGGACTGGACTAGAAATAGTTAAATTTCGACTCACCAGAGCACTTTTAGATGACAAGCGGTGAGTAAGTGTCCCAGCTGGCCGCAGTACAGACAACGACCATCTTTCATCCGCCATTGCCTCTCTTCAGGTGAAAGGTGAGTCCTGCCCAACTGCATCGGTTCCTCTGAGGGAGCAGAGGGCGTGGTAGAGACGTTCACCGGCGGGATCCTCCACGAATGAGGCAAGTTGGACACTAGCGACCTCTGCTGGCGTGGCGGTGAAAATCGCTCTCTATGTCTCCCTCTCTCTTTCTCTCTCTCTAACAGACTCTTGTCAATTTTAATGGAGAGAGCAATAAGGGAGTCTAAGTCAATAGGAAGGTCAAGTGGAACTAAATGATCCTTGTGTCAGAAAGTCCTTCCAGGAACGCATCAAAAAGTGCGGCTGGGTTCCAGTTTGGCAGCCTCCCGTCCCGGCTAGGTGTGTTGGAACACTTGAATGAATGTCTTTTCAAAGGATGAGAGAGTACTGCACTCTGGAAAATTCCGGCTCCACTCTGCTGTTGCCCACGCCTCCGCTCTTCCTGTCAGGTGAGATATTATGAAGGCGATCTTGGCTCGGTCGGAGAGGAAAGCCAAAGCTTGCAGCTCAAAATGTAGCTCATATTGAGTCAAAAATGCTCTGCAGTCACCTGAGTCCCAGGAGAAATGCTCGGGTCTGGACAGCTGAATGGGAGATGAGGCATGAACAGCTAGGGCGGAAGGCGGTGGAGTCTTCGCTACGGCACCCGGAGGAACAGCATCCTTGACCTCACCTGAGGGAAAAGTCGCCTTTTGCAACATCTGCACCAACAAATTAAGCTGACTGCCGAAGCTGGCCATCATAGACCCCTGTCTTTCAGTCAGTTCATTAACATGGTGGGTCCATTTATGGCCAGTTCGTTCTGTCACACTGAACCATAAAACAAGGAACCCAAATGCACGACTCTCAAAAACACTTGAGCAGATACAAAGTCTGTTTATCTAGAAAAAGGTCGTTACACAAGAATCCAGAATCAGGCAGAGGTATCCAAAAAACAGCAGGCTAAGGCAGGTCAAAATTCAGAAACTGGTCGAAACTAATTCACGAGGTGAAATACACTATAAGACTGGGACGACGTCTCAAAGGAACAAGACGTACTGGCATAGAAGGAGGGGAACACGGAGACTAAATACTCAAGGGATGTGAAGACAATTAGACACAGGTGAAACACATCAGGTAATCACAGAAGCAGTAGATACAGACGTGAGGGCAGGAAGCAACAGATCTGAAACGAGACACAGGGGGCCGTCCCTCCCCCTCCATGACGGAGTGCCCTCCGTTAGAAGTCACACTCGCAGCTGAATGAAGTCCCCTTCATCAGGTGTAGGGTTTAAATACAGCGGCAAGCTTGGGGACAACCTTCCCTGTGCAGTGCAGTGTAGTGTAAACGTGTGTTGTGGCAAAGTGTGATGTGCCTCCAGTAGAGGGTGTAGCGTGCCGTGTTGTAGTGGTGTGCCTTAAGCTAGAACCTAGCCTTGTTGTGTGTTGGATAATAGAGCCCTTTGTGCTGTTCAAATAGGTAATCGGCTGCTCCGCTGTAGTCTTTCTACACCATTTTTATAAACTGTGTATTTTCACTGTGTCAATAAAGATTCTATATTGTATTTTGTAAAGCTGCATTCTGTGGTTATTTGGTTGCTCTGACTTCGCGGCAGTAATTTCCTGCCAGTACCTTTTGAAACCCAACATTTATTACACTATTTAGATTTTAACCTTTGTGGGAGTTGTTGGGGGATTTGCTAAACTATACATTTTTGGAAAGGTTATTGTATAAGGAGTCAGAAAATCTATGTTTTCATTTGCTAAGATGTCTATATGGCGGCCATATTGAAGTTTAAAAAATGGCCGCCTTAAAATTTTAAATTGTAATATCTCGACTTCTGAATAAGCTGGAATGTTGATTGTTCCTGCTAAACCCACACTGTAAGGGTCAAGGAATCCAATGGTGCTAGTTACACTTTACCATATTAACCCTTCGATGCATGAGTAGGTAAAAAATGACCTGGTGTGGTTGTTTTCTTGCAATCTTTGTAATTAAAAAGTTATCATTTCATATTCCAGCTGTTTTTCAAAAAATAAACATGTTTTATATCACTCATTTAAACCTTTAATATTTATTGTGGGAATGATTACAAAGACATGCACATTGCAAACCTACTAGAATGGGTGCTGAGAGTGATCCACACACAAAGTAGTTCCTGTTGAAAGATTGTGTTTGCAGTGATGTTTCAAGCCAATGGATTCTCAGACTTGCTATATCAGAAGTGTCATCCCTTAAGAACATTGTTTTACAGAGCATCATGTATAGTAAGTATTATCTTCATTTTACCTCAGAAAATATGTTATATATTTCAACAACATATTTATACATTTATGACTGCTGCTAACACGTTGCGATTTGGCAGTGGGTACGTTAGTGGTTGGAAAGTATCTTACTCTTATTTCTAGTTAAGGTAACCTTAACACAAACCCAGAAAAATGGATGCACAACAACGCCACCTTGGGAGTTTCACCCAAGGAATTAATTGAATGTTACGGTAACAATTTTATAAAGCACTCAGGTTAGTTTCACTGAGAGGCAGGAGACATGGTTCAATTTATCAAAAATATATTACATTTTATTACACAATTTATAAAAAAAATAGTTTAAAACACCTAATGCACAAGAACGTGAAGGAAAAGAAAGGGACCTTTGCAGATGCAGAGGCTTACCAATGGTGAAATTGGTCGATGAGGGGTGAGTGGGATTCCGGAGAACTAAAAGTGAAGAAGCACCCCAATCACACGTGGCATTCACTCACACACTCTATCGTGAAGCAAAATCAAGACCAGGGATACACAGCAAACGAAAAGGGGGGAACCACCACCCGGGACACCAGCACCACCACCTTTGTCTCTCCGCAACTGCAAGGACAAGGAAAAGGAATTAGTGAGGTTGCAAAAATAAAATTACCAAAATACAATTTAACAAAATAAACAGAATTGACCAAAGTTGATAGGGTTGGCAGCCACCAATTAACAGGTTTAAGCTCAGATTAAATAAATGCTGTTAAAACAACCTGTAAATGTAAATTTAAGAAACAAAACCAAGAAAAATGAAATCAAAGAAAAAACAAACTTAATTGCGCTAAATTAGGTTATAATGTGCTCAAATTATCAAACGAAAATAGCAAAAAGAAACAAATTCATTAACACAAATGTCAATCTCACCTGTTAATTAACTAAATGAATTAACAAAACATAATATCATTTTCAGAAACTGTCACTAACTTGCAACACTACTGGATAGAACTAAAGGAAACAAAATGATAATACCAGGCAAATGGCAAATCAAGAGAAAAATAAACAAAGTATTAAACGCCACATTTAATACACATACCCTTTAAATTGTCACACAAGCTGGCAGCTACGTCAGGACACTTAAGGATTTAGAATCCGCTCTGCAAACTATATAGCAGAATCCGCCCCACAGCTGTCGCTGTGAACGTCAAAATCACGGCAGAAACGAGCTATGCAGCCAGCGAAATGAAAACCTGGCAAGGCCAGCAGAGCAGCCTGAACGCAGACAGCAGGGTGAAAAGCACAGGGCAAATCAGAGGAGCAGCAAAAGTTCAGCAAAGTTCAGCAAAGCTGTGCCTTAGTCAGACGCAGCCTAGGCAAAGCAAAGTCAAAGCCAAGCAAAGCAGCAGTTATTCCTGCACCGAATTAATCCAGCACGTCACAGCACACCAGAGGAGCAGTTACGAGCCCAGCAAGCAGTCTCTGCCACACACATAAATACACCATGAATACTAACAAATAACAGCAAGGAGTTACAAGACTTGCTGTGAGGCGTACATACCAATCAGGCCATGTCCGGCTACACACAAGACGTATGGGGCGTGGATTGTGCCATCCTTAACCTCACTGAGCAGAGGAACGTGACGATCGCCGCCTACCATACATGAACTAAGACCGTGACCAGTGACGTTAGAGAACAAACGTGACACTTACGTCCGTATACAACTCGCCAGAGAACTCGCATGAGAAGCTACGTGACGTCTGCGTCTGGCAGCCCGATCAAGGAAAAAAAAAAACAAAGATGACAAACTTACTGCAGTGACATCTCCCCTCAACAGCTGCTGCAGGTTGAAATCATAGACTGTAAATATTAGGTTGAAATGCGAGCTGTCCTAAAAAGTGAATTAGTTCCTACTTTGAACAATACTTTTTACATAACTTTAATTTTTATAACAATGCACAGGGCTTCAGGAAGAACCTGTAGAGTTCTGGGCTACAGTTTATTAACAGTCAGGAAAGCTTCAACTTTGTGAAAAAACGGGTAGTAGCCTATAGCATACGACAACACACACTGTACAGTAGTAGTTTCCAATAGTCTATTCTCTTCATTTCAAAGCTTTTCTCTGGTTGCGCTGCTTCCACTAGTGTATGTTATGTTAGAGCTTTTATCCAATCATATTTCAGCCATCATGTGTTGCCAGGGTCAAAGAAATCTGCCTTGACGCCTACAGAATTTATAGTGCTGGCGTCTGTAGCTTAAAGTAAGTGGCAATGACGCTGTTGCTTTAACCAATCAGTTTTCGAGTTGGCAACACCGAGGCCATCTAGCAGGCGTCCAGTGACGTTGGCATTTTCACGGTCTTTGATTGGATGGTCAGAGAGGTACTAGTCAGAGCCAGCAAAGCATCTATAGCTACCGTCACAATCTAAAATATTTTGCGAGTAGATTTAATAGCTGTTTTAACAACCCACAATGGCTGACGGAGGAGAAGAAATTGATTTGGTCGCAGATATGCTCACAAAACCATTTTCAAGACGGACTTTTCAAGAAAAACTGGACATTGTGAAGAACGGTCGGCAGACCCCGAAGCTAGCAAGTCTGTCCCAGCCGGGAAAAGGGTTTGTCCGCCACTTTCAAGTCAGCAACTACGAGCGGTACCCTTGGCTCACAGCCTCCGAGGATCACTGCAAATTGTATTGCTGGGAATGCCTGTTATTTGCAACTGATCTACTTGGACATTGGCATATTTGGCGGTGACCATCCCGTTGTCCACTGCTTCTGTCGAGCGGACATTCTCCGCCCTGAAGCGAATTAAAACTTACTCCTGAAACACAACTGGACAGGCTCGACTTTCAGCATTAGCCTCCATGGCGATAGAAAGGGACTAATTGTTGGAACTGAAACGCACAGATAAACTGTACAACAGAGTAATCGAACTCTTCTTGAGGAAAGAAAGGAGGATGGACTTTGCGTACAAATAATCAGTAGTTTTGGTGAGTAATGCATTTTATTTAAACGTTATAATATTTTTGTCATTTAATTAGGTTAATATTGATGTTTCTAGATGATGTACGTATGGCAGCTGTGGCTACAGTGAAAAGAGAATTGTTGAATTGTCCTAATTAGGTTTCTTGCTTTAGTAATGGCATTATTTCTTGCTACATGAGTGTGGCGGTCACATCAGCCGCTACCACCTGGTGTTAGTATTTATTTATTTCTCTGATCAATTCTCAGCCATGTAGGGCCTTTAAATAATTCACATCACACATTTTTCTGTGTTTACATAAATCACACTTTATTGCTTTCATGACAGTTGTTTCTTAATTTGGGTGCACACAATTTAGTTACCATTCTGTCACATTAATTCATTTGCTGGCATATGGTTTCATTTGTTAGTAATACTTACCTTTCCTTTTGTTTGCTGAGATCCACTGACAAAAGATGGCTGACACTGAGGTTACCTGTGCAGCTCGTCTGAGCTGTTTGATCTAAAGTTTGGAGTATAAAAGTACGTCTTTTAAGACTATTTTTGATTATTTTCGAGAGGAGAGTGCCATCTAAAGATAAATGAAGAGATGGAAGAAATTAAGCAATCTCTGAGCACCATACAACAGGAGATTGGCAAAATTGCCATGCAGCAAACACAGATACTCAAGTTGATTGAACAGGTGGACAGCCTACAAAAACAGGTGGACAGCCTAAATAACACGAACAAAGAGAAGGACCGGGAAATAGAAAACCTGAAAGGTAGAGTTGACGAATTGGAACAATTCTCACGTATTGATGATGTGATTATCACCGGTTTGAAGACCAGACACCGCTCTTATGCAAACGTCACAGTCTCGGCTGAAGCCGGCGGGGATACCCCGCAGGCCGAGTTGGAGACGCTGGAGACCCAGGTCATTCAATCCCTCGGTGGTAGGGACTTGCTCATTCAAAGCCAACACATCGCGGCTTGTCACACTCTCCCCCGGAAGAAAACCAACGCGCAGCAGCCTCCAGCGATCTTAATACGGTATGTCAATAGAAAATACAAATCCGAGCTACTGAAGCAAGGACTTAAGCTGAAGGGGACCGGTGTTTACTTGAACGAGCACCTCACCATAAAAAACGCTGATATCGCTAGAGAAGCCCGCAGACTCAAGAAAGAAAAAAAGATCAAGGCAACATGGACAAGGAATTGTAAAGTTTTCATAAGACTTAATGGAGTGACACCGGAGGAAGAAAGGGTGCTCATCGTACGAGAGATAAAGGATCTGAAGCAGTATGAGGAAAAATGAAGGCCTGTCTGTCAGTCACTTCAGTAGACCTACTGCCGGGAACATTGAAAGGATCTATTATTATTTCTTTGATATGGTCTGTGACTTCGCCAGTGTCTGGTCAAAACGGATTAATATCACTAAGGTGACCTGCTCCACAGGTATGGAACTTCGTTTTCTCTATGTCCTCCACTGACTTATTCCCCTTAAATGTAGGGGCGACTGCCGCCACAGACTCTAACTCATTAGCATTCAGTCCCTTTGAGCTCAATACGGGTAATGATGGAATTTACGAGACTTTCTTTAATCCTGATTTGAATTATATTGATTCAAATTTCGCAAAACTGTCGTGCAAATATTTCACTGAAAGCCAGTTCAATAATCTGTTCCATGCAGGTGTCACCAATGTCTTTTCAACTCTTCACTTGAATATCCGCAGTTTGTCTAAAAACTACGATTGTCTGAAAACTTATTTATCCACTCTGACACACTCCTTCTCAGTTTTAGCTTTCTCTGAGACATGGTTAAACGACGATATTTCCAGTCTTTATCCCTTGTCGAATTATAATCCCATTCACTCCTGCAGAAACAACAGACCTGGAGGAGGAGTTTCATTGTATGTGTCGGACGCTTATAAATTCACCACTAGAAAGGATTTGAGTGCTGATTTTGACTCAACACTTGCGGAATCTGTATTTATTGATATTACACTCGGTAGAAAAAGCATTATAGTCGGATGTATTTATAGACCACCCGACTCTGACATAAATACGTTTAACGACGCATTGTATTCTACTTTAGAAATCATAAACAAGGAACATAAATTGTGTGCATTACTGGGGGATTTCAATATTAATTTGCTCAAAGATGATCTGGTATCCACAACAGACTTTTTGAACACCCTTTATTCTGTAAATTTTTATCCTTTAATCACAAAGCCATCTCGAATTACTAGATCGTCAGCCTCACTAATTGATAACATCCTTTTCAATTCTCTGGTCTTTGAAATCTATTCGGGGCTACTGATGTGTGATATTTCAGATCACCTTCCGGTATTCCAGATTGTTTATGGTATTGATCCTCCAAACTCTAAAAACTTTAAAAACTTTAAAGGTACCAATTCTGTGTGTGACCAACATAAATTTAAATTCCGCAAGTTCACCAGAAATAACTTTGAATCTTTTAAAACAACCATCAGTCACGTCTCCTGGGAAGAGGTGCTCAGGCTAAAAAATGTTGATGCAGCTTATCACTTATTTCTAATACATCTTAATTCTGCTGTAGAATCATCTTTTCCTTTGATCAGCTCTAAACCAAAAATAAATTTGTCCAAAGGGAAACCTTGGATTACTGATGAATTAAAGAAATGCTCCCGTAAAAAAAAAAAACTTTATAGGAAAGCTATTACAAACCCCACTCCCTTAAAAATAGAAACCTACAAGAAATATAAAAACAAATTTATAGGTGATCTAAGGAAAGCAAAAAAAAAATACTATGCAGATAAATTCACCCAAGCCTCAAATGACATCAAATCAACCTGGAACCTCATTAATCACTTGTTGAATCGTAAGAAATCGCCAGTAACTGCACCTACAGAGATGCATGGGAAAGAGAGGACTCTTTCGAACCCTAATGAAATAGCTGATGGTTTTAACAATTTTTTTGTCAATGTTGGGTCTGTTCTGGCATCGAGTATTCTGGATACTGATGAGAACCCTTGCAACTTGATTAAGGGGCAATATCCTCCTTTCAATTCCTTTGATCCTCCAACTACAGAGGAAGTCCATAATATCATCATGGAATTAAAGAATTCAGCACCAGGGCACGATGGCATAAAGAGCACTCTAATTAAAGAAACCTCTGATTATTTAATTCAACCTTTAACCCACATTCTTTCTTTATCACTCCAATCTGGAATTATTCTCCTCGAGCTTAAAATTGCTAAAGTTATCCCCATTTTCAAAACAGGTGCTACTGATGAATTCAGCAATTATCGACCTATATCCATCCTGCCCTGCATCTCTAAAATATTGGAGAAATTAGTTTACTCACGAATATCCAATCACTTAATTGGAAATAACATTTTATATGCTCACCAGTATGGTTTTCGTAAAAAACATTCAACAGAGCATGCATTGCTCCAGCTAACTAATATAATCTCAACTGCCATGGACAAAGGAAAGTTTGCCCTTGGGATCTTTTTAGACCTAAGCAAAGCATTTGATACAGTCAATCATAATATTCTAATTTCCAAATTAAATAGATATGGAGTGGAGGATATTGCCCTGAACTGGTTTAAAAACTATCTAACAAACAGACAACAATATGTGTCACTTAATGGGTGCTCTTCTACTAATTCCAGAATCATACATGGGGTCCCTCAGGGTTCAATCCTGGGCCCTTTATTATTTTTGATTTATATAAATGATTTAGCCATGTCTTGTAAACATTTTCTCCCTGTATTATTTGCTGATGACACCAATCTTATAGCAACACATAATGACTTTAATTATCTGATCAACTGTGCGAACGACGAATTATCTTGTATTTCTAAATGGTTTCAACTTAATAAATTAACACTTAATGTGAAGAAATGTAACTACGTGATCTTTTGCAATATAAATAAGTCTTACCCCAAAGAACAAGTGAAATTAAAACCGCAAGCGGTGATGAAGGGCCCGAAGCACTTCGTGCATGTCGGGGTGTGTTGCGACCGCGGCAGTGCACGGCGAGACGTGACCAAGCAGCAGGCCTTACAGTTTGATTTGTGTAAAAGTGAAAGTTTGACAGTACACCGAGACCATGCCCTTTTATGTAAAATCATGCAGAGTACAACGAAAGATCTTAAACATGTGTAGAACACACTGACACTGAGTTCGCAATGATTGCATGAACAGGGTGTCAGGGAAGTATGTTAAAATAGGAAGACTGAAAATGCAAAATTTGGTCATTATTTATACTTTCAAAAAATTATGGTGGACTTCCTTTTGGGTTTTGACCATGGGCACTGCGGCATTTTATGTAAATCCTGACATGGTTAATATGCAGAAAAAATGTCATGCATGTCGGGGAAAAAACCTCTGGGGGGGTTCTTTTAAAAGAATTTCATGGGAGTGCACGAGACATCAAAGTTTGACAGTACACTATGGCCACGCCCTTTTATGTAGAATCTTGGTTTCACATAACTTTGGATCTTTAACATGTCTAGAACACACTGACACTAATTTTGTGATGATCTGATAAATGGTGGCTCGGGGAAATACGTTCAAATAGGTAGCCTGTGAAATACAAAATTGAGGCATTTTTTTACACACAAAAAAAATGATGGCGGACTACCTGTTAGTTTTTGTATATGGGTGCCAGAGGATTTTATGTAGGTCCTGACATGGTTAATGTGCTTGAAAATTGTTATGCATGTACGTGAAAACATTTCTATGGAGAGGCCTTTTGGAAAGGTTAAAAGTGGCGCGTTGAGACATCAAAGTTTGACCGCACGCCACGGCCACGCCCTTTGAGTTTTCGAAGAGTAGAGCACAATTTATTATGTTGAACATGTCTAGAACACAGTAACACTCAGTTTTCATTAATCGGATGAGCGCTTTCGAACAAGTTACTTCAAATAGGTGTCCTGTAAACGATCGAGAATGGCGTTTTTTTTACTTTCAAAAAATCCTACTGGACTTCCTGTTGGATTTCGAGCATGGGTGTAAGAGGGTTTTTTGTTGGTCTTGGCAAGATGGATATGCATAGAAAAATTCAGAATTGTAGGTTCAACGTGCCGCCGGGGCTGAGTGTTTGAAATATTATAGGGGGCGCTACTGAGCCATTAAGCCACGCCCACTCATTTTAAGAATACAAAAAGTTTGACTTCACCACCAGGATTATATGTATGACGTTTCGGGAGTGTAGGACAATGTTAAGCCTGTGAAAAAACTACTTCCTGTTTGATGGCGAACGATGCGTCCGTAGAATGACAGCGTTGGACGTAGGTGTTTGAGCTTGAAGGTCTTGTATGGCCAAGGTGTTAGCATGGTCCACAACAATTTTGAGGGGGAATTGAGCTACTGTGCAGCAATGGCTAGTGGTAATTGAAAAGTAGTGACTTCCTGTTGTCAACAGGTGGTGCTGTGACTTATCAAAAAAATTCAATCATGGATAT
Organism: Tautogolabrus adspersus; assembly: GCA_020745685.1. NCBI lineage: Eukaryota > Metazoa > Chordata > Actinopteri > Labriformes > Labridae > Tautogolabrus > Tautogolabrus adspersus. Next base: position 5,171,475 of record CM036534.1, on the reverse strand, counting down.
GTTCAGGGCAGGCTATATATCATGCATGAATTTTTTGGTGATGATTGATGACTCCCTATTAGAGTTATAAGCATTTACTTTTTTGGCAATGTGCCAAAACGCACGTTAAACTTTGAACGCACGCCACGGCCACGCCCTTTGAGTTTTCGAAGAGTAGAGCACAATTTAATATGTTGAACATGTCTAGAACACAGTAACACTGAGTTTTCGTCGATCGGATGAACGCTTTCGAACAAGTTAATTCAAATAGGTGACCTGTGAAATGCCAATTTGAGCCATTTTGAGCCATTTTTTTAAAATTAAAAAAAATATGGCTGACTTCCTGTAATGTTTTGATTATGGGTGTAAGAGGATTTTATGTAGGTCCTGACATGGTTAATGTGCATACACATTTTCATGCATGTAGGACAAAAAAACCTCTATGGGGAGGCCTTTTTGAAAATTTCAAGGGGGCGCCCTTGAGCCATTTTGCAAACTTTTTTTACGAAAAGGCGAAAATATCAAATTTTTCGCCAGACCTGATGACCTTGCACATTTTGGTGAGTTTTCATTCACGTTCAGGCCCTCAAAAGTGGCTTCGAAGTGGCGGAACAAAAAAAAAAAGAAAAATTAAAACCGCAAGCGGTGATGAAGGGCCCGAAGCACTTCGTGCATGTCGGGGTGTGTTGCGACCGCGGGAGTGCAACGGCGAGACGTGACCAAGCAGCAGGCCTTACAGTTTGATTTGTGTAAAAGTGAAAGTTTGACAGAACACCGAGGCCACGCCCTTTTATGTAAAATCATGCAGAGTACAACGAAAGATCTTAAACATGTGTAGAACACACTGACACTGAGTTCGCAATGATTGCATGAACAGGGTCTCAGGGAAGTATGTTAAAATAGGAAGACTGAAAATGCAAAATTTGGTCATTATTTATACATTCAAAAAATGATGGTGGACTTCCTTTTGGGTTTTGACCATGGGCACTGCGGCATTTTATGTAAGTCCTGACATGGTTAATATGCAGAAAAAATGTCATGCATGTCAGGGAAAAAACCTCTGGGGGGGGGCCTTTTGAAAGAATTTCATGGGAGTGCACGAGACATCAAGGTTTGACAGTACACCATGGCCACGCCCTTTTATGTAGAATGTTGGTTTCACATAACTTTGGATCTGTAACATGTCTAGAACACACTGACAGTAATTACGTAATGATCGGATAAATAGTGGCTCGGGGAAATACGTTCAAATAGGTAGCCTGTGAAATGCAAAATTGAGGCATTTTTTTACACACAAAAAAAAATGATGGCGGACTACCTGTCAGTTTTTGAATATGGGTGCCAGAGGATTTTATGTAGGTCCTGACATGGTTAATGTGCTTGAAAATTGTTATGCATGTTCGTGAAAAAATTTCTATAGAGAGGCCTTTTGGAAAGGTTAAAAGTGGCGCGACGAGACATCAAAGTTTGACCGCACGCCACATCCACGCCCTTTGAGTTTTGGAAGAGTAGAGCACAATTTAATATGTTGAACATGTCTAGAACACAGTAACACTGAGTTTTGATCAATCGGATGAGCGCTTTCGAACAAGTTACTTCAAATAGGTGTCCTGTAAACGAGCGAAAATCGCGTTTTTTTGACTTTCAAAAAATCCTACTGGACTTCCTGTTGGATTTCGAGTATGGGTGCAAGAGGGTTTTTTGTTGGTCTTGGCAAGATGGATATGCATAGAAAAATTCAGAATTGTAGGTTCAACGTGCCGCCGGGGCTGAGTGTTTGAAATATTATAGGGGGCGCCACTGAGCCATTAAGCCACGCCCACTCATTTTAATAATACAAAAAGTTTGACTTCACCACCAGGATTATATGTATGACGTTTCGGGAGTGTAGGACAATGTTAAGCCTGTGAAAAAACTACTTCCTGTTTGATGGCGAACGATACGTCCGTAGAATGACAGCGTTGGACGTAGGCGTTTGAGCTTGAAAGTCTTGTATGGCCAAGGCGTTAGCATGGTCCACAACAATTTTGAGGGGGAATTGAGCTACTGTGCAGCAATGGCTAGTGGTGATTGAAAAGTAGTGACTTCCTGTTGTCAACAGGTGGCGCTGTGACTTATCAAAAAATTTCAATCATGGATATGTTCAGGGCAGGCTATTTATCATGCATGATTTTTTTGGTAATGATTGATGACTCCCCATTAGAGTTATAAGCATTTAATTTTTTGACAATGTGCCAAAACGCACGTGAAACTTTGAACGCACGCCACGGCCACGCCCTTTGAGTTTTGGAAGAGTTGAGCACAATTTAATATGTTGAACATGTCTAGAACACAGTAACACTGAGTTTTCGTCAATCGGATGAACGCTTTCGAACAAGTTAATTCAAATAGGTGACCTGTGAAACGGCAATTTGAGACATTTTGAGCCATTTTTTTAAAATTCAAAAAAATATGGCGGACTTCCTGTAATGTTTTGACTATGGGTGTAAGAGGATTTTATGTAGGTCCTGACATGGTTAATGTGCATACAAATTGTCATGCATGTACGACAAAAAAACATCTATGGGGAGGCCTTTTTGAAAATTACAAGAGGGCGCCACTGAGCCATTTTGCGAACTTATTTTACGAAAATGCGAAAATATCAAATTTTTCGCCAGACCTGATGACCTTGCACATTTTGGTGAGTTTTCGTTCACGTTCAGGCCCTCAAAAGTGGCTTTGAAGTGGCGGAAGAAAAATAAAAAAAAATAAAAATTAAAACCGCAAGCGGTGATGAAGGGCCCGAAGCACTTCGTGCATGTCGGGGTGTGTCGCGACCGCGGGAGTGCAACGGCGAGACGTGACCAAGCAGCAGGCCTTACAGTTTGATTTGTGTAAAAGTGAAAGTTTGACAGTACACCGAGGCCACGCCCTTTTATGTAAAATCATGCGGAGTACAACGAAAGATCTTAAACATGTCTAGAACACACTGACACTGAGTTCGCAATGATTGCATGAACAGGGTCTCAGGGAAGTATGTTAAAATAGGAAGACTGAAAATGCAAAATTTGGTCATTATTTATACATTCAAAAAATGATGGTGGACTTCCTTTTGGGTTTTGACAATGGGCACTGCGGCATTTTATGTAAGTCCTGACATGGTTAATATGCAGAAAAAATGTCATGCATGTCAGGGACAAAACCTCCTGGGGGGGGCCTTTTGAAAGAATTTCATGGAGTGCACGAGACATCAAAGTTTGACAGTACACCATGGCCACGCCCTTTTATGTAGAATCTTGGTTTGACATAACTTTGGATCTTTAACATGTCTAGAACACAGTGACACTAATTTCGTAATGATCGTATAAATGGTGGCTCGGGGGAAATACGTTCAAATAGGTAACCTGTGAAATGCAAATTTGAGCCATTTTTTTAACACAAAAAAAAAATATGGCGGACTACCTGTAATGTTTTGACTATGGGTGTAAGAGGATTTTATGTAGGTCCTGACATGGTTAATGGGTATAAAAATGTTCATGCATGTAGGACAAAAAAACATCAATAGGGAGGCCTTTTTGAAAATTTCAAGGGGGCGCCACTGAGCCATTTAGCCACGCCCACTTACTATACCCACATGACAAGTTTAACTTTCCTACTGAGATCATGTGTATGACGTTTGGTGACTCTACGACTATATTAAGCCCCTCAACAAACTACTTCCTGTTTGTGGCGAACGACGCGTCTGTATGGTGAGAGCGTTTGACGCAGACATTTGAGCTCGAAAAGGTAGTATGGCCAAGGTCTTAGGACGGTCCACAACCCTTTTGAAGGGGATATGATCAACTGTGTATCAATGGCTAGTGCTAATTTACAAGCATTAACTTCCTGTTGTCAACAGGTGGCGCTGTGAGTAATACAAACATTTTAAGCATGGATGTGTTCAGGGCAGGACCTTTATCATGCATGACACATTTGGTGATGATTGACCTCTGCATGGCAGACATATAGGCATTTTGTGGTTAAAAAATGGATTAAAAAAAACATGCAAATTTGACCGCACGCCAGGGCCACGCCCTTTGATGTAGAATCTTGGTTTCACATAACTTTGATCTTTAACATGTCTAGAACACACTGACACTAATTTCGTAATGATCTGATAAATGGTGGCTCGAGGAAATACGTTCAAATAGGTAGCCTGTGAAATGCAAAATTGAGGCATTTTTTTACACACAAAAAAATGATGGCGGACTACCTGTTAGTTTTTGAATATGGGTGCCAGAGGATTTTATGTAGGTCCTGACATGGTTAATGTGCTTGAAAATTGTTATGCATGTACGTGAAAAAATTTCCATGGAGAGGCCTTTTGGAAAGGTTAAAAGTGGCGCGACGAGACATCAAAATTTGACCGCACGCCACGGCCACGCCCTTTGAGTTTTGGAAGAGTAGAGCACAATTTAATATGTTGAACATGTCTAGAACACAGTAACACTGAGTTTTCATCAATCGGATGAGCGCTTTCGAACAAGTTAATTCAAATAGGTGTCCTGTAAACGATCGAAAATCGCATTTTTTTGACTTTCAAAAAATCCTACTGGACTTCCTGTTGGATTTCGAGCATGGGTGCAAGAGGGTTTTTTGTTGGTCTTGGCAAGATGGATATGCATAGAAAAAATCAGAATTGTAGGTTCAACGTGCCGCCGGGGCTGAGTGTTTGAAATATTATAGGGGGGCGCCACTGAGCCATTAAGCCACGCCCACTCATTTTAATAATACAAAAAGTTTGACTTCACCACCAGGATTATATGTATGACGTTTCAGGAGTGTAGGACAATGTTAAGCCTGTGAAAAAACTACTTCCTGTTTGATGGCGAACGATACGTCCGTAGAATGACAGCGTTGGACGTAGGCGTTTGAGCTTGAAAGTCTTGTATGGCCAAGGTGTTAGCATGGTCCACAATAATTTTGAGGGGGAATTGAGCTACTGTGCAGCAATGGCTAGTGGTAATTGAAAAGTAGTGACTTCCTGTTGTCAACAGGTGGCGCTGTAACTTATTAAAAAATTTCAATCATGGATATGTTCAGGGCAGGCTATATATCATGCATGATTTTTTTGGTGATGATTGATGACTCCCGATTAGAGTTATAAGCATTTCATTTTTTGCCAATGTGCCAAAACGCACGTTAAACTTTGAACGCACGCCACGGCCACGCCCTTTAAGTTTTGGAAGAGTTGAGTACAATTTAATATGTTGAACATGTCTAGAACACAGTAACACTGAGTTTTCGTCGATGGGATGAACGCTTTCGAACAAGTTAATTCAAATAGGTGACCTGTGAAACGCCAATTTGAGCCATTTTGAGCCATTTTTTTTAAATTAAAAAAAATATGGCCGACTTCCTGTAATGTTTTGACTATGGGTGTAAGAGGATTTTATGTAGGTCCTGACATGGTTAATGTGCATACAAATTTTCATGCATGTACGACAAAAAAAACATCTATGGGGAGGCCTTTTTGAAAATTACAAGAGGGCGCCACTGAGCCATTTTGCGAACTTATTTTACGAAAATGCGAAAATATCAAATTTTTCGCCAGACCTGATGACCTTGCACATTTTGGTGAGTTTTCATTCACGTTCAGGCCCTCAAAAGTGGCTGCAAAGAGGAGGAACAATAAGAAGGAAAAGAATAAAAATTAAAACCGCAAGCGGTGATGAAGGGCCCGAAGCACTTCGTGCATGTCGGGGTGTGTTGCGACCGCGGGAGTGCAACTGCAAGACGTGACCAAGCAGCAGGCCTTACAGTTTGATTGGTGTAAAAGTGAAAGTTTGACAATACACTGAGGCCACGCCCTTTTATGTAAAATCATGCGGAGTACAACGAAAGATCTTAAACATGTCTAGAACACACTGACACTGAGTTCGCAATGATTGCATGAACAGGGTCTCAGGGAAGTATGTTAAAATAGGAAGACTGAAAATGCAAAATTTGGTCATTATTTATACATTCAAAAAATGATGGTGGACTTCCTTTTGGGTTTTGACAATGGGCACTGTGGCATTTTATGTAAGTCCTGACATGGTTAATATGCAGAAAAAATGTCATGCATGTCGGGGAAAAAACCTCCTGGGGGGGGCCTTTTGAAAGAATTTCATGGGAGTGCACGAGACATCAAAGTTTGACAGTACACCATGGCCACGCCCTTTTATGTAGAATCTTGGTTTCACATGACTTTGCATCTTTGACATGTCTAGAACACACTGACACTAATTTCTTAATGATCGGAAAGGTCCTGACATGGTTAATGTGCTAAAAATTGTTACGCATGTAGGAAAAAAAATGTCTATGGGGGGGCCTTTTGGAAAGGTTAAAATTGGCGTGATGAGACATCAAAGTTTGACCGTACGCCACGGCCACGCCCTTTGACGAATAACGTACAGAGCACAACGGGATCTTCAACATGTGTAGAACACACTGACACTGAGTTTGCATCAATGGGATAACGCTTTCGAAGGAGTTCGTTCAAATAGGTAACCTGTGAAATGCGAATTTCAGCCATTTTTGTTGCATTCAAAAAAATATGGCGGACTTCCTGTAATGTTTTGACTATGGGTGTAAGAGGATTTTATGTAGGTCCTGACATTGTTAATGGGCATAAAAATGTTCATGCATGTAGGACAAAAAAACATCAATGGGGAGGCCTTTTTGAAAATTTCAAGGGGGCGCCACTGAGCCATTTAGCCACGCCCACTTACTATACCCACATGACAAGTTTAACTTTCCTACTGAGATCATGTGTATGACGTTTGGTGACTCTACGACTATATTAAGCCCTTCAACAAACTACTTCCTGTTTGTGGCGAACGACGCGTCTGTATGGTGAGAGCGTTTGACGCAGACATTTGAGCTTGAAAAGGTAGTATGGCCAAGGTCTTAGGACGGTCCACAACCCTTTTGAAGAGGATATGATCAACTGTGTAGCAATGGCTAGTGCTAATTTACAAGCAGTAACTTCCTGTTGTCAACAGGTGGCGCTGTAAGTAATACAAACATTTTAAGCATGGATGTGTTCAGGGCAGGACCTTTATCATGCATGACACATTTGGTGATGATTGACCTCTGCATGGCAGACATATAGCCATTTTGTGGTTAAAAAATGGATTAAAAAAAACATGCAAATTTGACCGCACGCCAGGGCCACGCCCTTTTATGTAGAATCTTGGTTCCACATAACTTTGGATCTTTAACATGTCTAGAACACACTGACACTAATTTCGTAATGATCTGATAAATGGTGGCTCGCGGAAATACGTTCAAATAGGTAGCCTGTGAAATGCAAAATTGA